>JAGPYM010000002.1:2400000-3000000 GCA_020736575.1 Thelonectria olida | reverse complement strand
CCGCGGGTGTGTGTGGGTGATTGGTCAGATCGTGTTTGGGCTTTGCGTGTATGCTAGGTCTATGGGATATTGGGCCCTAGCCTTGCGGAGTACGTAGTTTGGTGTAATTAGGAGACCATCCAACCGACCTATCTGCTCAGATTAGCTGACCTCTGAAGTAGATGTGATATCTCGAGATATGTCGTGTGATTGTTTCCCATCGCCCTTGTCGGGCGGATGAACTCGAAAAAAAAAAAAAAAAAAAAAAAAGGGTGGCATTCGGCAGACAAGCAGTAGTTACCTAAGTCAGGCCTCATCAGGGACCAGGGACGACGGCAAGAGGCGGGCGGGGCTTCTGTTCTAGAAGGCTTCCATCCGTCTATTCCATGTGCCAATGAGATCAGCAACGAAGAGCATTATTGGTTGGCGTTGAAAGGCACGACTGCAAGTGGAATCCGTTCCTGTCGTCCCCATCTCACCAAACGGTCTTAAGGCAGGTGATGTGCTAGGCCAAACCTATCGTGCACCACTTGCTACCTAAGTTGGCTTGCACTTGCCTCGAGCGATGGATCCCAACCAAAAGTGACAGGCGACTCTGGAGAGCCACTTTCCCCAATGTCTTGATTACCTAACTAGGCACTTCGTACACAGCCCATCCCTTGCTTCTTGACTTGACTTGGCAGGTACGGCAGATAATTATGTCGTAATTATTATCCGACGTAAATTCCACCGGGCGGGAGGGTCGGATCGCTGTCCTCGGCTTTCGAGACTACCGTTTCTCTTCCATGTCCAGGTACCTACATCCCGCACGATGGCCATCTGTACGCAACAAACGACCATCCACCATCATTTCATCATCCGAGACAAAGTCCTCCTCTCCTTGTGATCATTTCCCCCGTCTCGTCACAGGGTCAGACATGTCAATGTCGGTCAGAGACAGTGGCACCAACATTCAGAGCCAACACCAACACTATCTCAACGTCGGAGCGCCTCCCGACGACGGAATCCCTGCTTGCGTCACCCACCGCAATCAAACCCGCGCAGCCACACGCGCAGCCGCACAATGATGTGCTGCAGAGGGTCTGAATCCCATCAATCATATCTGTCCCCATGATCTGCTCGACAGGCAGATCTTGCAAGGGAAACGCTCCTCCACACCCAAGCGATCCAACCCAACGCTCCAGCGCCTCAATGGGGCTTACGAGACACTAAAACGGCCTGTGCCTGTTCCGCAACCCGCAAGACATCCCAACAGCACGAGGGATCGCAATCCTCCTCGTGTAGCTCAAGCTGAGAGTCATTCCGCGAGCTACTTCCATGGCGGCTTATCGCCAGCCTTTCGCGCCGTCAGCTGCTCGACCCGTGACTGACACGAGGCCTGCTGGGACTCATTTTAAAGCTCTCAACAATCACCGAACCAACGTTTTGTTTATCGCTGTTTCTCCAACCCGCTTGCCAAGATGTGTATCCTAGTTAGCGAGACGAGCTCCCTCGCTACCGACCAGCCTCAACGTCCTCGGCTCGGTTGGTCGGACATCGTTTAGTGAGTGTGCTCTCAGATCTGCCCGGTGCCCATTAGCTCATCATTTCGCGATTATCGATTTTCTCCATCAGGGATTGGAACGAAGCATGGGTAAGTTGCCTCACCACCCACTTTCTCTGTCCCATGGGCAGTTTCTTCATGACATCTACACACACAAGACACTTGGCGTCGGTCTGGGGGCCTATGAGACCAGAGCACGTTCCAAGCACGATCTCTCGTAGCATGGCAAACGAACGTAGACCATCCTGACTGGCTTAACTAAATGGAGGGCTTTCACGGGGCTTTCGCGAGGCTCTATCCAGGTGGCCTAATTATGTCCACGAGCCGCCAATGACGGTGCAGCACAGTGTCGCCCTGTCCAGGCAATTAGGGTGACTGCCTCACGCTCAGCCTAATGGCATTTCAATACATAGACTTCTCTATTTCAAAGGTGAACAAAGAAAAATTGTTTCTCTTTGTCCGACGTACTATCGGAGCCCAGCTTTCAATACAAAAGCCACATCACTTCTCGCTTCAAGGTAGGTCTAGATACCATAGGAAGGTTGACACAACAAAACACCGTATCCACCAAAGATCTTACTAAATTACCCTTTCAAAATACAAATTTGCCTTCTTATAAGTTTCGCACACAACTCACGATGGCTCGTCAATGTCCTGGTTGCCTTGCTGGTGAGCTTTCTTAGTTTGCCTCTCGAGAAGCGTCGTCCGACAACCCAGCTCATCGCACAGTCACAGACGACAACGGCCGCATAGTGACGTGGTGTCTGCATGATCAATCCGGGATCGGCCTCAGTGTTGAGAAGCTAGACGAGGGAACGACACACTGGGCGTGCTACAAGTAGGTTCTCAACCACACCCAGGACTGCTGGCAAACGTTGTTATTGTGCTGACTGCAAGACCAAAAGTTGCTACAAGCAACTAGAGACGTCTCTGAATCACTACAACTGTCCCAATTGTCGATCGTTTCCAGAAGAGGTGGCTTTGTGGAATTGGGATTATGGCAGGTATACGAGGGATTGCCGTTTGCTGTGACTGTCTATAATCTCCATGAGATGGTGACGGCAGCCTTCCTCAGATACCTCCCTATGTTGCGATATTATCTGTTATCATCAGCTGCCTACAATATCCATGTCACATCGCATGCTGTATGTCCTGGTTATGCAATGCTTCTATCCGAGTTGCGCCATGATGCTTAATGATACATTGGATCAATTGGGGTTTACCTATAATGCTACCCTTTCTTTAGTCTCTTTCGTGAAATCTTTTCTAAATCTCCCATCCCTCGATCTTGTCTTATCTGGGATGCATTCAACACAAGTCTTGTCTTCTTATTCTATCATAGAATGGTTTATGGTGTGCATCTACCCATGTAGCGAGGATACAAGCATGCATCTCGCACAGTCCAGAGCTTCATGAGCCATGCCAAGAATCTGCGTTCATCATTAGCACATACCCTGTCAGTTGTAAGTTGGCGAATAACATACCGTTCCGCTCCAAGGCCGTATCCGCCGTGGGGCGAAGAACCGTACTTGCGCTGGTCGGTATACCAGAAGTAGCCCGAAGGGTCGATGCCCTCACGCTTGTAACCTGCCATGAGCTCCTCAAAGTCCCAGATTCTCATACTGCCTCCGACAATCTCGCCAACACCAGGCATCAGACAATCGACAGACTCGGTCACACGCTTGTCATCCTCGGCCTTCTGCATGTAGAAGGACTTGATCTCGACAGGGAAGTGAGTCAAGAAAATAGGGCGGTTGATCTCGTCAGTCATCTTGCGCTCAGCAGCTTCGGCACTGAAAGGGTTGAGTCAGTACGTATAAACCACAATAACCGAGTCTGACTTACATATCATCACCAAAGGTGTGATCGTTGCCATCCTCGTTCTTGATGCCACGCTCTCGCAGCCAGTCAATGGCGTCGGAGTAACGCATACGCATGAATGGTCGTGAAGGCTTCTCAAAGCCGGGGTTGTACTTCTCGATGAACTCGGCGGCGTGGGGGTTTTCCAACGTCAGGTCAATAACACGGCAGATAACCTCTTCGAGATGGGCTAGAAGATCGTCGAACGTGATGAAGTCCAGCTCGGCTTCAATATGGGTATACTCGGAAAGCTATAGTCAGTTAGCATGTGTCGGGTACAAACGGACAGGGGGGAAACACTTACATGGCGGCGGGTAAGGGACTTCTCGGCACGGAAAGACTTCTCAATGCAGTAGCAATCACCAAGAACAGGCAGAACGGTCTCGAGATAGAGCTGGCTGGACTGAGTCAAGTACGACGTCTCGCCATAGTAGTCGAACTTGAACAAGGTGGAACCACCCTCGACTTGCGTCTGGACAAGGGCGGGAGGGCTGACCTTCTTGCACTTCAGCTCCTTGTATGCCGTGTGGAAGGCGGACTCGATAACATCGCGGACAAACATGACAGCGGTGGGCTTCTCATGACGCAGGGTCAGGTGGCGCAGGTTGAGCAGAGTCTGAGCGTCGCCGTCGAGGGGCACTTGGTTGGTGAAGGCATCGTCGCCTCCAGGGGCTCGAGCAATGATTTTGAAGTAATCGGCGTGCAATTCGCGGTTGAGGGGAGCACGTAGACCAGCGGGAACTTCGAAAAGCTCACCAGTGATCTCCATTGCCGTCTCGCGCGTGAGCGTCAACGCATCGTACGTCTTTGATAGTTCGCCGGAGAGAAGGCACTGCATGTGGTCAACTCCTCGGCGCAGAGTGACGAAAATAAGACCACCTTGCTTAGCCACTCGCTGAACGCGGCCCTGAACACGGACACGCTTCACGCCCTCTGTCTCCTCGCCCTCCTTCTTGCGAAGAACTCCAATGACACTAGGGTCGACATCGGCAAGACCAATGTGCACAGGCGCGGGCAGGGAGGGGTCGTCGACAATCTTGAGTTTCTTGGCCTCCTCCAAAACGGCCAAACGCGCAGCCTCTTCTTGTGCCTCCTTCTCAGCTCGCTTCGCGGCGGCTTCGAGCTTCTTGCGTTGCTGGGCGGCGTAGTTGACGGCCTTCTTCAATGCGGCTTTCGCTGCGGGCTTGTACTCGTCGTCGTCCTTCTTCTTGACCTGATACTCGGTTTCGGCGCCGTGGTGGAAAAAAGCTTCGAGCAAGCTCTTGAAGGGGGCGGCTTCGGTTCCCGCAGTCTCGGGGGCGTCAATGCCCTTTTCCTCGTCAATAAAAATGACAGCCATCTTTTCGATCGAACTCTCTTGGCTTCTGGGTTTCTTAGTGTCAGGGCAGAATTTGGCGTTGGACGAGGGCTTGGAGGGGTTAAGATGCCCCGCGATAAGGTTGAGTCACAAAAAGCGGTGGGGCTTAATGTTAGTCATCTTCCCCCTTGCGCCTTCCCCTTGCATTGCTCTAAGTGATAAGACGACCACCTTATCTCAACTGCCACCGATCTCGCTGGGATAGAGATATCAAGCATGTCTAATGCAAGACATTCAATTTAAACGGGAAATTCCCAAGGGAGATGGATATGGACACGGCAGCTAGAAAGGGGCCTCGATCGACCTAAAAGAATGGTGCTGCATCTGTCAATTGATTCATCAACTCATCTTGCCAGTCATTGAACACGGCTCCTAAGCTAACATCCACCACTCAATAACGCTTTCGTGACATAGGTATGCTACGTAGGCTCTGGTTTGCTAGACCGTAATATCTCTCTACCCTCATCTCTTATCGTATTCCAGCTCTAATGGCTTAACTTGCTCGTATGAAACAATCATCCACAATTCGTAACCCTCCTTTCCGCGTCTATCATCTCCTCATGCTACCAATGAGCTCTCGCTGTGCCTCTCGGTCTCGGGCGCCCTCGCTCAGGCTTCCAATGCTTCGCAAATCGCCGACAACGTCCTTGGCCTTGCCAAAGTACACTTCCTGCAACAGGTTGCGCATCTTGAGCTCCATGTCCTCCACCAATTTACCGACATTGGCAATGTGGCTGTCGTCGTTCTCAACGGGCAAGTCCTGCTCGACTTGTCGTGTCATGTTGCCGCTCAAGTCCAGTTCGCCAAGGTTGCCTCCAGCAGTGGACAGCGTGAGGATCACTGTCGATGTGAGTTTGTAGTGCGTGGATCGGCCGCGCTCGATAGCCTCGAAGACGTGGATCGAGTCCCAGACACCCTCAGTGCTGCCGCCGGAAGGAGAGGCTGTGAGACGTGTTATTGCCAGCTCCTACATAGATGTCAAGTGTTCTCCGTACCTTTCTTCAACAGCACAACACCCGCGAACCCGTCGTCGAGGTTCCAGAAGTAAACACTACTCACGCCTCCCTCGTAGTACAGGTCGCGATAAATATCAAAAGCCTCATTAGCCTTGATCTCCATCTTGCGCACCCGCTCACTGGGGATAGCACCCTCTCCCGCGCCCTCACTGCCACCGGCACCAACACCGCCGGCACCGCCTTCATCCAGCGGGGGGTCAAATTGGTTGGACCATGGTGAGCGGTAGCTATCGCCGTCGCGGTTGTAGTCACAGAGGAGGTAGTCGCGGCCCGTCTGCTTGCATCGGCGGACCGTCAGGGGCTGGTCGACGGACGAGAGCAGGTCCTCGGTCAGGTCGGGGGCGAGGGAGATGATGGCGTTGAGGTGGTCAGTCGTCTGCTTGGGATTGAGACGGCGGAGGAGGTCGCTAAATGAGACAGAAAGGGTGATATGTTAGCGGTAACATTGCATTTGGCGGTGATGACGGGCTCGGTGGGAGGTAGCATGACGAGGGAGAGGGGATGGGAATCAGAACTCACAGAGCGGAGTCGAACGGATCAACGTCAGCCATGGTTGCAACAGACTAAATTGCAGGTCGTGGCTTGTTCGATGTGCTGAGTCGGAGAGAAGACGTCGGGGGCTCGGAAAACGGAGGCTGAAGCTGGCATGAAGCTTCGAGATCCCAGAGCAGCGGGGTCGGTCGCAGGTGTTTTGGTGGATGAAGCTCAGTGCAACGCTATGTTGGTTGCCAACTTGGTCTGAGCTCACGCCCCCGCCGCGTTCCCCAGCGAATTACGTAGCTCAGGGGATCGGCATGGAGTTCGATGGTCAAGCTATCAATCCTTCACGAGCTCATTCACTCCAAACAGAGATAGATAGTTAATGTTTACAGTCCTGTTTGAAATGTAACCTTTTTAAACTAAACTAAGAAACACTAGCATATCAGACATCCACCCTTCGCAGTACAGAGCATCCGTAGCACAGTCTTGTCTGGTCCACAACCACCACTTCGTCGAAAACTGTCGAGGATAACTAGATACGATGTAATGTAAGAACGAGGAAAACGATCCCGTAACGCAACAGATGCTACAAGGAAGAAGAGACAGCAAGGCATCGCATAAGATAGCCAACTTCAACTTAGGAAATCCCAACTCGTTCCACCGTCTCCGTCCTGAAAATGCTCTTCTTTAACCCAACTTCAGCTTCCTCATTCTCGAACCTGGCAACCCAGCAACCTGAAACAAAAGAGAAAGGCCCCTTTGTCCCCAATACACCATAGAACTCGACCAATTCCAAAACAATAAATCTCATGAGATATCCACGTATTCGCCGTAAACGCCACGCCCAAAGCACCCAGCCAAGGAGCTGTAGTCAATGAAAGGTCCCCCAGAGTTGGGAGCGTAAGATGTATGGTTCGCCCTGCGAGATGTTGGGATCGATAGTATGGCCCGAAGCGAACCGCGGATGTAGCAAGGAGAATGAATCGCCTATAGTTGAGGAGTCGAGGACCCAAATCCATGAAGAGACTACCCAAAGTGCTGGAACCCAGTGTTTGTCTGCCAACAAGTTATGGGGAGTTCGAGCAACGCGCGACGTGATCTTCCAGCGAGCCTTAGTCAATGACGGAGCCGCAGAGTAGACAATTGGCCGACTCGGTCCATTCCTTCTCGCCACCTGTCACATTCTCGCGCAGATCTTTTATCTCCCATACTGTCGGTCCGTCGTTCATTTTCAGTGTCGCTTCGAAAAGGCCAACGTACGGCTTGTAGTCGATGCCCTTCTTCTTCCGAATCTTCTTGGCGGATGACTTGAGCGGCGTCTCGGCATTCGAGGGAGTTGGGACTGGAGTGGGCGTCGCGGTCGTTCTTGGGGTCTCGGTGATGGCCTTCTTGGCAATGACAGAGTCTTGCACACCACCGGACCGTACATCGATCGTTGCCTGCGTGTCCTTCTCTCCTGATTCCATTGGGCTGAGCGGGCGCGCTGCCTCTTCGTCCGTCTTTTCTTCTTTAATTGCTGGCTCTACGGTTCGGTGAGGCTTGTCGGTGCCAAGCTGTTCGTATACCCGCATCAAAACATCGTGGCTCAGGCAGTCGTGGTGCATCCACTTCCCACATTCCGAGTTGGTGCATCCTATTAACGTTTTGTCGGGATTCGCGGGAGTTTCGCATTTGCACATAAGAGAGACCGACTGAGGCGTGTAAGCATCAGACCACAAAGCATGTACTTTCCTTGGCTTACCGAGAGCTGCGAAGTGCGATAGTCAAGAGCTTGCCGCCAGTACAGCGCATCCTGGATCTCATCATCATCCGATTCTATCCATTGATTGACGATGGCCGGCATGGTGACGCTAACCACATTGATCACGTCCACTACAATCATCTGTCAGCTTCGGCGCATAAACCCCCCTCGGCCAATAACAATCACTTACTATGATTCGACGCAATCAGCTCGTTTTGGCCATGATACGGCTGGCGACCCTGAATCTGTTTCTTGCGGTCCCACGTTCCAGACGGAAGTTCGTCGGGCCAGTACATCCAATAAACGCGCGCGTAGACGTGGTGCTCGTCGGCAGCTCGGATCTCCAAGATGCGTGCCACCCAGTCATCGTCGGATTTCCGAACAGGCCCAACGGTGCCTAAACTGGCTGCAGCTCGCTGTCGCTCGATGGTAGCTTCGTTCGCGACGAAAACGAAGCCTTCGCTGTAGTATTTGGTGCCATTCACTGCCAAGGCGGTTAGAAGATTAGCCCCTCATTTCCCGGGGGAAGCGCTCGGGTACGTACGGACGAAGCTGTTGTATCGTGTCATGTCCAGCCATCGCTTGCTCGGCTCGATGGTGTAATGAAGGTCCATCGTATCGTGGCTCTTGAACTTTCCCACCGGAGCAAAGGGGGAGATCTGGATGGGAACCCGCTTCTCTTCCTCTGGAGCTGGACCATCGCGCTTCCGTTTCTTATTCTTATGGCGCTCCCGGTCAGCTTTTGTCGGAGGACCGGGATATGTAACATTAAATGGGCATTCCGCGCGGTTCTCCTCCACGACGGAGCGCGATCGCTTTCGAGAGCTCATTGCGGCGGCGACGGAGGGAGTTGGAGTGTGGGAATGTTGGATGATGATGGCGTAGATGTCGCGTAGTTGATGGGGCTTGGTTGGGAGGGGTTTCCGCGAGGAACAGAAACAAAAGAAACAAGAATCTTAATCGTCGAAGACGGGGCGAGAGAATGGCCGAACTGTGTTCATCGAGGAGGAGGGGCAGCGTCGCGTTTGAGCTAAGCTCCGGCTGTCTGTGACCGACAAGCCGCGACTTGCGATGTCCTGTGCGCAAGATGAGTTTTGTCCTAGACAGCAACGTCGCAAACTTGGGGGGAAGAGATGAGGCAAAAGCACCAAAAACGCGTGTCACGTGATTTGACTAGACCCAGCTGCACGCGTCTTGGCAGTCCGTCGGCAACATGGGGAGATAGTGGAAATGGGTAGCTTGCTTATTGATGCCTATGTTAGCCGATGAAAATAAGGAGACTCTTACGCGGTCGTTTGATTTTTCAGGTGCAGTGCGCCGTACGGACCTCCGGCAATTTTGATTTAGCAACTGTATTATAATGAATCATTGTCCAAAGATCCTCGAATGTCTTATCCAAAGCCCCCAAACCTCAGTACATATCAAACCCCACCCAAAGTACAGCCAAGTCCTGCCCAACACCATCGCTATGCAAGAATCCAATAAGATGAAGCCACGAAGAGAAGATGATATTTGCTCTGATCCAATGGTTTACTCCCCTACCCGGCCATTTCCGGTTCTATGCTCTTCGCTTTCGTCATAATCGGAAAGCATACCACGGGCTTCTTCGTCGTGGTAAGTACCAGCTGTGCTATTTTCTTCAGGGGTGGGGAATCCCTCAATTGTCTCAGCCAGCTTTGCGCCTTCAAGCTTGCCTCGCTCGACATTGATAAAATATATCAACGGCGCCGGAAGTCCAACCAAAGCGGCGAGGAACCAGAAGGCAGGACGGATGCTACCCGTCTTGTCGATAATGGCACCAACAATTGTCGGGCCAAACACGCTCGAGCCCTTGTCGGTGATGGCGTACAGCGCGTAAAACGCCGCCTCAGAGCCTGGGGGAATAAGCTCGCCATACAGAGAGCGGCAGTAGCTGCTCAAACCACCAAGAACAAGGCCATACACAGCTGCAAGAGGGTACATTTCCCATGGCTGCTGGAGGCCAACGACACCCCAATTCTTGACAAATGGAAGGTATCCCATCAATCCGTAAATAGGGATAAGTTCAAACAAGGCAATGCATACCAGAATGGTTTGATGGGGCTGGAGCTTGAACAGTCGTGAGATCCACGACCATCCGAAAGCTCCGAAAACACCGCATATAGTCGAAATAACGTTAATCATTCCCAATGCCCATGGTCGCATATGAAGTTGGGTTTTGGCGAAGAGAATCGCTGTCGATGAAGTTGTCGCAATGGCATCAGAGAGAAGAAACCAACCCGCCAGGAAAAGAACAATATCCAGAAGACGTCTTGCCAGCTTGATCGTCTTGAACAGGGATTTCCATGAATAGAGGATATATGCGAACCCGGATAATGAGCCTTTCTTCCCATCGATGACGAGAGGCGGCCCAGGGCGAGGTCGCAGCCACAGGGCGGCGGGGATGGTGAAAACGGCCCACCAAGTTCCCACGAGGCAGAGAACGACCCTTTGACTCCAAGTCGAGTTCTCCATGATGATGAGGATACCAATGGAGACGCACTGCACGAAAAGAGCGGCAATGTAGCCTGTTCCGATGCCTATAGCGGATATGCGCGACGACAGCTCCAGCTCCTTGGAGGTGATTTCAGCGTGGGTGGCGACGGATTTTAAGCTATGACTTGACTCTGCCAGTAGAGGTGAAGTTGCAGTCACCTCCGAGTCGAGGTCACCTACCGAATCCTCCAAGGGCCTTGACTCTAACCGGGAGGCTCCGAGGTCGGGTGTAGTCGTGGCTTTGGCCTCGATAACCTCGGGATGGTATCGTACCAAGAGAGGCAAGAACGAGTTCAATAACACGAATGAGGCACCAAAAGACGTGTTGGAGATGATGGTCAAGATGGCGCCCAAGATGTACGTCTCCTTGGTGATGAAGATGTAGGCCATGACTGAGAAACTGCCAACCCATGCAAATCCTAGGAGAAGCTTTTTGCGGTAGTTGCCATGGTCGGCAGCACAGCTGATGCTCACCACCAGGAGCGCCTGGATGAGAACGCTTACGGAGAAGGTGTACATGGCGAAGCTAGCCGTGTTGATCTCCATGCCCAGCACATATACGACACACTGGCCATCGTCCTTTTGCTTGCTGTAGCTGGAGCCGCATGGTGTCTTTCGATCTGAGAGTAACACGCCGTTCTCTCGCGCAAGCGTTTCGAGGAGGATCGGGATGAAGGATGCTGTGACGTTTGGTGTCAGTGCGGGCTGACAGGCAGACGGGCCGTTCAGGCATCTGCGATTGCGAGCAGAAGTACATACCAATTCCGCAAATCACGTACGTCTCGGCGGCGAATGCATAGCTGTACCAGCCCATCAGCTCCTTCTGGCTCGTTGGGCGCGCGTCATGGCCGGCGTGACTTGGGACAGGCGGCCGTTGCACGGCGCCAGGCTCACTCCCGCTGGAGCTCATGCTGTAGCCGTCGTCGTGGTCGTACTCGTCGTTGGAGGATCGCTCGTCGTCAGCTTCGAAAGCAGAGGTGGCGCAAGAACGGAGGGATCGTTTGGACAGAATTGAGAGGCCAGACAAGAGACGTTGGCCCTTCAGAGGCGGGCGACGTTCCTCTAAGTTCGGTGTCATGGCTACCTCCGCGCTCCCCGTGATCCCTGGCTCCGTGCACGTGATTGTCGTCACACGGCGCAAGCCAGGTGAGCGTTCCGGGTCAGGCTGCCTAGCGGCTTATCAGCTTGTCGCAAACAAACGCCGATACCTCGACGAATGCAATCCACCGCTTCGCTTTTCCAATAACAGGGCAACGCTGGTCCATGTGCGTAATGTTTTCGAGATGCGCTCGTCAAAGAATGGGTGTCGTCGCGATGTGCACAGTTGCGCCAGTCTTAACAGAGAGAGGGGGCAGGGAATGGGCCAGGGCAAAACATGATTGACTCGACAACTAGGCTGGCCTTGTCGTATTCTTAAACACAGGCTCTCAGCTCGGTACTCCGGCATGGCCGCATTCTTGTCCGAAGGCTCTGCCAATCTGCGTCACGAGGCAACGTGGGATTAACAAGGGTATCGTCTTTGAGTTCTCAGACGGGACAAGATGGCATTCTAGACATGAATATCCCAGTTGCCCATTCGCTCTTTTCGGGGACTCCTTCACCGTGGGTAGCACTCGGAGGACAAGTCTTGGGGACGATCTTTCAGACGGGCCTTATCATCAAGGGTCGCGAATGCCACGGCGCTAGGTTAGCACAGGCTCTAAACCTCGACGATCCAGTTCAATAGTTCATCTTCAGGCGCAAGAGGCCTAGCCGGAGAAGCTAGGTAAGACGCAGCCAATCCGAGGCGATGGGCTGGGCTGTCAAGCACGCCTGGGCAGACGACGATGCTGAGAAAGGCGATGCGGCGAACTGCGCACGGAAGTGGTCGACCCATTTTCAGGCTTCATGGCTGCCCAGTCTCCAGAGCTGCCCTCATGAACATCGAATCAACAGGTGAGGGGAAGTGGAGTCTGGGGTCTGAAGAACTGGGAGGGATCCATCCTGGACGTCTCACTCAACGTCATGGGGGGGTTCTTGGAGGTGACCTGATGCAACTCTTCCAGGCCTAAATTCAGGTTGTGGTTCTGGCATTGGCCTCCCGTCTTTGACAGTTGTTAGATGCGTGGGCCTGGCACTTGGTTTCTTGGTACCGGGACCTCACCTTGCTCAAGGGGCGGGCTGCAATGCGTGCTGACAGGCTGACCACATGCATCGGCAACGAGGGACAGGCACGGGCACCGTCTTTCACGAGGAGTCTCCCGTTACTATTGCTGATGCCGCCTTTCAATGGTGGCCACAATTGCACGGATTCACGAAACATGATGCCACTGCACAATCACGAAGCTCTAGCAATGAAGCAGGTGTAGGTACGCACTCCAAGGTGCGGTTGAAGAGGCGGTAGTATTATCCTGCCAGAAAGAAAAAGTAATAAGGAATCTTGGGTATTTCCACAGAGCAGCACCACCCCCAAAGCATCTCCGCGCAATCGCCTTCTCCTCAGCTACCTACTCCAAGAGCAGTCCGATTTACTTCTTGCCAAAGCCAAAGAGCTTGTGCTTGAGCTTGTCGGCCACGCTCTGGTGAGTTCCCAGAACAGGCTTCTCGACGGCGGGCTTCTCCTCGGACTTCTTTTCCTCGGACTTCTTCTCGCCGTTGGCCTGGTACTCGTTACCAGCGCCACCGCGACCAGTGTGATAGTCACGACCGTCCTGGCTGGGTCGCACAGCCGACTCGGGGACGAGGTCCTGATCCCTGCGCTCAGCCGCCTTGGTGCCTACATCGGCGATGTTGCCAGCGCCTGCGAATTGTGCGAACATTAGCCAAGTTATCTGCGCCATTGGGCAGAATGCAATGGAAAGATAACGGTGTATAGAATCCGTGGGGTGATTGTTTCGTGTCAGACGGGCAACAAATGACGAATGCAAGTGGCAATGCGCAATCCATGAGAGAAAGGCGCCTGGCACGAATACATACCTCCTCGGCCAGAGCTGAATGCGCCGTCGCCGTGGCTGCCCTCTACACCAGTTCGGACGACTTCGCCGTCGACATACTTTGTGCTGTCGGGGTTGATATTGCCTGCGCCGCCGCGGCCGTGAGAAACCTCGTTGGTGGTCATGGGTGCTGATAAGAGACGGAAGGGATTTTGTTGTTCGGGTGTTGTCGCGTGTAAGTCAAGGTTGAGGTGAGCAGTGTCGCGGGGTGGTGAAAATAAAGATTTCAGTTTGGGCCTCGGAGGGGGAGGCGCGAATTCAGGGCACGGCAACGTCTTATACTTTGCCGCGAGGACCGAAAAAGAAACGGCCTAGGCAAGAAACCTGGGGGAATGGGCAGCCGTTTTCAGCTCGTTGGGTTGGGTCAGGGACGTGGAAATGGCATCGATAAGGTCACCTCAAGATGTTGGATCATCGATTCACGGCGGCACAGAGAGAGATTCGGCACTAGGGATCCCTATCAGTTGCCAAGGCCAAGGCACATGCACTGAAGGAAGAGCGCTGGAGGCCCTGTGATGGAGAACCTTGAGAGTGCGGGATGGTTGCGCGCCCATGTGGCTCGTCTTTGGGCTTCGGCGCCAAGGCTGCAACAGGTTTGGGAGGCCAGTGACAGCGACTCCTTGAGCTCGTGAGTGCGCCAGTGAGAACAATCTGACATGACATTGTTACGTATGTGAATTTGGGGATGCAACCTCTTTGCGATTCTAATCTCTCGTCTTGGCTCTTTTATCGGACGGAAGGGCGGGGGTACGAATACCAGACGCACGGGGCTACGGGAGCTTATCAGGGACCTTGCATCTTGAAGACGGGATGGGATTGGATCATTTGCATTTAGTTGCAGTTCTCACGCAAAGTCATCTCACAATTCAATCTCTCAATCAACCTTGAGTGAGTTTATTGTGAAAGCCGAGTTCGTTGGTTGGCGAGATGTGGTGGCGCCAGATTGTGCCCTGTCCTTGCATAAGATAGATACCTAGGTACCTACCTATGCATTCATCTACGTCGAGTCAAGACTTTCAATGCTCGTGCCCTTTCCCTGAGATGACGACATTCTTCATTAATAACTCCCGCCTTCCGTCAGATCATCGAACCATTACCGAACCCCCAATGCGTCATGGTCCTTTGTGTGAGGTAACAAATGATAACGAATGGGGGTATCGATGATAAGATACGAATGCCTAATCGTTATCATAACAAATCGAGCGCACGTGACACAAGCAGCTTCTTTCCACGGTCCTCATGCATCTGGTATTGGTAGTTATTGTGAATCAGGCTTTCCCTCCTTTGTTTATGTACTTTTGCGAACCCATAATAACATGGCAATTTCAATCAAAATGAATCCTCCAAAGCTCCCGATCGCTCCCCGACGTAAAGTCACTGCGCGTGTGCATCATCAAAATGTTATCACTAACCAGCAAGTCGCCCTTCTCCCACACATGGTAAAAGGCAACCCGTCGATCATGCAGCAGTGAGTCAATTGCCTCGCAAATCGCCGTGCTGTCCTCGTTGTCGTCAATCGTCACGCTCGTTGCGTCAAACCTGGTTCTGCTTTGCGGCCAAGGCTCGTGATATCGCAGGCAGGGCTTGCCCGTGGTCGGGTGATTGATGACCAAGGGCAGGCCCTTGAGAGTGGTTGCGTTGAACGACGTCGTCGAGACGGTCCATTTCAACTCTGCCAGTTTCTCCACGCTGAGCCATGAGGGTAGGTACTTGAACACCAAGGTGGATGATGCAAAGAGGGTGAATCCTGTGTCGGACGGCGATGGTGTTGGAGTGTGGAAGAGTTGGAATCTATCACCATGGTTAGCAACGGCGACGGGCAACGGCGGGAAACGCAGCATATCAACTTACTGAGGCGGTGTCGAGACTACAACCTCTTCGCCAGTCGTCTCATCAACTTGCTTCACAGTCTTGAACAGACCGTCATAATGATACGGCATCCACTCAGCCGAAAGCACATTGTTCAGACCCCGTGTGTCGGCCCCGCGATCCTTGACCTCGAGCAAAAGTCCAAACTTCCAAGGTAGCGGCGTACCGAACTCATACGACTTCTTGATGAAAGCCTCCTTATCCGGCCTCTTCACGAACCCGCGCAGAATGACGGGAGAGTTGATCTCGGACAGGCTGCGGGCCTTTTTGGTGTCAATATCATTCATCGTGAGCGCACCACGACCCTTGGCCGGTCGAATCGTCAGTCCTGAGGGGTAGATGGGCGTGCAGGTAATGCCCCCCTTGTCTTCTCCCCACGACAAGAGATCCGACTTTTCGCGATAGTAGCTGGGACGTCCATTTTCGTAGACGAGCTCCAGCGTGTCGTCCTGTTCAAAGTAAGCGCGTGGGCCGGTTGTGGTCGTGCCGTCCAGCTTGAAGACGATGGCCGAGTGCCAAGGGGTTGTGTAGATGGTGTCGGTGGGGAGGAGATTGACGGACAGCTTATTCTCGCCAGTCGAAGGGTGGATGGATAAGCGAAGATGGTCGGGGTATTTTTGGCGGACTGCGTTGGCAAAAGCCTGGCAATAGGAGTCAGCGAGTCGGACAGCGAAATCGAGCTTCAAGGGCAACTTACGTCTCCTCGGGCCATCATCTGCTTAGCGATGTACTCAATGCCCCTCTTGTACTTGGACTTGGTACGGTCCTCGCCCACGGGATACACATTCTCCAGATCGAGCTCGAGGAACTTGATGTAGCCTCGGTAGGTCAGGCACACGTCCTGGCTCTTGCGGGCTTCCTCCCAGCTCCAGTCGGCCTTGGAGAAGGTGTTGAGGAGGGCGCGGCGAAAGTTTGAAGCATTGGCGACATATGTCATTTCGTTGAGCTCAGAGGGGAGCTCGATGTTGACGAGGTCTCGTAGTCGTGAAAAGGAAATGTTGCTGAAGCCCTTGGATGCGGCCAGCTCTCTGAGGGCTTCTCCATAGGCCCAGACATCCTTGTCCGGCACGCCAAGCAAATCTTTCAGACGTCAGCTTTACTCGACCCAACACACTGAGTTCCAGACTTACCGTTGTACACAAGACCATCGGATATAATGGTCAGTTTCGCACCGGGCGCGTACACATCGCCAATGGCCTGGCAGAGACCGTTCAACCGAGCCAACGCAAACTCGTCGGCCTTGTCTGGGAGTTTCCCCAAGACTTTGTTGATGGAATTGGGGGACTTGAAGGGGAATGCCGGAAGGCACATTGGCACTGAACGTCCAGCCTTGACATGATAATAGGTCAGGGCCAGGAACTTGAGGGCAGACTCGTCGGCTTTGCTGCCAACGCCCTCGGACCTGGTCATTCGATAGCGGTCGATGATGTCCAGAATCTTGGAGGAAGTCTGGAGAGCTGGAGCGTCCAGCGCTATGGGGAACGCAGTCATGTTGCTGCCCGAAGATGACGTCGTAAAGGGTGTCTGAAGAGGAGGGTTGTCCGAGGGAGTGGTATAAGAGGTCATGTTTCTAGTCTCATGGTGACCAGAAACAGCGTCTGGCCCAAAGCCCATGGGCCTAGGGTCGACAGGTTCAGCCACGGACATCATGTTGAAGGCAGTGAATCGCTTTCGATGAGTCTGGGAGATGATAAGACGTCCCGAGTGAGGAGGAACTTTGGTGTTATCTGCCAGTGTTTGCATCCCTGGCGATCATGATAGGGTCATCTATATAGGAATGACCTCTCTATGTCTGATACGACACTGCCTCTTCCTAGCAAGACATGGCCCAAGCCGCGGTCCGGCTCCTTTGTCAATCGTGGTCTCATCCTTCAGTGAATCCTGGAATACCTTCCCCATCGAACCGGGCAGCGAGGTTTTCGTCGTTGATGCACATCGAACCAGATTCGTCCCCACGGTGCGCGGCCATCCACTTCCAGCTTCGCCTTGCAACACTACGCCGACGAAGTTCCTAGCCTCAGTTCCACTTTGATGAGGGCGCGGTGCTTAGGAAAATTTGCCACTTCATCCCACTCGAAGCCCGAGATGCTCATTGCGGTACTATTTTTCTTTTTTTGAAGTCTGTCTCTTGCTTACAGTAGCCATGTCCTTCCAGAAACGCACAGACAAGCCGATGTGGAACGGGGGGAGGGTTCGGAAATGGTAGGAGGTTCCTTGTTACGTTAGACTATCTATATTTCGTGCTACCTATAGCCTCAGCCGATACATTGATCAGCCAGGCCCGGTCGTGGCAGGGCCTCAACTCGGCATATGGCCCTTGGCCAGGGGCTCCCAGAGATAGAGTCCGTCCGTGTAGCCCTGGACTGCCTGGAGTTAGCCCACCAAAACGGGTGCCCACGTTCCGAGGGCGTCGACAGAAGAGGCAGCAGTGAATCGAGGTGTGGCGGGGCCGAGTATGTGACGGACGCATTACCACCTACCGAGAGGGAGCGGGATCGCCACGAACAAGGGCGGCCCTAACAAGGGACACCTGAAGCCCTGAACGACTGCGGACCTCTGTAACGACGGGCTGCATCACTCGTTGAAGGGTCCTCTGTGTCCCTGTTTTGACGGGCCGTTCTCAGTTGCCCGATCAGGCAATGCTGGACCGAGCGAGATCCGGGAGGGCTCCGGGCCCCGGGGACAAGGGTTATGTTCTTCTTCCTATTATGTGCCTCTGGGCTGATGAACCGCGCGCGACTCGGAAGGAACCGCGGCATTGCAATAGACGCCAAGGAAATGACGCGCAAACGCCATGCATGAAAAGTTTGTATCGTATTCTTTTCGCTGTTTGAGTAAGAGGTTGGCCGTTGTTTCATCCGGGGACAGGAACCTCACGCCACATGGTTGATTACATGTCTATTACGCTAGCAGTGCATTGATCATGGGTGCCTTTTTAGATATGTGAATCTATGTTTCCGAGTCCTCGTTCCGAAGAGACTGTATAATCGAGTCTTGTCGCGGTATCTATTCCGAGCCGGCGTGTAGACGGTAGCCCTCCTTCACTTACACCCAGCTGCTACCTTGCCCACCCTCCTCTCGATCAAGACACTGCCAGCCGTCCTTGGAAAATTGCACCTCTCATACTTTGAACATTCTCGCACTATGGAAGAAGTCGACGTTACCATCGTTGGAGGCGGACCTACTGGTCTTTTCGCCGGTCTCCTTCTTCATGAACTGGGTGTCTCGGTGTCGATCCTGGGTATGAGAAGCCTCAATGAATCGAAACAAATCAACAATAGATGTACTTACACAACGCAGATGCCAAGCCCAGGACTCTCGACCTCGGCCGCGCAGATGCCCTCAACGCCCGGACACAGCAAGTCTTTGAAGTCGCCAACATCTTGGACGAGCTTCTCCCACAAGGCCTCAAGTGCAACAGTGAGTTCACCTCACACCTTTCTTGTAGTGCAGACAGCATGCTCACAAACCCATAGCCAGCTCGACCTTTGGCAACGGCGAGTTCAAGTCCCGCCAGAACCAGTGGTGGGTGAGCATCGAACACGCCCTGCACAAGAACTTCCTCATGATCGGCCAGCCCGTCGTCGAGAAGGTCATCGCCGCGCGCCTCGACGGCCGGATCCGCTACAACGAGCAGGTCCGCAGCGTCTCCGAGTCCGACGACGCCGTCGAGATCGAGACGCAGACCGGCCTCAAGGTCCGCAGCAAGTACGCTCTCGGCGCCGACGGCGCGAGGTCGACGATCCGCAGCGCGCTGGGCATCGACTTCTCCGGCACCAAGCCCGAGATGCTGTGGGCGGTGCTCGATACTTTCATCGACACCGACTTCCCCGTGTGCCCGGAAATTATCACGTTTGAGCTCGATGGCCAGTCGCGCGTGTCGTGGATCCCGCGAGAGCGCGGGCTCTGTCGTTTCTATGTTCTCCTCGAGGGCGAGGTGACGCAGGAGCGTGCCCAGGAGTCCATCAAGAGACACATGGCTCCGTACCGTGTTGATTTCCTAAAGACGGAGTGGTACAGCACCTTTGATGGTATGGTCGACTCTCCCTAGTGTCTCTGGGCTTGGTTTCCACCAAAACTAACATGGCGCGAATAGTCAAGGAGCGAATCGCCTCGTCGTTTGTCTCAAAAGAAGGCTCTGGCCGGGTTCTCCTCGCTGGAGACGCCGCACACGTGCACTCGGTGAACGGCGGACAAGGACTCAACACCGGCATCGCCGACGCCTTTGGCCTTGCATGGCGAGTAGCCATGGCTGTTCGGCCGGATACGCAAAAAGGCACGGCTGATAAGCTTATTCGAAGCTACGACGTCGAGCGCAGGACCACGGCTCAGGAGGTCATTGGCGTTGCGGCTGCGTTGGTGCGAGACACGGTTCGAGAGGCGAAGAAGTACGTGTCTACGATTGAGCGGAACGCAGCATACATCACCGGTAAGATGCCGTTTTCTAGGAGAAACAAATGTTCTCGATGTGCAGTGCTAACGAGTGCAAGGTATGGGTGTTTCCTACGACGGCATGTCTTCGCCTCTCGTCAAGGAATCTCACCACGACATCTGGAAGGCTGGCCACCGGTGCCCCGACATCGTCATCAAGCCCGCCTCGGGCGCTGCAGACACGAGGCTCTACACGGTGGCTTCCTACGGCAAGTTCCTCGTGCTCTTCATCGGGCAGCATCCAGAGGCGTCGTTTGAGTACGAGTCGGCGGCGGTTTCGTACCATGTCTCGGCGGCTGGCGACCAGCGGCAGGGCGAGTCCGAGGCTGAGCCGGTGACGACGACTGTGGGCAAGAGGTTCACGGCCCAGTGGGTCAAGCCCGAGGAGTCGTTTGTGGTTGTGGTGCGACCGGACATGTACATTGGTTATGTGGCGAGCGGAGACGATTCATGGAAGGATTATCTGAGGGAAGTGTTTTTCCTAGAGGAGTAGGTCACAGTCGCAGATGGCTGTGTAGGATCTAAGCGTGTATCTTGTTAGTCAAATAGAGTAAGGTAGTTGCAAGTAAAGTATCTACTTAAGGTATGTATAACAAGAATACTTTGTTGTACAAAATCCACCTACCCGGTTTGGTAGGTACTTTGCCTTTGTATCGACCATTGTGCTTCACTTCACCCCAACGCCAAATCGTACGTAATAGATCCGTTTCGGAAACAAACCCTATCATTGACAGTTCCGACACGGAAAAGAAAACGAGAAGAAGGGGGGGGGTCTTCATCTGCCAGCTTGGTCGTGATCCTCAGGACCAGCCTCAGCCATGCGAGCGACGTTGAATTTGAGTGGCTTCAAGACCCAGAGAAGTCACAAATGGCATGACTTGGTCCACCAATAGACGCCATTACGTACATGGGGTGGGAAAGATGGATAGACCAGGAGCCCATGTCGGCATTGCCGGCGCGATTGAATATATGCGACGTAGAGCGGAGAAGGGCCCCGATCAGGGCGTGCACGGAGCGATGACCAATGTGTGCCAATGCATGCCAATGTGTGTGCCGAGTGGGATAGAGACAAGAATTACGAAGGATGCTTCGATTTTCGGATGACGACGCCGGGAGTGAATCGCTTCAGGGAAACCGAGGCAGGGGTGCCACAAAGCAGGAAAGGCTCTGCCGGACAATGGTTTACAAGGAGAACATGTCCCTCCGTCCCTGCCATCTTATCAATCGTCTGGGCAAGTATGGGACAGCCTGAGGTCCTCGAGGAGTCCTCAGACGGAAGGACTGCGAGCGAAGCGTCCTCTCCTCCAGCCGTGGCAGCTGTCGCCCTTGCTGCTGTTCCTGATGGCGGCTCTCGAGCATGGCTTCAGGTCGTCGGCTCGCTCTGTCTGTACTTTGCAACATGGGGTAACAGCTCATTGCGCTGCATCGATGCAAGCAGATCGATCGAGTGCTAACCGATTGCTCTCCTAGGCGTCATATCTAGCTACGGCACCTTCCAAACCATCTACGAAGCCGGCCTCCTAAACCACCACACGCCCTTTCAAATCTCCACCATAGGCTCCCTGCAGACCTTCTTGATGGTCTTCCTCGGCTTCATGGTCGGGCCAGTCTACGATGCCGGCTACTTCCGCCATCTCTTGACCGCCGGGTCGCTGCTCGTCGTCGTCGGCACCGTCCTCCAGAGCCTGTCGACCAAGTTCTGGCAGCTGATCCTCACGCAGGGCCTTCTCGTCGGCCTCGGCGCCGGCTGTCTGTCTCTCCTCAGCGTTGCCGTTACCTCGCTGTGGTTTACGACCAAGCTCCCGCTGGCAAACGGCGTGGCTGCTTCGGGGAGCGGTTTTGGAGGGTGTGTCTCCCTCGTCATGCCTTTGCCTGTCCTCTTGCTGAAGAGCTGCTGACTCGACGCCAAAGCGTTCTCCTCCCCATCATGCTCCGAGAGCTGTATCCCAAAATCGGGCTTCCCTGGGCTGTCCGCGCATTAGCCCTGCTCCTGCTCGTCCTGCTCGGCGTAGCCAACATCCTCCTCCGCGCCAGAGGCACCAGCTCCGGACCCGGCAAGAGGCGTTCTTTCATTGACACGACGGCCTTTCGAGACGGGCCTTACCTGCTCTTCGTCGCCGGCTGCTTCGTCGTCTTCCTCGGCCTGTACACTCCGTTCGTCTACATCGGAAGCTACGCCTTGGACCAGGATATTGTCTCGCCCAACTTTGCCCTGTACATCCTCGCCATTCTCAACGCGAGCTCCATCTTCGGTCGCATTCTGCCCGCCTTTGCCGCCCAGCGCATCGGACCAATGAACATGATCATCGGGACAACCCTCATCCTCTCCATCACCAGCATCTGTCTGCTAACGGCCAAGACCTCGGCCCGTCTCATCGCAGCCATCGTCTTCCAGGGCTTCTTCACCGGCACCTTCTTTGCCCTCCAGCCCACCATTTTCGTCCGATTGGCCGCGGACCCGAGTAAAATCGGCACGAGGTTTGGCATGGCCTTCTCTGTCATGTCTGTGGCATTGTTGTTTGGGTCTCCGATTTCCGGAGCCCTGCGGAAGCAGATGGGATACGGCGCTGCTTGGGTCTGGGCTGGAGTCACCATCTTCTGTGGAGGAGGGCTTATCTTCGTAGCTAGGTCCCTTAAAGGACGTTGGAGGAAACCATTGTAATTCGACTTGGTCATCATTCTTATCTTGATATTGTACGCCTGCCATGCCTAGCCTAGCTTCACCCGCCAAAGGTCCCTCAGATGCACCCATTCAAACCTGACTTGTCCTGTCGTCAGTCCGCTCGTTCTCAATGCTCGCCCAACTCCATGTCACATCACCAAAGTACCTATACAGCTACATCGCCCCTTCTACTTTACATTCCTTTCTCTCGTCCCTCAGGCCTTGCCAGCCCGACCAATCTGGAAAATCTCACCCGTCAAGGCCTCATCTCCCCGCAGCACTGGCCACGAAGCTCCGTCCGACTTGACAAGCTGCAGCTCCAGTTTCGTCCCCAGAATCTTGAACGAGGACTTCTCCGGGTCAATGGCTCCGTACAGAGGCACAGCTGCTGTATAACGCTTAGGCAGCGCGTCCGTCGTTGCCAGGTCCAACGAAAGCTGCTTCTCTTGGAATTCCACCTTAGCCGTCTCCTTGTTGATCTTTTTGAGGAAGAAAGACGCGATAACGTTGGCTGGCGTCTGATAAAAGTCGTGTCTGCAAAGGGGTTAGTCACAAACTCAGGGCAACCATCCCACTGTGAAGAGAAACATACCGAACCGTATCCAAAACCTCCTCTCCGCCCTCCTTGGCCTTGTCCTTGCCCTTGTCGCCACTTCCAACGAACAGATGTCTAATCTTGGTCTTGCAGCCCTCGATGTTCATAAACTGATCAAACTCCAGCACCCTCCTCTTACAGCAGGAGTAGCCCTTGCTTCCCTCGTGAAAGATGGGCACGCCAGGGTGGTGCACACACTCCTCGTCGTCTCTCGACCTGCCCTTTTTGTAAGTGGAACTGCACGCCTTCCGCTTACAGGTCGCTCCATCGGGAATCTCCAGGCTAGGATCGTCATCCTCGGACTCTAAGGGCGCGGGGGGAGGCGTCGGGGCATGCTGGGCAGGCTGTATGGGCGCGCGCGTGGGAACAGAGGCATTGAGGTTGTCAATCTTCTTGGCCAGGGCGGCGTCGTCCTCCTGGGGCTTCGAGTCCACCTCTGGGGGCTTGTCGGTGGTGGAATGGGTGCCGGTTGTGCAGGGAGGGATGTCCATGAACTCGTCGAAAGTGAGAACTCTCGGCTTGCAGCACTTCCATCCTTCCTCGGCGGGTTAGCCAACACGGTTGAAAACTACAACAATGGAAAGCTTCGTTCCCGTGCTTGCTTACCTTTCTGCCCCTCATGGAAGATGGGGGGACCAGGGTGGTACTCGCACTTCTCCTCGGGGTCTGTAAACTGCTTGCCGCAGCCCTGATGAACGCACTTTTGAGCCATGACTAAGGAGCCTTTACGCGTACCGGATACAGAGTGCACTCTCTCAAATCTCAAGAATTGGGCGTTGTAAGGAAGAGTTCGTTGGTGGGGTGGGAGCTTCTAGAAATTGGGCCCGATGACGCTGGAACCGGGGAGCTGTTCGATTCACCGCCTTCTATTTTGGGTGCGGGGTTGGGCAGCTCTGTGGGAATATGCGATTAGACCGTTGACGATAGCTGCCGAGAGCTTCCAATTGACAAATCCATCGACTCATTTCACATTGTCCATTGTTCCGTCAATTCGAGGGGAAAAGATACATTGCCTCTGCTGTATACTACACACCCAACTACTCCTTGTGCAGACATCTTCCACAATGTTCTTCGCAACTCGTCGCCTCCTCCAGCTTCCCTCCAGAATCACCTTCTTCACCCGCGACACCTGCGGTCTCTGCAGCCAGGCCAAAGGTGTCTTGTCCAACGTTTGGGACAAGCGCCCATTCGAGTACAAAGAAGTCAATGTCGATCTTCCTCAGCCCGACTCAAAAGCGTGGAGGAACTTGTACGACTTTGATGTCCCTGTGGTAAAGCACAATGGACCTCAACATTGATCCAATATTGTTAACCCTAGGTACAGATTCACATCAGCAAGGCCGCAGCTCCCGAAGAAGATCCCGCCAAGTCTGGCAAGGCCATCAAGTTGATGCACCGCTTCACCGTCGAGCAAGTTGAAGAGAAGATGGACAAGGTGGAGCAGAGCTAATTACCGCCATAACCACCGAGAGGCCGTTTATTCATCAATATGACTTTCCTCTAGCTGGCTCTGCTGCCCCAGTTGCAAAGCTGAGCTGCTCCTTGGCGGCAAAGTCGAGTGCCGGATAGTCTGTCACGACATTCATCATGTCGAATCCCTGGTCCGCAAATATCTTGGCTTGCTCACCTCCAGTGCAGTACACGCCACTCTTCTTGCCTGCCTTCTGAGCCGCGGCTAGGACTTTGGCAATGGCTCCCTTGAGCTCCGTGGCCATGACACCGTCGATAATGGGATGTCCGATGTTGTTTCCTAATGCTGGTCAGATCATTCGTTATGACAACAAAGCGAGAATAGCTTGACTGACCCAGGTCAAACGGGCCAATGAATAATACATCGATTCCTTCGACCGCGGCGATCTCATCCACGGACTCCAAGGCCTCCTTGGTCTCAATCTGGACAATTGTCAAGAGGGCATCATTCGCCTGTTGGAGATACTCGGTAAAGCTAGGCACGGGACTAAAGCGCTCGGGGGCAATTGGAGATCCAAAACCACGTTTTCCCCATGGTGGAAACTTGGCAGCTTGTACGAGCTCCCTGGCTTCCTGAGCTGTTCGAAGCAACGGCACCACAATCTAGCTACCATGTCAATAAATGTGTACTCTTAAGACTTTGGTTGAAGAATACATACACCATGGGCTCCGCTATCAAGGGCACCTAAAGAAATCGCAATTAGATAGGTATCAGTCTAGGACGACGTCAGAAGGACGTACGCTTGACCATCCATCCTTGCATGTCTGGCAGTCTCACAATCGGAGACACACCCAACGCCGCAATTGCAGGTACCGTCTCGTGCATTGCTCCATCTATCAGCACTCGGCATCAGTTTCTCATTCAATTTCGCAACCAGAAAGCAAACATGTCTCATACCGTCCATGTTGCCATGCTCACAGTCCACCAACACCCAGTCAACCCCAGACCGCGCAAGCACCCGGGATACATTGGCACTGGGAATCATCTGCCAGGCGCCCATCGAAGCCCGTCCCTCGTTCAACGCCGTCCGTACCCGGTTGGACGCCTGCATAGCCGACAAGTGTCTCACGGCACCGGCACCCCGCACGCAGAGAGAGGTCCTCGGCGTAAGCGAGGAAGCTCCCAGACGGAGCAAGGGCCTTGTGCAAGTCTTCATAGCGAATCGATATGGGAAACGACCGGTGTAACGAATGAGAGGATTGTAAAGTACACAGGGAGCCCTTGAGGTAGAACAGAAACAACTAGAAATGTGTACCAATGGCCCTTTTAAAGGCTGGTTGGTCCCCCAATGTCCTCCTCAATAAGACCCCGAGGTGGGGGTCTCTGGGGTGTGGGGAAGATCACCAGGCCACCTCAGTCAGAGACGGTGCATATCAGCGGCACAACTGACGTAGAGGCCGACATGATGCGTAATAGGGCGTCCAGTAATGTCCCTGTAGGGCGTGAAAAGAAATGGGGGTATCTGGTTCTCTTTTATTCTCCATAGGTACAATCTTGCGTCCTAGAGTCTAGTCACACTGGTCAAGAAGAAAGATGCCGCATATTTCCATTCCAGCAAGCACCACGTTCCTCAACATCAGAACGGCCATCAGCGCCCGGCAGTCGCCGTTCACAGCGTCATGGCCATTGTTTTGGTATAAGCGTCCTCAGTATATCAACCCTCAAGGTGTCGGTTCCAGAAGCAGCCGCAGTCCATCATCAACTGGAAACGCCTTTCGTCCCATTCCAACACGTCGTCGTCGGTCGACAGTCCGGTCTATGTTGTGGCGCTCAAATTCAATTCGACAAAGTAAAGTCGGAGAAGGATAGCTGGAAACAATCTGAACAAGTTCATCCGTCATCAATTTCATAATTAGTCCTGGAGACATCTGCAAGATAATGTTAGCAATTGAGACCAAGAAAAGACTCAAGTCGTCCAAAGCGTACCCCAGGTAGTCCTCCTTGATGCTGCCAATAGCCCACATCTCTCCGACCTCAGTACGAGTACCGATAATCTTTACGCGGACATGGGTCCCTGGCTCGATTACTGTGTCTTCGTTGTTGGTGAACTGGGGAGGTGTAGCATTGGGATCCCACTTGATATCGCTTGGGATCAACTATGACAATAGTCAGTGGGTGTCATGATACGCCAGCCCTGCACTCAACATACATGAGCAGACACGAAGAGCCTCAATGGACCAGCTTGGGCAAAGAAGCCCTGGGGGTTGATGGAGTAGACTACAGCATCAACCTAATCATGGGTCAGCTTGCTGAACAATGACTGTTCGTCAAGGTCATACCGTCTCGCCCTTGAAAGGCCGCCACACGACGGCTCGATAGCCCACAGTGAACTCGGCCAATCCGTTACCAGGTAGAATGCGACCCTCGGAGATATCGAAGGTATCCATGATGGAAATGATATAGTAGCTTCCAGCGCAAGTGCCTTCCACATCCTTCAACAGCTTGCTCGTAACAAGGTCGTGCATGTTGCGGCCAAAGTAGGAAGGATGCAGGGTGACCCTGCGCTCCATGTTGTAGAGAAAGAACATGATGAATACGTTGTTTTCAAAAATTGCGAGGAGACGGGGGGGTCGGTGGGCTCGAGGCCGATGATGGTTGGATCCGGTCGCGGTCTGCGTTGGAGAGACGGAGTCCTCGTCAGATCGAGAGCGACCTCAAGGACAAGTGCAGAAATCTGCGATTCGATGTTCCGAGGCGCAGTGAGTATGCGACTCGTTCGATGCAAGGGACCGGCGATAGCGAGCGACGAGCGATGAGCGAAGAAGCGAAGAAGCGTTCCGGGGGGTCAAGCGTCGCGCGGTCGATCAAAGAACAAGAGCGAAGGCGGCGCAAGGGCAAGCGCAAAGGCAGTACAGCAGGTTTCCAGGACACGCAAGCACCCGCCGTCGTCTTCAGTCGTGGGAAACTTGCGCCAGTAGCCTTCCCAACACAGATGGACCGGATCGTGGGGGAGAGGGACGTTGATGAAAGCGGTTTTGTTCGGGGAGACGAGGCTGAGAAAGACTGTGGCAGTAGAAATCTCGTCTTGTGGCGGTTGAGCGCGCGGCGCGGTCAAGGAGCGAATCGCGGAGGCCAGTGAGTCGTGGGTGGTCTGTGCACGTTTTGAGCTCCAGGCTGCTGAGGACAAAGACAGAAAGCCTTCTTCCGTTTCGACAGTTGGACTTTGAGCCACGATGGTGCGTCTTGTCGGAAGAGAAGAATTCAAATCGAAAGAGAGATTCTACCATGTTTCGAAATTTTGCTGCGTATTCTCTACAGCCTCATCAACACTGATAGAGAACGGAGGCTTCAACCTCGCACCAATTCTTGACCCAACCTGTTGCTGCCTACCTATAAATGGCCGAATAAAACTGGACAAAGAACTCGAGGTAGGAAGATGTGGCTGTGCAGTGCTCTAAGCTCAGATGCAGCATTGCCTTTGTGTAGCCAAAGACGTACAAACAAGCATTCTGGCATTTCCAGATGTGCACAAAGATTCCAGATGGATCAAATCGGAGCTCGTTTGGGGTGGATGCCAAGCGATGAGAAGCAAGCTAGAAAGTCTTTGGAAAGGAAGGAGGGAATCAATCCTGCAGGCGGGAATATCAACCATACGGAGTGGTTCCAGCCTCTCTGGGGGCTACAATAATAAGAGGGTTGCTAGCAACACCACAGGACGACTCGTCGCATGGAAGGACCAGCATGTCTCTGGCAGCGATGGACAGGGGACAGCTTGGGGCTTGCAGGAAATGTCAGTCCACTCACCATCCACCATGCCTCCCTACGCGAAGCTCCACCAGTCACTGGCTGTGCAATCATAAGCTCGCATTAGAAACAGCCACTGTAGCAGCAATCTCGCAACAGGCCGAATAGCGTTGGCACATCCACAAAAGGAAGACGGGGATCCGCGGGCCGCTGGCGTCCAGATGGGGAAGTTGATATCGTGCTCTCCTCAGTGGCATCTGCACTAGAAGACAATATTGCACTTAGGAAGCGAATTCTGCGCCGTCCTTACTAGACGCCGCCATAAGTCCGAAATGTGGCCTGACTTGGGTGTGTGGCGGTCGAATCTGGGGAAGAAGGCTGGGGTCGGGTCGAGTTCAACGTCTTCGCAAGGTTCTCACGCCGTATCGTCTGTGTTTGCGAGCGGTTAATTCGAGCGTCGGTCCGGAGTGTTGGATAGTCAAACACATAGGTTTAGGCGAGAAATAAAGTGGCCAGGTCGGCCTGTTGACTGTGTTTGTCGTTGTGAGGATTGCAATGGTGGGAGGGGGGAGGAGATGAAGTTGATCCGAGGCAGGCACCATGCTGCCCCACGCTGTTGTCACTGTCACTGCCACTGATGAGGTGCACACGGCCACTGCCAGTCCAGTGAGAAGCCAAAGGAAAAAAGCACATGAACAACGCAACGCAAACGCAACATGGCTCTCCTCTTCCCGTCGTGACGAGACCTTTCAGCCATTCATAGCATCAGCCTTTCTTCGTCCCCTTCCACCTTCTCCTCTTTTTTTTTTGGCCCGCGTCTCGTTCGTCTTTCTACCTCCTCTTTCTCTCTCTGATCTATTTCTGTCACTCGTTCCTCTCCTCTCCTCTCCTCTCCTCCCCTCCTCCTAATTGTCTCCATCCTCGTGTGGCCTAATATTCCGCCGCCTCCCCTCGTCATCTACCTAACCCTCACCTCACCATCATCACTCCAGAGTATCTCATTTCTCTCCCCCGGATTTTCTGCTCTCTCGGATCCCGCCGAAGCCAGGACCAGCACCGGCCCTAAAATTCAATCCGACTATCCGACTATCCGGACCTCGTACCTGCTTTTCACTCCCTCCTTGCCAACCAACCTCCGCCATAGCAGAGCCTCGATTGCCGTCACACGGACCACTCCTGGACCCAACTGTGGCGCAATTGAAACCTTTTGACTTCTCGCCATTATCCAATTGCTTTCCATTTTCGTATCCAGAGTCGACGACACCTTCTCTCACTCCTCTTCTCTCCTGTCAACGCCAGACTCGCCAAGCTTCGCTTCACCGCCTGTATTCGTACATCTCTTTCAAATCAACCATCATGACGCTGGATCTTGAGCATCACTTGACCTTTGTAAGTGCTCTACCTCTCGCGCCTCTCCTAACCTCCGATAACCATGACTAACCTCCCCTCTCCCCTCACAGTATGGTGCCTACCACCATAATGGAGTCAACATCGCCATTCACATGGTTTGCGTTCCCTTGATCCTCATCTCGGCTTTTACTATGGTTTGTCTCCCTTGCCATCTCTGGCCTCGTCCCAACCGGCTTACCCGAAGCCTCATACTTCCGTGCCTCATGTCCTAACACCGCCCTACCTAGGCTACCTACACTGGAACCCTTGTCAAGATTCCATCATGGCTCACTGTTCCCTATCTGGATATCAACCTGGGTACAATGGCCGCCTTTACGTATTCCGCTCTCTACCTTCTTCTTGAGCCTTTTGCCGGCTTCCTTCTCGGCGCCTTTTGCATGGGCGGGTGCGCCTTGGGAAATTACCTGCGCCTTCAGAACCCAGACTCTACATTCAAAGGCGCTCTGGCCATTCACATCGTCTGCTGGCTCTTCCAATTCCTTGGGCACGGCGTTTTCGAGGGCCGTGCCCCTGCTCTTCTTGACAATCTTGTGCAAGCCATCTTCCTTGCTCCAATGTTCGTCTGGCTCGAGCTCCTTTTCATGATGGGCTACCGCCCCGAGCTGCAGGCTCGCGTCGACAAGAAGGTTCAAGAAGAACTTGCCAAATTCAGGGCTCAGTCAAAGAACGGAAAGGCCCAATAAATGGCTTTCCGAGCAACGTGCTACCTGCAACACGAACTCTGCGTGGTCAAGACTCAGGGCACGACGTCCCTACGAAATGCGGCTTCATAATGAAGTCATCACCCTAATCACATCACGCCAACACACCAGTACCTACCTACCGACCTTTCCGGTTCAAAAGTATGAAGCCAGAATTGCCATTGATTGTTCTCAAAGGCCAAAAGTTGACACTTCTGCTATGAGGAGAGGGAATCGGCCCCAACTCCTTCAATGATGTATTCAAGCGTTCTGCAATTGTCTAAAGTTCTTGTTTTATTTGGCCACTACTTTCCCAGTTTCTGAGTTCATGGACATTGTTACTTTTCAGCATGCACAAACATATTATGGGGGATCTTGTACGATGAAGAGATTTTTTTGTTTTTTCTCTCGGGGGTGCATGGTGCTCACATGATGAGCAGCTTCCACAAACGCAATGCAAATATCATCATTTAGTTTACATATCATGCCCAGCCAATGTGACTTGGAAGGCCCCTCTCCATCTCTCATGTGTGCTTGTTGCCGGTGTTCTGATTCTTTCTTGAAAAGCCGTTGAAGCCAACTTCGAAATCGATTCTTAAATCTTTGAGCTCTGGATGACTAGGTAGACAAGATTTGGCTACCAACTCACGAGAACGGGTAGCACATGACATATAGAGAAAGGGTGTGGACAACTTGTGATTTCAGTCTAGAAGCGTAATTCATTGAGTAAAGAAAATATATATAGTATAGTTAAGGAAAGTCAGTTCAGGCATATATCATAAGTCATTCAAATGCTCCATTATCCTCATCCGCAAAACAACCCATTGCGTTGCGAGCTTCATATTCGTCCCAAAGTCGACGCGATGCATCAGATAGGTCATCAAACACACCCGAATGTATATGTACTACATATGGCTCCGGCTCACAATATTCCGTCGAGCTCTCAACAAGATGTTTCGCGAGCTTACGAGTGTCCATGACCTTCTCCACAGCTTCTTCTTGCTCCAGAGATGAAACTGACAGCGAGTCTCGGAATGCGAAGCGAAGGTTCTCACATGCCGAGACACGGTGGATTGGACGCGAGGGTTTTGATGGTTTGTGCTGGTAGGGTACTTTCAACGAGTGCTGCGGACGGTCGGTAGAGACCAGGACGCCATCTTCTCGCCCGTCGAGCGTCTCACAGCTCCATCGTCGATTTGGAACACGTCGGAGTGCAGCTTCTTCAACGGGATCGGTAACAACGTACACGTCCGGAACCCTATATCCAGTAGTATCTTCCAAGGTACACTCCCGCTGGTTCTGCGTGAAGTGTGGTCCCGTCCAATGTTTCTCTTCGTCAAGCTCGTCATCATCGAAACACATGGTCGGAAAAGCCCAGCGCTTATCCCACAGCGGCCACTTGGCGGCTGGTCGTGGGGTACACGTCTCGCAGGGATAGTTGAGACGAGCGAGGCCACCGACGAGCTTTTTGCAGGGTTCGACGGGGGAGAAGCATTCGACGAGGGTGCCGAAGAAGGATGTTTTCTGGCGGAGGATGCGGTAGCAGTCGTGAAGTTCGCGCTTCATGTGGCGGCAGGTGTAGAGGTATATTTGGTAGCACATCTTTGGAGCGAGATTTGAGATTCTTTGGAGCTGGTATTTTGAGCTGGTGAGGCTTTGTTGGGTGTTTTCGAGCGTCGTATCGAGTATTGATAGTATGTAGCTTACTTAGATACTCAAGTATTAACTCGGAGCAAACATTGCCCTTATATGAAACGAGTCGACCTTGAACACGAATTAACTGTTGAGCATCTAGGAAGTACTTTTTTTGATACCGCTGGTGTTCCGCGGGCTCGCATCATGAACACGAGGTGCTATTCATTGACAACGAATGCTATCACACCTGCTGTTCAGAGGACATATCCAACTGGGCTGTTCTATTGAACATCCTAGATCCTGCATTTTAAACCGTCAAAGAAACTGCAGTAGCCATTTGGAACTGTTTGAAAGAGGTTGCACGGCATGAGATGATGTAGGTAATCGTGAATAAGACACAACTATGGTTTATACGAAAACGATATCAATTCAACGCCAAGACGGAGTTGCTTTCCTTCCAAACTTGCAAATCAACGCATAAAAAGAAATCGTCAAACAGGTGCACTTGGGCACTTTCCAGAACTGACCGACAGAAACTCAGTTCGGGTGTCGTCACTATTTCTTGTTCGACATCATCATCATACAGATTAAAGCTAGGTGCCCTTTTGACCCCCAATGGCTATACTTTGGACAGTAGTGCCAACGCCCTTACAGCTCGGATGCCGTTGTGCCGCCCCCCATGGGAAGTTTCTGGAGGTATTCGGCCATCCCATACAAGACATCGCCGAGAAGCTCGTCGATGCTGAGATGAGTGAGGTCCTGTGTAGCCATGTTGTCCTCGTGCGGCTTGACAAGGTGCTTCAATGTATCGGCAAGCTTGAAAAGCATCTCGGGGAGAAGGCGCCCAACCTGGCCGGACTGATGGGCCAACTCGGACATCTCACTTTGACTGAGATCTTTCAGAGGGTGAAGGCTGGAAAACAGGTTGGCCAGAGACTGGCCACAGATGGGGATGGGCTCGAGGATGTTGGCGAGGAGCATGCTGATGTGAGTAGCCGACAAAGTTCTCAGGGCCTGTTTCAGTTGACGGATCTGATGGGGTGTCATAGTCTTCATAGCGTAGTCCAGGTCCGCGGCGTGCTTAAAGTGAATGTCCGCCGTCACCTGCCTCAATTCCCTGATCTCCTTAGGAGACATGCTCAGCATGGCATCCTTCACCATATCGACCTCTTTGGAGAGCAAAACCTCCTTGCCCTCTACGTCGATTTCAACGTCTCGCCCATCCAAGTCTCGCTGTCCAAGAAATCCACCATGGAGAGAGTCGGAAAGGTGGGCATTTTTATGGGAAGCCAGCACAGCATGGGCAGTGTCTGCAGCAGCGGGCATGGTGCTGCTCAGGAGTATAGTGAAGACGAGGGCGAGGGGTTTCATTGTTGCAGGTGTGCGCAGAGGGTACTCGAGGAGAAAGTGTGCTTATTGAGAGGCGTATCCGTAGAGAGTGTCGTTTCAGTGAGACTTTGTTGCCGTCTGCTACTTCGGAGGCTCCTCAAGATGTTTCGACAGGTATCCAGTCGTGGGCTCTCTCTTCCTCGAGGCTGGTAAGCATCTGTCTCGGGGACTTCTCAAAAATTCACAGCTGGCGATCGTCGCTCCCTAGATATCTATCAAGCCTCATGGCCAGAACTGGAACATTTTATGGGGCGGCTCTGAGCAGAGTCAATGGTCGCAGGAATAGGGAGATTAGGAGCAGTCTAGCGCGATGCGAAAGGGGCGTCTATTCGTCGGACCGCGTCTAGACTGCGGACTGGAACGTGGTTGACTGAGAAAGGAGGTGAGGGCGCGATGGTGAAGTATTATGGGCGCGATGTGATGGCTTCCAGCTGACGGGAGCAAAGGGAAATGAGTCAACATGGGATGGAATAACCCTAGTCCATCCCTTCCTTCCTCGCGATGTCACCAAATCTAGCTCCCCACAAATTCCCATTGCTTTCAGACGGGAGGGCAGGAACGAAAAGTTGGGTGGTGGATTTAGTGTAGGGTAACGGGAGTACGACGATGTGCGCGTTGGGCATCTTTATAAACACAATTGTGAAAGGCGACTTTGGAATACACATAAATGTCGTTGGTAGAATCTCAAAATTTTTCAGTTGAGATATGTTATGATAGGATCTTACATTAATTTTGGTTGGGAAATGGATATTCCCTGTCGGATTCAGTGCTTGCTTGTGTGTAGCACGCGGGCGGCCCTGGAGCATCTAAATGAACGCGCCGCTGACTTAACCCAGTTCAAGGATGAGGTCAATTCTGAGAGCGTCGAGATTGTCAGACATGCCTGCACCTCTTTGTTTCCATGATTAAAGAAATTGGACTCTATAGTGAGGTATGCACGGACAGACACCCTTGCTAAGCTATGATTTCTCTCGGATCGGACATCAGATCTCCCTTGACACAGAGTATGATGTCCCGTCAAGCTCTATTAAGCCATGGCCAGTCAATCGTCGCTTTGATGCTTCAACCCCACTGGCGGGGACCCTTGTCCGCCGAAGTAGGAGCTCAAAAGCCAAAAAGAGTCACTGTGACGTCGCGCCGCGGAAGACGGGATGAAAGGCTGGCGGCGGCTTGGGTGTGAAGTGTGAAGTGTGAAGCTGACGCACAAAGATTTCTGCATGTGAAACAAAGCGATTCCTTCTAGTTCTCATTGGCACAAATTCAAAATAATGAGGTGTGTACCTTGAAGCTTCCGCTGCGTCTGTAGAGCTCTTCACCAACTCAAGTAGCCAACCAACTGCAAATCAACACTCAAGTTACCTAGAGAGTCAGAACATGGCTCTGAAGCTGCAACCCCCAGACATATGCTGTGACTATCCGATCCTTGGTACCTTGAGAAAACAGATTTTTCACCATCCTTTTTATCTCTCAATCGGACTCACAACGGAGCAGAGCCGGAGTGACTTGGACGACGACACCACAGGTATAAAGACGGGGCGTCCAAAATGTTGGGGCGCATCACAGACGAGGAACTGAATTCTTAGCGCATCAAATTAAGAGGGGCTGAAAAAGGTACCGCTCCCTGCAAACCTGGCTGCACCGGTACTTGGACGCACGCACCACCACAAAACTTGAACCTGAATTTTTTTCCCCGACCTTATCTTATCAGTCTGTTCCCTGTACCGCCTTTTTTCTTCTCCAGGCTCTTTACCTTTCTTCTTCCCCACCACAATTCTAAAGAGTCACCAGCTCTTGTTTTCCTTCAACTCTCGACCTAGACGCCTCAATCGGGACTCTGAAGGGCAAGTTTGCCAGCGGGACGGTGCCATATTCGCATTGATCTGCCTGCTTCATCGCCGCAATGCCTGCCAACATTTCCATGGCTGCCACACTCGCTGGCCGAGCTCCGGCTCTGCTCCGATTTGGACGCCGCATGCCCCAAGCTCTACCCTCTCGATCCTTCTCCTCGGCCTCGCTCTCCTCCCGTGGTCGCTTCTCCTTTGCCGCCACCAAGCCCGCAAACTCAAAGCGTTTGGGAACCATCTCAATCGCCCGTCCTTACAGCTCCGCGGCCGCTGAGTCCGCCCCGAACCCTAAAGCCTATCTCGAGAGTGGGGTTATCAAGCCTCGCCAAACTGTCGATGTCAAGAAGGTCCTCGTCATTGGTAGCGGTGGTCTAGCCATTGGCCAGGCCGGAGAGTTCGATTACTCAGGTTTGTGCCTCCCATTGCGACTTGTCAGCTCCTTCTACACAGTCATCCCGTGACTCAGAGCTCATTGTGCGGTGAGAGTTCTTCGCTGACCTGGTTATTTGAACACAGGATCCCAGGCCCTCAAGGCCCTGAAGGAGGCCGGTGTCGCCTCTGTGCTCATTAATCCCAATATCGCTACCATTCAGACCAACCACAGCCTCGCTGATGAGGTCTACTACCTCCCTGTCACTCCCGAGTATGTCACCTATGTCATCGAGAAGGAGAAGCCCGATGGCATCTTCTTGTCCTTCGGCGGCCAGACTGCCCTGAATCTTGGCGTTGAGATGCAGCGACTGGGTCTTTTCGAGAAGTACGGTGTCAAGGTTCTTGGCACCAGCGTGAGGACACTGGAGCTTTCTGAGGATCGTGACCTGTTCGCCAAGGCTCTCGAGGAGATTAACATCCCCATTGCCAAATCCATTGCCGTGGGTACCATTGAAGAGGCTCTTGACGCCGCTGAGAAGGTCGGCTACCCCATTATTGTCCGTGCTGCTTATGCTCTCGGTGGTCTGGGATCTGGTTTTGCCGACAACGAGGAGGAGCTTCGCAACATGGCCGCCCGATCCCTTACTCTTTCACCTCAGATCCTTGTCGAGAAGTCTCTTAAGGGCTGGAAGGAAGTCGAGTATGAGGTTGTCCGAGACGCCAACAACAACTGCATCACTGTGTGCAACATGGAGAACTTCGACCCTCTTGGTATTCACACTGGTGACTCGATTGTCGTGGCCCCTAGTCAGACCTTGAGTGACGAGGAGTACCATATGCTCCGAAGTGCTGCTATCAAGATCGTTCGTCACCTTGGTGTCGTTGGTGAGTGTAATGTTCAGTATGCTCTTCAGCCTGATGGTCTCGACTACCGAGTCATCGAGGTCAACGCTCGTCTCTCCCGATCTTCCGCTTTGGCCTCTAAGGCTACCGGCTACCCCCTGGCCTACACTGCTGCCAAGATTGGTCTGGGACACACCCTACCAGAGCTGCCCAACGCCGTTACCAAGACGACCACAGCAAACTTTGAGCCCTCTCTGGACTACATTGTCACTAAAATTCCTCGATGGGACTTGTCCAAGTTTCAACATGTCAAGCGTGATATTGGCAGTGCCATGAAGTCGGTCGGTGAGGTCATGGCCATTGGTCGTACCTTTGAGGAGTCCTTCCAGAAGGCAATTCGTCAGGTCGATCCCCGATTTGTCGGTTTCCAGGGCGACAAGTTTGAGGACCTCGACTTTGAGCTCCAGAACCCCACCGACCGCCGATGGCTCGCTGTTGGTCAGGCTATGCTTCACGAGAACTACTCCGTTGAGAAGGTTCACGAGCTTACCAAGATCGACAAGTGGTTCCTTTACAAGTTGCAGAACATTGTCGACTGCACCCGAGAGCTCGAAGCCACTAATGGCGTTGAGGCTTTGAAGAAGGACCAGATCTTGAAGGCCAAGAAGATGGGTTTCTCTGACCGACAGATCGCCTTGGCCGTCAAGAGCACCGAGGACGAGGTCCGTGCCGCCCGATTGGCCTTTGGCATCCGCCCCTGGGTGAAGAAGATTGACACTCTGGCCGCTGAGTTCCCCGCTGACACCAACTACCTGTACACTACCTATAACGGCTCCTCTCACGATGTCACCTTTGAGGACAAGGGAACTGTCATCCTGGGAAGCGGTGTTTACCGAATTGGTAGCTCTGTCGAGTTCGATTGGTGCGCTGTGAGCGCCACTCAGGCTCTTCGACAGATGGGAGAGAAGACTGTCATGATCAACGTAAGTTGAACCTTTCTTAACCCAACTCCTAACCATTCTCCTCACCTGATTCCTAACCTGACTCCTCACTCAACTTGTTACCTGATTTCTAACCTGATTCCTTGCCTGAACCCTTATCTAACTCCTAACCCAATTCCTTACCTGATTTCTAACCTAACTCCATTCCCCTTCCCGCATATCCGACTGGACGCACCTGCCAGCTGTCCTGGGTTAGCCATAAAGTCATTGCGCCCCACTCTTTTGCTCCTCCACCTAAAGCATCCTCATCCATCCCTACATATATCGTCACCTCCACCCCAGCATCAATCCTCACCTTCATCCTCACCTCTAACATAGATGCTAACTTAACGATGAGTATAATCCGGAGACTTACAGCACCGATTTCGATACTGCTGATAAACTGTATTTTGAGGAGTTGAGCTACGAGCGAGTGATGGACATTTACGAGCTCGAGAATGCTTCTGGCGTTGTGGTCTCTGTGGGTGGCCAGCTCCCCCAGAACATTGCTCTGCGACTGCAGGAGACAGGTGGGGCCAACGTCCTCGGAACCGACCCCAAGGACATTGACAAGGCCGAGGATCGTCAGAAATTCTCTGAAATTCTGGACAGCATTGGAATTGACCAGCCCGCCTGGAAGGAGCTCACCTCCGTTGAGGCTGCTGAGGAGTTCGCCAATGAGGTCGGCTACCCCGTCCTGGTTCGACCTTCGTATGTTTTGTCTGGTGCCGCTATGACTGTTATTCGAAGCCAGGAGGACCTCAAGGATAAGCTTGAGGCCGCCAGCAACGTGTCCCCCGACCACCCCGTTGTCATTACCAAGTTCATCGAGGGTGCTCAGGAGATTGATGTCGATGGTGTTGCTTCCAAGGGTGAGCTCGTTGTTCACGCTGTTAGTGAGCACATTGAGCAGGCTGGTGTCCACTCCGGTGACGCCACTCTTGTCCTCCCCCCGGCCAACCTTGACCAGAACACCATGGACCGTGTCAAGGATATTGCCGTCAAGGTTGCCGAGGCTTGGAAGATCACTGGCCCTTTCAACATGCAGATCATCAAGGCTGAGGACCCCGAAGGTGGTGAGCCCCAGCTCAAGGTCATCGAGTGCAACCTTCGTGCTTCTCGATCCTTCCCCTTCGTTAGCAAGGTCCTCGGAACCAACTTCATCGACGTTGCTACCAAGGCCCTCATCGGCAAGGAGGTTCCCCAACCCACTGACCTCATGGCCGTCAAGCGTGACTACCTCGCTACCAAGGTTCCCCAGTTCTCTTGGACCCGACTTGCTGGTGCTGATCCCTTCCTTGGTGTCGAGATGGCTTCTACTGGTGAGATTGCCTGCTTTGGTAAGGACCTTATTGAGGCCTACTGGACTTCGCTTCAATCTACTATGAACTTCCGTGTGCCCGAGCCTGGTGAGGGTCTCCTCTTTGGTGGTGACGTTAGCAAGCCCTGGCTCACCCAGGTTGTCGACTACGTCGCTCCTCTTGGATACAAGCTATTTGCTGCTAGCCCCGAGGTCAAGCAGTTCATCGAGTCCAGCTCCAAGCACCAGGTCGAGGTCGAGGTCATTGAGTTCCCCAAGGAGGACAAGCGAGCCCTGCGAGAAGTCTTCCAAAAGTACGACATCCGTGGAGCCTTTAATCTGGCTCAGGCCCGTGCCAAGACTACTCTGGATGTTGACTATGTCATGCGCCGAAATGCTGTCGACTTTGGCGTTCCCTTGTTCATGGAGCCTCAGGTATGTTTCCCTCTAAGTTTCCCCTAAGCTTGAGTCTAGTAGCTAACTAAATCTGCAGACCGCCATCCTCTTTGCCCAGTGCATGAGCGAGAAGCTTCCCCGACCCGAGGGCATTCCCGCCGAAGTCCGCCAGTGGTCTGACTTCATTGGTGGCAAGCCCCTGTAAACATCCCGTGGCGTCTGATTACGGGAAGAGAAATGGCGTTTTGTTTCTGGAACTTTCCGATACCACTCTCCTGAGATAGGAGGGAGCCCGGTGTTGTGCCGAGTATGGTTTAAAGAGCGGATAGATACGAAGATGGGCCTCGTGAGCCTGTGAGGACACAGGGGAGAGGGGGATTATATGGGAAGGAGACTGGAAATGGTGTGATTTTGCTTCCCGGATGTGTTTGGATATGTTTTGCTTACGACATGTGTCGATGTCTGATTTTGAAACCCCCCTCCCCCCTTTGTATGTAGACGGAGTACGGAAACGCGAGAAAAAAAGTTTCTTTTTACATCATTCCTTGTTGGCTTCAATTCAAGTCTTGGATTATGTCCTTGTATTTCGCAGATCATCTGCGCTCCTATTCGTTGGCCACAACGTCCCTTACTGCCTGGGTTCTTCAGATATATGCGATAATGGCCATGTCGATACTCGTTCGCACTCCATCTCTACAAGCCACGCGCAAGTCAAAGCGAAATATGCCTCCCATCCATACCCCATTTTAATAGTTCCATTGCCCCAAAACGCCGCCCCGGTCACGCACGCGATTATCGTGCTGAAATGGTGATTGCTCTCGCGAACACACACAAAAACTGCCCACGTCGAAAAAACAAGCCCGGATCTCTCCCTCTGAAATTTCACCCTTTCTGTCGTTGAATATTCCTCCCCCACTTGGCTGCTGTTATCCCTTCGTGTGTTGTTCACTGTGACTGGGGCGACGAATGGTCGGAAAGTTTACGGCGCTCGTTCAGCCTGAAGGCAGCAAAACGCTTAGCAAGGGGCTCACCCGATTCGCCAGGAACTTGACAAGACGCAGATGAAGATGATGAGGGAAAAGACAGCGCGGGAGCTTCGTCGCTCTCTCGCGAACGCTTGGGGATTCGCTCACCAGTCGATTGAAGGATGGCTTGAAGATTTTGCCAGCCCTCAGTAGAGCGGAGCTGAAACGTGTCAGAGAGGTCGTGTTCGCTAGCCACGCGGCAAAGTAAAGCTTCTTCGTCCTATAGGGCGTTATTATATGAGTTTACCTAGCAGGAGGGCGAATGGCAAGGAGATGTATGTCTCGGAATATACCTTGGAAAGAATTCCCATTTGGTGGATGAAGCAGAGCAGGTGGAAGTTGGACATTTCCTGGCCACCGGCATCGGGCTTCTGGCCGGGCTTGAGCTTTAGGACCTTGGCGAGGGCAGAGTGTTCCTGACTCTCGCCGAGGTACTCACGGTTCTCGATGGGGAATCCTTGCTGGGTGAACATTGGCTTTGGATCGGCAGGGAAGCCGTGGGTTAGTGTCACGAAGAGATATTCGACGGGGAAAGATGGCTTGGCATTCTCTTGCACGTTGGCGCCATACTCGTTTACCCTGCGGTAAAAGACCTCGGGGATGTATCGTGTGCGACTGACGGAGCCATCGTCTTCCTCTTCTTCGCGGACAAGCATGACGTTGGGGTCGGCAGATGGTTCAACGATATCAGCCCGAACCATCTCGACCGACTCGTTGGACATCTGATAAGATGAGATGGAAATCTCACCAGCGTCGTTGCCGGTGACAATACAGGTGACAAAGTTGGAACCAAAGCTGCCAGTATCACTCCACTTGGAAGACTTGGGATAGAGGGCTTGTAGTCTAGACGAGTAGCAGATCTCAAGAGACGAGAGGAAGTAGGAGTCGGCGTGGCGCTTACAAACGACAGAGCCGTCTCCGTTGCCAGCATCAAGCAGATCAGTCCAGATTACGCCAACAGGCTCCAGCCCGCAGAGCTTTGCAATGACATCGACTTCCTTCTGTGACTCCCATGCATTCGTTGTGATACCGTCAGCTTCATCGATCTGAGGTGGCTCGTAGATGGCTTCCACCACAGCCTTGACTCCGAGGGGCACCTCGGTATACTCCGTGTACTTTCCGTAAAGATACCCTAACCGCTGAGAGCCCGTCTTTCGCCATGTGTCGATGAATGAGTCGATGATAGCCGGAGACGAGAATTCGACGTGATCGACCATGCGGAACTGCTGCGGCTGCAGTGTAATGGCGCTGGGCTGGCACTTTGTGCAAATACCCTCAGGCCATGCTGGATGACCCGAAGGGCATTCATGCCTTACTCGGTAGTATGGCTCGACCAGAGGAGGAATGTATGAGCTTCCGAGTTCGGGTTTGTTGGTGGCAGCGTTGATCTTTCGAAGGTACGAGTGAAATGACAGGTACTTGATCTTCTTCTCGGCGAGATAGCCTGCATCAAATGGGTCGAGGGGTTGGCAGTAATCGCACATGCCCTTGGGGCCATGACGGCACATTCGGTCGTGGCCTCGGGGGATCTTGCCGGTAAGTCGGTCTAATCGGTCGTCGAGGGCGGACTGTCGCACCACCTCCCAGGGACGGGCGATTCGCTCGGGCTTCGGGTTGATGGGCAAGTCTTCGGTCGGTAGCACTGGCTTTCCGTTGAGCCTGGCCGAGGCACCAGCGGGCGCTTCACCATTGGTAACATCGGCGTGTTCGTATTGGAGGAAGATGAGGTCACCGTGTCTCGGAAAGCGTGAGTATCCAAGTGAAGATGATTGAGATATGAAAACGTACTTGAGACCAATCTGGCCGACCTTGAAGTTAATAATATCACCGAGTCGCTTCGAGTCTCCTCCGTTGGGAGCGTTAGAGAGGGATATGGTCTTGGGGTCGACTGTCTTTGGAAGTTGATCAAGAAGCTGCATGGATCGGCGCCGGTCAGCATTGTACACTCAGTATAGACATGATATGATAGGTCGATACCGATCTTCCAAGGTCCCCAAACGTAGTTGTCGGTTCGACAGTCAGGCGGGCCATGCCGTCGGGCCCTCGGAGACGCAGCAACATGGCGGCGACGTCCTGAACGGCTCACGGAATCAAGAGACGAAGAATGGCGGTTTGGCGGGGTTGCGGACTTGGAGTCGAGGATGGGGAGTGAGGGCGGAACAGTTCGGCAGGACGAGGACTCTCGGGGCGAGGGCGAAGGCGAAGGTTAAAAAGATGTTATTGTCAGTGGAAGAGAAGAGACCATGACAGAGCAGAGCTTAAAGTTCTGGGGGCGTGGAAGCTCAGTGAATCCACCCGATGTTCACAATGATGGATGGTGGCCATGGAGCTCTTTGAAGGCTACAGGTACGTACCGGGTGACCATGAGCCAACAGCGAACACAGCGTCATCAGCGCGTGCCTGGAAGAACGCTTGGGCTCGGAACAACTATTTCCCTAGAATGACAGCTCCTTGACGACATGGGGATGGCGCGAAAGGCATGCGCCACAAATTGGAAAGCTGTCGCTGCTTCATGCGCCACACTTCTATTCAACCCGTAATCTGGCCAGAAGCGAAGTTGCAACCCAAAGTCACATTGGAGGGCCACCGTGTAAATTGACACGCAGTGCCACTTCGCAACTTTCTTACAGCGCATTAATATACCACACCTGTCGCTATCCACAAAGAAAACCAATCCCGCATTCTATTTAATTCTCTTTCGTTGTTTCTTCTTCACCTATTCACAACCATGGGTATGCTCGACATTGACTGGAAGGGCCTTGTCCTTCCCTTGGCCTACGTGATTGTGCTCGGCAGCGCTCTCATGACCTTTAGCAGAGTATACCGAAAACGAAAAGCCGGTACGCCCTCCCAAACACTCTCCCATCCCCTCGTGCCAGTTGGCTAACAAGAAACCTCCAGCCGAAAGCGCCAACCTCGCCCCGTGGTTCGGCCCTCACCTCCAGCGCAACGTCTACCTCTCTCTGCTTGACCAACAACCCGAAGACGGCGACGAAAAGACCTCCGCCGTCCCCGACAGTGTCCTCCGCGCCGCCCTGATGCGCCGTGCCGTCGAGGACATCCGCCGTCTCATCCAGGTCAAGAACGCGAAGCAGGCGTGCAGCACGCTCCTCCAGAGGGGCAGTGTCGGCGACGACCTCTGGCAGCGATTCGAGCGCGCCGAGAAGGACATGGAGGCCGAGCTCAGAGACGTTGTCACCGAAGTATGCAGCTTCCCGGCTCGAGCACAATGACCTGGCTAACGTAGACCGCGCTTAACACAGGCCAATGCTCTTGCTCCAAACTGGGGCCAAACGATTTTCCAGTCCGCCCACGAAATGACGGCTAACGCCGCCCTGCGCACCCAAATCGACGACGTCCTGTCACAAACCAGCTCCGAGAAGGCGTGGTGGGAGAAGCGCCGCGGGCAGATCCAGTCCGACTTCATGAAGGAGCTTGATGGCTCTGAGCAAGAGTCTTCTACCAAGGGCGTTAGCGAGGACGACGCCGTGGTAGTTGACACTCCTGCGACCAAGGGCAAGAAGAAGGGCGGCAAGAAGTAAAGACGAACAAAAAGAGGACGACATACAGCGAATTGAACCGGGAGAAATCGAAGCGCGCTTGGGACAGAAGAAGACGGTATAATAATATATACAACAACGTGTGTAACGGAAAAAGTCAACATCGAGATTCGAAGCGGAACGTTGGCGTCCAGAGACACATTTTCTGTACAACAAGACTTGTTTATGGTGAGGACTGGCCGATGTACTAAAGGGAGACAGAGGCACAAGGGCATCACTCTGGCGTTGCGGGCATGAAAACAAACTTTTAGGTAGTCATGGGCTTTGTCTATTGATGTTATCCCCTTTTCAAACACCTAAAAAACCACTTGGTATGCCTGTGGAGGACATGACAAAAAACATATGTAACAAGATACGCCAACCAAGTGAACCTAACAGCGAAATAATGCATCCAAACTCCTCCATGCAGGCCCAGCTCAACTCCATCTAAAGAGCAAAGGCTAACGCTGTGTTCTAGAGCGCAAATAACACGGCCGACTGCCAAAAAACAAGGCTCCTTCAACCTTGTCCGTATCCCCGACGTCTAGGACCTAAGAATGCCAGGGGTTCTGCTTTCGTCGCCAGAGCTCCTCATCGGCAGCGAGCCTCGCCCTCCGGGCCTCGGCCAAGATTTCCTCTTCCGACCTGAGCAGGATGGGTGAATCGCAGCCGCGCAGGCCGATAAACTTGCCCATCTTGCGGCGCTTCTCCTCGAGGGGCAAGTTGGAGCTCCAAGTGATGGGGCAGGGGTACTGGGTTGACCACTGGCAGGGCGTCTTTTGGTGGTAGAAGACGGCGAGAGACTCGAGTTGTTCGTTGGTGAGGAGCCAGAAGTTGAGTACCGTCGTGGGGAACGACGGATGGATGGCGCCCGTGGTCAATTGGACGAGGGGCGCGAGAGGAAGCGCCATCTGCTCCAATTTGCGTGCAAGACTGGGGTTTTTCGCCAGTCGCCTGTGGACGAACGACTGACGGTGTCTCGAGGGAATCTCTCCGCGCATCATGGTGACTGAAGGATTGCGCTGTAGGCAGGTAGCCGTGTAATTCGGCGTCTCTTGTGATTGGCAGGGACTCTTTGAAGTTTGCAATCCCCAAGAGGCTGAACGTTTGGATAATTTCTTCTTTGAGCGATGGAAGTCTTCAACGTCGTGTGTATTCGTACGTATAACAGACGGCAATAAAAAGGAAAGAAGGCTTGGAGAGAGTCGAAAAGGAGCGGGCTCAGAAGTTCCTTCTCTACTTGGGTCTAGATATATATCCTTGCTTGGCTTGTTGAGTGCGTGTGTGTAAGGTGTCGCTGGTTGGATCTTTGTTGCTAAAAACGACTCACAGAAGTAGGAAGGGGTGGAAACGAACAAAGAACTCAAGATGGATGAGCGACAAGACAGGCGACAAGGTATAGATGGTCTGGCGAGGGAAATGCTTTTTTACTATGAGACAAGAGTGAGCACATCAAATGAAGCCCGGGAGCCCCCAGCCCTCTTGTATTCAGAGCGGACGGCCGGCCAGGATCGCGAACAGCCAGTCGAACATGTTTGCGACCGAAGCCGCTCTTTGAACTGCTCTGGGAAAGGCAGTCTTTGTGGGTAGCGTGTGCAAAGAGGCCGTTTTGAGGGAAAACTTGGTTGCCCCCTCGTGTCTGGCGGAAACTCTTTGGACGGACGCGGCGCGGGGTTTATTTTGGTGTGTGGTGCCGAAGGGTGCCAAAGGTGATGGATGCATGGTCATAGTGAGACAATGACCCGAGCACCACAGACGGCCTTGGGCGAAGGCTTGACTCTAGTTACCTAGTTGTCGTGCGTGCGGGGAGAAGAGAGCGAGAGACACGTTGGCTGTGGAATGTGATTGACTCAAAGCCCTTTCTCCCGCTCTCACACGACAATGGACCCGGCGCTTCTTGTTGCTCGTTTCTTTCACATGATGTCCTTTGTGGCAAGTCGCCGCACCCGGCGCCTATTTTGATTCTGCATGTCTCGCTTGATTGAACGCCTGGATGCGCTGGCGCCGTCGCTCGCGCTCGCGCCCTGCCACGTCGGTTATGTCCAAATGTCTCAGTTGTGACGACACTTTTTTCTCGCACCCTCACATGGCCGATGCTTTGCCTCAAGTAGGTCTCGTCGTCTCCTCCACTTACAGCCACTTCAGCTTGGCAATGTGGTCCGTTTTCTTCTTGCTCGCCTTGACGAACCCGAGCGCTCTCAGCTCCGCCAGACCACGATAGAACATGACCAGAGTCTTCCGCTCATCCGCTTCCTTATCTTTTTCCCCTGTCAAGGCAAGAAACGCCGACCAGAGATCGGCCATGTTGATGAGATTGCCTGTTTCCACGTACAGTCGGTACAGGAGCGCTGTTGCTGGGAGCGTGGACTGAATGCCCTCATCTGCCGGTTTGCAACATGAGCACGAGAGGTAATCGTGCGGTCGTGTCAGGCTGCGCTCCAGAGTCGCTCGTGGCCGCGGCACGAAAACGTCTCTCGACGGCGTTCGAGAGTCATACAGCCAGCTCTCAGAAAGAAAGCTCGACACCAGGCTCGGCGCATGCACATGTAAAGTCAAAAACTCTGTGATCTGATCCAGGATGGCCGTGAACTGCATGTCCTCCTCGGTCAGCGCAGCCGAGTCTCGACTCAATTGAACTCGTTGCGCGATGATCGTGGTTCGCATCACCTTGCCATGCCCGCTGTATTTGCTGCGCAGTGTCATGTCCTGATCTTTGGCCTTGGCGGAAAGAGCCTCTAGGCCACTCAAGATATTTGCGAGACCGTCTCGTAATCCAGCCAGTTTAGGTCTGAGGATAGCTGGGCCAAGTGCGAGCTCGCGATCGCCTTCTTCCAGGATCGAAATGAGCCGACGAAGGAAGCCTGTGAGTTCAGCAGCGTCCATCCTCCGTACAGATTCTACAATGCCGGATTGTTCTGAGACTGCGATTCCATCCTCCATTGCGTCGACATAGGCTCTGGAGAACTCATCATCATACGTACCCGTCGCCCGAACCATTAACAGCGCGCGTAAGAAGTCGCTCGTAGCTTCTTCTCGGTTTTCGATATTATGCCGAACAGCAGTGACTAAGAATTCGTCGTCACTGATGAGAGACTTAGCAAGACTCACATCCTCAGTGGTGCCCTTCTCAACTGCCTGTTCAACGTGATTGCGGAACGAAGGCGTGTTTCGGATAGCCTCGATATGTTCAGGCTGCAGTGCGTCAAGTGGTCCACAATCGCCCGAGGCGAACACGCTGAGGGGATTTGCATAGAAGTGGCACATGTAAGCATACTAGCTGCACCGTCAGCCGAGCCCCAAGTAGGCAAGTGATGAAAGCCTCACCTTTAGTGACATGACAAACGTCTGGATGCCTGAGACTTGGTCATGTTGGCGGTCCAACATACTGCGAAGCAGCAACGGTCCCATGTGAACCGGGACATCGGCAGCGGCTACGCTCGTCTTCAAGACAGTCTCGAGAACCGCGGCTGTCTGAATGACGTCGAATTGCGCGCCATAAATGAGCTGACAGGCAGACTTCAACAGGCGGGCCTGCAAGAGCTCCACCGATGTGGCAATGCCAAAGAGGAGCGTGAATGGAATCCGAGGTCGCCAAGAGCTGCAACTAGTCAGCACCGCATACAGTGTCTCGGGGAAGCCTTTGACGTACTGGAACAGTACGATCAAGTCGGAGAGGAGACTGCTATCAAAGCCCTCGCTGTCTTGGAAGGCCACGAATACGTGCTCGCAGTCCTGCGGCTTGATGAAGGCGTACAGTGCCTCGAGGTCGTAATCGAGATATCTTCGACCCTTTTCATAATTAGCAATGGGCGGGATTCAAATGACAAAAGAGTAAGGTCACACCTCTCGACCGTCTCCAACTTGCAGGTCCTCATCTTCTTCGCCAGAAGCCTTGGCTGTAACGTCTCGTATGATCTTCTTCAAGGTAGCCTTGAGTGTCGACGACTCGGAAGACCGCAGCCGAACAAACTTGCTGGGTGTCGACCGCTGAAGCGTCTCCGATAATTGTTCGAAAAGCAAGTCTTGAGATGCAATGTTGGGACCCGTGATGACGAATGCTGAGGGAACATGTTCGACGCTTGGAAAGCGTTAGTTGGGCTCTGCACATGACTGGCACATTGTCTTGCTCACCATGATGTTTTTGACTGCTCCACGAAGGTGCTCACTTGATCCAAAGTGGCTTGGTTTGAATTTCTCAAAATTCCCTAGTACTACTGTGAGAATTGTTCGTGTGGGAAAAGGACCGGACCCCATACCTTGATACGTTCCTCAACCTTGGCCCAGCTCTCCTGGAAGGCCTTCTCCCTGAGTTCGACGAATTCAGGCTTCTCAGCGCCATTCAACAATGAACTAAATGCAGATGCATCTTCAAGAGCCTTTTCTGCAGCTGCAGCCTGCTTGGACACACGGCGTCGTTTGGGGGCTCGGTCCTGGTGAGATGCATTGCCGTCAGGATCAAAGACATATGCTACCTAGCAACTTGATTAGCCTAAGGACAGGGTCGAGAAGTCGTGGCACAGTGAGCTACCTGGTGGTCCTCTTGCTTGTAAACGTCTTGACTGCCTTCGTCTCGAGCCATTGCGGAGCTATTAACGAATTTTCGACAAGTTTTGAAGCTCCCCTGTATGGGCAAGTCACTGTTGAAGTTGATTGAAGATGAAGATGAAGTCGAGGTTGAGGTTGAGGTTGAGGTCAACGCGTCGTTCCAAGTTGGGACGCGTTTTTGCGCACTGTCTTTGCGCACCGTGTGAAAAGGTCATGGCTCTGATATTAGGGAGGAAACATGAAAAGGGATAATTAATTCACGAGTAGACCCAACACCCCAAGAAATCTGATCTAAGTATGCATAGCTCGTTTGTGTACTATATAATCTCCAGAAACTGCAGTCTTCTTCTGCACCCAGAAACTCGAGAAACCATCAGTCGCAATCTGAACCACCCGCAATCCATGCAAACCTGCTCAAGCCCGAGACGCCTCCCCGACTTCCCAGGCACCCATTGCACTCCTCCCCGACGTCCCTGTTGTGATCTTCAAGTCAACTAGCTTTGGTGTAATGCCTCTCCCATAATCGTCATTTGTACAGCCCAGCCGCCCGTTTGCCCCCTCGTCTTTGCGTGGTTCGAGTCCAACATCACGCTGAACTGGCGATACCCTCACCAGGCATCGCTTGCTTAAATCGCCGCCTTGGACGGAGTAATCATACAAAACCACAAAGAGCTAGTGAAGTCACTTTTGGCATAAAAATGAAATAAAAACCAGAACCCTTGCGCCGAGAGAAGAACATTCGCATCTAAAATCCCCATAGCTCAAAAAGACACCGTCACACGTCTGTGATAGCCGCACGATTAAGCAGTAGCCTCAACGGGCTCTGGGGGGGCGACGGCCTTGGATTCGGTTAGATGAAATTCCAACGAATCTTTGAGAGCTGCATCATACCTCATCGGAAGCGGGCTTCTCCTCGGCTTCAGCAACCTCTGGTTTTGGCTCAGCCTTGGCTGACTCTTCCTTCTTAGTCCCCTCCTTGACACCATTGGCCTCTGCCTTCTTCTCCTCGGATTTCCCATTGACACCGTTTGTAGCAGCCGGAGCAGAGCCGGCCTCGTTAGCCATCAACTTATTCCACTTGTCCAGGAGCACCTGGGAACGGTCCTTGAAGTGAAACTCCTCCTCGCGGGGAATAGACTCCAACTTCAAGATTGCCTTGAGGACCTTGTTGATCTTGGTGACTCGAATGATGGACACTTCGAGTTCGCGACAGTCCTCAAGCATGGTAATGTACTCAGACATCTGCTTCATCTCTGCTTCCTGAGGTTCCTGATCTCGGGTCAAGAGTCCTCGCTGGAGCTTGTGTCGAAGATACAAAACTTCCTTCTATAACTGTTGTTAGTCTTTGTTTCAGGTACGAGAACCAAGGACACTTGCCTCCTTGCGACTGCGTCGCTCTTCGGGTGTCAGCTTCGACTCCTTGGGCGCGTCTGCCTTCTTATCGCCACTCTTCTTCGTCTTGGACTTGGACTTGGTGACCGACTCGTCCTTGGTCTTGGGGGTGCCATTCGCCTTGGGAGTCGACGTATTAAGCTTAATCTTGGGCTTCTTAACAGACTCGGACCGCTGGGGTGTCTAGTGGTAAGTGTTAGCATTCTCTTCAATTAATGGTTGGAAGGCGCCGGGTTCTTACACCAACATCTTCTTCGGCCTTGCGCTTCTTCGACTTCGGCTTCTCCTCAACATCAACTTCGACTTCGAAATCGTCCATCTCGACGTCTTCATCTACCGCCTTGGCCTTGCCTTTCTTGGCCTTCTTGGGGGTAGCAGCAGCTTCCCTCCTCGCCTCTTCTTGAGCAATCAGCTCCTCTTGGAAGCTCTTTAGGATGTCCTTGTAATGCTCGATCGGGTTGTTCTCGGCTGCGAGTTCGAATGCCTCTTTCAGGTCCTTTCGCATCTTGTCGGTGATGGTGCTCATAGCTTTCTCAGGAGAGAGCGCAGTAAGAGCGGTGTTGGCGATCCATCCGCTATGTCCTGCATTAGCAATCATTCGCAAGTCAATTTCTAGCAAACTCACAATTCGTTGGTGCACAAGTACATGACAGCGAAGCTCCGATCATGGGCACGCTTGCCACCATCGGCGTAGGCCTCAGCGTAGGTACCATCGGGACGAGCGGCGGTGACAGGACGGCTGTTCACGAGAGCGGCGGGGAGCATGGACTCGTCGCAAATGATGGCGGGCCACGCCGGGAATCCCTTGAGCTTGACCAGGAAATGGTCACCAGGCTTCGCGTTCAGATGAGTGAGTCGGGCCTTGGAGTTCTTTCTGTTGAGAGCCTTGCCCTTCGATTCGCCAGCTGTCGACTTGCGTCGGGCTTTGCTCTTGCTTGCTGGGGTCTCAACAGAGGCGCTAGCAGGCGCAGTCTCACTCTCAGCGGGTGGAGCTGAGCTCTCGCCAGCGGCCTCCTCAGCAGCTGGGGCCTCAGAGGTGTCCTTCTTCTCAGCATCGCCGCCATCGGTAGCGGGCTTCTCCTCATCTTCGCTGGGCTTTTCGGTCGCGCTCTCGGCGGTTTTCTCTGGGTTTTCGGCAGTTTCGGTTTCTGGGATCGCAAGTGGTCAGCGCGAATTCAACACAGGACAGAGCGCGCCATTCGCTATAGCCAATCGCCACGCGAAACAACAACTCGCAAAAGATGGCAGGAATAGAAGGCAGGGCGCGATGCGCGAATTGTTTGGGTTTCAAGGACATACCACCATCAGGCTTAACGTCTTCGCTGGTCTCGGCGTCGGCCTTGGGAGCTGTTTCCTCGACCGCAGTCTTGGTTTCAGCAGCGGAAGCTTCCTGCGCGTCAACAATAGGAACAGTGACCTCTCCCTTCTCGGTGGCTTGGTCGGCCATGGCGAATGAGAGCGGATGTTCGGATGCGAGTTGGGTGATCGTAAACAGGAAGCGGGCGGAAAGCTTGATAAAGCTGTATAAAGCTGTAACAAAGATAGTCGGAACGCGTTAGCGGGTCGCGTATCGCGTAGTCAATGGGGCGCAAGTCTTGAGGCGCGATGTTGATGCGGGTTGTGTCGATGATTTGCGCAATTGACGATGCCAGCTCCTCCCGCGTTGTGCTGTGGGTTGGGGTGACGGAAAGAAAAAAGACTGGTGGGAGATGATGGGCTGGGCAGCCGGCAAGGGAAGGCTTCAACGTCACCAGAATGTAGATCACGTGATGTGCATAGATCTCACGGTCGGGCCTTGACGTGGGCGTATTAACTAGGGAGTTGGCGTGGGCATGCGTGGGTGGAGGGCGAAGAGGCGGCGGCGTCATCGGCGGCTGTGAGCACACACGACGCCAGGTTGCTTGGTTCAGCGCGCGCCATCCAATCGACGACGACACAACAAAGACGCGTCTTTTCATCTGAAGCTTCTCCGACATTCGTTCACGCACGCTTCGCCCAAGGTCTGTTGTCGTTGTGCCGTTAATCGCCGTCACTTATAGAGTGACAGCGGCCCAGACCAACCCGGACGCCCCCCTACGCCCTCGCAACTCCTGTCGCACGACTCCACGTCCACACAACTGCCCTTGTATCCAGGCAACCTCTTTCAAAGTCTTCATCTCCATCACATCAAACAGCTCGCCGTGCGGTCGCAAATGACGGTTTTCGATAATTTCACTCTATATTCGCCTTCGTAGTCTGCAGTACTGTACACAGCCCTCCTTGGAAGGCGGCAGCAGGAGAGAGCGTCTTGGCTCTTATTCCTCGTCCGAGTCCTCGTCCTCCTCATCGTCGTCCACATCCATGCCCTCGGTTGCCGTAATTGAAAACTCCCGTTCTTGATCGACTCCCACATAACTATCACTCATTAGGAACAGCTTCAACTTGTGCTCACCTGGCGACGGCACAGTGTACTCGAGCCGAGCATTCAGCTCGCGCCCGATCGTCACTCGCTTGATGGCCAAGAGGTTCTTGGTCCGCTCGTCGCCAACAACCAGCCACCAGTTCTCCATCTTCTTCGCTGGGTAAAATGGCGCGTGCACGCTAGAGTCGTATTCACCCTCTTCCTCCTCGTCGACATTTCGCGTGACCTTGATGCTGAGGTATGCCGGTTCACCGGCTCTGATCTCGTCCTCATCCAGAACCTCATGCTCCAGTTCCAAATCAGGATATTTGTCATTCGTAAAATTGGCTGCCTGGGCCAGCTGGTTCTGCGACAAACCGAGTTGTGCGACCAACTTGTTGTAATCCGGGTTCTCTTCAGGGTTCATGCCCTCCATGAAGTCAAATATGTCCTTGATGCTATGAAACAGTTAGCAGGCTGTGAAATTTTGTGAATAGGTTCAAGATGCTTACCCAAAAGAATTGGCCACCTTGACAACCTCCGGCGTGAAATGAGGAATTTGCTTGAGCGGGCTGTCCCGATCCCACATAGCTTGGACAATCATCTGTGACATCTCCATAGCGTTCATGGCGTTGAGGTGTCCATCTGACGAAAGGATGTCAACCATGGAGCTGAGGAGGCTCAGGACACGACTAAGAAGTATTTCCTGGTCCTTGGCGAGATCGATCGGCAGCTGCATACGAGAGAAGTGCGCCTGCAACAACACAAAAGCCTTGAAGTGAGGTGAGTCATAGGCTGGCTGGGCCATCTTGACTGGGATCCGGTCGTAGATACGGCGCAGAAGGCTGTCCTCGTGGCGTCGAATCTGGATCGTCTCGAACTCGGTTGCTGAGGTGACAATCTCCATGATACCTTTGAGCTTTGTACGAGCGCTGAGTGAGAGGAGGAAGGTTTGCATGGTGATATACGAGATATTGTAGTAGGCAGCGATCATCGCAGCATTCTGAGGAGCAACGGAGCCATCTTCTTCGTCAAAGTCGATGATCTTGGACTCGCTGAGTTCACGAAGGGTGGTTTCCACCAAGTCGGACATGTAGTTGCTCAAGCCATCGTGTGTCGTGCTTGACAAGTTATAGTAGCTAGGGTTTGCAAGCAGTCGTCGATAGAAGTAGGTGAAAGTCGTCCAGTTGATGGCATCATCACCCGACTCAATCATCTTGGTGCTGATCTCGGTAACAAAGACGTCGTGCAGGTAGTTGTGCAGATGCGACTCGACGGGAAGAGCCTCATTGAGGAACTTCTTGTAGTAGTCACGCTTCACCTGAGGGAGCATAAGCACGCCTCGGCCACGTCCATCCTTCGAAGGGCGCAGGGCCTTTCCAAACATGTGCAACACCTCGCTCAGTGGGTAATCCACATATCGATGCTCACGACCTTCAAAGTACTGCGTTCCCATGACCACAACGAGATGAGCCGTGCTGTTCAGTTCCCAGCAGACATCTCGAGAAGCCACAAGAACTTGAATGGCACCGTTGTCATACAAATGCTTGACGATTCGCTTGTCACTCTGGCTCAGGGCTTCATGGTAGTAACCAACGCCATGGGACAGTGCCTCGGCGAGCGCTTCCTCGTGAATGCGATCAAGCAAAGGCTTCATTTGTTGCACATCAGCGTGCAGGAAGCGATCCTCGTCGTCTTCCGCAAAGCAGGCCGCCAGAAGGTCTCGAGCAGTCATTCGGGTTTGTTTGCGTGTCGGAACAAAGATCATGGCAGGCTTGTCGGGAGACATTTGCGTAACGGCCAAGTATGTTGGTTTGGCCATGGCCAGCATCAGTGATGGGAAGTGAGGGTTGTTGAAAGACTGTAGATGAAGTTCCAGAGGCACCGGTCGAACGTGGGGGCTGAAGTTGTAGATGTCATGCTTCTTTGCATCAATCCACTCTCCCATGTCCCGAGCGTTCGCAAGGGACACACTTAATGCCACGATTCGCATGGGCTGCTCGGTCTGTGTTCGAATGTAGTGCATGCGAGATACAATAGTCTCGTATACGTAACCCTGTGAACCTCCAAGCAGATGGACCTCATCCGCGAGAAAGAGCTCCACCGTCTGAACGTTCTTGCGCCGCCTCCACTGTCGAGACAGGAGATCCCATTGAGTGGGAGTTGCGAGAACAAGATCTCCCTTCTCCAGGAGTTTCAGGTCGTTGACGGTCTCGCCGGTCAGCTTTACGATATCCTTGCCGCCACCCAAGTGGCCAAGTCGCTTCTGCCAATCCTGGAACTGGTTGTCCACAAGCTCCTGGAAGGGGGCGACATACACAGCTCGACCGGAATCACTCTTTGACCAGTGCCGGAGCAGGGCAAATTCGGCGCAGACAGTCTTTCCGCTCCCGGTAGGTGCACCGACGAAGACATTTTGGTCGGTCTTGTAGAGAGAGTTGAATGTCTGAGTTTGAATCCTGTTGAACTGGTTCCAGCTGGGATACAGTTCGACATATTTGGGATCTTTTAGGGCAGAAACCGGCAGAGGCTGGAGTTCGAGGAGCTCAGTATGAGGGGGGAACTTCTCTGGAAGGATGAGCTTGTGGAAGGAAACGGGCAATCTGGTTTCGGCATGCATCCATCGGTCTGAAATGACGGAAACGAAGTAGTTTGGTGGCATGGGGTCTGTGATAGGGACAGTGAAGTCGACGATGTGCTCGTTCGTCTCAGATTCGGCGTAATCCTTGCGCAGGAGAAAGGTCTCGTGATGAAGGATATCCTCGCCATCACAGTCCTCAATCAGAATCCAGAAGCTCTCGGCAGCACCGTGGATAGAGTCGTCCCACTCAAAGTTGGGAGTAATGCTCAATTCAACGCGGAGCATCGACCGGGTCATCGGCTGGACTTGAGCCTGTACGTCAACTCGGGGAAACTTAGACACAAGCGTGCAGACAGTTCGACCTGCCTTGGGCATGCCAAGCAGTTCGCCCATACGGGGAGGGTCAAGGTCGAAGTAGCTGTTCCAGGACACTTCGATCCTCTCTGCCTTGTTGACAATATCCTTAGGGCAAGAGGGGAACTGACGCAAAGGAGTCATGGTCGGCCACATTCGCTTCTCCGCCATCTTGCAGAGATCCAGAGCTGTCTTAGCCACTGTTGCCCAACCCTTCTTAAGAGCAATCTCGAAAACAGCTCGAAGGATACGGCCAGCCGATTGGGTCACATACACCATATCAGCCATCAGGGCAAGGCCCTCGAGTTTAAGTCGAGAGATGTATGCCTGAAGAAGCACATTGATTTTGCAATGAGGCTCCTCGATGCTTTCCTTGACCGGGACAGGAACCCGTTCGAGAAGCTGAGCCAGTTCTAGTTTCTCGTCTTGTCGAACAGGAATGTACTTGAACTCGGCGCTGAGAGCGAAGACTCGGAAGAACTCAATGGTTGTAATGCCGGGTTGGATCAGGTTGTTGTATGTGTCCATAGATGTGGAAGTGATATAATAGTGCGAAGCAATGCGGCCAAGATCAGTTGACTGCAACTTTCCTGTCTTCTCGTCGTACTTGATCAGGCTGGACTTTCTTAGTACCATGGCAGCAGAATGGATCAAGTCCACCCGCTTTTGCTCCAATGCGTCATCTTCTTCGTATTCTGCGCCAACTTGGTACAGGCCAGGTGAGCGAAGCATTCGTACAAAGAGGTAGGTGTATCCCAGCCACTCGACACCCTCATCACGCGTCCTGACATTGCCCAAGACAATCTCGGCATTGAGATTGTCAACCAGTTTGCTTACAAACTGACTTTCAATGGGCAGCTGCTGGTTCAGGAGCGAAAGGTAGTACTGCATCTCGTTTTGAGTTGTGATGATGATACCTTCACCATATGTGTCATACTGGGGTCGGCCTGCACGGCCAAGCATCTGCAACACGTCCTGGGGGCTCAGTTCAACCCAAGCACCCTTCTCGGGCGAGTAGACCTGTGTTCCCTTGATGATAACTGTGTGCGCTGGCAAGTTGACACCCCAAGCCAGTGTTGCAGTGCACACTAGAACCTGAATAGCACCTCGAGCAAAGAGATCCTCGACATCAGTCCTGTCGACTCTGCTCATACCAGCGTGATGAATACCAAACCCGTACGGCAGGATGTCTTTGAGGTCGGCGTCTGTAGCCTGGGAGGCCGCTTCGTTGAGAACCTCGCGGCTGCCGGCATCATGTCGAAGGATCTGGTTAATGGTTTCCAGTTCAAGAGCCTTGTCTCGAATGAATCGAGCAGTCTTGGCAGTGTCTTTTCGAGAGTGGACGAAGATCAGCATCTGATTTCGGTTGGTACCAACATGCTCAATGACCTTCTGATAGGTCACGTCATTCATGGTCTTAAGCTGCTTGATTGCTTTGCGGTCGGTAACTCCAATGAACTCTTGTCGCAAAGGGCAAGGTCTGTAGGAGCCGTCGAAATGGAACATGTCTTTCTTCATGTCCACTCGAAGGAAGCTGGCAACATCTTTGTAGTTGGGCAGAGTCGCAGACAGACCAAGAATGCGCACTGGCTCGCCAGTCTGCTCAACTTTGCGAATGGTTCTGCTGACAATACTCTCAAGAACAGGGCCACGGTCATCGTGGAGCAGATGGATTTCGTCAATGATGATCAAGCGCACCAGGTTGGTGTAGGTCAGATCATTGGACTTTCGAGTAATAACGTCCCACTTCTCGGGAGTCGTCACAATGATTTGAGTTTCGGCGATTTGTTGTTTCGTCAATTGGCGATCACCAGTCAACTCAGAGACTTGGATGCCATACGACGCGAGCCGCTTCCCTAGATTTCCAACCTGCTCCTGGACCAGGGCTTTCAGGGGGGCAATGCACACAATCTTGAACGCATCAAGATCGATCTCCCCCGTCTCGGGGTTGCGGTGCTTTCCGATCTCTCGAAGGATGGTAAGCATACCAACATTCGTCTTTCCACTACCAGTGGGAGCGCAGACAAGCATGTTGCCATCGTCTTGGAAGGCCGACGGGTAACACCTAGACTGAATCTTGTTGAGGGATGTGTTGGTGCTGAAAGGAACTCGTGCCCATTCGGGCATGTCGGTAATGGGCATCTGAACATCACTGGGCTCGTCTCGCTTCTTGGGTGTGGGAATGTGAATTTCTTCGTATCCCTTGAAAGTCCTCTTTGTCGAGCCCTCCGGTAGGCGGACCTTGGCATTCGTCATGAGATGGTTTCCTTGATCGAAGACCAGATTGTCGAGGTTAATTAGTTTCTTTGGTTGAAGTCCCCCAACAAGCTGGCCCTCGGCTCGATCGTCCTTTGCTGCAGTGGTAAATGACGCTGGAACATCAATGTCCATCTTGATATCCATCTTTCCCTTCTTCTCCTCGCCCGAGGTCTTGCCTCGCAATTCATTGAGAATCCACTGGAGACCTTCGGAACCCATTTCCCTCTCAACTGCAGTGCGCTGCTCCGGGTCTTCGGCTCGAGCAAGCTTGGTGAGCCAGAAGACCTTCTCCTTGTTCTCAACAAGCGTCTGAACAAGCTCATGATGTTCGAAATCGAAGAGTTCCATGAGGTCGTTCTCAATCTCTCGGAGAGACTTTTCCTCGCCATCGGATTCATCTGGCTCTCCAGACAGGATTCGGAGGGCCTCTTTTGTCTTGTCGGTCTGTTCGTGGGCATCGGGGTAGAATGAGCCAATCTGTCGCTGCAGCCAGAAAGCATCGATGTCTCGAGCTGGAACAGCGTTTTTCTCCTTGTCCTTTTGCTTTCCTGTTGGTGCAGAGTCTATAATCATCTCGTCATCGTCACCCTCGTCAGCCTTTGGCTCTCCATTTTCGGCCGCTTCCTCCTCTTCCTCGTCTTCGGATGACTCGTCTCGCACTTCGTTGACGAGAGCTTCTTCATCCTCTTCGTCTTCGTCATCGAAGGCAACGGCGACACCTTGTCGCTCGTCGATTTCGGCATCCTCGCCATCGGCGCCACCCATGGCAATATCCTCGTCGTCATCCTGGGCATCGTAGTCGGTAATCTTCTTTCCAAGGTTCACCAGCTTGTTAAATTGCTCAGCGCTTAATGACGCGCCCAAGATGTCATCGATTTCTCTCTTCTTGTCGAGGTCCTTCAGGTCGTCGTCTTTCAGGTATTCCAAAACAGCATCGGCAGCGCTGCGCACGACCTCGTGAGGCACGTCTCCCAGGGTATTCGCGACGATCGTGAGGATGAGGTCGAAGGTCTGTCGCGTCGCCGGAGTTCGTGGTCGATAGGTGATGCCCTCGACCAACAAGTCGTTCGCGCCAAGGACACCAGTCGCCTTTCCTGCGTCGGCCTTCCGTCTCTGTTGCTCTCGAGCGAGAATATCCTCCCCATCTTTTAGACTTCCTCGCTGGATGCCCTGAAGGCCTGGCTGTTTCTTCTGTTTGGGCGCAGATTCGCGACCGACCTGAGCGCCCATGTCTTTGATGCTCAAGCGCCCAGCCAACGACTCTGGGTCACCAGTGGACTCATCAGTTCGTCGCGTGACAAACCGACGGTCCGCCTGGAGAACCAGGTTCGACATGGCTGAGTACTTGTATTGCGACACATCTCGATTCGCGTCCGCCATTTTGGGTGGTGTTGTGAGGGTCGATTGCAAAGGAGAACGCCGATGTTCTCGACAAAAGCTCGCGGAGCTCGATTTAAATAACCATGAGTTTTAATTTGCCCCCGACGCTACTTTTGGATGAGAGCCGCTGTCTAGGTGACTCAGGTTTCTGCGATGGGTGCGCAGTCGGTTGATGAGGTCTCGTTGCGTCGGTTGTTACTGAAGGTAGGCTTGGACTTGTCGCGATTGTAAATTTCAGATCTCAGCCTTCCAGGCTGCACCGCTAGTCCGTTATTGGCTTAGAGCTATGCCATCCCAAGCTGCAGTGTGGCTTACACCGGTTGTGGCAAGTGTACTCCGTACTTCGTAGGAGATAAGGAGACATAACCCGTCTCACTGGAGTAGAGAATATGGAAGCAAAATATCAAATTGGTGTATTTGATATGTCAGAGATTGCTTTTCAGTATCATTGCAGTTACCATTTTCGGAGTTTGGCGGAGCTTGAAGCTTTCTCTAGTAATCGGCAAGTTGACAAGCTCGAGTCTTGCACCAGCCACATCCCTGGTGGGTCGTGTTTACTTCGTGCATGCACATCCACTTCAGACAGACCAGCCTCACACCGAAGCTTGATTTACACATGCCTCAGCACCTTGAAATTTGACAAAACATAACATGAGAGACAACAATGGCGAACAAAAATGAAGTATTCGATGAATTTCAGAGGACTCTGGGTCCGTTCATAAAACCCCGGGAACAGGTCAACTACATTAGGCGCGTCTTGGCACTACATCTCGGAGCTTGCTCTCATGATGGACCCATCAAACAGCCCTTACCCCTCAAGGATAGCTCTCACGATGTCATCGTTGGCCCAGAGCTGAAAGGTATTCAAAGAGAGTATATCGAAGCTCTCAAAGCGAACGTCGCGGCGCGAAGAAAGCACGCAGACGTGAGGCAAGCCAATCCAATTCGCTGGTCTTCCCCGGAAGAGACCACCTCCAACAGCGTCGAGCTGGTAGAAGAGCGGATTGCGCTCCTCAAACTTCAAAACAAGCAAAATCGGGTATCAGCAGTACAGAGTTATCTTGATCGTTTGATCGAGAAGCCAGCTGCGTCAGTCGAGTTCCTTGACCCCGAGGACATGTTCCGCCATGCCCCTGATCTCCCCAGCGTGCCCAAGGAAGTGGTCAACAACATCATTGCTCAGCAAAGTGCCGGGAAGCCAGATCTCAAGGGTCAGATCGCCCAGCTAGAGAAGACAGTGCTACGAGCGAAGCTGCTCTTGCGCAGAGAGGAGCAACTACTTCGGGAAGCGAGATCCAATACTCAGAACATGCCCGACGTCATCAGCAACGGGACAAAGCTAGATGCCCTCAATACGACTCGGAATGAGCTGATCACTTGGATGGAGACAGAATTGGGAAAGGCCTCGGCAAGCGAAGATGTTGACGGAGATGCAGATGGCATCGCAAAGTGTCAGGATCGATTGGCGGCTGACAACGCTACCATCAACAGTCAGCTTGGCGTAATCAAAGACAAATACGCACGATATCTTTCCGCCAGGCGCTCTCTCTTGGAAACTCTTGCGGAACGCCCAGGCGCATCAGAGCCCCCTGTTTTGAAGGCGTATGACACTCATCAACAACCTCGTGCTGGAAGCGACCCAACCCCCAGCAACTACCTCCTCACGCCATACATCGAGACTCTTCTGTCACTCTCTAGAAACCAAAAGGCAATGATCACACAGAAATCATACATGAACTCGACACTCAGCAAGGAAACTAAGGACGCCTGTCAAGTGCTCAGTCATATTGCTGAGGAGAGTCAACTCCTCCCTCAACACCCTCAGTCAGGATCGTCTCGGAGAAGGTCTGGTCTAGGAGAGGTCCTACTTGCGCCTGAGCGCTCAGGATTTACCAGTCGGGTTCAACCATGGGTGAATGCTGCGGACTCGGCCAAGATTGTCACGCTCGAAGCAGTCGCAGAGAAGGTGGAGGAGGGGCAGTTGGCATTGGAGCACTCAATGAAAGCGCTCCAGGAAATTGACCATCTGCTGGGTCAGGATGAAGAAGTTGGTGACCAAGAAGATGCCGGGGAAGATACAACCGAGACCGATTTCTGGATGAATGCCGGGCCTAAGCATCCCAGCAACACGAGGAGGCACACGGAAAAGAAGACCATGCAGAAGAAAAGCAGGGATACTTGGACGGGGCTCCATGGAAGCCTTGGGTTGATTGGTCACGACGATACAGCTTGAGATAGGCACTGGAGGAATGTGTATACAAGTGCATTGTTCTATTCTTAGGTGGAAGAATTGATCGATCTGGTGATACATGACCAGTTCAAACGCCGCCCCGAAATCTAACCCAACTCCGTTCTCCGATAGAGACATCACTAATGACCATTTTCCATTGTTCCTCATTTTTCCAGCATGATGGCCGATAACCTCATAGCCAGATCCAGGATTGATAGATGCTCATCTGCACCGTCGACTAGTCGCTTGTCAACCTCGGAGAAGACCAAGACAATTTTGTTCTTTTGGAAATCGGTGATCGTTTCGTCATATACAAGCGCTTGGTATAGCTGGGAGGCAAGTTAGTGATACTGAAGATCTGCAATGGGGGTGTATTCTCACCTGTCCGACAACTTGAGTGGCACTCCATCCATCTGCTACCATATCCTCCACCACCTTGGAAACGGGTTGGTAGGACACGCCCTTACCCCGTGGCTTGATGGCCTGTACGAGGTCATCGATTGTGCGATCTGGGATGACTCCAGCAATATCCTCAACGATCTTGACAGTGATGGGTTTCTTATCCACGTCCATGTCCTCATCGCCCTTGGTATCTTTTTCGGGGAGCTGAGCTCCGACCAGGCGAGCTGCGCTCTGCAGAAACGTAATTGCTTTTCGGAGATCACCCTCACTGCACCTAATAAGGGCATCGATAGCACCGTCTTCGACTAACACGCCCTCCCTTTCGGCAATATCTTCCAGCCTCTTCTTTGCATTACCTTGGTCAAGACTCTTGAATCGGAACTTGCTGCATCGACTGGCAAGCGGATCAATGATGCGGGTGACGTAGTTGCAAATTAAACAGAATCGAGTGATCTTGCTGTAGGTTTCCATTGTCCTTCGCAGAGCGCTCTGGGCGTCTTGTGTCATCGAATCGGCCTCGTCGAGGATAATGATCTTGAATGGTGGGCAGGGGTATTTGTCTTTGTAGCCGGGGGGCGGGTTGGTCAATTGCATGCGTGCAAAGTTCTTGACCTTTTCTCGGACGATGGAGATGCCACGCTCGTCGGATGCGTTGAGCTCGAGAACTCGTGACTTCATAAATTCGGGTCCGTAGAGTTCTTTTGCCAGTGCGAGGACTGTCGACGTCTTTCCTGTGCCAGGGGGGCCGTAGAAGAGCATGTGAGGAAGCTGGAGATGTCAGTCGAAGGTGGAGGTGATCAAGATTGGGCACACTCACGTTGGAGGCTTGAAGCGTCCTTTGCAGGACTGTGACGGTGTGGTCCTGGGCGGTGACATCACTGAGAGACTTTGGTCGACTGTAGAGTATCGTCAGCACGACCCCGTGGCAGAAAGAGATCTCTCGGAGATGCATACTATTTCTCAACCCAAGGCTGGGCTCTGCCATTAACGGGCTTTTCTTGTTTTTGGGCAGAGTTGCCATTGGCTGCGGCAGCAGCCTTCCTAGCTTTGAGATCGAAGAAGCTCGCCATGTTTTCTGTGGTTTGAGGGGGGCAGTTAACAGTCAATGGATGTTATGGAGCTCGCAAGCTGAGGGCGATGATGCAGAGTTGGAAACCCATTAACGCGTCGAGTAACGCGAGGCGCGTCCGCCTCACACACCTGCCCACATGTGTTGTGGCGGCTGCTTGCCTAAAGTGGTTGAGCGGGTGGCTGAGCTCCACCACAGCTAGTGGGACCCACGTCGTAACTTGCCCAGACAGGAAATGCCCATCCTTTACCTGAATAACTCAGAGTATGTGTTCGTAGTTGAAAGATGGTGAACCCTTTGGCTTATGCCGTTATTGCCTGGTACGGGGCCTTCGGTGAATTTTCTCGGATGTACCATTCAAAGGCAGCTTGTACGTTTTGCGGGTGAGTCTTTACAATTCCAGCGTACCTATTCATGGTGTCTCGACTCACAAGTTATTTCTGACCTGCATCATTGTCTACCTATGTAGACAGGTATGCGATCCGCCTCGTCGATTAATATCAATTATGAATGAGCGAACCGTGATATTTCTCCGTCGCTCGCGAGCCCATGTCAGTTCCATCCTCAGGAGTCCGCTTCAGCATTGCATCGAGAAAACCCGACATCCATGGATATCTATTGAGCTTCCTACCCTGCAACACATCCAACACTTGCAACAATAGCAATGAATCCAGCTATTGACGCGAGAATGTGCTTACAATACCCACATGCACAAGTTCCAGCAAGGACCTCACTGTTGATGTTATTGCTGAAGACGCATGTATTTCATTGGATGAGTGGCCATACTTTCTATTCTTTCTCTCATCCCTTATTTTCGTGAACTATCGGGCGCGGGAACGGGCGTCAGTGAATCACATCCTCCCGTCGCCTCCTTGGAAGTGTCAGTGGAGATGGGTGATTAATAGGTCATAAATGCCATGGATTCATTGGGCCGTCAATACAGTGAATACTATTCACCCTCTACACTCACCTCGATCACTCATCTATTTCCATTCCTTCATTTACCACCGTTAAAAGCTGGCGGTGGCCCGCGCGTGTTTGTTTGCGCTCCCTTCTGAGTTCTTACCCACCAACCGGCACCTTCAACCTTTGGTCGCTCAGTTGTCACTTGTCACTTGACAGCACCTGCCCGCTTTATTGACGACGCGGCGCTTCCCTTTCACCAGCCGCGTGCATCCACTGAACATCGGACAACACTCAACATCAACACCAACACCAACACCAACATCATCCTTGTTTTCGCTTCGCTGCCCGTCGATGCGCCTCGATCGCCGCGGACACCGTTCGCCTCTCACTTGATCCCTGCTCTGCTCTGCATCCTCCGAGACACCATGGACCAGGCCATCCTCCGAATCTCAAAGGTTGGCTGCCCCGCACACTCTACTGATTGTTGGCGCACCGCGGGGTCATCAAGCTAACCACCAGCTTGCCTCTAGGAACTGAGTGAGATCCAGAAGACAACAGATTTGTGTACGTCTTTCCGCCCGTATCTCATACCAAAGTACATGTAACCTAACACCCATTCCCTCGCTCAAGCTCTTGCGGTCGGTTGTCGCGATGCCGACGTTCGTCATGTCAAGGCCCTGATCATGGGCCCGCACGAGACCCCATATGAGTTTGGCTTCTTTGAGGCATGCCCCCTTCGTATTCCTGTACCTTGAATCAAGTTGGCTGACACATAATCGCAGTTCGCTATCAAGTTCCCAAAAGGTTCGATACATTTCAATTCGGGCATCATTGATGTGCGCGGAGGCTGATTGCTCATGATAGACTATCCGTCCAAATCGCCAAATGTCCTGTGTGTTACCACGAACAACGGACGCACTCGATTTAACCCAAATATCTATGCAAGCGGCAAGGTTTGCCTGTGAGTAATAGCCAACTCCCCTTCATACGCACCGCTAACAACTCTAGGTCGATTCTGGGGTGGGTTAACCCAAATTCATTTCTGCCGATGTTCGTCTAATATTCCACCTAGGACTTGGCGTGGTGAACGAGGAGAGGAATGGTCATCCGCCCAAGGGCTAGAGTCTATTCTTCTATCGATACAGAGTCTGCTATCGTCAAACCCCTACGAAAACGAGCCTGGCTTTGAGGACGCCAAGTCGCCTGCCGACAAGGAGGCACAGAAGAAATACGTTCAAAAGGTATGTCTTACCATGTCAAGTAGTGAGAGACCACACCTAATATCGATAGATCCGACATGAAACCATCAGAATCTCCGTGATTCAAAGGCTTGAGGGCTACTTGGGCTTGAGCTCCTCTGTAACCCAAATTCTTCGAGGTGATGGACTCTACGACGGAAGAATCGACGAACCAGAAGAAGGAGAGACCCCATTTGAACCGTTCAAGGACCTGTGTAAACGGCGATTTCTCTGGTACTACGATTCCTACATGGCTGCAGTTCAACAAGGAAAATCAGAGACAACGGTCAACCAGCCATTTGCCAGGATGCCCTTCGAGATGCCCAATGGAAACTCGATGGAGGGTCGATTCAACTACCCCGAGCTGGAGCGTCGGCTTAAGAGCGTCAAGGCTGCCATCGAGGCTGAATCACAAACGTGGGCCGAGCAGGGCGTGAGTGCCAAGTTGAAGGAGTCAACCGTTGCTGTTAACTTGCAACATCAGTTTCAGCAAGTGGTCGAGTCCTTTAAAAGGAGCGACATGCCACACAATGTCTATCTCGAGGATAATAACCCCTTCGTCTGGGTGATCACATACTTTGGACGGCCGATGACGAACCTCGACGGCGGTTTATTGCGCATCAAGATGAACTTCAGTCCCAAATTTCCCAACGAACAGCCTCGCGTCAAGTTTGAGACCAAGATCTTCCACCACCACATTGCTTCTGACGGCACAGCCTGCTATACACCCAATCCCGTGAAGCAGGAAGATATTAGGTCTCACATCGAAGCCATATTTGCCTTCCTTGAGGAAGAGGATCCGGCCTACGACCCACGCAAGATTGTCAACCCCGAGGCTAGCAAACTGTATTGGAGCAAGGGCACCGATAGAAAGCAATACAGCCGTCGACTGCGACGATCGGTACAGCAGAGCATGGAGTGAGAAACTCATTCCACCTAAGCGTTGATACAAGCTAACTCTTATTTTCAGGGACTTTCCGGAGTAAATCCGTGAGCCTGACCAACTTCTTTCTATCGCCGTCATTACAAAACGGATTTAGCACACGGAGGGTGTATTGCAGAGAACCTAGAAGGAGCTACTACACCACACATATGGAGGTCTTTTTTCACATGGAGTTACGGTCTGTGAATACGTAGGGATACATACGTACGGGGTCAAGGACTGAAACTCGAGAAAGGGCGAGTCCTCGGATTAGTATGCTTTTGATCGAGAATTAAGGCGTGGGAACTGAGGATTAGTCGGCTAATGTGGATGAAAAGAACATTCGCCTGCAAATGACATGATGGGTCTCGTGAGGTGCCTGTAATCGAATAACTTAAGAGGGTCTGATTGCTAGTATCCTCGAAGGACGTATGTTCCTGTCTATTGAATCCCAACGCCAGCAAGGAAAGAAAACAGAGTAAGCGCGCAGCCGCTTTTGCGAGAGGAAACTAAATAAATCCAGTGACTAAAAACCAAACCATGGCCGTCATAACACACAATCACACATCGCATCATCATTATCATCATCATTATTTCTTTGACCTGGGTTTCTTGGTCAGGCGGTCTTGGGTAGGGGCGTAGGGGGCCGCGACGCCAATGTACTTTTCCTGCTTGCCCTCGCCCCTGAACTCGTACACTCCGTTGGGGCCTATGGCTGCTGGTATGCCCTGGCTGGGGCGTGTGAGCTGTTCCTTGTGTAGCTTGTCAAGAGACTCGCCGACGACGGCATACTGAGACCAGTTGATAGGAGGGCAACGGACGACGGTCTGAGGTTGGGGGATGTTGGCCCAGGCTCTCGTTTTGTTGGCAGGATGCAGTGTTGATGAGCCTTCGCCTACATTCTCCCCGTCGTCGTCGTCGTCGTCGTCGTCGTCATTATCTCCGCCCTTGCCTCCTGGCGCATTGATCTTGCCGTCCTTGAGGTCCATCATAAAAGCTTCCGGATCCTGCACGGCTTCATCTTTGACGCGGTCTAGGGACTGCATATCTGCAATGGCCTTCTGGCGCTGCATCTGCAGAATGGAGATTGCAGACTTGAGAGCGAGAACATCGGGATTGGCATCGAAGCTGAGCGGTTGGGGCGGGGGGGGCAGGATACCGGTTTGGTCGGGTTGAGAGTGAGCTAAGCCCGGACGTTGAGAGGTAGCCGCATTGTGAGGCAGGCGTGTGGTAGAGAGCGTCGGTGTGATGGGGGAGATGGGAGGGCGGTTGGGGGACGGCGAACGTGAGCGCATGGGGTTGTTGTTTGTGGAGATGGTGAGCGCGGGCATGATGATGCAAGGAGGAGGCGGTAGAGCCCGAGTGGGCGCGGGTTGCGTGCGCGTGTAATGGGTTGCGATGCAACACAATGTGCGACGAGGCTCGGGATCAGGAACAAGTCCGATAGCGGGCGCGCATGCGGCAACCGACGGAGGGTAATTAGGAGGGAGCCGGTGGTGGCGGCAGGCACTTCAACCGTTTTGATTGTGGACTCTTGAGCCCGATGGCAAGGCGAAAAAAAGAAGCGCCCGCAGAGCCCGGGAGGCGCAATTAGAAGCGAGAGGAATTGGTTTGTGGTGGCGCGAATTCTGCGAGGTTTGTGTCTCAACTCGGGGAGGATTGCCGGTGGTGAGAACAGGTGGTTCAAGAGTGCATCTTGCCCCCTCACAAGGGAGGAATAGGAGGCTGGGCTTAGAGAGCGGCGGTCGTGGGCTCAGAAAAGCCAATCAGATTGGACTAGGCGAAAGGGAGGCTTTGTCAAAAGCAAGCCCGAATAAGCGGCGCGGTATGTAAACGACGTCGAAGATGTAACGCGTCAGGCAACTGCATCATCATGAGGTTTTGGGAATGGACGCCTGCTTCGAGGCAGAGCCATCGGCAGGAGGGGTCGCGCATCCTTCAGGTAAGCACACGAAGTAGACCACCTAATGTGGGCGGCTCTTTCTCCATTGGAGAGGTTGTTTGAACTTGTTTCAACCCAGTGGAGGGTTGCGTTGAGTAAAAAAGCGGGCCGGTGCGAAGGCCCCAAACCAAGGCAGTCGCAGCTTCCAGTTATGACTCCATTGGTCGAATGGTAGCCACCACCGATGCTTCCAACTTTCCCCGCTTCGTAGAATCGAACAGATCTGGCGCCAGCTCGAGGTTCCGATGCGCCGCACAGACCATGCATAGGTTGACACTGACAACTGACAAGTGCAAGGGGCACTTTGCCCACACCATGCAGACACCAAGATGATTCGGGCACAATCTCTTCATTCGAGGTGAGGCTGGTCTCGGAATTCCGAACCAGAGGCAAGCGTCGAGCTAAACCATGACTAACTGACGATGGAACAATAATGGAAGGAAACGGGTGAAAGGAGGGACAGAGAGGCTGGAGACCGCTCATGTTTCACCTCAACAATTGATGTTACGGGCCAAGTTTGCACGAACTCAAGGGACACCATACCACGGCTGCGCAGCAGTTCTATACGAAAAGTAGCACTTTTCCAAGCATGAGGCGTAAAAATTGGCATTGTCCCGAGTTTGCGGAACAAGTGGTCGGATCGACGAACGCCGCTGATCAAAGTGGACGTTGCAACAGCGACTCAAACGGCACGTCTTGGCCCCTTGGATCCAGTGTGCAACGGATCCCTTGCTCACAAGCCGATAAGAGAGACATGTGTCAAGTAGTTATTGCCCAGCATTTGCTTGCCGTCCGTTAGCGGCCAACGCACTGGTCTGACCCTGAGACAGCCTCGTGAATCGTCCAAGCCCTAGGTTCCGTGCTGCCGTACTCACCGACAGCGTAATCACTAGTTAGTAATTAATCCTCTGTCACGAGAAGGACTGCCGCTCACCGGAGTCCAATATTTAGACGGTCCTCGGTCCTGGAACGGACATGCCTAGTTTCAAAGTTCAGCTCCTAGTGTACCAGTTCTTCATGTCGAGAAAGCGGAAGAAGATGAGATTGAAGTGTGCGTTGGCTCCGGCTTGCTGGATGCTGCCATCAATGGAATGAGCTTTACTTTCTGGAACGGCATATTCCGTCCCTGCCGCGGCGTCTCTCATGTGGTGAAGCTAGCAATATGTTGTGCCCCCTTGCATTGAGTTCGTCTTGTTTCTTTGCTTAGCTGGTACGCCATGGGCGGCTATGTGTGACGAGGTAGCCCTTTCTTGTTAGTGATAGTGCCTGTTGCTTTCTTTTTCCTTTCCTTTCTCAATTGGCTTCATTTCAGGGACAATTACTTCGCATGTACTCCATACACTACGAAGCAGTTAATGGACAGAGATGATGGTGTCTCAACACCTAATTCAGTTATATGTCAGTCAGTTGGAGTCGAGGACTATCCAATGTCTCGATGCTCGGCCTCCTCTGCAGTGCTTCCACACCGAAATTGAGAAACGGTGAGCACTGAGCGCCATCGTCCTCCACGATTGATTTAAATCGGGCATCATGGGGTTTGTCTGTGCAAGGACCAAGTGTCTCTGTGGGCTGAGCCAGGTCTGGACCCTTTGGATGTCTCCGTTCTCTGGTCGAAATACGGTCGCTATTTCGGCGTCCCGTCGTGAAAATTCGCATCCCCCACACAGCCGGGGTGTCACGGACGCTTGGAGTGATTGGCAAAGACCCGCTTGGGTCCTCCCGGAGACACGGGAACAAGCACACCTATTGAGATGAGCTTTCAGATCTCTCCGACCACCTGTGCCTGGGTTTGATGGGGGTTGTTGAGTAAACGTTCATGCCGTGTGGCTGTTTCAGCGAGGACCGTTGGAGGCGCTTGATCTGTGGCGCTGGCGATGGCTTCTGATATTGCATCATCCGACGCTATTTTGTTGGAAAAGATCTTCTCATGCGAGGCGCTTGAGCGCCTGGACAAGCGGAAGGTGACCGTTGGTGACGGCGAAGTGACACGCATTACTCACCTCGTTCCTTGAAATGCGCATTCTGCCTCTTGTTGGCCGAAGCTGCAGGCTAACTGAACGACGGAGCTGACGGTTGGTGTGCAAAGGAGACAATGTGGCGCCCTCTGTTAGCGGCTGCTCCGGCACCGGCAAATCAGGCGAGGGAAACGGATTGCCGTCCTGGCAGTTTGTTTGCTTTTTGTAGCTCTTGTGTGGTGAGGCGCTCTGCAACTGCCCTGATCTGGCATCTCGAGATGTCATGACGAGTGTGGTATCTTGGGCGTGCCCTCCTTTCGGATGTTTGGGGCTTGAACTTGAAAGAACAAGAGGGTGGTCTAATTTGGCGGTGCATTATTCATACTTGCATCAGAGACGTGACAACTCGCAACTTGGGTGTCCTCGCATTGTACGTGAGTAACCGCTTGCGTAGTCGTGCGTAGCCACCGTCGACGCCACTTATCGAAATCTTTCAGCTGGCAACCTCCCATCCACCAACAGGGCCACGGCCGCGCCCACCCTTTCAGCCATTGCTGGCCCAGTGGTCCACGTTCTCCCAGGGACGCGGCCTTTGGTTGCCCACTCACAAGCCCCAAGCCTCGCTTCGAGCTCACACGCTCCCGCGTCCTCGCTCAACTATTCCCAAACGGTGTCTGGTGAGAGATGCTCTGGCCTGTCGAGCCCACCCACACTCCATCACGGGCCATAGCAAGCAAGGAAGAAAAAAGCCAAGGCGTGTTGACGTGGGCGTGTGTGTGGGTGTGGGTGTGAGGAGTTTAATTCATCGAGGTGGGTGACAGTCCTCGGCGGCCGTGTTGTAGAGAAGGGGAAGCTGGAAACTTCTGATAAATGCCATGTAAATGTCCGGCAGCCCGGATTTGGGACACCACGTCTGAACTCTTATTCTCTATTCCTCCTTCCCACGTTCAATCAATCCCTCCCTTCCTCCAACTTCAACGTCTCGTCCATTCCATTCGATCCTCCTTCCCCTTATAGATCGATGGCATTGCCAATTCTTCCATTTGTCCCCTCCTTCCTTCCTTAACCCAACTGCATCACTCTTCCTTCCTTCGTCCGTCTATGAACTTGCCCTCTGCGAAGTATACCCACGGCTGCCAAACGTATAACTCTGGGTAATAAACCAGCTTTTCTTGACGAGAACCAACCTTGCACTCGCTCTTCCTCATCTTCACACAACTCGATCGTTCGCTTCCAGAGAAGCCATATATCGTCGACACCACTAGGCATTCATGTCAAGGAGCTACCAGCCAAAGGAGGATATCACATCCTCAAGAGCACACTCGACTATCACCACAATTCTTCTCACTCTATCCTGCTAGATTATGACTGCGGGCGATTTACCTGCAACATCAGAGCCGCCATTCTTACACACCAAACCAATTCGGCCAAGTTTCGACTTCATCGTCATCAACATCAACGCGAAAATCCACTCTCATCCCCAACTTCTCGTATCCAACCTCCCTCAGCTATCCTCGAGCTGCAGTGACACCCTCACCCTTACTTGTCAGGCACGTGTCAACTTACAGGCCGTCACAAAGCTTCTCGACAGAGAGACATTCGCTGTGCCCCACCCCACAAACGTCTAAGGTCTTAAACCTTCCATACGTCGGTTAGAAGTCAGCCAAGAAGGGGAAGAGGAGCATTGTTTTGGGACGCTTCACATTCCCCCGCCCATTTAAAGGCCCACTAGCCCAAGAGCTTGTTAGAGTGGGCATCCAGGCCTTGACCTCACGAGGCTCACAACTGAAGCATCCTTACCCGGAGAAGGTTCCTCACGATCCCCAAAGACAACGCGGACTTCTCTCACTCGTCACCAAGCTACTCACTCGATACTGCGACTTTAATCTCCCAGGTGTCTGAGAATCCGGGACCGTCGTCTCTTGGCATCCAGCGGTTTTGGCCACATCGAACATTCGGATAGCAACTCCCCTTCTGACACCCTCATTGGCTCCTATTCATCAACAATGGCCTCCGATAGAGCCCCTTTCGACTACGACCCGTCGGTAATGAGCGATGAGAGATCGCGGAACTCCATTTCATCTATGCCCAGAACAGCGGCGGGCAAAGGAGGAAAACCTCGGTGGCTAAATCAGATCAAGGATTGGCTATCCGTTAGTGAGCCGTCTGCTCAGGCATTCAAAGAACAAAAGAAATCGACATTCAAGAAACATGGTATCGACTTCAAGGACCCTCAAGCTGCTGCTAAGTTGCACTTGCCCATCGGGAAGCTTCCAGAGGGAGTCATCACGTCGACTTCAGGACCAAGCCCGGAGAAGGCGCTGATGAAGCGAGCCCAGGAGCAAAACAAGCGACAGTCCTACTCGACTTTCAGCCAGGGCTCACACTCCATGTCGAGTAGCATTTTTTCCATCCCCAGCACCAAGGAATCAAACCCTGCCACTCCTTGGGAATCTTAACCTTGAAATAAGATCTTCACACCTTTTAACGAATCATGACGGGAAAAAAAAACAAAATTTGGAGGGAATCGCACGGGTTGTTTATTTGTTTTTACTGTCTGCTTCCCTTTGTTATTAGCGCAGCGCAATGCCTCTTCATCAAACGGGAATTGGGACCCTGGTGAGGGTCATGGAAATGTTTTCTGTTCTCTGTGTATTGTTATAAATCCTGTTTCATTTATTCCTGTCAATCGATACCCAATCATGTACATACATAGCAATGAATTACTACCCATGCTTTCTTCATGAAAAGCAGATGATAATTGAACCGCTTCAAGAATTTCAACTTTCCTCGGACGTGGAAGAAGTGACTATTGAGAATGAAAGGGTTGCTTACAAAGTATGTGACAGATCAAAAGCGCATCATGAGATTCGTGACGGACGAAACCTTCCGGTTGGAATTCTTGTATTCGTACTGGGGTCGAGCACTCCAAAGAGCAACATCAATCGACGCCTCCCGTCATCACTCACTAGGCTGCTCACCACCACCTGTGTCCCAACTCTATTTCCGGATATCGTCAACGAAGGAAGGCCTTGACCTATGAAATATGTCAACCAACATCTGATCATGACATCGAGGCCGGCCGATTCGTAGTCTAGAGCCAGTCCACTTTGGCGCCGCTGGGCAGGGAGGCTTGATTGGTTAAGTCATCGGTGAAGCTATTGGATAATGACGTACTATACTTTGGTGAGCGAAGGTATAAGAGCTCTATGGCGAGCTGGACGCAGGATAGGGTTCTTGGCTCCATGCCTTTAGAAAATTCTGCGTTCTTCGGCTGGGAGACGAAAAAAAATACAGTTTTTTGTTCAGCTGGCAGTCTGCTTAGACAAGGGTTCATCGAGACCTCATTGAAGGGTGAACTACAGATTACGTCTACGGAACGAAAGTTAATATAACCCAATGCCTCTATTCACAAAGGGGGACGATCATGGCTCGGAGGAGGACGGCATGGACGGTCGAGAACAGAATGGCAACGGAGTCGGCAACGGCAATGGCGTCGAACATCAGGACCCGCCGCCGGACGAACACACTCGGCTGCTGCCGAACCGGGTCGACTCGCGCCGGAACGGGATGTTGGCGCCGGACGACCCGGCCGTGACGCCGTACAACCTTTGGAGCATCCGGGCGCTGCGGTATCTGACCATCGGCTTCACCCTGACGACACTGATTTGGTGGATCTTGTTGCTGGTGGCCATGTTCGTCACGCCGCCAGGCTTCCAGACGAGAGGCAGCGGCTTCCTGGCGTACGGGTATGCGAGCTTGACTTTGGCGAACCTGGTGGTTACTCTGGTCTTTTTCGACGTGCCGGCCAAGACGGTTAGGTTGCTGGCCGTGTTCATGTCGGTAAGTTTCTTCGAGGATCTCGGCAGGGTGAACCCTGTGGTTTCTAATGTGCATTGTGACAATAGGCTATGCTTGTGCTTGACATGGTTTTGCTCTTGTCAGTCCAACAGACGCGATACGAAGAAGGATGGGTTGGAACTGTCAGCGTCATCTGGGCGCTCCTCATGAGCATCTGGACCCTCTTGATTGATGAAGCCGTGAAATGGGGCAAAGCAGAAGAGGAGGAACGTCTTACGGGACGCGCCGAGACGAGACGAACCCTGACCGAGTGGACAGAGGTGATGATTCAGACGGTGGCCTATGCTATCATGTGCGTCGCCTTGTTCCTCATCACCCTCAATATCATTCTCCGAGCCCTCGACGCTGGCGTGGCGCCTGCGGGAAAGCTGTACTGGGTCGACAGCCACAAGTACAGAATTCACGTACACTGTCACGGAAACAAGACGACAGACAAGCCCACAGTGCTCTTCGAGGGTAGTGACTGGACGGTCGAGTACGAGCTCTGGGATTTGGCCGAGAATATGGTCAAGAACGGGTCGATCGCACGGTATTGCTTCGCCGACCGACCTGGCTACGGCTGGTCCGATACGGCCCCGTCGCCTTCTTCCGCCGGCTTCGTTGTCGATGTGCTGAGTGAGGCATTGGTAAAGGCCGGGGAGAATGGACCCTGGGTTCTCGCAAGCGCCGGAATCGGCTCCATCTACTCGCGAGTCTTTTCGACCCGTCATGGAAACTCTATCAAGGGCCTGGTGCTGATTGATCCGCTCCACGAAGACCTCCTCCCCAAGGTCGGTCGGTCGTCAACGGGATTCTGGTTCTGGCTCCGGGGCATCTTGTCACCGCTCGGACTGGACCGCATCCCGGGGGCCATCTTCCGGGGCCGAACGAGCCGGGACCGCGTATACGGACGATCGGCGTGGCAGAACGGCAAGCACATCCTGGCGAAGCTTCAAGAGAACCTGGTGGCGGGGTCGTTCACGCGGCGAGACGCGCAGACGAGCCGGAGCATCCAGGACAGGAAGACGCCACTGGTAGTGATTAGCAGCGGGAAGCACGTCAAGTCGAGCCGCCAGTGGGAGCAGAAGCAGCGGGACTTGACCAAGCTGACTGACAAGCTTAAGCACTGGGACATTGTGGACGGGGCGCCGAAGGAGGTGTGGCGAACTTTTGAGGGCAGAGAGAAGATTGAGAAGAGGGTGAGGCAGTTGGTGAACGATGCACGAGCGTGAGGAGAATCAGGGCTGTCGTGGGGATCATGTCCAGCAATTGGGGTGTTGTGTCTTAATTTGAAACATGGTGCGTGACATTATATGGGCAATGGAGCAGCTGGTTATTATGCGGGTTGGCGGGCGAAGAATTCTTCTGGTAGAGATTGGGAAGCATTGCTGTTCGGAGGGAGGATGTCATAGGTACGTACTTAGCTAGGTATGGATGAAGTAACAAGAAGTTGTTGAAGAGAGCCGTCGTTGATCATGGCAATGACGTCCGGACGAATACTGATGATTGGTGATTGTAACGGAGATACAGGTGTGGGGTCTGGTGTTGGGATTTCTGGATAGGTAGACGTGTAAGTGGATGGATGCCCTTGATTCTTTTGGTGGGATGACGTCGAATGTTGGGTTGAGTTGGGGGCTGATGAGGGGGGAAGGAGGGGTTAGTCAAAGGTGAGGATGCATCATTTGCTGAGGTACCACAGCATGGGGTTATTTTGAGAAGCGTGCTTTGTCTGCTGACGCATCATTTCCTAGTCAAGCAGTTCTTGATGGACAATGCAACACGTTATTTATTAGGGCTGTTGTAAGGTCACATCGTGTTTCTAACTGGGACTAACATGTCCTGACCGCCCCTGGCTCTGTTCAAGCAAGTCCTTGATAATAGAATAGGACTCGGGGTTGAGAAAGCAATAAACAGACATGTCACTGTAATGCATCTGCGAGATTACTACCCCGGGTACGGTATGCGATCCGGTTCTGGGCTTTGTTGCTTGGAATGCAGCCCGGACACGAGGATGGGCACTGTAAGTACGTAAGTTACATATGCAGGTCAAAGGCCCAGAGCCGGACAAATGACAACTGACAACAAAGCCTGTCAATTCGTATCGGCGTGTGCCTTGGAACTTGTGCAGCAGAACAAAAGAGAGAAAAATGGAGCCGCAAAGTCATCTTTGTGTGTCAACGTGTGAAATTGCAATGTGATGAGCAGCCTATGCAGGCGGATGGCGCCCCGGAAGGATCCACACACGTGATGGGATCTTCAGTGCAATTTTGGCCCAAAGGTCGGGTGCGCGCCTCAGGCCGAGATGATGGAGGATGCCCGCGTATCCGCCGCGAAAACGGTGTGAGACAACCTCGCATGGCTTGCAGGAACAACAAGGCTGTGCGATGAGCAACTTGTGAGGGCGTTTTACACATGCATGTGAGCACCGGAGGTGAGCAAGAAACACAGAGTCCGCCTGATCTGTCCGCTCCCTGTTTTTAGACAGATTGCCCATTCTGAGAGGCCGTGTCACGATTGCGCCAGGCTTTCTTCACTCTAGCACCACGGTAGTTCTCTTCAGCTCAGGCTCAAACGCCGCTCTTACGACACTCATGGTGGAGGAGCGCAGGCAGCTGGAGACAAGTAGGCCCAGTCAGGTAACTAATTAATGCCGTGTGCCTAATTAATGGCATAAGCTGGACGGAGGAGGCTGGCTGGAGCGAGCCCTTTCCCCCCTTCCCCTCCGGCTTCCCACAAGGCAGAAGTGTCCTTCGCATGATGACCTGCACTGTTGACATTTGCCGGAGGAATTCATTTTTTCTCGCCTTCGAATCGAAGAAAGTGGGACATCTGGTTGGTCGATGCGGCCACAGAGCCCCTTAGAATGTGCACATTTCACCGTTGAGTCCAGGCGAGACAGGTGAGGTGGTTATAGGACGGTCGGTACCTGATTATTACCTGATGTCGAGGCCATGCCTATCTTGGTACGCTACCATACCTTTGGTCGCTTGGTGGCTGCATAGGACTTGCAAGGGATACAGATAAATACTCCCAATGCGCTCGGAGAGCATCCTGAAGGCTATCTTTATCACAACGAGGCTTCTCCGTCGGAAAATACAACGGGGGGACGGGCGTGTTACAGACAGCGAAGAGGCGGTACCAAGTCGATGGTGCAACAAAGGCAAGGTCAAGTACCTGGGGCCTTAGCACTGGAGATCGGTACATCCTTATGCCCTGGAAATTGCAGTCCCCCGACCTGAGAATCCTGAGATGGATGGATTCCTAGCACCGCCTCCTTGCCAACAAGCAGTAGGTAAGACCAGAAGGGGTACTTTGTGCCGAGTGTAAGAAGTACTTTGGCTCGTTTCTTGGGGGCATATTCAAGGCCAGAAGAGGACCTTGAATAGGATCGAATACGCCCAATGAACCAACCCTGCCGAGCACTCCTCATCCATCAGTCTGCCCGTCGTGCAAGGAATGGTGGGCAGCGCTCCGTCAACAAGAAGCTGGAGGTCTGCCTGCGCCTCAGCGCCCACATCCGCTAGACGGAGAGGTATCCCATCGGCGTGGCTAGCGAGTGGAGGTACCTGATGCTGAAGCACGGAAAACCCCACATCTTCCATTGTCCCTCGCCAATCCATGGAGGTCGTCCAGTCTTGGGCTGGGCTTCTTCTTTCTGACTTGTCCGCTCTTTGGGCTTGGCTGACCTGGGGCTGGGGGCGGGCGGACTGGGCTTGTCTTTTGGTGCTGCTGCGCGGAGGAGTCATCATCCATGGATGCGTCCAGTGACAATTAGGCCTTGTGCTGGTAAGATACATGTAATTTTAGGTGAGTGCCCAGGACTGGGCGAGTCACCGCCTACTGGCTACTGGCTGCAGACATATCTTGGGGACATTGGACATTGGAAGAGTCCCGTCCCATGAGGTTGAAAGTTGACACCCGTGTTTCGTAAGTAGTTAGATATTGGGTGCGAACCAACAGATCAAATAGATCTGTGTTGCGACCGTATGTAGGTACACACTGTAAATGCTTTGCAATTCCATTGCTATAAGCCGCTCTCACCTAAAGAAGAGAGGTTATTGGTGCTTCTGCTTCTCATTCTAATTCTGGATTTTTAGTCTTGGTTCTGGGCTGTTGTTGCTGCTGCACCCGCCGCACGCACAAACGCACTGGACACACACACACACTCTCGCTCTCTCACACTCTCTCTCGCCCACACGCACACCACGAGTCTACCTCTACTTGTACTCGGGGGGCTCTTCTCTCCTCTTGTCTTGTCAACTCCTCTCCAAGTCCCACGTCCCACCCCCGTCCCGCCGTCTCCCACTGGACGACGGACGTCTTCAGCTCCCACCAGCGCCTCCTGCTACTCCAGACCAACTCCCACGACCGGCTTCGTTTCTCTCCCACGCTCCTTCGTCCGCGCCTACGACCCTGCGCACACCACACACGACTGCCGCGCTGAGCCGCGTCTCGTCTCATCACGCACAGCTCTTCTTACGCTTCTATTTTCTTTTCCCCTTTGAATCCCCCCCCGGTTTTCCCTTCTTGCGGGCCCTCTGGCTGTTTAACACGCTCCAGAGTCGATTCTCATCCCGCCCCCGTTTTGTCTTGTGCCGCATCGCTTTTACTGCCCGCCCGACTCACTCCTTCTCCCGCTCTTTCTCAGTCCAGTCCGAGCTGGGTGGCTACTCGTTGGGCCGTCACGCGAACACTTGCCCATCTTTGCTCCAGATCGTCGAGAGCCCCGGTCTTCTTGTTACGCTCCGTATTATCAATTGAATTGGTATCGATACCGTCTCTGCCCAAGTCTCCCAGCTGGCGCTGATGCCGACCATCTCGACCCCTCGTCGACCTCTGTTGTACATTTGGCGCTGAGAGGCCATTCGTATCTTGATTGGCTAGCGGCCAGGAGGAGGAACTGTACATAATCACGCCCTCGATCGCTTGTCATGATGGCCTCGGGATACGATAATGCGCCACCCGCCGACCATGGCCATGGCGACCACCCTCACGACCACCCTCACGACCACCCTCACGACTACCCGGCCGACTTGGCTCCCCCAGGTCAACAGAGTGACCCGAACTGGCAGAACGGCGGCCATGGCGGTCACGGCACCCCTCCAGACAGCCTGTATCACCAAAGACCGTCTGGCTCTGCCCCTTCGACCCCGAACCCTCCCCCGGCTGGTTGGAACGAGGAGCAAGCGCTTCGAAAGAGCGGCGAGCGGAACAGGTCGCGCGGCCGGAGCGGGAGATCCGCCAGCGGCCAACAGAGAGTGTGTAATGCGTGTGGTGAGCCCTTGACGGGTCAGTTTGTTCGAGCTCTTGACGGTACTTTCCACCTGGATTGCTTCAAATGCCAGGTACGGATATGGCATCCAACAGCCACTAGCCAATATCATTCCCCCTTCCTTTGTACAAAGCAGAGCTAACGGTAACCTTCTCCAATCCAGGACTGTGGCCAGATTGTGGCATCCAAGTTCTTCCCCGCCGATGACCAGAACGGACAAGGACAATATCCCCTGTGCGAGACCGACTACTTCCGACGACTCGGTCTGTTGTGTTACCAGTGCGGAGGTGCGCTTCGGGGCTCCTACATCACCGCCCTAGAACGCAAGTACCATGTCGACCATTTTACCTGTTCCCTATGTTCGACCATTTTCGGGGCCCAAGACAGTTATTACGAGCACGACGGAAATGTTTACTGCCATTACCATTATTCTACCCAGTTCGCGCAACGTTGCAACGGCTGTCAAACCGCCATTTTGAAGCAGTTTGTCGAGATTTTCCGAAACGGTCAGAACCAACACTGGCATCCCGAATGCTACATGATACACAAATTCTGGAATGTCCGGTTGGCACAGCCTAATGATACCCCTCCCGCCCTCTTAGGGTCCGATGATCCCCAGGGTAGGGATTTGATTCGAACAGAAGAAGAGCGCATGGAAGAGAAGGTTTTCCGGATATGGAGTGTTCTCTCGGCTTTTGAGGAGTCCTCTGCAGCCTGTATTTCCGATATGCTTCTCCATGTGAGCAACGGAGCGTACATCGACGGTGTCCTAGTTGCTAAGCGCTTCATTTGGCACGTCGAAATGCTTTTCCAGTCCGCGGATCGGCTCGATGCCACCATGGTCCGACTGCATGATAAAGGTACGGGTTGAGCATGTCAAATCTGATAATATGGCATAGAGCTGACTGATATCTAGGAATGTCATATGGACGAGAAGCTAAGCTTCTCTGTAAGAAGATTGTCTCCTTCTTTTCTTTGTTATCAAAGACGCAGGATACTGGAGCTCGCAAACTCGGCGTAACGCAAGAGCTTCTGTCCCTCGTCACTGGCCTCGCTCATTACCTCAAGCTCCTCATCCGAATATGCCTTCAAGGAGCTCTACGCCTGGAACGCGAGGCTAACGCATCTGAGGGTCTATACCAATTCCTGGACGACTTGAACGACCTCGAGGCTCTGAAGGAGGATGACGGGCTTTTGCAGGTGACGGCCGGCGGCGCACGACTATCTGCAAACGATTCAGATCACTGCGCCCTGTGCAATCGATCGGTAGAGGACGAATGCGCCAAGAACGGGGACTCGAGGTGGCATCTGAGCTGTGTTAAGTGTTCAAGATGTTCTCGAGATCTTGGCAGGTCTCTAGAGGAGGGTCGCTACAACGCATTTGATCGCAAGATTTATTGTTCCAACTGTGTCGGTGTCAACACAGAGCCGTCCATGTTGTTTGAACATGTCTCGAAGCTGCAACAATACGTCTTCCTGCTTCGAGTCGCCCTAGCTCGACTTCTGGACATTCTAAGGAGCAATGGTGCCTTGCCCCCCTCTGACGATATGAACGGCAACAGCCCGACTGAAGGCCCTGGTTCGTCAAATGACGGAAGGGGCCGGGATGGTTCCAATCCGAGGGGTTACGGCCCAGGAGGCGACAAGGAGAACCGTCGAGAGTCGTCTTATGAGAACACTCTGAATGACGTACGCAGACTTCGCAGTACGCGTCTTGACAGGCATTTGTCTTCTAGCGTCCGACAGGCTCGAACTTCGCGCGTAATGGATGCTGACGGTCGTGGACCCCGACCAGGCTCAGCTGGCGACGGCGGTCATGCCCCCCAGGGATCTACCGATCTCATGTTTGGACAAAACGACGCCATCACCCTGGACGACATCCCCCGGATTGTTGCTGTCGAGCAGTCTCGTGAGGCGCAACAGAAGCAGCAGCAACAGCAACAACTAAATGCTGCTGCCCAACCTGATGCGAATCGAAGTGTTAATGCCCTGGGAGCTGGACATGTTTCTCATCAAAGAACACGCTCCAGTGACCGAGACCAAGAGTTTCGATCCAATGATGCCATTCCAAGGAGTATTGGGCGCAAATTCTTTTCAGAACTCTCGGGCCTCGAGTACTTCAACGTGCGCCATCTGGCCGTGCTAACGATGCAGCCGATGGTTGAGAATGAGTTCACTCTTGACGAGCTACTAGGTTTCATCGAATCTCGAAAACAAGCCACCTTCTGGAAGAATCTTGGGAAAGCGTTCAAGAACGACAAGAGCAAGAATGTCAAGAAGAAGGGTGTCTTTGGAGTCCCCCTCGAGATTATCATCGAACGAGATGGCGCCGACTCTACTGATGGTGTCGGTGCTGTTGAACTCCGAGTTCCCGCCGTAGTAGACGATATTGTGTCCTCGATGCGCAAGATGGACCTGTCTGTCGAGGGTGTGTTCCGAAAGAACGGCAACATCAAGAAGCAACAGAACTTGGTCGAGAAGATCAACCTCGAAGGGTGCGATGTCGTCAACTTTATGGAACAACCCGTCGTACAGCTAGCTGCCCTCCTCAAGCGATACCTACGAGATCTCCCAGACCCCCTAATGACGCATAAGCTCTACCGACTGTGGATCAGCGCAGCCAGGATCCAAGAGCCCGAGAAGAGGAAGCAATGTTTACACTTGACATGTTGTCTCCTGCCCAAGAGCCACAGAGACTGTCTCGAGATTCTGTTCAGCTTCCTCAAGTGGGCGGGTTCGTTCCACCAACTTGATGAGGAGGTCGGCTCCAAGATGGACATTCGAAACCTAGCTACAGTCATTGCTCCCAACGTTCTCACGAATCCTTCCAAAGCGCCCGCTCTGGACAGTGAGGCCATCTATGTCATTGATGCCGTAGAAATTCTCATTACTCATATTGAGGAGATGTGCCAGGTAAGTCGATTCTTTCCTTCATACAAGCTACTTACGACCATGCTAACTCGCTATACCAGGTCCCTGATGAGATTCTTGGCCTTCTTAATGACCCGTACATCTTCAGCAACAGCGGTGACCTGACGACTAAGGAGATACTCAAGCGATTCCAAGATCGCCGAGGACAAATCTCCATCACGGATGTTAACGAGGTGTTCAACCGTAACGAGAACTCGTCTCGCCCGCCCGCCCGGCGAGTTGAGACGGACCCTGCCGTCTGGTCTGGAGAGGCAACGGTCCGCACAATTCAAGAGCCCCCGATGGCGCATGCTCAGAACGGACCTGGAACTCCTCCTAACAGGTGGAGAGGCCGACCTGACATGGCCAACCCATCTCCTTACGCTCCAGGTAGCCAGTTCAACCAGTCGGACAGTCAACTTGATAACAACGATCACAACCAACGACGAGAGTGGCGTAATTCTGGCTGGGGACGACAAGGCAGTGGACTCGGTGTCTCTGGAAACTCATAAAGCTTTTTAACAATGCGAACATTCCGACCTCTTTTTCAGGGATTGAGCTCCCTCGCCACCTTGTTTTCGTGTTTTTTTTCTCCCTCTTTTATTTCAGGAGGCATGATTCTGGAGTAGAGTCACATGCATCATCCCCGGCGTTAATGTTCGCTTCTCCCTCATCCATGCCAACTCCTCAACGCCCTTTATCTATGACCAAGAAGAAAAAGCAATTCGCCAAATCCTCTCTATTTTCACGCAACGACACGACAAAAAACCTGGATGTTTCTTCCTATTCTTCTCCCTTCTTGGGGTCATCGGCCCGCCCCGTTTTGGTCTTTCTTCCCGTCCTCTTCATGATGCACAGCACGCGAAATACTGTTTTCCGTCCTTCATCGCTTTTCTTTTCTATTCCTCTGCTTTCTTCTGATCCCAGCTTAGTTCTGAAGGGGAGGCAGAATGGTTGATGCCATATGTTTATCTTCATGACTCACAATAAAAAGCTCAACGCGGTTGGTGGGGAGGGTGTTTTTCTATACCTGAGTTGGATGGAGTAGTGTTGAGGGAGTGGTTGTGGCTTTTATATTTTAAAATGTTTCCCTCCGCCGGAGCGATGAGGGTAGCAGCGTTATATGGAGAGAGGAGATGATGTGGAAGAAGAGGCGCACGTGGTTCAATTTGCGCTTCTTTTTCCTTTTGCTCTGCTCCTTCACTCTTTTTGTTGTTGATGGATGTTTCGTGGGTTGGAGGTGGTCAAAGGCAGTGGTTTGATGGGGGTCAGATGTGCGGAACTGTCATGTTGGTTTTAGGGATGAGAAGGGTTTTGGTCAGGGATGGACGACTGAGTTGAGAGGCCTGAGAGCAGGAACAATAGATTCCGTTCCCGATTGGAACTTTTGTTTTGATTTCTGCACATATTCGTGCTTTGTGAATGTGCTTTAAAGAGTCATAATTCCTCATCCCCTTGCTATGCTAGAAATATGGGGGCTGCTAAAACAGCGTATTAAAAGGCACTGTCTGGCTTATTATCTATCAAACCCTTCACATGTATATGTGAATGAAGGCCGCTCCTACACCTCTGCCGACTTGAGCATTGTCGTCCTTGCAGATCATCTTTTTCTTCTCTTTCGTTCTTCCAATCGTCAGCTCATACCTTGGCAGCAACGGCCTGCTGCTGCTCATGCTCGAGGAACCAGTTAACACCGCGCTCGATACCCTCCTGTTGGGTATACAAGGGCTTGTAGCGCAGGATAGCCTTGGCCTTTGTGATATTGTAGTATCGGGTCATGGAGCTGTAGATGATGCCCTTGCGGGTGAGCGTGGGCTTGCGGCCCAGGATGTGTGAGATGACTTCGCTGACGTAGCCAAAGGTAATTCCGAGGCCGCGAGGGAGAGTCCAGACCTTTTCGGTGCCGGCGGGGTTTCCGGCTGCGCGCCAGACAGCACGGGCAAAGTCCCAGAAGTAGACGGGCGAGTCGTTGGTGATGATGAAGGCCTCGCCGTCAACTCGCTCGTGGTCGAGGGGCACAACAGCAGAGGCGGAGGTGGCGAGGAGAAGCTGGGCGGCGAGCAGGTGGGCGTGGGCAATGTTGCCGACGTAGGTGAAGTCGAAGAGGTTCTCGTTGTCGCCGACCTGGACGTTGGACTTGCCGCCGCGGTATGCGCCTAGGAGGCCGGGGAGGAGCTGGGCGTCGCCTTCGCCGAAGATGCCCGCGGGACGGATGGCGCAGGTGAGAAGCTTGGAGGCGTCTTGACGGTTGGCGTTGATGACGAGTTCTTCGGCAGCGGCCTGGGGGTGGTTGAATTAGTATAGGTTGGCGGGCGGAGTTGATTGGTGTTCAACGGACCTTGGTCTCCGAGTAGTATTCGGTCTGCTGCTCGCCACGGATCATGGGCCACCTCTCGTCGGCATTGAGCAGGTCGGAGACATTATCGCTCATGACACTTGCGGAGCTGGTATAGACGAGGCCCTTAACGCCCGTCTTCTGGCAGGCGTCAATGACGGACTGGGTGCCATCAACATTGACCTTTTTAAAGATTTCGTGGGCAATCTTGGAGTCGTTGCCGACGGGGGAGGCGGTGTGAATGACGACGTCGGGGCTGATGTCCTTGAAGACGGCGGTGAGCTTGTCGTTGTCGGTGATGTCGCACTCGTGGTACTCGGCGTCGGGGTTGCGGTTGCGCTGGCAGCGGAGGTCGACGCCGACGACGGCGGTGGTGGTCCACGAGTCGACCAGTTGGTTGACGATGTGGTGGCCGAGGAAGCCGTTGCTGCCGATGACGAGGACTTTACCGAGGGATCCTCTTGATTGCGACATGGTGAAGGCCGTGGTGGAGGAGGGGAGGAGGTTGAAGCTGGTTGGTGGGGAGAGATTGAAGGAGGAGACGGAGGAGGTTCAATGTTGAGGCTATCGTGGAGGGACCAGTAATTACGTGCAGTCTCAATTCAGGTACGTAGAGACTTAGTGTCTGGGGGCCGCGATAGTGGGTCCTGAGATAGTTGAGAGTGCATTTAGCCTATGAAACTTGCCTACCCGCAAAACTGATACGTCTGAATTTGGGGTCTCGAGGTGTCCGCGCATTCGTATTCGATCAAAATAGTGCTTCGTTCTCTCGTCGGATCATTCACCAATTGACTTGAGCTTTGGTGAGGTTGTACCCGCTCTGATAGCTGTGAGTCGGTGGATAATTACTTTTCATCTAGTGCACGCCCCGTGCTTTCATAAATTGTTGGCACTAAAAAAGCGCCACGACTATGAGACAACATCAAACGAAACAGAGTGGGAAGCGCCTGCCTTGACACCGTGAATCGCTTCACAACCTTTGGCCGATGAGCGGGGTCACGAGACGTCACATGTCGACCCATCACCATCTTCGCATCTCCATTCCACTGCATCTTGTTGCTTCTCTCCATTGGCTGCCTGGGCGTCCGTGATCCACGCGCTTATACCTTCTGCTCATCCTCACTTACATGTCGACATAACTTATACCAACTCTGCTTGCCAACGGCCTCTCTTCTTCTTCTCCCCCCCTCGACCCATCGCCATGCTTCGTTGCTCTCGCCTCGAATCGCGCCAAACGTGTCATGGCCACCTCCCCTTCTCTCTCTCCCTCATCCGACGTTGAGATTCTCGTCCACATCACCGCTCCGAGTCGCGTCTCCGATGATGTAGTCTACCGCCAACTCGCGCAGGCGTACCTTGCTTTCCAGCCAGAAACCCGCACTCAGGTTCCTCTCTCAGAGCCTCAGTTATCGTCTCAAGTCGTTGACCCAGAGCAAAAGCAACCGCCTATGCAAAGCGCCACGTCACCAAGCAGAAAGGTGACCTCGCCCATCGTCGCGCAGTCGTTCGAATTCACTTCGCAGGATTTGAGCTTCCGGAGTGCCCTGGATAATCGCATATCTCCGCGCTTGCGATACACGCCCAGTCGAGATGTCATCGCCTCATCCTCTCAGGAGACCAACGTCAACTCCCAGGCGTCATGGTGTGCGCCGCCCAGCCAAATTAGCGATTCGTATCCAATGCCGAACCAAGCTCTGCTTCAAGTTTCGCCCACCCGAGTCTTGGAACAGTATCTGGGAAGATCCGCTTTACGACGACCATCGCGAGCGTCTCATTCTCCGTGTCCTTCTCCGTCGCCATCTCGCTCAACTGAAAAGCGGCCAACTCTGTTGGTCCCAGGCCAACTTGATGTGCCGTCCTCGTTGCCTGAATCCGAAGATCTGGAGTCTCTTGAGATTGAGGCCCCGGGATATATAGAGACCAAGACAATTCCCGTCACGCCACTGGCAACCAAACCCTCGAATATACCGGAATCAAGCATCGGGTCAACTGACTTTGTTGTCGACGAGTCAATTCTTGAAATCACTCATATTTCCAGCACCGCAGCAAGTGATCCATCACATCGCGCTGGGTCAGAACCTCCTCCAGCCAAGCGTTCCAAGGTTGTCCATCTTCACCATGGTGATCTCGTGCGAAGCTCTAGCGATGCCGGGCCCACTCCGTCGTCCAGTAGCTCAGTGGCTATGGAATGCAGCAATAGTCTTGAGATTCGCCCAACTTCTCCTCCAGTGGGCATCATCAACTTGGATCCCTCAGACTTCATCTCGGAGAAGATGGAAAAGTTGGCCAAGGACATGGCACATCGCTGGTGTCCAGATGCGAAAAGGGATATTGATCCCTTCGAACGAGGTTACTGGCTGGTCGACTGCACCCTTTGGACCCCTGAGGATCGTTTCCATGCCTGGGGATTTATCTACAATTATTTACGAAAGGGCCAGGCGGGCTGGGGAACATGGTGCCGACGTGGCAAGAACCACGATTGGATTCGCTTATACTGCTGGGGACATGTCGCGCAGCACATGTACCTGATGCTGTACATCGCCAGCAGGAGGATTATGAAGCACACCGGCGCCAGGTGGTATGGTCCAGATGGGCATCTCGTGTTGGATGTGCCACCCCAGGCAAACCATGGATAATGACGACTTTTGGGTATCCAGAGCTTCTAAATGCATTTGGGGTTACGATTGGTTGGGTTGGCTAGATCATCATGATGGGTTGGATTGTTTCAAGTGTTTGGGACATGATACAACGAGGCGTTTGGGTGACTCGGATTTTCAGATATCCTACTCTTCAATGGTACTATACGACATATACGAGTTAGAACCGGGCATTTACATACCGTCCTCCGTGACAATATCGACTTGAATCAGCGCCTTTGCCTTCCAGTAGAGACTCATAAAAGGGGCGCACCGTCCCTACACACCCTTCACCTCGCCCTCCGGGATAGACATTGGTACGACACCTGGTATGAAGCAAGTGGCACCGATAACATACACCTGACTCGCTTGGCTACATGTCGTATAATACAGTCACAAAAGGAATTTGCCATATCAACCAGTTCCAGGTTCCATCAGACACCATCCCAAGTCTCTGCCGATACACACAAGACACTGGCCCAGGACTAGGTACAGAGAGTGAGTCCGTACCCATCACATCGTGAACCCCTTATTCCAGCATTCAAGATCGGCTTCGCTTCGTCGCTGAATCGAAAGGCCGTGAACTTTCGTCTAAGTTCCACCTTCTAGGATAAATCGATTACTGGTCAGCCTTGGCCCTGGCAGCCTGCTTCGCTGCCTTCAAAGCCTTTTCCTGTTCCCTCTCAGCTTGTCTCTCTGCGCGAAAAGCCGATTTCGCGGCAGCCTCGGCAGCGAGAGCAGCCTCTTTCTCGGCCAATTTCTCATCCCTCAGGGCTGCCTTTCTCTCTCTAGCGTCGGTCCTAATCGTGTCCATCTGAGCATTGTACTGGTCAAGCTCCTCCCTCATGGTGGTATCGTAAGACTTCTTCTCGGCGTCACTTAGATTGTTCCACGATTTGGCCAGGAACTTAACCTTTGTGCCAGTGCCCTCGACACTGATGACATCGGCGTCGTTGTAGCGAGTTTTGACGTAAAGGCTAAAGCCGTTGCCAGGCTTGCGGGGCATGCGATGGTCATGGATAGGGAAAATTCTCTTGCTCGTCTTCTGCTCAAGTTGGCGCCGGGTCAAGTTGGCGAGGTAGATGCGCCCGATGGGGTAGGACTCAACCCACTTGCGGTGGTTGGCCTCGTTGATCGCGCGGTTAGAATCAGCGGTTTTTTTCAAATCCTAGATTCCTGTTAGCTTATGTGACAGGTTGATAGTATGGAAAGTATACGAGCATCATCTCACCTCGAGCTCAGAAGGGGAAATATTCTGATAATCTCCAGAAATTTCCTGCAATTTGCCTGGCAAATCCTTCAAACCAGGTCCCACGTATTGCTTAAGGTATATAAGCCAGGGCGACACGGGCAAATTCTTAGGCTTGTTGGAGGGGATCAAAGCCCATCTCTTCAATTCAAGGATCTTGAGTTTCTCCTTCTGCTCGGGAGTCAAAGGCTCCTTCTTGGGAAAGGGCTTGGGCCCGCGCCTCTCGGGTTTGGACTTGGACTTGGGCTTGGGCTTGGGCTTGGACATGGGTTTGGCGGCTGTCTTCTTCTTCGTCTTGGTAGCCGTCTTCTCCTCGGAAGCGGCCTTGGTAGCGGGGAGACGAGCGAATGCGGAGGCGCTGAAGGCGCGAGCAGCGATGGAAGAGCAGGTAACGGCAGGCGCATGGCAGGAGAGGAATTGAGGACCAGAGGAGGAGATCCGGGCGGTCGCAGTGCGGCGGGCAACAGCCCGACCGACGGTTGACAGCATTTTTCAGATATTTGAATGCGCCTCGAAGCTGTGGATCAATACGGTGGTTGGCGACAAGATTCGAAATCAATCGGCGAAAGGAAGGTGTAGTGAGGGTGGGGAAACCAGCCTCCGGGTTGAAAGTCGTGTGTGGTCGCAGTTGGAGGAAAACGAAATGGTGACGGGTGTTGATGGTGTTGATGAACCCAGTCCACAGTGCGCGCTCCTCCTACGTTTTGGTAAAGTGGGCAGTGGGCTCAGCTGTGGCTTCCTACCGTTCGCAGCATGAGAGCTATCTTTGTCATAGTTACTTTATGCATTGCACTTACACAGTGCTACACCAAGTACCCTCTACCTCTCTAGCTTGGCCCAGCAGCTTCCCACAGCTCCATCTGCTCCAAGGTTAGCATCAGGCCAATCACCGGAGTGATGTCAGCTTACATAACCACCCTCTCCCACCACCTCTGCGAGTGGGCGCTGGCAGGCTGCCGGAGGACGCGACACTGAGAGACGACAACTCCAGCAGGCGAAGCTCACCAACTCCGACTTCGACTTCAACTCGAGCATCGTCAACATCCCCAACAACGCTACTCCTCCCACGGTTACCAACTCACTGAATCGGCTCATTCGACCCGAAGCCCAGTTCTACAGCTCGCCATCTCAACTCTGTTGATTCTGCACACTCTCTCAACTCTCCCATCTACCACCCCACACAACAGAAGCCATGGATCACCGTCCGCAAGCATGGGGCCGCGTATGTACTCTTCAGTCTTGCGAAGCAATTCTCGCCATTCAGACTCGGCTAACCATACTCTCTTGAATAGCCTAGAGACGACGTCTACGGCGCTTACGATGCCACATTCATGCAGAATAACGGCCCCAACCAGCACACCCAGCAGCCCATCGTCACCGGTACCTCTGTCGTCGCCGTCAAGTTCAACGAAGGCGTCGTCATCGCCGCCGATAACTTAGGTGTGTACTCTCCCGTCTACCCTCTACCACCAGGCGACACCCTTCTCTTTAAGAACGAAACCTCACTGACACTTGCGAACAGCTTCTTATGGCTCCCTCGCCCGCTTCACCGACGTCAAGCGACTTCGCACCTTCGCCGACTCCTCCGTCCTCGGTTTCAGCGGCGACATTTCGGACATGCAATACCTCAACCGCCACTTGACCGACCTTTCCATCGACGAGGCCTACACCTCCCCCGACAAGCCCCGCCTCAACGCTGCCAACCTGCACCGCTACCTTGCCAAGCTGCTTTACAACCGCCGTTCCAAGATGGACCCCCTCTGGAACCACCTACTCGTCGCCGGCCTCGGTGACGACGGTGCTCCCTTCCTCGCTGCCGCTGACCTCCTCGGAACTACCTATAGCTCTCCTTCTCTCGCCACTGGCTTCGGCGCCATGCTTGCCCAGCCAATTCTGCGTCGTCACGTCCCCGACGAGGAGTCTGCCAAGAACCTAACAAAGGACGAAGCCGTGAAGATTGTTCAGGAGTGTATGAAGGTGCTCTTCTACCGCGATGCCCGCAGTTTGGACACATACTCCATTGCAGTTGTCACCAAGGACGGCGTCGATCTCAAGGAGAACGAGAAGCTGGAGGCCCAGAGCTGGGCTTTCGCCGACAGGATCAAGGGCTACGGAACCCAGACTGTGTAAAGGAATAGAAAGTAGGAGTTTGGGACGTTTCTTCTTTATCATCGTGGGGATAATTGACAAGTGGTTTTGTCAAGCAATTCTAGCTCAAGGACTTGCATACTGCGGAGTGGATAACCCTCTTTCAACCTCTCCCAAATGAACAAGAGCAATCCTTCGTCAAGGGATGCCGCAGAGGGGAGATGGAACGGGCAATTTATCAAGGCTATAAGAATAGACACAATAAGAATTCTTCTTCATCTTCATCACAGTCTAAAACAAACATGATTGGCAAGTCAGATCATTGAAACAGGTACGTGTAACTAGGTAGGTACTTGATGCCCAATAATAATCGCCGACTTCATATCGTTCCCTGTTATCAGGGGAATTTCGTCAACATTCAGTTAAAAATCATCTAAATAAAACATTAGGCCTCGTCTCTGGCCTCCCATGTCGTTGCTTCACCAAAATCTCATGCTGTACCCAGTCGAGGACTTGCCTATCCATTCACGCAAGCCCATAAATTTTGTCAAAGCCAACTCCAAATGTTCATAATCCCGTGCGCACCAGCGCCACGGCTCACTTTACATGACACACCACAGTAGATGTGGACGTCAGTTTACTCCACAGTGACCGACTTGGCCAAGTTACGGGGGAAATCAACGTTGAGACCCTCGAGGACAGCCAGCCAGTAAGCAATGAGCTGCAGGGGAACAACATTGAGGAGGCCCTGGAGGACATCGACAGTCTTCGGAACCTCGATCTTCTCAGCCTCGGAGGCCTTAAACTCCTCGTCAGATTCGTTGCAAATGACAATGGGCTTGCCACCACGAGCAATGACTAGAGAGAACAAGTTAGTTGGATAGAGCTAGAATGCGGGTCCGGAGAGTAATATACCTTGTTGATAGGCGTTGAGCGACTTCTTGAAGAGGTCATCACGAGTGAGGATCATGATAATGGGAAGGTTCTCATCAACAAGAGCCAGCACACCGTGCTTGAGCTCACCAGACATGACGGCCTCACAGTGGAGGTACGAAATTTCCTTGATCTTCAGAGCACCTTCCAGGGCAGTGGAGAACTGGCCACCACGGCCGAGCAGGAGCAGAGACTTCTGGTTCTTGAAGGTCTTCTCGCAAAGAGTCTTGATGGAAGTGTCAAGCTCAAGAATAGACTTGATCTGGGTGGAGATGTTGGAAAGACCCTCCATAATCTCCTCACGACGAGCCTTCTTAGAAGCACGATCCTCACTCAAGGAAAGGGCGAACATCACCATAGCAATGAACTGCGAGGTGTAGGCCTTCGTCGAGGCGACACCGATTTCGGGACCGGCGTTAACATGGACACCGCAGTGGGTCAGAAGAGAGATGGAGGAACCGACAACGTTGACGATACCAACGGTCAGGGCACCACGCTCCAAGCAGTAGCGGAGGGCCAACAGGGAGTCAGCAGTCTCACCAGACTGGGAGACAAAGACGCAGGTGTCGTCACGGAAGACAGGGGCCTGTCGATCGAGGAAATCGGAAGCCAGCTCAACTGCGATGGGGATCTCAGCGAGCTCCTCAAAGACACCACGGACAGCCATGCAAGAGTGATAGCTGGTACCGCAGGCAATGAAGATGATGCGGCGGCATCTGCGGATGGTGGAGATGTAAGACCGGAGACCACCAAGAGTGACGGTCTTGTTGGTGATGTCAAGACGGCCACGCATGGTGTTGACAACGGACTCGGGCTGCTCGAAAATCTCCTTCTGCATGAAGTGGTCGAACTTGCCCTTCATGATCTCCTGGAGCTCAAGCTCGAGGGTCTGGATGGTTCGGACGTTAGAGCTGCCATCGGCCTTCTTAAGGCGGTGGATGTTAAGGGAGCCCTCGTGGATGTGAGCAATGTCGTCATCCTCAAGGTACATAACCTTCTTGGTATGCTCGACAATCGCGGAGGGGTCGGAGGAGAGGAAGAACTCGGTAGGCATGGGCATGCCATCATCGGTCATGAAAGCGCGAGACTGAGAGCGATGCAGGAGGGACTTGTCGGGGGCACCGAGAAGGGTGTTTTCGGGCGAGAGGAGGTCGCCAGCGTTCTTCTTAAGAGCAACGTTCTGAGAGGCAGCCTCGGCAGGGAGGGCACCAGCCTCATCGCTGTACTCAACGTCGACGAAATCGACCTTCATGCGGCGCTCAGTCTTGACACCGATGACAAGAGGAGAACCCTTTCGGGCGGCAATGACCTCATGGGGGTAGTGGACGGACTTGACAAGAAGACCGTAAGCACCCTCGAGCTCCTGGATGACGGCCTTGGCCAGGTCGGTGAAGCCGATATTGGGGTGCTGGTCGTGGATGTACTTGGTCAACTTGGCAATACACTCGGTGTCGGTCTCGGTCTCGAATCGGAAGCCCTTGCTCTCGAGAAGGGTCTTGAGCTCCTTATAGTTGGTGATGATCCCATTGTGGACAACGGTGAACTCCCAAGAGGGGTCAGATCTGAGTTGTTGTCAGTATAACATGTTTCGAGTGAGATTCTTGTCGGCTAAGAGCTTGTCGTTGTTCTCCCCAGCCTCTCCCAGCTTCTTTCCACCAAAAAAAAAAGATACGTAAAAGGAAGGCTGGGTTGTTGAAGAATCGAACGATAGCTGAGATTGCTTGCACAAGCTCCATGCACGCGTGGGGTAAGCTGGAATTCTACGTACCGGTGAGGGTGGCAGTTGGTGGTGGAGGGGGGACCGTGGGTAGCCCATCGGGTGTGGGCAATACCGGCATGTGAATCAAAGACCTTCTCCAGGTCGATGTCGGACTCGTCGATCAGCTTCTTGAGCTTGGCAACCTTGCCAACCTCCTTGAAGGCAAGGACCTCCTTTCTCTTGTCGCCATCGACGGCTAGACCAGCTGAATCATATCCACGATACTCAAGGCGGGACAAACCTGTTGGGCGAAACAAACCAAGTTAGCGATTGGCTGGCGTCATTTCGTCTCACCATTGACTCGCAAAGGCGGGGCAGGCTGATTGAAGGGGAAGTAGGAGGAGGGGCGGAGGGGGAACACGAGAAGCACTGACCGTTGATTAGAGTGTTGAGGATGTACTTGCGGTCCTTTTCCACAAGGTAGTTGATGTAACCGAAAATTCCACTGCGAGCAAAAGTGGTTAGCTGTCATGATTCTCATCAATTGACGCGTTTGCAGCTCCCGAGCGTCTCAAGGCAAGCTCCGGCTGCCCCTCCATGTCTGTGCGATTCCCCTGTTCTCAATGGCTGATGGAGCTATGTACAGGCGGTGGAGGGGTAGGCGGGCTTGGGCTTGCGAGCTTGCAGCTTTGCGGGCGGTGGCGGGAAAGCGGTGACGGGAGACGGTGAGAGGGTGAAAGCGAGCGGGTGTCCCTTACCACATCTTTGCTGGCTCTGGGTTGTTTGCCAAAGAGGAGATTCGGTAGGCAGGTGTTGGTGGTGGGCGAGGCGAGCAGGAGTATCGAGCGAGAGTAGATGTTGAGGTTGAGAAGGAGAAGGAGAAGGGTATCAAGACGCAAAGTAGGTAGGCAGGTATGAAAGAAGAGGAGAGAGGAGAAGAGCAAGAATAAGAGAGCAGAAAGGGGAGGACGAAGATGATGTATATATATGTTTTTTCTCGTCTGTTTGGGCTTGGGGCATCTTGCTCGCTTTGTCCTTTTGCAATTGGGGGGTGAAAAAGAGCGGGCAAGCGGACTGAGGCTTGGACTCAGCTTAATTGTGGGGATCGAGAGGGGTGGAAGTGGAAGGCTCCAGGAAGGTGTGCTGCTGGGTGTAGCTTCCCAGGACTGGACCTCACTATCCAGCACCTGCCGTGCAACTGCATGCACAAACCTGCTCCGAGTGGGGTGGAGGGATGACACTTGAAGCTGCACCATGAGGGGGGCTCTGGAGGGGTCCTGGCTTTGGAGGGGACGCCGATAACTTAGGGGGGTCGCAGCAAGACCCCCTTGTTGTTGCAATGCCGCCACAAGATCCGCTTGACTGCGACCGGTTGGGGTGGGGGCGACAATTGTGCATGGAACGGGCCCCGAGTTGAATCTGGGTGTTTCGTGAGGCCATGAATCTGATGAGAGACGGCTTACAATTCCTCACTCATACAAAGATTACGAGCTTCTACCTTAGGTACAGAATCACCAGTTGGATAAGGTATTAGACCGCAGGACGTTTATTGTTTGTCAATGCCTTCCATCTTTGTCTCTTATCTTCCCAGGGATGTTCCGCCATGGAGTGAGTGTTTTAGGCTGATAGTATCGTCCAATGTGTAACTTCCTACCTATGCACACGCACATGCGAGGATCAACGCACAAGCAATCCCCTATTTCTTCCTTCATAGCGCTTATGTTCCACTGCATAACATAACATATCTATTTGTCCCGTGTGTTATGTGAGTCTTTGGTAATTGTGGCTAACCTGGCCTCTCCAAGCGCCGCCGCCGCCGCCGCACATGCAGCTGTTTGCTGGAAGTGGGTGGAATCGCACTGTCAGCATCAAATCATCACCACGTAAAAGAAGGCCAATCGACTACCCAAACACATATTCCATTTCATTCCAAATCGTATCCCCTCGACTATTCTTCCACGCCTTCATGGCTACTCTCGGTTCAGACGGAGACCCGAAAAGATTGAAGCATAAGAATAGCAACCGGCAGAAAAAGAAAACGGAAAAAGAGCGGCTACACCGACTTGGTCCAAGTCCGGTTGGGCTGACACGGTGCCTGGACGAATTGACCGCCCCCAACTCCCTTGATGAAAGGTCCCGCCTCACAGACCCGGCGACTGGGCTGCAGGTGTGAAGATGTCCCAGCCCAGTAGTTCGTTCGTTCGTCATGGCAACGGCACCTTGTCGGCACCCTCGTCGAGCCGATCCCCAAGAGTCTACGTATTCGTCAAACGTCAAAGTGATTGCATCCGTCATTATTACCATCAACCCAGAGCCCGACGGAGAACGTCTGAGGGACGGGAAGCCGCGCACGGAAGCTCCTTCTCTGATGAAACTTCACTGACATCATACTTTCTCTACCTACCTAAACAAACCAAGTATAATTATTAGCTGGGCATTCCTGTCAATGAGTCAAGTTGGTCCTCGTTCGCCTTCTTTCAACCGCAACAATTGTTAGCAGATTCGCATGCAGCCAAACGGCCTCCCAGAGACCACGCACACTGGGCCGGTCTCATACTTTGTACGTTGACTTGAATTAAGCATAAGATCGATATAGATCGGATGAGTTATCCAATATCAGGAGGAACTGCTACGTCGCAGCACCCAAAAAAGAATGCTCCAGCATCAGTCCTGGCCCCCCTGTGGCGCACCAGGACCCCATCAACACGAACAAAAACGTTTCTATTCTATGGATGATGAGTGTCTTATCACAACCAATCGTCATCATCACCACCATCACCGTTCGACTTCCACCGCCAAGTTAGTACCACCGACGGTACGGGGTTCCCGGTCCTGTCTGTCCCCCGCCGCCACCACGGAACAGGATCAGGCACAAGACAGAGACCTGCAGACGGCCTCCAGACCATGGCTGTTCCATCCCGCATCCCGCATCTACAGAGTCACTTGTCTCAACCGGTTGGACCTCCGGCAGCACGTCGTCATTCAACTTCGTATTCTCGGCATTAGCACCCCCCCTGCCGCATGTTCCCCTGACTGCCCAGCCTTGGGGCCCTGGAGGTTTGTCGTGGACCCCAGCCGGCCGCTCCCCCCCTCGATCACGGACGGATCTCTGGAGCTTGAAAGCAACGAGTGGCGACGACCGTCTTGTGCGCCTTTTCGCCGCTGTCTCTGCGTTCTTGGGGAAGATAGCGCCAGATCTCCAGGCCGTCGATGGGTCCTCACAGCCTCAATTGTTTCCGCCCCAGTTGGCCCCTATAAACGCCCCAAGAATAGCATCAACTCCGAGCTCCCAACTAGCGCCATTCTGCTCGGCGTCTCCCTCTCCGACCCAAGCGCAAGCGCGGTGGGCGTTGAGGTTGTTCTTGTCATGGGTGATTTTCTATTTTGCTTCGCGAAATCGAGTCGTCAACGTCGCTTTGCCCGACGAGTTCCCGTTTTTTCCCTCGTATCTATTCCAATACGTGCCCAGGACGCCTCAGCAAGTGGATTGGCTAGGTACCCAGCGTTTCCTTTAGAGACTTTGCTTTTTGTCGTCCTCTCCTCAGACCACAAGTCATGAAAAATGGCCGAGGGAAGAGAAAGGAACCAAGCCGTGTTGCCCGCTTACTCGCCCGCAGTTACTCAACCCAATGAATCTGCGACTCTTGGACCCCCCAGCAGGAAGAGGAAGGGGATCGCTCAATCACCATCCGTGCCGATGAGATTGCCAGGTTGCCAGGCCTGTGCAATGTGATGAGACTGACCCTCGTCTGGGTTCAGGGGCCAACTGTAAGCCTTCGGAATTGAGCCATCCAGCTTTCTGACATCAGCCACGTTGCCTCATCGAGCCGCCCGACGAGCGAGCCAAGGCCCGGCCTAGCTTACCTTACACCGTCATCCCATCCAACCAGTCCCCAGCCGTCTTTCCCTGCTGTGGGTTGGGGGCCAATGGGCGAGGCTCTGGTCGCCGTGGCCAGCTTCCATCTCGCGGGCAGTTACTCATTCTCGACAAGACAGGCTCACGCACGAATAGAATTTCTTCCATAGACTGCCAAGCATTTACGTGTGATTCTCAAGACGTGACCAACAAACTCATGGCAATAAGCACCATCCAAGGCCCAGAAGCAGCCTAGTCATGCAGAGGCGCTCAACACCGCACGTTTACCTCAGCCTCACGACATTGATAGTGTTGCGGGCTTATTTCACGTGGCGTCTGCTGAAACTGCATGGTGTTGAGACCTCACAGTTGTCCCGCGTGCCCCAAGCAGCCAGCTCCAAAGCTAAGCCATGAGCTACGTACCTTAGCTGAAAAGCTACAGTCCACGCACGACTTGTTAGTCCCTGTTTTGAGAGCGTTCGAGACAATCGATGGCGCTCGACAGTAAGCGGCGACAGAGGTCGTTGGTACGAAATGTGGGCAAGACTGGTTTTCTCGCGGCGTCACCCAGTCATGCGGGGTGTGCCAAGTCTGACGGAGAAGAAGCCGAAATCAGCCTTGACAAGACACGGCATCCTTCGCAACTCCACTCCATGAACTGGCGGAATAGTTGCAGCGCTCCATCACCTAGGGACACCGTACAACTCCCATTGAGAGCAAAGGAAAGATGGATAATTGCCTCGCTTGTATTGTCATGTGAAGATCCAAAGTCGGTTAAGCATGCCTGTTTCGAGACGCCAATTTGCTTTCCTGCTCCTAGGGCTGAGCCGCCTACGGGCACCAAAACTCGTCGCTAGTGTACAGTCTTACAAGATTACCAGTAGCTTTCATATCCTTGGTCCTCAATCCCATGCGCCGCCACTCTATCCGTTTCCTTTCCTTTCTCACCTAATCATGGCCCCCATCCCTTCTATCAGGGCTGCTTACAGCTTCTGGTACTCCAGCTTGCCTTCAAGCTTCTTGGCCTCGGCAACCTTGCGGACAGCCTTATTGAAGTCATCCTGGTTGATGGATTCACGGTAGTCCTTGATAGCGAATAGTCCACTACACGTGTGTCAGCAAACATGTCTCAATGCACAGCATGGGTAAGCTCCCCGACAGAGCTCCTGAATAGGGTGACACTTACGCCTCGGTAACGACGTTTCTCAAATCAGCGCCGTTGAGACCGTCACTCATCTTGACCACGCTCTCAAAGTCAAGTTCTCCGTCCACCACCACGCCTGATGAGTGGATCTTGAGAATCTCCAACCGACCGACCTCGTTAGGGAGAGGAATCTCGATCTTGCGGTCCAGACGACCGGCGCGAAGCAGAGCGGGGTCGAGGGTATCGGGTCTGTTCGTGGCCATGATGATCTTCGTCTTGCCCAGGTAGTCGAAACCATCAAGCTGATTCAACAACTCCATAAGCGTTCTTTGGATTTCTCGATCAGCACTAGTACCTTCCGAGAATCGTCGACCACCGATGGCGTCAATCTCGTCCATGAAGATGATACAGGGCTCGTGCTCCTTGGCATAACCAAACATCTCTCTGATCAATCGGGCTGACTCTCCAATGTACTTGTCGACGATGGCGGACGAGACAACTGGTTGAGTGTCAGCTTGGCACTACGTAAACCGACGTGGTCCCGGTGCACATACCCTTCAAGAAATTTGTCTCAAGGCTGCTGGCCACGGCTCGCGCAAGCAGGGTCTTGCCAGTACCAGGAGGTCCGTACAATAGGACTCCCTTGGGGGGCTTGATGCCCACTCTGAGAAACAGTTCCGGGTTCTTCAGAGGCAGCTCAATGACCTCCCTCAGCTCTCGGATCTGGTCGTTCAGTCCACCGATACCTCCGAAGCTAACTTGGCCAGGATCCTCCAGCGACATGTTGTAGACCAGGGGATCGACCTCTCGGGGAAGCATTCGCATGATGGTGAGTGTCGTCATATCGAGAGCCACACGCGTGCCTTGCTTCATCTTCGCCCGGTCGACCTTAGATCTACATCCAACGACATATCTGGGGCCGGATGATGCTTTGACGATGACTGTGTTGCGAGTTGTCAGTGACTTCGTATGCGTCGACACAGCCTAAGGTTGCCTTACATCTTTCATCATCGAGCTGTTTTAGAACTTCACCAATAATCTGTCCCACGCTCTGCAGCGCCTTGATGTTGTCCTCGGTTCTATCGTACTCTCGCTGCATGTCCTTAATCTCGAGCCGCAGGTTCTTGAGCTTGGCCTCCCATTCCCGGGACTCAATGAGCTTGGCCCGGTAGGAATTGAGGGCGGCTTGGCGATCTTCTTCGGAAGTCATGATCGCTAATGTACCAGTCACTATCCCGTTATTGTGGGAGCTTTCGAGGTGATCGTTCGTGGGTGGAGAGGAGTCGAGAGGTTGATGTTGAGAGCTTAACTGTGTCGAGGTGATAGAGATGTTGGACGGTAGCGAATGTTGATCTAGCAGATGGAGAGCTTACCTCACCGGCTGGAGCCTTCCACTAGCCCCAGCAGCCAGAACCCGTCACTGCCGGCAGAATCTCGGGGAATCGCCGACTCGGGAATTTTGATGTGAGTTACCCTATACTTCGTGAAATTCACGTCGTGCGAGTCTTTTCAGGCCTGCGAAGTAAATCTGGTGGTTGTTGATAATGAGTTATGAGTGAAGAATTGTCTGTTGCTATAGGACAGTGTTTATTTTGTTTTTTAAAAGTGTAAGGTATGGCTTATCTAGGCTGCTGCGTTCAGCCTTTACTCTGAGTGATTGCAAACTCCACTCAGCGCCATGTTGGCTCGTTTCACCCATCTCAACCATCAGTACGCGAATTCGAAGCCACGTCAAAATACAAGTGCCTGGATAAACTCAAAGACAAGATGAAGCATTGCAGATGGGAACGTTCATCGGCCGCCCGGAAATTATCATATGCGCAGGTGATACTCCGTAGGTACAACCCAGCACTCCAGTCGAACCTCGATTACCTCTCAATCTCAACTACATTGCAACTTCAACATCACAATATTCATATGTAGGGAAGGTTCACGCGAAGAAATATCTGGGCATAATTACTGGGCACAGATCGACTTCCCGTTACATGCATTCACTTCAACTAGCTTGTTACCGCAGAGCTCTGTTAGCCCACATAGCCACACATATGTACCACCACGGCTTGCCTCAAGATGCTGTGTCGCCCAAGTGCCCGAGTTGGCCCTCCCAACTGAAACCCAAAACACCCAAAGGCTAGATAAGCAGACATGCAGCGATACATATGACACGCCCTGCCCAAGCCATTACTCGTGGACCCCCCTGGCAACGGATCGGAGGAATGTCTCAGATGCTGGACTCGGATCGGCTAGTTGATGCCGGGAGCCGACAAATGTCCGTATTCGCAGAGACAAGTAAACTCGAGGGGTGAAGATCGGAAAGCTGATTCGCCATGACTTCCTCAAACGTGACGTCGTACTTCAGTCCTTCTTATCGTCTCCCTCTGCAGCAGCCGCATCCGGGCTGGCCTTGGGTTCTCCCTCGGAATCGAAGCCAAGAGCATCGAGTTCCCGAATCAGCTCATTGATCTTGATGACCTTGGCAATCTGCTCGGGCAGGAGCGCCTCGCCTCCCTCTTTCTTGTTCTTGAGCTCCTTGGCCTGCTTCAGCTTCTTCTTAAGACCCCGGGCCTTCTTCTCACGGTCCACCTCGGGAGCGACCACCTCAGGCTTGGGCTGCTCGGCAACAGGCGCGGCGTCATCGGTAACTGCCTTGGCCTTCCTACGAGCCTCTCGCCTCTTCGCGTTCTTGTTGCTGGTGGCCGAAGACTGCTCTGGCTTCACCTCGTTGGCTCCAACGGCGCCCGGGATGCCGGCGCGCTTGCCCCGCTCGCGGAACCCCTCGGCGGTGCGGTTCTTGTAGACCTCGACGTCCTCGGCAGGGCGATAGCCGGGGCGAATCTTGATGGCCTTGCGGGTGGTGCCGTCGGCGCGAAGCGACTCGGGGATCTCGCGGGAGCCGCTCGTTTCGTCAGTGACGATGCCGGCGTTGCTGGGCTGCGAAGGCATGACGAAATTTTTGGGCGGGCGATTAGTTACGCTTTGCGGCTGCGATTGCGACTGCGGGGTAACTCGGGCCTGGGATGAGAGGAATGGATGCGGCTGTATGGGCAGGGCGGAACTGCGCTCGCCGAGCGTTCAGGCAGCGAGGCCGAAACAAGGTTCCGCGTTGCAAACAATGCACAACCTGCCAAGAGCCCCAGGGCGAGGCAGGGCGCAGGGCTGATGAAAATGGAGGCGTTTGCTAGGCTCTCAAGGACTCAGCCTTATTGCTTGGGTGTCTATCGGTCTGGCTGAAGGATTGCGGCGGTAGTGCCAGTGCGATTGCGGCACGGTGCGAGTGTTGCGAAAGGAGCAGCAGAATTGACACTGTAAGCCAGCGTACCCGTCGGGTATCAACCCACAGTATTCGTCGGGGCATCCACAAGGTGATCTTCATTCGGGCCAAAAGCGGCATCGTCACTCGCTCCACGTAATTGGACGAGGACCCGCTAAAACCCCAATGAGCTTATTGTGACCTTTTGGCAGGAAGGGCGATGGATGGGAAAGGTGGGCGAACTTATTGGTTGCTGCCCCTTGTAATTTGTTTAGAAGAAACGAGGCCATCTTCCCGAAGGGTTGAGTGAGCCCCAACTCTTTCAAGTGACACATCCTCAGGCAGATTCCCGAGGCCGTCATGTGAAACTTTGAGGTCTCGACTGGCGTCAGCTTTGACATTTCTTGAAGAAGCCACCAGCGCGGTTGATGCGCTGGCTCTGCATCACGGCACAACAGGTGGCGCAACGGGGGGAGGAAAGCTGCCTGACTTGTACCAGCGATGGATGGAGGATGCTGACGACTGCTGGTGTGAGAGGGCAGAGAGAGCGGTGTAATCAATTACGTAGCCGATCTGTCCATAACAAGAGCGCCTTCCTTGGGCCGATAATGATTATTACATGTCCATCCGACGCATTAAACATCCATGATAAGTTGAATGAGCGTGGGTGCCTTGTTTTATGTACAACGTATCACGCAGCCCAATTGGATGGAAGCTCAGACCCATGCAATCGTGGCACCCTCACTCTCGGGCGGTGCAAGTTTTGTTGGCAGACCAGTCAGTCAGTCATTTAGTCAAATCAGTCACCAACCAACCCCATGGATCAGGGCGGCCATCAGCAGCAGCGAGCAGCAAGCAGCAGTCGAAGAGAAACTTGGCTGGCTGCAGGAGAGGACAGGACAGGACAGGACAGGACAGGACAGGACAGGACAGGACAGGACAGGACAGGACAGGACAGGACAGGACAGGACAGGACAGGACAGGGGGCCCCCCAAGAAAGGAACAAAACAAGCTTATATTTATGGCTGATAGTAGTATGGTCCTAGCCTCGCATCATTGGCCCTCCCTCACGAAATCCCGGTGCGTTTCGTCCCTGCATCTTCGACTAGCAACGCCTCATCTCCACGAGACGGGCTTCCCACAACCACGACTGCTCCCTGGTAAAATTACGTATCCTCCTCCCCATCTTAATCTTGCCCATTGATTAACTGCAAAAAGCCGGTTTGGAGTTGATTGACCCATCCATCGTCCCTTGCGGCACATGGCACAAGGGCATGTCACCGCTGCAGCAGCATCACATTCAGCCGTTTGTGTACAATCTCGTCTGTGTCCCCGGGTGAATCACTATTATCCCTTGCAGCATAACCGAATGAATCCTGATCTGCTCTCCCTCCCGTCCCCATGGCGCGTCATCACTTCCTCAGAGTCCAGAACCCAACAAAGTCCCTCCAAAGATCCAAAAGCTGCCCCGTTGGTGCCCCCGTTGATGCCCCATCGACCCATCCCCAATCTCTCTTCTTTCTCGAGGAGGCCTCTAATTCACTAGCCTCCAAGTTCCTTTCGTACTCCGTATGCGTACCTAGCTAGGTACATATGTATGGCACCGCCCGTGCATGTATACAATAATATCCTTTCTATTCGCACCTTTGGAGACAGGGGTGTTTGCATCTGCCTTTCAGCTCCGCCCGAGGCGCGTAACGAACGAAAAAACGCCTGGTTTGTTATAAAGCCCGTTGCGCGGTCCCTTTGATTACTGCGAGAGAAACATCTGTTCCTGTTCTTCCCCCCCTCGTTTCCCACGCCCCTCCTTTGCGTTCGTTCGTCTGTGGACGGATTCCCCAGCGTTCACCGTCGCCGCCAAGATGGCGACTCCCGATAGATCGCAGCAAGCCAAGGCGATCTCCAGCCAGGGCAACGGCATTGACAATGGCAATACGAATATTCCCGCCCCCAAAAACGTCCCTCTGGTGGATACCGCAGACGCTCTAACCCCAGATCCCGGAACCGAGGACATGTTTAGGGTCGAGAACAACAAGTTTGCCTACAGTCCTGGTCAGCTTTCCAAGCTGCTCAACCCCAAGAGTCTTCACGCATTTTACGCTCTGGGCGGCCTCGACGGCCTGGAAAAGGGCCTGCGCACCGATAGGAAATCCGGTCTCAGCATCGACGAGACCACGCTCGACGGCGAGGTTGCCTTTGAGGATGTCGCTCCCAAGGGAACACCAAAACATGGCACCGTGGGAGACACTGTTCCTGAGGGCAAAGCTGAAGGCGCAATTCACATTCCTCCTCCAGAGAATCCGCATCCAGCTGGCGCATTTGCCGATCGAAAGAGGATATTCCGCGATAATCGACTCCCAGACAAGAAAACCAAGTCGATTTGGGAGATCGCTTGGACGACTTACAACGACAAGGTGCTCATTCTTTTGACCATCGCTGCAGTGGTTTCCCTGGCTCTTGGCTTGTATCAAACTTTCGGAGGCGATCACGAGCCAGGCGAGCCTAAAGTCGAATGGGTCGAAGGTGTGGCCATCATGGTGGCCATCGTGTAAGTGCCCCTCAAATCAACTGCAACACTCTCTCTGGCCACAACTGACCACCAAACTAGCATTGTCGTTCTCACTGGCACTGTGAACGACTGGCACATGCAGCGACAATTCACACGACTCACCAAAAAAACCAACGATCGTACAGTCAACGTAATCCGATCTGGAAAGTCACAGGAGATTTCTGTTCTCGACATTCTCGTTGGAGATGTTATGCACCTCGCGACTGGCGACATTGTCCCTGTCGATGGCATCTTCATTGAAGGAAGTTCGGTAAAATGCGACGAATCTTCTGCCACTGGAGAATCCGACCTCCTGAAGAAAGTCCCCGCCGAAGAGGTCTTTCACGCCATCCAGAAGCTCGACGCCAAGGATGCTGAGAAGCTCGATCCATTCATCATCTCCGGAAGCAAGGTCAACGAGGGTACTGGAAAATTCGTCGTTACCGCTGTTGGAGTCAACTCGAGCTACGGCCGGATTTCTATGGCCCTGCGCACTGAGCAGGAGGACACGCCACTGCAGAAGAAGCTCAACGTCCTGGCTGACTGGATTGCCAAGTTTGGTGCTGGAGCGGCCTTGTTGCTCTTCATCGTCCTCTTCATCAAGTTCTGTGCCGGCCTTCCCAACAACGATGGTACGCCGTCCGAGAAGGGACAAGAATTCATGAAGCTGTTCATCGTCTCCGTCACCGTCGTCGTCGTGGCCGTCCCTGAAGGCCTCCCCTTGGCTGTCACCTTAGCACTGAGTTTTGCTACGGTCAAGATGCTTCGCGACAACAACCTTGTCCGAGTTCTCAAGGCCTGCGAGACGATGGGCAATGCCACAACTGTCTGCTCCGACAAGACTGGAACTCTTACGCAAAACAAGATGACCGTGGTTGCCACAACCCTCGGCAAGAACACCAGTTTCGGTGGCACGGATGCGCCAATGGACAAGAGTCTGAACATCAACCAAGATGCCATCACCATCCCCAACGTCCCCCAAACCGAGTTTTGCAGCAATTTGAGCCCAGAGGTCAAGGAAATGCTCATCCAATCCAACGTCCTCAACTCAACCGCTTTCGAAGGAGACCAGGACGGGGAAAAGACCTTCATCGGTTCTAAGACTGAAGTGGCCCTTCTGACCCTTTGCCGCGACCATCTGGGAGCTGGCCCAGTCCAGGAAATCAGATCCTCTGCCGATATTATCCAGGTCATCCCCTTTGACAGCAAGTACAAGTACAGTGCTGTCGTCGTCAAGCTCGCCAATGGAAAGTACCGCGTGTACGCGAAGGGAGCGTCGGAAATTCTTCTCAACAAATGCACCACCACTTTGGAAAACACCTCTCAGGGAGAACCTACTGTCGTCCCCATCGAACCCGCGGATCGGGAAGTGTTTAACCTCGTCATTAGTTCATATGCCGGGCAGACCCTGCGAACCATTGGCTCTTCGTATCGCGACTTCGAGTCATGGCCTCCTGCGGGAGCTGCTGCTGCTGAAGACCCTAGAATGGCCGACTTCAACGCTGTCCATGAGGATATGACTTTGATTGGAGTCTACGGTATCAAGGATCCCCTGAGACCCAGTGTCATTGATGCCCTCAAGGACTGCCGGCGAGCTGGCGTGGTTGTGCGAATGGTCACTGGTGACAACATCCAAACTGCCTCTGCCATTGCTTCCGAATGTGGTATTTTCCGGCCGGATGAGGGTGGTATAGCTATGGAGGGCCCCGATTTCCGCAGACTGCCAGAAGATGAGCTCAAGCAAAAGGTCAAGCACCTTCAGGTCCTGGCTCGCTCGAGTCCCGAGGACAAGCGTATCCTCGTGCGCACTCTCAAAGAGCTCGGAGAGACTGTTGCTGTTACAGGTGATGGTACCAATGACGCCCCAGCCTTGAAGATGGCCGATATTGGTTTTTCAATGGGCATCGCTGGAACCGAAGTCGCTAAAGAGGCCTCGTCTATTATTCTCCTGGATGACAAGTAAGTCCAATGACCAACCTCGTCGCCATATCACTGCAAACTGACAGATCTCAGCTTTGCTAGCATTGTGAAGGGTATGATGTGGGGGAGAGCTGTCAATGATTCCGTAAAGAAGTTCCTCCAGGTTGGTCATCATGTCGAATACTCGGCATATCTGGTCCGGCTAACGATGCTTGAATAGTTCCAATTGACAGTCAATGTTACAGCAGTGGTGTTGACATTCGTCTCTGCCGTATCTAACGGAGAGGGTGAATCCGTTCTTAACGCCGTGCAACTTCTCTGGGTCAACCTGATCATGGACACCTTTGCTGCGCTGGCTCTGGCCACGGATCCCCCGACCAGAAGCGTCCTTGACAGAAAGCCTGATCGAAAGTCTGCCCCCCTCATCACATTGAGAATGGCCAAGATGATCATTGGTCAGGCAATCTGTCAACTCGCCATCACCTTTGTGCTGAACTTTGGCGGCAAGAAGTTCTTTGGCTATGATAGCTCAGAACATGACACGAAGGAACTGAAGACGCTCGTCTTCAACACTTTTGTGTGGCTGCAAATCTTCAACGAGCTGAAGTAAGTTGATCCCCGTGCAAGCCTACACATCCTTCCAGTGCTAACAGGCTCGCAGCAACCGTCGCCTTGATAACAAGCTCAACATTTTCGAGGGTCTCCATCGCAACCTTTTCTTTATTGGAATCAACTGTATCATGGTTGGCGGTCAAATTCTTATTGTTTTCGTCGGCGGCGAAGCTTTCAAGATCACGCCTCTCAATGGCAAGGAATGGGGTCTCTCAATCGGTCTAGGAGCCATCTCGCTTCCATGGGGTGCCGCCATTAGGTGCGTCCCAGATGAATGGGTTGGCGCATGTCTACCCGGATTCATTCGACGATGGTGGATTCCTACCGAGGAAGAGGTTGCAGTTCCCAAGACTGTTGACGATTCGGACGAAGAGTTCCGGCCGCCTCTGCGCGTCATGAGCTCCATTCGCGGGCCTCGCGTGCAGCAGCACATTGGATTCCGGGAGAAGATGCACAAGGCCAAGAAGAGGGCTCAAGAAAAGGTCGGGGGGACAAGTCATCCTGAGAAGGCAAAGGGGTCGGAGACTGATGATGCCAACAAGTAGACGAGGGTCGATGTGCCCTTGAATTTGTAATTAGAGATTTTGCAGAGCGGGCCGGCGAAAACTTGTTTAAGATAGATAATCTCTTATAATGCAACTTCTTAATGATCTGATGTTTTGGAGAGAGCTTTTGGTTTGTAGTCTGTTTCTAGTCGATCATGGTAGAGGCATCGTATGAGAAGTGAATATACCATCATGAAGAATATGGGACAAGACACAGGAATTTAAAACCTGATTGATAGAATCGAAATATTGTTGTCCGGTTCACCACTTGCTAATTAGGTAGCTCTGAGGAAGTAGGTCGTTGTTCATTGTGATCTGGTTAGTTGGTGTTGAAGCCGAACGACTGGGAAAATGTGGATCCCTGCCCAGTAAGTCGAACTGGCCAATCAGGTGCGAGGTAAAGCTGGCTCCGGAAGTTCTTCGCGAATTTCCTGGGCAGACAATCTCGCAGCATCCTCTCCGTCCTGCAACCGAACCTCAAAACCGCCGGCTCAAACGTCCCATCACCCAATTGAAGACGCATCCCAGACGCTCAATTGCACTCAATCCTCAAGATGGTAAGTTTCCGACACTTCCAATCCCACTCTTGTCGTCGGCATCGGCTAATCGCGCATCCTTTCACAGGCCATCGCCAACCAGCTCTACAAGCAAGTCCCTCCCTCGACCGAACGTCACGTCCGCGAACCCGAGTACTAACCCGAATTGCTTCACAGCGGACTCTTCCGAACAAACTTCCTCATGCTCGCGACCGTCTTCGGTGCTGGTTTCGCTTGGGAGGTGTAAGCATTGGACTCTACACCGGCCGTCCGGGCCAACGGGAACAGAATACTGATTGCATTTTTCCCAGGGGCTTCAACAACACCATGAACAAGGTCTGGGACAGCTACAACCGAGGCGTATGTGGGATCAAACTCCTGGACGTCCTTGCTCGAGTGCTAACGGAATCAATCACAGCGACAATGGAAGGACATCCGACAAAAGTACCTTGCGGATGCCGAGGAGGATGACGAATAGAGGATGCGCGAGGTCATTCTTTGGGGACGGGACGAGGGACTGACTCTGTGCCAGTAGCCGTGTACAAATTACAAGAGAATAGAGAGGCAGGATCACAACAATTTCCCCGCGTCATTCAGGACTGTTCTTTGTTAGGGCGTAACATTCCGCCATTCATACTGTGATGCATTGCCGACAGCGGGGACTGTGCTCAGCTGGCGTTCGCCGCCTTATAAACTGCGGCCAATGCCAGCCCACAACATCTTCGCAACGTAAACGATAAAAATAAACGGTAAAACGCCATATCTGACTCATCAAAGCCAAAACGTTTTCAGGTGCATTTTCTTCACTTCTGTTGTTTTAAGTGATTGCCACCAACTTTTATGCAGCCACCCACTTGCCTCCCTCCCTCAGGCAGCCCGATAACTGACGTCGACCAACCGCCTGAAGTGACACCGAGGGGCAGGCCTAGCCAGAACACACTTCAGCCTCAGGATACACCTGGCTCGGGTGTTACTAACCACATAACTTCATCTCTGGCACAGTACATTTGAGTTTTCCACTCAGACACCGCAATAACATTGTCAACATTTCGGCCGCTTTTGTTTTGGCTCACGTACGTTTGCAAGCGAGCGCCCATACCCTTTCCTACCATGCTAATCAGTCTGTCCGTGCCTACAGCTACATATCCCAAGTTCCACCGACATTCGCCTTTCGCGAAACCCCCACCTTCTTGACTACACCACCAACGCTATCACTGGATACGCGCCCCAAACCCTACAGCGAACGCTACGATGAGGCTTTGCTGAGAATGGAGCATTCCATGTCGACGCAGGAGCAGCAGCTCTGCCAGTTCTTGGCAGCGCTGCCCGCCCGTTACGACTACCGATTCACGGAGGACGCCTCCAAGGACCTGCTGCGGAGCCTGTTCTGGTCGCTCGCCGGCGGGAACACTGAATATATGCGGCTTTTGTTCCCCGAGGGCAAGCCCGGGGACACTTTGAAGCTCAGCGATGCCCAGGGCGCTGTTGAGGGAGCCGAATACACCGAGGCCGCCCGCGGTAAACGGTGCGGTCACATCTTCAAGCCTGGCGAAGCATCCTACATGTGCCGCACTTGCGGCACCGACGAAACTTGCTGCCTCTGCAGCCGGTGTTTCGACTCGACAGATCACACGGGACACATGGTCCGGATATCGATATCGGTTGGGAACAGTGGCTGTTGTGATTGCGGGGATGATGAGGCCTGGAAGACGCCCTTGTTCTGCACGATTCACTCCGATATGCATGCGGGCAATCACAAGGGGAAGGAGAAGGAGGCAGCTGGTTTGCCCAAGGACCTCACTGCAAACATTCAGATGACAATCGGACGAGTCTTTGACTACATTTGCGACGTCATATCGTGCTCGCCAGAGCAGCTGCGTCAAGCCAAGACCAAGGACTCGATTCTAGAGGACGAAAGAACATCAAGACTCTCTTCACAATATTACGGTCGCGACACTACGCCCTGCACCGAATTTGCACTGATTTTGTGGAATGATGAAAAACACACCGTTCAGGAGGTCCAGGACCAGGTCGCCCGTGCTTGTAGGAAAAGCCGCCGCGCCGCCGCCGCGGACGCCTGGGAGGTCGATGCAATCGGACGCAGCATTTTAACATACCAGAATGATGTGGACCAGCTTCTTCATATGGCAACGATAATGGAGGCCATTCGAGTCACTGTCACCATCAGATCGGCAAGGGATACGTTCCGTGAGCAAATGTGTGGAACCCTTGTTGAGTGGTTGAGCGATATCTCAGGTTGCTGTGTTGGCCATGATAACCACATCTTACGCCGTACTGTCTGTGAGCAAGTCATGAAGCCATGGCGCCAGGGTAGTGCTGCTACCCACACACTGGGCTTGATTGACGATGAAGAAGAGGACGATCAGATGGTCGAGACTCGCCGACGATTCGATGGCATGAATGCTCGCTTTATTTTGGCTTTGCAGGCGGCCACTGGAAACGCAGGCGGTTTGGAGATTCAAATCGACTCTGATGACTCCGATGATGACGACGACGATGCGGACATGGACGACGAGAACCATTCCCATTCTAGTTCGGTAGCTGGGGGGGACGAGGACGATGATGACGATGTCATGATGGTTGATGCCCGTGGCGAGAATGGAGAACTCGGGATGAACTGGAGTCAATCTGATCACGCTTTAGAAGAAGACGAGGCCACTATTGCTGGATATCCGCCTCCTCCACCTCCTCCAGCTGCAGCTGCAGATGCTCCCTCTGCCGCTCCCGTTGCTACTGCTTCTCGTGCTGCAACCCGGGAAAGAGAAGCAACACCATCCGACTCAGAAGATACAACAGAGCCTCTGATCGCACCGTCCATTTATGCCAAGGCGAACGCTGATATCCCCAAGACCCCCGGAAAGGCCGAGAGGCTGGTTCCACGACCTGGACGCTACTGGATTGAAACTCCGACCATTTATACGCAGCGCGAGAATGTGCCTCCAGCTGAAGATGTCTTCCGACGTGTACGACTTGACTGGCTTCTTCTGTTCGACTTGAGGATGTGGAAAAAGGTTAGGAATGACCTCCGAGCACTCTACATTTCTACAGTAGTGCAGATCCCCGAGTTCAAGCGAGTACTCGCCCTCAGATTTGCAAGTCTCTACACTATCCTGGCTCAGCTGTATCTGGTTGGAGATCGAGAGCCAGACCACTCAATCATCAACCTCTCCCTCCAGATGTTGACAACGCCCTCAATCACCGCAGAGGTTGTCGAAAGAGGAAACTTTATGACGAGTTTGATGGCCATTCTATACACATTCTTGACGACTCGCCAAGTCGGCCATCCTTGGGACGTCTCCCCTGATGCGGTCTTGGCATTTGAGAGCGGCTCGGTTACGAATCGACGCATGTACCATTTCTATCAGGATCTGAAGTATCTATTTGGGGCACCCCATGTTCAAGAACGAGTTAGATGTGAACCTCGCTACCTAATGCAGTTCTTGGATCTAGTCAAGCTGCACCAGTGCATCGGCCCCAACGTTCGCGCAGTTATTGAGCATGTGGAATATGAGGCCGATTCATGGATAACAGCCTCGCTTGTAACACGACAGATCAACCTGCAAGCTCGGAACCTCGCTGAAGCGTTCCGCAACTGCCCTCCCGATGAGATTCACCTCCTCCAACGAGCTATTCGATATACTGCCAAGACGGTAATTTTGAATTCGATCGGGGCTGAACGAGTCAGATTCAAGCAAGGGGAGATCAAGGATGAGGTCCAATTCAAGACCCTGTGTGACTTTGAGTTTGATGTCGACTCACAATCCTATGATGTTGTCAAGTTTGTGGTCGAAAAGGACGCTATTAGCTTCCATCATGCCCTCCACTATACTCTCTCCTGGCTTATTGAGTGTGGGCGGTCTCTGCCCGCTGACACCATCAAGTCACTCATGAGCTTCACCGCACAGGAGCTGAAAGCCAGACCCAGGCTCATGGGACGCCCACAGACAATAAGAAAGGATTATAGCGCCGAAGATTACCTCATCGCCGCATTTGACTACCCTCTACGGGTGTGTGCTTGGCTCGCCCAGATCAAGGCGAATATGTGGGTTCGTAATGGTATAAGCCTTCGTCACCAAGCCAGTACCTACCGTGGAGTTGGTCAACGAGACGTGTCTCATCACCGAGATATCTTCCTCATCCAGACGGCTTTGGTTGTTTGCGATCCTAGTCGGGTGTTGGCCTCCATTGTCGACCGTTTCGGAATGGAAAGCTGGGTCAAGGGCCTTTTCGAGTTGAAATCTGAGGCTCAGGATGATGGCCAACACCTGGATGTCGTGGAAGACATGATCCATCTTCTTATTGTGCTGCTGAGCGATCGAACTTCCTTGATTCCGTCCGAAAACGAGCCTAACTCGAAGATGCTGGCAATGCGCCGTGACATTACCCACGTCCTTTGCTTCAAGCCTCTTTCGTTCAACGAGATCTGCAACAAGCTCCCGGAAAAGTACCAAGAGCAGGAAGATTTCCACCGCGTCCTAGACTTGATGGCGACCTTCAAGCCCCCGGAAGGAGTCTCCGACGTTGGTACTTTCGAGTTGCGCCCTGAATTTATCGAAGAGATTGACCCTTACATTGCCCACTACAACAAAAATCAAAGGGAAGAGTCCGAGATGGCCTATCGCAAGAAGATGGCCAAGAAGACTGGCAAGACTGTGGAAGAAATCGTGTATGAGCCTCGATCTCGACCTGTGCTTTCGGGCCTTTTTGAGAATCTGCCAGTTTTTACCAGCACAGGCATGTTCGCCCAGGTCATTTACTACTCGCTCTTGTATCCCCTCGTGGCACACAAATTCACTCCTTCAGTACCTTTTACGAGACTCGAGACGTTCTTACAGGTCATTCTTCACCTCATGTTGATTGCCATACTCGAAGACAAGACCGATGAGAATGACATTACGGAGGAGTCCCTGAAGTCATTTGTGTACATTGCCCTTACTCGATGGGGTCGCAGCAATTTTATGCCCGAGGCGCCCAACTCCAGAACTATTGTGGCTCTTTTACACATCATGTCCACCAAGGATGAGTTTAAGGCAGTTCATCCCAAGATAGCTCTCGTGCTCAAGCGCCTCAAGCAGAAACGGCCCCGAACTTTCGAGTCCTCATTCACACACTTAGGCGTCTCCGTCGATCGTATCAACACTGCCTCGCCCGCGAACACCTCAGCCGAAGAGGAGCGTGAGAGGCGGAAAAAGGCGGCTCTGAGCCGGCAAGCCAAGGTCATGGCCCAATTCCAACAGCAGCAGAAGAGCTTCATGGAGAACCAAGGTACAATTGATTGGGGTTCCGATCTAGAAGAGGACGAAGAGGAAATGGATCAAGGAGAAGACAAGAAGCACAACTGGAAGTATCCTGTCGGCACCTGCATCCTGTGTCAAGAGGAACTCGATGACCGTCGTCTGTATGGAACTTTCGCGCATTTCAACGAAAGCCGAATCCTTCGACAAACGGACTTCCAGGACGCCGACTTCGTACGAGAGGCCTCGCAGACTCCATGCAGCCTCGATCGATCAGCGGAAGATGTTCGACCGTTTGGAATTGCTCATGAAAACAGAAAGATGGTTGAGAAAATCAACGCTCAGGGAGAGGTATTCCTTGCAGAGCGACAGACCATTGGCAAAGGATTTTCTTCCCATGTGTGCCGACCTGGCCCCATCGCTAGTGGCTGCGGCCATATGATGCACTTCCGCTGTTTCGAGGTGTACTATGAGGCGACCCTTCGACGACACACCCACCAAATTGCTAGACACCACCCCGAAGACACTACAAGGAACGAATTCGTTTGCCCGCTCTGCAAAGCGCTGGGCAACGCCTTCTTACCCATCATCTGGAAGGGTTTGGAGGAGTCGTATCCTAGCCTCCTACAGACCCGAGAGACATTTGAAGACTTTGTGAACAAACAAATGGGTTCTGCCTACTGGCTTGGCGGGAGCAAGGCCCCTGAAATCGTCGGCTCAGTACCCGATATAGTTACTCCCAGCACGCCTGGCAGCCTTGTCGAGACTCTTCTCGTCTCCAATACACCATCTGAAGCATGGGGACGAGAGGAGTCTTCGTCCGAATCTCACTCATCGGCTAACACGCCAGCAAGCTACACGTTCTCTGACATGAGCACTCCTGAGCCGACTTCTCACCCTAAGCCACTAACGTCTGATGGCAATCAGTTGAAGACTGAACTTCTGGAAGCTTATCGTCGGCTTCGAGAGACGCTCAAGGTTAACGATTTACACACGACGCATCAGACCGATGTCGCGGACGGTCTCCGCTACAGTGATACACTTGTCCAATCTGTGGGCTTCACCATCTCTTCCGTGGAGATTCAACAGCGTGGGGCAGAGGTGCAACCTGGTTTGACGCTCTTGGATAAGATCCCTGAGCATGTACTCACGCACCTGCGCATCCTGTCTGAAACAGTTTCATCGTACATCTCATTTGGAACGCGGCATGGAGACGTGAGCGCGGTCAGCGAGGAGTTCAAACAGGACGCCGAGAGACAACATTGCCAGCTGTTCATGTCTCGTTACTTTGGCGCCGGGACCCCATATGCTCGACGGCCGTTGGACCTATACCCGCCAGTTCTAAGCCAGGACTCGTTCTTGTTCTTGGTTGAGTGTTCCTATGCTCTGGTGCCAAATCACAAGGCAGATATCGCCCATTTACTTCGAATCTGCTACCTAGCCGAGCTTGTTAAGCTCATGTACCACATGGGCCGGAATATCCCCGTGGCCCGTTGGATTGGACATCTCACCAGCCGGCAGACACAAGATCCTGCCATCAACAATTTTGCCGACTTTGCTTTCGCAATCACCAAGTCTGCCCTAGGATTCCAAGCGAGACAGCCACCAGATGGATCAAAATTCGGGGATAACCGCGGCTTCCAGCAGCCTGGTGTTGACACCCTTGAGGGGTGGTACACATTCTCAAAGAAGTACGCATTGACGTTCCTCAGGAAGTGTATCGTCTTTCTCTATGTCAAGTACGGTGTCGATTTCAACAGCCACGTCTCACCTACACCTGAAGCCGACGAGCTAGAACGCCTGTCCGAAGTTCTTCGAGTCCCAAGTTTCGATGAAATGTGTGCTGCGATGACAGAAAACGCAGCTGTCTGCGGATGGCCCCAGTCGACGACTGCCCTGGTAACAGGATGGATTAAGCATCAGGTTATGTGGCGTGGAGGATACGACGAGATGCCCACCTCGGCCATGCTCAGCCATCCCGGTATCTTTGAATTGATTGGGTTGCCCAAGAATTACGATACCCTGATCGAAGAGGCCACGAGGAGGAAATGCCCTACCACCGGTAAGGAACTCACGGATCCCGTCATCTGTCTTTTCTGTGGCGATCTGTTTTGCAGTCAAGGAACGTGCTGTCAGGCACTGGACATGGCTGCTTTGGTGAATGGAGAAGAGCCGACGAAGATTGGGGGTGCGCAGCAGCATATGCGCAAGTAAGTAATACGGATGCAGTCTTTTAGGAGATGATGGCTAACTTTAACTTCCCTTCAGATGCCAGCGCAACATTGGTGCATTTCTCAATGTCCGGAAATGCTCAGTCGTATACCTCCATCGAACATCAGGGTCCTTTACGCCAGCACCATACATTGACAAATATGGCGAGACGGACCCCCAACTGCGTCATGGACGACAACTTTTCTTGAACCAGAAGAGGTACGATTCCATGATCAGGACCACGGTACTAAACCATGGAGTGCCGAGTTTGATCAGCAGGAAGCTTGAGGCGGAAATCAACAACGGAGGCTGGGACACGTTATAGACTACCACTTTGTTTCTGGGGGGACATATGAGACTGGTGCATGCTTAAACGGCTCATGACACTGATGCAGCTATACCAGGTGTGGTTTTTTTCAGGTAGGTAGGTAGTTCGTGGTATTGTTTGTTACGTTAATCGGGAATACACCCTTATGTTCTGTCATGACTCTGTCGGGAGGCCAGTGAGCGTGCTTCGAACATTTTTGTGCGCTAAAGGGCTTTTGCGACAGCTTACTGCATCATTCTCAGTCCATTTACCAAATCCAACACTTGACTTACTTCGTAATGCTCGTACATCAGTCACTTGGCGAAGGTTGATGGAGGTACAGTGTGTAACGTGAGTGCTTCGCGTTGCTCCCACTGTGTTGAGGCTGTCGCCTGAGGCCAATCACATCACAGCAGCAGGGAAGAGGGAATGCGACCAAGGCGCGTCCCGACCGTGGCTCAGGCATTGGAGAAGCGAAAGGTTGCCTTCCTTCATTTAATAACTGTAATTTCTACACCCTTCGTCGCATCGAATCGCATCCCATCCTCATCACATCGCATCGCACTGCTCTGATCCGTCCACAATGGCAGGTCGACGGTCTGGCCGAGCTGCTGCTAAACGGGCAGCTGCCGCCCTAGGTGAGTCCTTCTCAGTCGACTTCAACTCGACCTTCCCTGTCTCCGTCCCCATCCCATCCCTCCTACCACGGCATCCATCTTGCTTTGTCCAAGCCCCTTCCTCGCCCAAACACCACCTGATTCTTTTTTCTCCTCCTTTCAACCTCTCTTCCCTCCTCATCAAGTTCACTTCTAGAAAGCCCGTCATCGCGTTCGACACCCGAAAACTCTACCGCAATGACCCCACGCCCGAGGATTCGCTTGATCTCGAGCAGGCTGACGCGCAGTTCCCGTTCCACAGAGAGCACGCCCAAGGTCTTCGCTGAGATTGAAGATGAGCCAATGCCCGATGCCGTTGACCCCGGCGACGCCGCAAACGAGAAGCAACCGCTCCCTGACTTGGACGACGAGAACGACGCCGACCACCAGCCCAAGGACGAGTCGGGTGACGAGGACGATGACGAAGCCGCAGAGAAAGAAGACGAGGAATCGGTTAAGGAGCCTACACCACCGCCCCAGCCCGTCGTGCGTAGGAAACGACTCGGCCGTCCGCCCAAGAACCGCCCACCGGACTGGGACAACATGATCACGGTGCCCCAGTCGGAAATTGACACCCCGCGGCGCCGCGGCCGTGGCGGATGGAGAGGTCGCGGAGGCCGCAAGGGCGGCCCTGCGGCTCCCAAGGCTGAGCAAGTCATTGACGCCGAAGGTACCGTCGCCGAGATTGCCAACGATGAGTGTGTTCTCCCTGAGGACCCAGAGGGCGAAACCAAGGTGGACAAGCTGGGCAACCTTCAGGATAATCGCGACTACCGTTGCCGTACTTTCACCGTCACGGGACGTGGGGAGCGACTCTACATGCTTTCCACTGAACCCGCGCGATGTGTTGGTTTCAGGGACAGCTATCTCTTCTTCACCAAGCACCGCAAGCTCTACAAGATCATTGTAGATGACGATGAGAAGCGCGACATGATTGAGCGTGAGATCATTCCCCATTCGTACAAGGGTCGTTCAATAGGTATCGTGACAGCACGATCCGTATTTCGCGAGTTTGGCGCCCGAATCATTGTGGGTGGCAAGCGCATCGTTGATGACTATGCTGTTGCTCAAGGTCGAGCGGACGGTGTTGTGGAAGGCCAGCTCGCTGATCCTGACGACCACATCGTTGAGGGCGAGCCATACAACAAGAACCAGTACGTCGCGTGGCACGGTGCCAGTGCTGTCTATCACACCAATGTTCCTTCGGTGCCGATTCCTAACGGCAAGGTCGAGTCCAAGAAGCGGAAGGTGAATGTCAACGATGTGAATTGGATGTTGGAACACGCCAGAGAAGCCAGGTACGTCAATTCTCTTGGCCCATTCGTGGCCTGGGTAGTCGAAATACTAACCGGACACCTGTAGCACTTTCAATGCCAGCATCAATGCCATAAGGAAGCTCAACAACGTTGGCGTGTACGACATTCACACAAATACGATGCAGTACCCGGCAATGATGCAGCCGACGCGGGCTCGCTTCGAGCAGGTTGCTCCCGGAGACGAGGGAATCTCCAAGACCGGTGCTGCGTTTGCTCCAGTGGCGTCGAAGATGTCGCGGAACTTTTACATTACCGACACGTACTACGAGTCGTCCCAGGCGGGTATCATCTCGGCAGCAGATAGCCAGGCCGAGTCTGCCGACTTTTTGCAGTCGTTCAACGGGCTGAGCACCGTGTCCGACGACATCAAGGATCTACTACCTCCCGAGTGCCGCAAGGCGTTCGACCAGGCTGTAGAGAAGGAAACAACATTCCGGTCACGATGGGGTCTGGAGGCCGACAATACGGCGCGTCTGCAGCCTGTCATAGACAAGGCCATTGTGCCGTACAGCATGACGTAACGGAAACGATATGCTCGCATTCTTGTCCCATGCCGTCAGTTTTTCGCGTTCTATGCTCTTGAAGGGACAAAGACTGCCATGGGGAGTTGGCCGATTCAGATATGTACTACTAGGTACCACTGTCCGTCGGCGCCACGGCCATTGCAAACCGCGACAGGAGGAGGTACAAATGTTTGGGACTGCGTGGGGCCGGGATTCGGCCTGGAGGAAGGTTATGGAGTGTGAGAAATCAAAGGCGTTGGGAGTAAAGGATAAACTCGGAGGCTGGATCGACTTGGGAAGAGTAGCAACAAAGCGAGCCGAAAACTCGGAGCCGCTCCCCGAAGATGGATCGAGACAATTCGAAATACCAAATCTTGTTATTGAGAAACAAACTACGAATGCAGTACCGTACCGTACCGTACCATACCACCAGAAAGCAAGACGAGACGTTTTCACCCCTTGGCGTGTGGCATCAATTGAGGCCCCCACGAGAATTGGAGCGCGTGAACAATCAAAAAAGGGGGGTTGGATCCGTTTTCCGGCGTCAGCAGCATCGTCGTCTTGTTTGATGGTCGGGATTTCGGTTGTGTTTTGTCGTTGACCGGGGAGGGAAAACGGACTACGCCCAATGATTTCGCAGCTTGTGAACGACCAAGCAGCAATGCCCGAAGCCGAGGACGGCCGGGCTAGAGACGGCGATGGCCACGGGGAACCGACAGCAAGAAACGAAGGCGGAGGAGACGAATCGAATTGGCTTGAATGGGGAAACCGAGTCCGTTCGGCACGACACGAGTGGTTTTCTTTACACATGGTCTGATAGGATGAATGGAGGCTTCACCACGATGGCTTTCGCACGTTGAGATCCGCTCCCCGGTAACGCCGTCGTCAAACCAGGTTCCGGCTCTGTCTCTGTCTCTGTCTCTCTGTCTCTGTCCCTCTTCTCTCTCCGACTTCCAACCCCCCCGCTTCGATAGTAGCATCCTCCCCGGCCCCTCTGCGGAGACGGAGTGACAGAAACTCTGCTGCAGGTCACGGCGGTTGACTTTTTTTTTTTTTTTTCGCGCAAAGTAGCTCCGAGGGACCAAGTCTAAGTCCGGGGCTAACAAGAGAAGCAGATCAGAAAAGAAGGAAAGAAAAAAGCTAGTTGAGCCTGAAGATGGTTTGACGACGATGGGGTCGGTCAAACCGCTAGGGGCTTTGTTCCCCAGCCCAGCAAAGGCAAACACACAGAACAAAAAAGCAACAAGAAATTTCATGGCTTGGCGCGTTGATCTGGTGGGCCATGGACGCATCCATGCAGACACAGAGACGTCTTGCAGCTTGCTTGCTTGCCGCTGTGTTTTGCCTCCTCCTTGCTGCTTGCATGGTGGTAGCTCTGAGGAGGAGAAGCGGACCTGGCTGGGTGCCGAATCCGCAGGAGAGAGGAAGCACTTGCGTCCGATGCAGGCCACGACCAAAAATACTATGTTGCAGTTGTTGCTGTTGGCTACAGAAAGAGGGACTCTGCGAAGAGATGCAAAAAGCGGCAAATATCTCGATGTGGATTGGCAATGCCGACACGTCAAGCAGTTCATGATAGACATGCCACGCGGCATCGAGTGTATGGTCCAACATCACGGCCATCTTGCAGAAGGGGGGGAAACCAGATCATGAACCGAGCGAGCCCACATCATGGTCCCTCAGTCTAGGTAAGAAATGCCCGAGCGACTGTCTAGACCTGCGGCTATGCGAGCTAGCTACTTGTAGCCTGCGTTGGAAATTCGGATAGCTCTGGAGGTGTCTGTTGACTGAACCGAGATATCAATCATGGAGCGTCTTTCATTTTCAGAGCATCAACGTCAGATTGATGCTCTTGTCACGGGCAGGTGAACAGGGAATGGCTGGCAAATCCCTGTGAGTGAAAGCTCGTATAGAAATGCTACGTGTATCATCATCCACGGCTCCGGTATCCATTATGATGATGGTGAAGGCCTTTGGTGAAGAATATCACCAACTTGTGCGTACTTTCAGGCCCTGACGGAGATGATACCTGTCGTCGATGGCCTCGGTAGCAGTTTGCAATTTACCCGAACCAGGTCAGATTAACGAGCAGGCAACGACAGGACGGGTGTCGTCACCCTCCTCGTGCAGAATGATTCATTAATAATCCAGTGCAGCTCGGGGATGCCATGTTGCCATGCCGGTAAGGGGAATGTTCCGGTCTAGGGTCCAGGATGTCGATGTGTCAATCGTGGTCGAGCAGCGGACGGATGCAGCCGGGAGCGAAAAAAAAAATTAAAATAAAATAAATTGGTGCAGATTTGGGGATATCGGTACTGTGCTGAACCTCCGACGATTACATGCACGGGACGGGGGATGGAGGCGGATGGGCCGGAGAAGGATGAGGGTAGGGTGAGGCAAGGTGAGAAAAGAAACATGGTGATGATATGCAGTGTGGCTTGCTTCAGGTCAGGCAGGCATCGATCCATTACATGAGTCAACGTGCCAGGCAAGGCTTGGAGCTTGGTGGGAAAGGGAAGGTTGGAAAGTTGTCCAATTCGGTCTTGGGGAGTGACGATCTAGAAGCAGGTCGATACATGAGGATTTGGGAGTCTTACTGGATGTACTGCGCATGTCTGCCGGGGCTGTCGGCGGGGACGGAGGCAAGGAGGAGAATTGCTGAAAGTGTGAGTGGGAGCGGTTGGATGAGTGGGTGAGAGAGTGAGAGTGGGAGCGGGAAGGGGAAAATCGGACGAGGCGGGACAGACGAATCAGTGGCGGAACCTCTTTCTCTCAGACGTATTCGCAAATATCTTGATGCATTTTGTGGGCGGGTTCATCAACAACTGGGGAGGATGCAATGCATGATGACGCCCTGGGAGGGGCTCAGGAATAAACCCTCACCCAGAACCATCCATCGTCCATCATCCAGTAACAACTACAGTGCCTGCCCTGACTGAATGGAGATGGCTGCAGGGTCCCGGATTAGCTCCCTTGCCAGCTTTCCAACCAGAGAGACGGGGACCGAGCGTGAGGGTTAGTTACTATAGGCTATTGGGCAAGTATCTGCAATGAGGGGAATCTAAAAAATAAAATAAAAATAAAAAATAAAAAAGCGAAGAAAAAACCCTCGAATGTGAAGATGTTCATCTTGGTCAAGTGACCAATCATGATTCAAGTGGCGTGGCAATCACCAGACAGCTTGTTGCAACTCAGCTCGACCAAAGCAATGATGTCGGCAAGAGTAAGCAGCGCAGTCCATCTTCTTGGCCATGTCAGGCGATGCATCGACTCTGGCTGGCACCCGTTCCGCCGGGCGGGAATCCGGGGACAACGGCCACGCAGGACGTGACTGATGTGAATCTCTCGACTGGTCAGTATCGAGTCCTAATCCAGCTTCGTCCCCTGCGGGTGCGGAGGTTTGTCTACGCGCCCACGCGGTCCCCATGCATCAACTGTCACATCCCCCCAGACAAGAAGACGCCGCCGCCGTGGTTGAGTCGGTCAGCCAGTCAGTCAGCCGGGCCCGATCAAGGTGACTGACCCTACCTCTCGCCCATTGCCCTTTTCGTCCCGACAGTGCAACCCTCTCACTACAACAACGGATGCAGGCAGGCGCCTGGCCCGATGCAGGACCTGTGAGCTTCTCAACTTGAAATTGAGTCCGAGAGATGGATGACATGACGGGTGCCTGCAACCATGTGGCAGCAACTGGCCACTCGGATCATCCACATCGCCCCCCGTCATGATGCTACATGCAGTATAGGGTAGGTGAGCATCCGTCATCATATGTTTGCCTGCTGCACGGGGTTTCGCCCTCGTCGAGTGCACAAACGCGTACAAGATCATCTCCCTTGTGTCGAGAGCGCCATGTACAGTCAGGGACGATACGTCAATGTGGCAACCCGATCAAACCATGAGGATGGTTCATACTGTGTCCCCCTCTGGCCGTAGATTGAGTCCGTCTGTGCTCGTCCTAAACCTAGTCATATTTGTGTGAATGGCGATTCTGAATCGGAATATGTGCAGCCGACCAGGTGAATGTCCTTTGAATGGCCTTGACCATTCAGCTCGCTGCTGTGCCTCGTCAGATGGACATTATCTCATAGCAGCGACACATTATTAGATAGTACTCACCGCCTCTGGGCAACGTCCGCTGCCCACCTTCACCGGGAGCCTCACGAGCGCCTATTAGGGTCATGTTACGAATAAGAGCCCCCCAACCACACCGACGCTTGTCATGCACCCGCCTTATGCCCGCGTCGGACTGCGGGCGCGTCCTGCGCTGTACACCTGGGGTTTGGACCATGTTGGCCGCGGCCGCGCGCCTTGAAAGCCCAACCACAACCTCTCAACTTTGCTGGCCTTGCTGCAATAACGACTATTGCCATGAGAAGCAACATGCATATTAGACGCTCGGGCTGGCATGGACCCCAGATGTAATGGGCGAGCTTCCCTTGACGACCCTGCATCGTGAAATACGGAGTCCCGGTAGTTCGCCGCGATTGTCGACAGTCTCGCCCCTGTGGAGATATCTTCACAAAGACGATGAACCCGTTCGGCCCAGGGCGAGCTCCGAGTGTCTCATCGTTGGCGTCGACAACATAAACGGCCTCGGCACGGGCATGCCATGTCACGCGAGTAAGCAAGCCAGCCCAAACACTTGTTGCGGTGAAGATTGGATCTTTGCCGCTCCACCTTCAAGATCGGGCGACATGCAGGCAATACCTACGGATGCTGGAGCCAAGACATGGTTTTAGTTGAACACTGACACAAGCGAATCCCCCCCGCGGCCTTTTTCGCTAGAGGCAAAGATGTCCTCTTCGCCGGACTGGGTTGGCCTTGGTCGTGGCGTAAGTCCGTCATTGGATTTTCAGCCCACTACCAGTCTCTCATGAGCTGAAGAAAGGGCGCGTATAATGAAGAAATTGGTCGTTCGCTGGACTCAGCCACCGAAAACTGGCTACCTGCTGGCTACCGTTCGCCACCAGCTCGGGCAAGCTGGCACATGGACAGGCTCACCACAACCTCCAAGCCCTCCAAGGCACCCGTGAATCGTTGTTAATCCCATCCCGGCTAAGTTATTGAACTGGTCCACGTCACGGTTCTGGCCTTGAACTCGTTCGTGGTTAGAATGGTGACGTGGCTAACAGTCTTGCACACCAGCTCGCGGCCGCTCTCTGCGTTTTGAAACATGTTGATGAAGGGTACTCTCTGATGTCGTCGAGGCCATAGTCAAGGCTGGTGTCAATGTCAGTGTCCGTGTCAGTGACTTCTCACTTCTCCGCCTCAGTCTCAGTCTCAGTCTACGTCTGGGTAGTGGACCCTTTCAGCTCAAGGGTTATCAATTCTGCCGCCTTGATTCGTCGCTAGAACCCAGCCCGGCCTCTCGGGTAGCCGGACCTGAACCCTTGGAACTCGGTCCTTGACAGATGAAGGCCATCTTCCATGTTGATGAGCCCTTCTAATCCGGTTGTTCCTTTTTTGCATTCCGTCAATGGCGACTCGTCATTATTACTGGGACAGTTCGTGCGATTTTACACGGGCCGCATGACACCTGCCAGTTCATGGAGAATATGCCGTGCTGCCAAATACCGAGCATTCCCTTGTCGCACCATTTTGCACACCTCATTACTCCATAGCGCAGGATGAGTAATGTTAGCTCAGCCTGCTGCGTAATGAGGGGCATAAATAGCCACTGGCATCGGGGTGTAATAGCCTATTGGCTGTTTGCCGTCGAGCAAAGTTTTCGCTGGGATCTTGTTTTGATTGGAGAGTCATTTCGTTGCCCATCTGCTTCTGTGCCAAATGAGAACGACAACACGAAAACCTTCGCCCAACAACAACATGGACAGGTAAACAAGTCCATGTCAGCCGTTGGGGCCAGCGCCCCCCTAGCCGTCTCTAATTTGGGTAGAGTTGCACCCTGAAGCTAGCGCTTGAAGAGGAAGGGATGTGTGCATGAGGCCTTGTTGATGCAGAATTTCCTCCTGCAGAATTGCATTTCTTCATCTCCGATCTTTGAGGGAACTGAAAACAGAGGCTTCCCTTGTTGACCGAGGGTGGCGATGCATTCTGAGATGAATTCCCACATCATGTTGCACCATGTGTCAACTTGAGACTTGACATGCATTTGACTGCGAACGAGGCTTGCAACCATGCGTGGTACTGCCCCAGAAACTGTTCCGCTGCAGGCTGCAGGCCCGTCGTCCGCAAAGGCAAATACGTAGCACCAGACAGATGATGAAGAATGCTGGTTATTTGGCTCCCAGCGTGTTCACATGGCAATTTGGCTGAGACGGAGCAGAAGAGCCAGTTGATACATCAATCTCCTGGGGGAACCGCGCTATTGGCCTGTAATCTGATGGGCCTGAGGCCTGCCCAGACCTCCCTGCGGACCTCTAATCTCTTTTGTGTCAAGCTGGGATGGTCAGGAGAGGTGCCGTTGATCATTGGCTGGTGCCGTGCGTGCGAGGAGAGCAGCGGTGAACAGCTTTGGGGGGATATTCGACCACACCTGGTTGGCGCAGGAAGTTAACGCGGAAGGGGTGCTCGCGGTGGGTGAATTATGTCGCGTGAAGCAAAGGGGGTGATTTGAGGATCTGAGGCATTTCTCTCGGCCTTCTCCATCTGGGGTGCCACAACGACGCAAATGATGAGAGAGGGCTGCAGGTGATCTTTGCTGCTGCCACAAAGAAAAGAGGAGGGGAGTATCTATTTTGGCATCAGTATTGATTAGTGAATATGAGGACGGGTCGTGATGTGAAGCCACCGCAGTTCGCACTGCCACTGTCTTGTGCTGAGAAAGGTGAAGATCAACTTCTGTCTTCACTGACAAAATATCCGTGTAAAGTACAAGCAAATATGTTTAGAATCGCCCATTGCTTATACGGGTTAAGGGAGATATTCGTTGCCCAGGGTCTCAACATGGTTGCCAGCCGGCGTGGCACATAGTTTGAAGCCAAGAGGCACCGACTTCATCGAGGAAGCAAAGCACCGATCTTGATCCCAATGGACCATAGCTGCTTCAGCCATCCAGCCACAGACCACGGTCACTTGCTGAGGCCCTGACGTGCAGCGGACTGTCAACGCGCCATTTGCTTCCCTGGATGACCGGCGCGTGAGGAGCGTAGTCCCACTGGGGCTTGGCTCCAAGAACGACGGGAGTCGAGGAACCCTAGCCTGCAGTGGACGACGCCAGGGCCAAGTCCTGCCCCTGGTCGACCTTGAACGGTGAGGACTGATCGACAGCGTGTGGAATCCCTGCAGGTGGTCCCTTTCGTGTTGGCTGTCCGCAATACGTATCATGATGGGCTTCCAGAGCCATTTTCCCCTCATGTGTCTTGAGCAGGGCCGCCCAAGAGTTTCTGGAAGCACGCCTCGAAGCTAGAGTTGCCACCCCTCTTCATTTCACCCCATCACCCGACCAAAGGAAGATGGGGGCGGACGATGGCGGATAGGGAGGAAACACGGGACTTTGGATGAAGACTCAATGTATTCGCACTGAGTCGCACCGTGTTTTTGTTGATGTTGATATTATCCCTTGTTATGCTGGGGAGACTCATCACCTGGGAGAAGGAGGCAAGCAGTGAGATTGTTGAGGGGACAGCCCATTTGCTACCCACTACCCAAGCCTTGTCTCGTCTTGATAGAATTTGTTGATTCATGCACATGAGGCCAGATTCTGAAGGTTGATTGATGTTGCGTTGATGAAGAATGATGACGAAGTAGAGGGAGAGGCCGGGAACTGATCAGGAAAGACTGGAGAGAGGGTGAGTGCCTGACGTCGGGCCGCCCAGGTACGAAGTACTTTGAGGAGCAGGCGCGGTGGCCACAATGTTTGCGTGACAAAAGAGGCTTTGGCTGGTGACTGGTGACGTCCACCAACCCCCAACCCTAACCAGAGCGCGTATCTATTGGCCACTGTGCTGCAAATTGTGCAGCGAGTGACGCACGCTTGGGACATTTGGAGGGAGGAGACCACCGTCTAAGCAGCCTTTTGAAAGGGGCCCCCGAGAAGGAGCTAAGGAGCCTCCGAGAGGAAGAAGGGGCGATCCCGGCAACGACGGACGGTTCAGCAGCCCAAGCACCTGAGGCCCTGAGGGATGGGACAGCACAGTACGGTGGTCATATACCTTGGCTCCCGAACGGAGTACCAGACTGTGTAGCTTCCCATCGCACGCACAAAGTTGCATCACTGGATTTAGAACCAAGCGGAAAACTCTGGCTAGAAAGGGGATTGGATAACCCAACCTAACTGATAAATTCCTCTGCAAAACGCCCAGAAGAATCTGGACGTCGCGTCGTATCGTGCTCACGTCTGGGCGAAAAGACTCAAGGATCCGACCCAACCTCCAGGCTTGGCCGTACTTCGTACTCGTGAGACGCATCCTGCAGTATGAGACGAGCCCTACCGCAGTAGTGTTTAGTCTAGAGAAGTCAAGATGAGCAGCGCTCCTAAATGGATGGGCGACGGCTGAGACTCCTCTCCTCCCATCCCACTCGCAGCGAACTTCGGGTTGGTGGAGTGTCTCGTCCTCCTCGCCCCCCTTCGAGGACCCGACCAGCGTCTGCCCAAGAGACCCAGAAGAGGCTATGATTTCGAGGATCTGAGTGGCTCGATGGCCAGAAATAGCGTCAACAGCCCCCGAATTCGACGGCCCAGGGTCTGCCAAGGGTCATCCGTCGGCAAGCAGAGGCGTTAGAAAGTGCCATCCGAGCAGACGGAAGCCAGAGTGAGGGAAAAAGTTTACAAGAATCCAACCCCGGACTGCGGCCGAATATCGGGTACTTTGACGGCGTGCAGGCAGGCGGACGGGTTCTTGAAGTACCGCACCTTGCGATCCAGGAGACCCGCCGTTTTCGCTTTGCTCCTCCGGAATGCAAACTCGTGAGAGCTGAGAGGTTTGTCTGTTTTCCAGTTGGAGAAGCCCATTCTCTAGGTCTTCTGCCTGGCTCTAGTCAAGAAAGTCTTTGTCAAGCTGGCAATGCTGACGCCTTGGAATACGAGTGCTTGTGAATGTGGCCAGTCCAGGCTGTACTTCGTACTTCGTCCAGAGGTTCTTGGTGCTTCGTACTGTACTGCACACCATCACTGGAAGCAATCATGGGGCCACACGCGACCAAACTTGATTGAGGGCAGCGTCCGACAGCGTCCGTAGGTACGCATGGCGTACGCGGCAATACAACGCTTTAGCGCACAGAAGCGTTCGTTGTCAGGGGTCTTCGATGTCCATTGTCTGTACTTTGCACTGGCTGGGGGGCTGGGCCGGGATGGCTGCTGGGGCTGTTTTGTTTTCTCTGCCTGCTAACGACTGGGCTGGAACTGGGTGGAGAGGTGTGGATTCCGTCTTGGAGTGCAGTAGTTACCTAGTCGAAGCGACGGGATTCTTCAGCGACGCCCGAGGTACCGGTTGTGCAGGTGGTGCTGGGACGAGGCGACTAACCGCCGCGATGCTCTTTCCCGTTGCTGGAGTGGACAGGACGGGACGGGATTGGACCACTGATGCGGTGGTTTTGGTGGGAGGTGGTAAGTGGCTGTTCTTCCTGGCAAGTCCCAGCGCCTTAGGCTTCGAAGGACCCAACACGCTTCTCTTTCCCTTCTCCTGTCCTGTCTTGCCCTGCCCTGCCCTGCACAAAAGCCCCACACTTTTTTCCTGCTGTTTGACAGTTGACTGGCTGGTTTGCCTGCGTTGCCTTCGTCTGTTGCCTGCACCCACTGCCCACAGTGTCAGGACTCACAGTGTCAGTGCTCACAGTGCCAGTGTTCAGTAGCACTGACCACCATCGATGCACGGTCTAGCTATGGCCCCACTGGTTGAGCGGTTGCCCGCCCACCCGTTGTGCTGGAAGTCACTCGGCCTGGCGGGTGCTTCCTCTGGCTCGCCCGCACAAACGATGCTCCTCGTCGGCCGTGCCATCCACCCACCCTCTCTCCATTCGCATCCAATCCATGACTCTCTCTGTCGACTCTTCCTCAACACTCACTCTGAGATGACCCATACCCATACCCATACCCATACCCATACCCATACCCATACCCATACCCATACCCATACCCATACCCATACCCATACCCATACCCATACCCATACCCATACCCCTACCCGTGCCTCATGCCATGCCTTCCTGGTGCATTTAGGGAGGCCAGGCTAAAGGGACCCATTTTCCAACTCGCTCCACGGCCACCACCCAAGCCCCCAAGATTCGCCCACCCCATTCTTTCCTTCACCACACCCCCTCCTTATTGGTCCCTCCGTCACTGAGCGTCTGCCAGTTTGCCATCCACTGCCCTGGACTTGCCCGTCCATGCCGTCCTGAGCGTGCCTTCTCGCACACACCCTCCTTCTCCTCCGCACACTCCATCCCCATCTCCCCATCTATCCCCATTCTTTCCCTCGTCCTTCATCATCCTTTTCTCTCCTCATCCTCTCTCTCTCCCTTCCTCCCGCTTCATCCTCACTCTCCCTCTCCTCCACGACAAAAACCGAATCCGCCAAATCCTCGACAAGCACCGATCACGAACGCTTTCTTTGCGGTTCGTCGACGTCAGGGTTCTGGTTCTTTTTCGCGCGAGTTTCATTCCCCGTCCTCTCCAGCTCGCCTGGTGCAGGTCACTGTTGTTCTCAGGGTCCTGTGTGTTTCGTCGTCTGCGCATTAGCATCTCGACATCCCCTTTTCAGCAACCTCCAGGAGTTCACAGTCCCGGGTCCTTTCCTCCTCCCTCTCTTCCTCGACATCTCCATCCTCTTTCTTTTTTCTGGTGAGTTCCATCAAGTCATTTTTCGCATGCTCTTTGTCCACGTCCAGTCTGCGGTTCCTGTCAATATCGACCTGCCACCGAAACGACCTTTGAGCGATACCATTTATTGAACAACTGGCGACAAAACAAAGCGATCTTTCTCGACCTAAGCGAAAAGCATATTCCGATGACCAACCCGCATGGCCAACATCAAACTCACTTCCCGCCCATCGTTCCCACAGTTTCATATGAACAGACCTTAGCGATTTTGAATTTCAGTTTGCAAGAACTTTGATCAACTAACCCTCTCAAGGTGCCTAGTTTCTCTGCCTTATAAAAAGGTCTGGCAGCATCTTCGACGTTTCTGACCTCGAAACGAATATTGAACATTATTCAGCTACCTTGGGTTGATCACAAGTCTCGATATTCCTAGCTTCGACCGTTTCACATTGTCAACCTTGTTTACATACTCACACGACACGATATCACCTGCACCATTAATGGCCTAATCTGTCCATTGAATCTGCGCCAAGGATTCCTTCACGCTCTACCGCTCTCACGACTTCTTTTCGACACTCGAACGAACTTGGCTGTGGTTAATATCCGCAGCTCGTTTCTGTGTCTCCACCGACAAAGGTCGCTGTTCGATCTTCGTCGGAACCCCCCCAAATACCGTCAATATGCCCGGTGGCGTGTGTGCCGTCCTCGATTATGAGGTCGACATGATGGCCGAGTACGTGGCCGAGATGGCAACTCGAGTCGTGACCCCTGATGCCTCGGTCACCTCGTCCTTCCGCAAGTTTGTCACTCAGATCCTCACCTCAACGAGACTTCCCAGCACTACCATTCTCCTGGGCATGAACTATCTCGCCAAGAGAATCAACACTCTGAAGGGACAGGGGCCGTACAAGGCCTCTGAGGGACAGGTTTGGCGATACCTTACTGTTTCGCTTCTCCTGGGCAGCAAGTTCCTCGATGACAACACCTTCCAGAACCGTTCATGGTCGGAGGTTAGCGGCATCGCTGTTTCCGAGCTCAACGCGCTCGAATTCGAATGGGTTGAGTCCATGGGCTGGCGCCTCTACGTCAATCTCGATTTGAGCAAGGATTACCAGGCCTGGCTCGAGAATTGGCGCGAGTGGCAGGACATGAAGAAGCGACAGGCTGCCCAAGCCAGCCGTGAGAGACTTGCTTCCCTCGTGCCCGCCATTGACACTGAGTTGTCGAGATACAACGGTCACCGCACATCTCCCCACTCCCGTTACCTCCGAGAGCAAGTTGCCGAGTACGAACACTACCAGGCGATCAAGGCTCAACAGCAACAGCAGCCCCACACCTACCGCTCGCGCGAGGTTGGCTGGTCTCAAAACCCCTGGAGTGCACCTCTCACTCCTCCCGACTCTGGCTATGGCACACCTGACTACGCCATGTCGGCCACTTCTAGCAACGCTCGGTACAATGAGTGGTTTGCTCAGGCCACTGCTCAGTACAGTAGCCGCTACCCGCAGCCTCCTGCCTACAGCAACTTCTACCAGTCTCGACACAACAGCCACAGTGGTCACTACTCCTACAATCACAACAACATGTGGGAGCATGGTGTTGCCGAGTGCTCTTGTGCTGGATGTGTGGACCCCATGAAGCAACAGGCTTCCTACTTCATGCCTCACACCTATAGCCAACCCGTTATGGGATGAGGGTTTCCCATCTTCCTTTATCCTTTCAAGGATACTTAATGGTCCTCTTAGAGGGCGTTAGTTTTTTTTCTTTAAACTCAAAAGTTAGGGATTTCAGTTTACGGCAACGATTTTTTTACGCATATCCCGAGAACGATACATTCGCATCTTCAGATACCCAGGCACGACAAAAATTGTTAACACGATGACCTTTTCGGCGGATCATTCTCAGGATTTTCTTTTCCAATCCCATGGCATTCAGCAGAGGCGTTGTGGGTCATGGAAGGTATCTCAGACAGAGATCATCCTGCCATCCCACGATATCCACAAAATCGCCTCGCTGTTGTGGCCTTTTCTCCTTGGTATACGTTCTATAATGGACTTAACTGGCGTTTTTGGTTTTCTTTATTCGGCTCATTATACGGTTCGGTTTTCGATAGATACGCGGCTTTACGTCTTCATCCGACATCTGGCGTTCTTCCAGATTGATCCTTGCGACCCACGATATCAACACACCCCACATCGTCCCTGTGGAGACCATCATGTGTACAACAAGGGGCAGCGATGGTCGCGTTATTCGGGATCTGGTTCTGGCAACCTAGAAAATGGTGTATCGGCGATCAGATGAAAATTATGACCACGGATAGTGGTTAGCGTGCCGCACCCGCGCCCGCTCACTTTCGACTTTCTTTTGTGCGCGACGACTTCGAGATGAAGTTGGGTTCCGTTGACATGGAGTTTTCTTCTGGGTCCCCGGATGCTCGCATCGAATGATCCCTTCAAACACGGATCTAACTTTCCACGGGATTCGAGCGGACCGTTTGAGGCATGAATGCAATGAGCCTCATTTTTGGCGACAGTACATATTTTGCACTTGGTTTATGTTTGGTCAGGTGTGGCAGAGGCGTCTTTCTGCGCACGAAAACGGGATTATATGACGGGGTTACGCATTGCTTCAGCGGGTAAAACGGGTATAACAGGAAATGGGTTTTTGTTTTTTTTGTATGTTTCGGGCTGATGTGTAGCCCTTCTGATTTTTCGGCCTCGACCTGGATTACCATCTCGATGGCCAATACCAGTGTCAGCAAGGTGGTGCTTTTTTATTCCTTTTTTTTTTTTTTTTTTTTTTAAACGGTATTAGACGTTGCTTCATAGGTCGGCATCGGTAGAGAGGGGCTGTTTTGGGAAGTTTGCTTCTTTGCATTGGTTTAATGGCGACGCATTTTCGGTGTGGGTGTCATGAGGCCTACCGCAACTGATTTCTCTTCACGTTTCGGGATGAACTGGGCTGATATTTCTGGTCGACTTGATTCAAGCACAAGGGAATTAGAGGAGTCTGAGAAAATCTATCTTTCTCGAGTCTGGCTTCGCGACTTGGACCATGGCCTCTTCCCCTTGCACCTCAAGGTAACCCGATCGCAGTCCAGTTGATGGAAAAGTTGGTTGGTTTGCAGGAACAAGAGGTTTGTCTCTTTCGTCTCCGAAGCTTCGGGACGACGTGGCATCATTTGATGTTGAGTCTGATCAGGATGAAACGAGGGCTTGGAGGTTTTTCAGTAAGGAGTCCAGACGAGAGCCACCTTGGTGTGGGCATGCTTCATTCGAAAAAGCACATTTTCTCTCACTTGGTCCTACTAGCTAAACAAATCAAAAATGAAATAACTCTCACGTACTTGATATCCTGTCCCCTGTGAACTTTTACGCCTTGCCTCCTCACTTCGACCTCGAGCGGCGAAATTCGCCAATTTGAATGTTGTTGATTGATGTATGGGTCGCTGGTTGAACTAGTTAGAGCTGTGCCACGGCTGATTTTCGGAAACCATGAGCGGTGCCTTCATCATTGAATATCGACTGCACGCTCTCTCGAACCGTAGCCCATATCACAACTAATTACCCTCTGGTATACCAATTCGCTGCTGCATTGTTCGCTATTAAGCTAGACTGGTCCTGCCCGGCTCCTACGCGAGACCTTTTCCTATTCGTTGTGGCTGGAGACCTTCCACACATACCTAGGTACACACACACCCTCACTTCCTCGCCCATTCGCTACTCAAACAAGTCGTCCTCATCATGTCTGGCCGCTTCGTCTCAGCAGGCACCATCGGCTCAAGTGGCGAAGTCTCCAAAGACGCAGCACCCGGCGGAAATGACGGCAGCAGCGGCAGCAGCAGCACAGCCGCGAAACCGCTCCATGATGGATCAAGGTCTAAGGAGTGGGAGGCTGTGCAGCAGGAACTCGAGGCGGAGCGGCGTCGACGCGAGGAGCAGCGCGTAAAGGCGGCAACAGGGGAGAGTGAGAAGAGCTTATACGATATTCTACAGGCTAATAAAGGTTTGGGCTCTTTTCCTTCTGTTGTGGTTGCGCCCCTATTCTCATATAATTCAGCCCAGCGGGCGCAGCATGACATCTATCTTGGTGTTTGTAAGCTGACGGACATATCTGCTGGTAGCTGCCAAACAAGCGGCCTTTGAAGAGCAGAGCAAAGTGCGTAACCAGTTCCGCGCGCTGGATGACGACGAGATTGAGTTTCTGGACGACGTCCGCGCCAAGAAGCGCGCGGAGGAGGACGCTGCGCGCCGAGAGGTGGAGCAGGGCCTCAAGGCGTTCCGGGAGCAGCAGAAGAAGGACGCGGGCGACGCGGCGGCACCTGCTGGAGATGCCGACGAGGGCGGGAGTGAGCATTGGGAGGTTGGGAGGAAGAGAAAGCGCGTCAAGGATAGGGAGGTTAAGGGCGTGGTGAGGAGGAGGACGAGTGGTGGTGGTGGTGAATCAGAGGCGGACGGGAAGGAGGAGGAGGGCAAGAAGGTTGAGGAGACTGTGATGAAGGAACCGACCGAGACAAAGAATGAAAGGCCGCCAGAGAAGAAGTCGTTGGGCTTAGTGGGATATGGGAGTGATTCAGACTCTGACTAGATGGAGTCAAGATACCAACTGTCTGATGCATTGCAGTTCACATTTCAACGACATCTTTATTCTTGGATATGATGAGGGACCTGCTTCGTGAAGAGGAGTAAATATTTCGACTTTGGGAACACATTACAGTAGCTTTAGCTCTGACTTTCATTCCCTCGCTCTATCCATAGATGCACCCGCACGGCATACCGCCCCTTGCCTCCTAGTATGACAATGATATACAAAAGTCTTCGTTCCCATGATAAGACATGTCGTTACCTCCACTGACCTAATATAGTACACATACACAAACATCGTTTTTAGTCGGCGCCGTTACTTCTCTTCTCACTCCCCCGAACTTCCTTACTCGTCACTGTTGATATCACCGACGTTGGGGCGGTAGGGCTGCACGTTCCACGAGTCAACTCCCCATCGCCACATGCTGCGGAAGCTGCCCTTGATCCAGCCCTCGATTTCCTCCTCAGGGACGACGACGGCGGCTGCGCGGGCCTCGAGGTCGGCGTTGCTCTCGAAGCGACGCATGCGCGACGTAAGACGCGAGTCTACTACCAACGGTGACGCCCAGATCTTCTCCTTGGCCGGCGCGGGGACGGTAGGGGAGCCATCCTCGGCGGTCTCAGCAGGCTCCTCCTCCTTCCACACTGACTTGGGCCAGTCGTGCTCTTCCTGGGCAAGGATGACCTGCTGCTCGAGCTTGCCATCTTCTTCGCGCCACTCACGAGGAGAGGCGGCGAAGCAAATAGCAGCGACTTCGCGGCCGACCTCGTCGGCGAGCTTGCGACGAGTGAAGAAGCGGCCAAGTCGAACGAAGGTATGGCGGAAACCAAGACGGTGAGGGAAAACGATAGGGTTGGCGGGGGAGAGCTCGAAGGGGATCTGGGCGGGGAGGTTTGCCTCAGAGTAGTCTTCGGGGCGATTGTATGGGGGCGGTTGGGGAGGTCGCTCGCTCTTCTTTTCCTCCTTCTTTTCCTCCTTCTTTTCCTCCTTCTTTTCCTCCTTCTCCTCCTTCTTTTCCTCAGGCTTGTTGCTTTCCGAAATGTCACCTCCAGTCTGCTCTGTCACAGGGGTAACCTCAATGGGAGCTGGCTTCGGTGCAACTTCCGGTTGAGCGGGAGCCTCGAGCGGTCCAAACCAGCCCTCGTGTAGTCCTCGCACATATTCCTTCCAAGTGTGCAGGCCAAAAATGACGTCGCCCTTGACGCCCTCGTGCTCTGGAAGGCCCATCTTTTTCCTCATTTCCTCAACAGCATTCTGCTCCGTCATCAATGACTGATCACCAGGTCGCTCTTGTTCTCTCCTCGTTCGACGGATCTTCTCAGCGACGGCAGCCCGCACATCGCCTTCCTCCCTTCCCTGCACAAATTCCCAATCCAATCCGGACGCAGCGAAAACGGGCTTAGCATACTCGATAAAGTGGTCCTGAGCAGTGCGCAGACCATCGCCGGGAGGCGCCTCGAGGTAAATGGTTAACTTGCGGGGAAGTTCGCTGCAGGAGCTGATGGGTTCCTTGGCGAGGGGAGCAACGACTTTGCGCCATTTGGCCGTGGCACGCTTTTTCTCACGTTTGTCGTAGATAATAGCGGCAGAGATGGAGCCGGTAATGGTCCAGAAGATCATCCAGTTGCGCGAGGGTAGCTTCCGGGGCAGGTTCGGTAGGCCCATCATTTTGAGGACGGGGTTGCGTTTCGGTGGAGGAGTGGGAGGTTTGTAGGATGCGCCACCACCCGCGGGCTGCGCAGGAGGTTGAGAGTCGGCCATGGCGGAAATTTTCTGTATGAGAGGTGGGAGAAGCCTCAAAGAGCCAGAAAAGGCAGCACGAGTTCGTTACCGGATGAACGACAAGCCTCGATATGCTCGGCGTCCAAGTTGTCGTTCCGGTCCATGGGAAAAAAATGGCCGCGATAAGGAACCAACCGATAAGCTCGGATACGGAAATATCTATTCCCCGAGACACATCTCCCTCTAGTCCTTCATTGGGCCCTGGCAGCGAGTTAAGGCCTTCTTTACTTATTCTGCCTATTGAGCCTATGAGCGGCTTTTAATGGAATTCCAGATTAGGAAGTCATCAAATGCTGGCATTTCCGAAGAGGCTGCAGCTTTGATAAAGGCCGTTTATTACCCCACGAGTTACGGTTCTATACCATTTCTCGAAAATGGTGAGACCCTGGTCGTTGGTCAAATGATCTCCCTCCTGCGTGCTGAATGCACCAGCGTGCAGCATATCACTTGTTGCATGTGATACTGTCTTGGAGTCGAGTCAACTTCCTTGGTATTCCTTACACCAAATGTCCATTGGTGTACTACTACCACGGGCTTACGATACCGCGGACGCTCTCTTCGAAATATCATGACAAAGAGGTTGCGTTTTCTTTTTCGCACAGACAAGAGCGAAGCGAGACAACAGAGCTTCGATAGTAGACACGAAGCGAGACGAGATGACGACTCACATAGAAGGAGAACCCTTCTTCGTGCACCCATGAATTGCCATGTGGGAAGCACGGGCTGTGGATGCAACGACGGAAACGAAAGACGGCGTGGGCGCAGGGATAACCTCAGTCGGCTCGATGGACAAGAGTTTCAACTCTGGCCGATGCCACAGCATCGTGTGAGCAGACGATCATGTATGGTGTTCCTGCACTGCTTTACTGGGGCACCTATTTGTGCTGTATTCACTGCCACCGCTCAGTATGATTTAGGTTGAGTCTGAATGGTGACATCGAGTGCTGCATCGACGAATGCTGTTTTGACGGGAGGATGCAAACGTGAACAGGTATAACAGGCGGGCTAATAATAAAGGCGAGGGTGGGTGGTGCCGCAGGCCGCAGGTTGACCTGAGGCTCTGGCTCCTCCGGGGAAGCGACAGGGCGGGGTTCTGGATGGATCTGGAGAGCCCTGAGACGGTGATTTCAGTGCAAGTCGCTGAGGGTTGTTGAAGGGTGCTGGGATGTCCCTGAAACACCGCCCCGAGCTTGGCCTCGTGGAGTGTCATTGCGGTGGGTGTTTTGTTGTGGTGTTGACGCCTAACAATGGAGAGGAGCTGCTGTTGCCCAAGTAGATCATCGGTACAGAAAGAGAGAGGCCTGAGAAGCAGAGTGAGTGGTGGTCCCCTAGAAATGCCGCTTTGGGGTATCATTCCTCGTGATGTTCTGACCAATCTCGGCCGAGGGTGAGGTGGGAAGAGGAGGAACTGCGTCTTGTGTTACATTGCCCCTTTTATACCAAATCTTGGGTTGGCTCGAGGTTTTGCATGTGCGAGGAATGGATGCATCGCATCGCCTCTACGTTTGACGACCTAATAAATTGCAATCCATCCATAGGTGACCGAGTTCCCTCTTCAGTGCAACCACTCACCGCCTAGCCTGCTGTAACATGTCCTTCGTAGGGGTGACACCGTGACACAACCACTAAGGAGCGGACCAAGCCGCCCGTCGTCCCCAATTTGTAGAACCCCTCGAATTCGAATCCCCCAAACTCGTGTGAGCTGAGAAGGAGGGAACCAAGCAAGGACTCGCGTTTCTAGGCAAGTGGTTTCTAACTGGAAGAAGCAGCATCCACCGACTTGCATCTGTCTGCATCAGGTCCGTCTGGGGACGAGAAACTTGTGCCTCCACTTCAACACTCCCAATCATTCCCTCTTCTCTTCTTCTTTGCTTCTTGCTTGCATTTTCTTTGCATCTTGGGTCGTCGTTAGTTCTCCGAGGCCACCGCTGCCCATTTGCTTTAGAGGGCTCCTTTACTAGCGTCCCTCCCCCCCCCCAAGTCTCCCGATCCGAATCGTCGCCCCCCCCGTTACCCGCTGCCCGCCGCCCGCCCCTGGACATCTATCCACGAGTCGGTCTCTTGTCTCCTGAAACTCGCTGCTCATTCCTCTTCAACAACCCCTCTCCTCGTCCATCCTCCCCCTCGATTCGAGTCGAGACGACCGGCCTCGCAATGGATCCGAATAACAATCGTCTATTCCTCAACTTTGGGGGCAATAGCAACGACAGGCACGCCGCAGCCGATCGCAACGCCTATCCCACTACCCCCTCGACATTCCCCCAACCCGTCTTCTCCTCAGGTTCTGGCACTCCCGCCGGCATGCCGCAGCAACAACAACAGCAGCAACAAGCTTATGCTCAGGGTTACGCTCCCCAAGGCTATTTCGCCCAGAACCAGTATGCTCCTCAGTATCAGGGACAAGCCGTGAGCGACTACTCCAACGTCCAAGGGGGTGGCTATCAGCAACGATCCAATACTCCGGGGACCAACGACCCTAACACGGGTCTCGCCCACCAGTTCTCCCACCAGAACCTCGGGGGCGCCGCCAGAGCGCAGCAGTATGCTCGAGTACCTTCCCCTGGACAAAGGCCCAGGACTGCTGGCGCTTCGGGACAGCCTGCTGGATATAACAACTACATGAATGCCCCTCCCATGCCCACTCGGACCGCTGTTCCAGTCGAGCCTTTCGAGGCGGCGCCTGAGCGTAACCCCGACAAGTTTGGCCCCGGTGCCAACAGCAACCAGAAGAAGTGCTCCCACCTGGCCGCCGATTTCTTCAAGGATAGTGTGAAGCGTGCTCGAGAGCGTAATCAAAGGTGCGATCTTCCGAAATTCTCCGTCGCTGCAGGTCGACATGACTGACTCGTGGATTTACCCCATTTACAGACAGAGTGAACTTGAGCAGAAGCTTGGAGATGCAGGCCAAGGCTCAGGCCGAAGAGAACAGTTTTGGTCAACCGCAGGAAGAAAAGAAGGCCAGTATCTGCGATTCCTACGAACGAAGGACAAACCCGAAAACTACAATACAATCAAGATTATCGGAAAGGGTGCTTTCGGAGAGGTCAAGCTGGTGCAGAAGAAGGGCGATGGCAAAGTCTATGCTATGAAGTCTCTCATCAAGACGGAAATGTTCAAGAAGGACCAGCTGGCTCATGTTCGATCAGAGCGCGACATTCTCGCCGAGTCTGATAGTCCGTGGGTTGTGAAGCTCTACACGACTTTCCAAGACGCATACTTCCTCTACATGTTGATGGAGTTCTTGCCAGGTGGTGATCTAATGACCATGCTCATCAAGTATGAGATCTTCTCCGAGGACATTACCCGGTTCTACATTGCCGAGATTGTCTTGGCCATTGAGGCTGTCCACAAGCTTGGCTTCATCCATCGGTATGCTCTCTTCAATTTCGATATGACGGCTTTGACTAACAATCACTCAAGCGATATTAAGCCCGACAATATTCTTCTTGACCGAGGTGGCCACGTCAAGTTGACCGATTTCGGTCTTTCCACTGGCTTCCACCGTCTTCACGATAACAACTATTACCAGCAGCTGCTCCAAGGCCGATCCAATCGTCCCCGTGATCGTAACTCTGTCGCCATCGACCAGATCAACCTTACCGTTAGCAACCGATCTCAGATCAACGATTGGCGACGATCGCGAAGATTGATGGCCTATTCCACTGTCGGCACACCTGATTACATCGCCCCTGAAATCTTCACTGGTCACGGGTACAGCTTCGACTGCGATTGGTGGTCGCTGGGAACCATCATGTTTGAGTGTTTGGTCGGCTGGCCTCCATTCTGCGCGGAGGATCACCATGACACCTACCGTAAGATTGTCAACTGGAGACAGACCCTGTACTTCCCCGACGACATCACCCTGGGTGTTGATGCCGAGAGCTTGATCCGAAGGTTCGTAGTTTTTAACCCCCTTTTTCCCATTGAAAGCTAACTGACCATTTCACAGCATGGTCTGCAACACCGAGAGCCGACTTGGTCGCGGTGGTGCCCATGAGATCAAGCACCACGCCTTCTTCCGCGGCGTCGAATTCGACAGCTTACGCCGTATCCGAGCTCCTTTCGAGCCTCGTCTGACTTCCAACATCGATACCACCTACTTCCCTACTGATGAAATTGACCAAACGGACAACGCAACTGTTCTCAAGGCTCAGGCTATGCAGCAGGGCCACAAGGCCGAGGAGTCTCCTGAGATGAGCTTGCCCTTCATTGGCTACACTTTCAAGCGTTTCGACAACAATTTCCGATAAACCTAGATTGGATGGACACACTCGACATATTTGTGTGATCTGAGAGGGCCTTCTGCGAACGGCTTCTCATCCAGGGGGGGCGGGCAGATGTGGGTAGAATCGCGCCTCTTACCAGTTGTCATTTGCGGTGTGTAATTCGGCCACGCCGCTGGTTTCATACTTTTTAGGATTTTCATCTCATCTGTCTTGTCATGTACTCTGGACTCCTTCTTTGCGACATTTGTACGTAATCAAGCGGCCAGAGAGGGTTGAGTTTGAAAGGGAGGCACTTAGACTTGGGCAGAAGCGTCTGCTATCTCTTGCTATTTTATTGTCCTCGGCTTGTCACAGTAGATGAGGTGTGGACTTGCTCACGGGGGACGGTAAAGCCTAATAAAAAAAAGTAGCTGATATTTAGAAAACCTTTTAAGTGTTTTGAAGCCGAAGACCCTTCCAAGCAACTAACTCCTAACCAATGAATTGGCATTATACAAGTTTCATGCATATTCCATGTGCATTTTCGTTCATTATTCCAGGGCTGACGGAAGCGGCTGGAGATGCCTGGTCAGCGAAGATTCTCTTGATGACTCGAGATTGGTCTCTTACTGTTCATACATCACTCTCGCCCTCCTGTCGTCCGCAAGTTTCTACAACCGCGCGAAATTTCTGGTGCTGCCGTTACCGTTGAAAGACGATCCGAGGCTTTTGTATTAACCCCATGTCCCGGCTTGCTCATTCATTTGCCGCTTGCGCTGTGTTGTCTTTCCTCCTAGTCGACCCCATCCGCATTTATCGTGCTGTAAAACCCGGCGCGGCGTTGAAGCGCTCCTCACGCTCCGTCATGAACATGACCTGGATCCAGTACTCCTTGGCGTCGGGGTCCCAGAAGCAGAACTGGCGGTCCTCGCGCTTGTCCAGCTCGCGTGCGGGAATCTTGAAGCCGACCGTCTCGTAGGGCTCGGCGGCGACGAGCAGGTATTGGAAGTTCTTGTCGGGCTCCTCGACGTGCTGGGTGAAGGCGTTCATGACCTGCCACTTGGGGTTCGTGTCGGGGGTGGCGTCCGGGTACTGCAGCTGGAACAGCAGACCCTGCTGGCGGGTGACGGGGTCGCGAATCTTTGTGATCTTGTAGCCGGGGCGGCCGATCTTGACGACGTTGCGACGGGCGGCGAAGCCGGTGCCCGAGACGCCGACGGGCAGGCCGGTGGCCGGGTCGACGGTCTGCTTGCCCTCCTTCTGCTCGCGGGCGGCGCGGCGGGCGAGGTTGGTCTGGTGCTTCTTGCCCTGGGTGTGGGCGAGGTAGGAGCCGTCGTTCTGGTGGACGGTGAGGCAGAGGCGGCACTCAAAGGAGCCGACGTGGTTCTTGAAGAAGTAGGGGTCCTTGTCGAGGTCGATGGTCTCGAGGGCGAGTTTGCGGAGGCGTTCGCGACGGTCTGCGTTTGTGGCGGATTGCGACGCGACGCCGCCGCCGCCAATCTTTGAGCCGGCGCGGTTCTGACGATCCATTGTTGTGGATGTGAGGGGGGGAGGGGGTCGGCAGGGGTGACTTCTTTGGAGGTTAAGGGAGAGGTTAATATGGCGAGGCAAAACAATGGAGGATGTGGCTGCGATGGACAAAAAAGATGGAAGATGTCTGGGGAGAGCTGAAGTTGCACAGTTGACAGGGCACTTGAAGGTGGTGGGGATGATTAAGTTGGGCTGACCAATCACATTAGATGGTTCATTATACGTCTTGTTGGCGGCCAGGCGTATAGTTAAGATGTAACTTAATCATCATGATGAAATATTTGAATGCAATCATGTTTAAAACTTTACTATATCGGTATGCCTGGTAACGAAAGCCTCAACGCAGCGGACAAACCTCTCCAACTCAGCCTCAGGCGTCTCCAGAACAAGAGCGATGAAGCCTCTTCTGACAACCCAAAAACCAGCATCCAGCATTTCGAACCAGAAAAGGTCTCTCAGCTCTGGAATCTCTTCTACTTCGCCACCACGCTCGATGACCCGTGTACCGCCGTCTTTGAGGAAATGGACCCCCAGAACAGTCCCCATGCCCGTGAACAAGACTCGGGTCCCCTTGGTAACCTCGTTGAGCTCCTCTCTGAGGTCATCTCCGCGCTTGGTAAACGCAACAGCTACTTCTGGCGTGTAGATCCGAGTCAGTCCCGCGTATCCTGCGTGTGTGACTAGGGTGTTGTTGTTGAATGTGCCGGAATGCGAGAGGGCTCCGGGACAGCGAGGGTCAAAGGCTGCCATGACATCTGCCCTGCCGCCAAATGCGCCGAACGCAAGACCACCGCCGAGATATTTGCCAAACGTCTTGATGTCAGGCTTCAGGTCGTGCAGTTGGGCAAAGCCGCCTGCTCCCACCCTTGAGGTCATGACCTCGTCGAGGATGAATAGGATGCCGGCCTGCGTCAATTAGCTGGAGCCCTAACCTGTTCTTTCATCACAACTTGCCCTTTGCGCAGCCTCTTGGAGCCCCTTTAGGAACTCTCGTTTCCCTGTAATGCCGCCACCAGCCCCTTGCATACCCTCGACAATGACAGCTGCCACGCCCTCGCTCTCGATGGCAGCACACGCGCTCTCGAGGTCATTGTACTTTGCGACGATCCAATCCTCCGGGTCGACATTATTAGCACCGGGCTTATCGTCTGCGAACCCTATCACTGCGCCATGGTAACCGCCGCCAAAGGCAACGATTTTGCGCTTGTTGGTAAAGGCACGGGCAGCAGCTAGGGCGTGTAGATTGGCCTCGGTGCCCGAGTTTGCGAATCGGACATGCTCCAAGTCGAAGCGCCGACAGAGCTCGCGAGCGAAGATCTGTTCTTGAGCCGTTGTCGCACCGACGTTGAGGCCCGTAGTCTGCAGGGCGGTGGCGATGGCGGAGAGGATGACGGGGTTGGAGTGACCGTATAGAGCGGCGGTGAACTCAGCCGTCAAGTCGGTGTAACTGAGATGCTGTTAGAAAGGAGCCAGTGGGAGGTTTGGGTTGCGTCACGCATACGTATGGCCATCTTCCGAGGTCAATTGATAGCCCTTCCCAGACTTCATTGCTACGGGGAAAGGCCCTGTATGAAGGACGGTTCTAGTGTTGCCTCCGGGCATCGTCTTGATAGCCTCGTCATGCAGTGCCTTGGACTGCGGATTGCGCTCCACGTAGCGAGCTTGAGCTGCATCGAGCTCGACACAAAGACGTGAGGCAACATCTGTGGACATGACGAAGCAATGGTGATGGGTAACTGGTGTAAATGTATCCTCGGTAACGAGGTACTTGTTTGGAGTTATTCTACTGGAGCGAAGTCACTAAGCTAAATACTCCGTCTGGATGCCAGAAGCAGATCCGAAATCGCAACGATATTCGCCCTTCACGGTATCATGGTGTTATGACCGGGTTTCGGGTCTCGATCGGGTTTCAAGCGGACGCTTATCGCATTTCAGATCCAATCATGGTCTTGTTCTTGAAAAGAATATGGACTCTATATTTGCAGTTATAGCCCGTTGTAAAGTGATCTGATCCAGTCTTTTACTGGTAGATGGCATCAATCGTGGCCAGTTGAGTATGAGGCGTCATGATCGCTTGAAGTCCTGTAGTACGAATACCAAGATACGACGAGATCTGCACCGGAATGGACTCGGTCTCAACGCTCAAAGTGCGGCTGGTATTGACTCTCTAAAAAGTTGAACATAGCACGCAACTCAGCACTCACAGGATCTGATTCAGTGGTAGAACGCTTGCTTCACGAGGCGGGAGTGTTGCATTGAAGGTGTGCTCGCGCCAATGTGGGGTAACGCAGAAAAGCGGTGTAGGAAAAAAAAACCGGCAGAATCAGCATCCCACTTAATTTTTTCAACAACGCCAAAGCCCAAGATTGGCGTCTGTGTATCTCGAAGGTCCAGCCAAGTCACCATTTTTGAGAGAAAACCGAATCGCAATGGCCGGCTCAATTAACAAGCCCAAGAGTGAGTCTCCCAATTCTATACCTTAGAAACATGCTGCGACTTTGAAATTCCATCATCCACTAACGCACTCCTCCAGAGCCCAAGTCCAAGCGCGGGACAACTCGTCTTCGCCACAAGATCGAAAAGGCCTCGGCCGCAAAGCAAAAAAAGCAGCGCAAGCTCGCAAAGAAGAACCCAGAATGGCGATCAAAACTCAAGAAGGACCCGGGAATTCCTAACCTCTTTCCTTACAAGGAGAAGCTGCTCCAGGAGATCGAAGAGAAGCGCTTGAAGAAGGTCGAGGATGCCCAGAAGAGAAAAGAACTGGCCAGGGCTGCTAAGACGGGCGCGAACAAGGATGCCGAGGTTATGGAGGAGGCCGACCCCGAAGAGGATCTTGTGGACATGGAAGACAATGACGAGGACATGGACGAGGACGTTGACGAGTCGAATCCCATGGCTGCCCTCATCGCCAGCGCTCGAGCTGCTGCCGCCAAGTATGACCAACAGTTGGCCGACGATGATGAGATGGATGAGGACGACGACAGCGACGACGACTCGGACAACGGCCCCGAGATGTCTGTTGGCCAGGCTACTTCCCGCAAAACCTACGACAAGGTCTTCAAGCAGGTCGTCGAGCAGGCTGACGTCGTTCTCTACGTCCTCGATGCCCGAGATCCCGAAGCCACTCGCTCCCGCGAGGTCGAGCGCAGCGTCATGGCTGCCGCATCTGGCGGCAAGCGACTTATTCTCATCCTCAACAAGGTCGATCTGATCCCTCCCAAGATCTTGCGCGACTGGCTCGTCTATCTTCGCCGCTACTTCCCCACTCTGCCTTTGAGGGCTTCCAGCGGAGCTTCAAATGCGCACACTTTCAACCACCGTGACTTGACTGTTTCGAGCACTTCCACTGCACTCTTCAAGGCTCTTAAGAGTTTCGCCGCTAGCCGCCAGCTAAAGCGTGCCGTGTCTGTCGGCGTCATTGGTTATCCCAACGTGGGTAAGAGCTCCGTCATCAACGCTCTTCTCTCGAGGATGAGCGGCAAGGGCGCCAGCGCTTCCAAGGCGTGCCCCGCTGGCGCAGAGGCTGGTGTCACCACGAGCATTCGATCCGTCAAGATCGACAGCAAGCTTACCCTCCTTGACTCGCCCGGTGTTGTGTTCCCCTCCTCCTCTTCTCTCCAGACCGGCGGACTCGTGAACCTCAAGAATGCCACCGAGGCACATGCCCACCTCATTCTTCTCAATGCCGTCCCGCCTAAGCAGATCGATGATCCCATCCCTGCGGTTACTCTCCTCCTCAAGCGTCTTTCCTCCTCGCCAGAGCTCACCGAGAAGCTCTCCAATGTCTACGATATCCCCCCGTTGATCCAGACTAACGGCGACACCACAACCGACTTCCTTGTCCAGGTTGCTCGCAAACGCGGCCGCATTGGCCGAGGTGGCATTCCCAACATCAACGCCGCCGCCATGACGGTCATCACCGATTGGCGTGACGGTCGTATCCAGGGCTGGGTTGAGCCTCCTGCTCTGCCTGTAGAGACGGGCGTCGCGGCGCCAGCCAAGTCTGCTGTCAAGAACGCGGGCGAGGACGAGGTGGCTCCTGACCAGAAGCAGATTGTCACCGAGTGGGCGGCCGAGTTCAAGTTGGAGGGCTTGTGGGGCGACGATACCGCCGACAGTGGCGATGCGATGGAACAGTAAAGATACAAAAGGGTGATTGACGGGACTGAATAACGGTCGGCACATGGAATTTCTTCTAGGAAAGTTCGGCGTTTCTAGGTTGGCTGGTAATACGGGTTAGACCGTGTATATTCGTATACCTTCATAAAACATTCTATTTCCTAACGCCTATCCGTTTTTTGTGATTGTAGATTTTCACCATTTGGCTTGCTCTCTACCTTTGCGCGCTTGTCTATGCTCCGAGCAACTCCATCTTCACACCTCTCTTCCCCGTTGCCTCGTCCTTCTCGTCGTGGACTCTAACCTTGACCTTCTGGAAGAGCTCTACCTTGACTTCCCGGCTGCCCTTGGTCGTCAGAGTGTACGCTTCCGCGTCGAAGTCAGCTTCGGGCTCCGGATCCGCGAGATCTCGGAGGCGGATGAGACCCTCGATGCCGAATCGAGGAACCAATACGACGAAGCCGTTGCTGAAAATCTTCATGACAAAGGCCTCCTCCTCGGCGACCTTACCCTTGAGGGCTTGGCCAACGTAGTAAGCAATACTGGCACGGCCGGCCATCTGCGCGTTTCGGTGACGCACGTTGATGTTCTTGCAGACAGCCTCGAGACGGCCACGGCTGCGAACGGTCGGGTGGACGGCCTCGTAGCCGATGGAGGCGGCGAGCTGGCGATGGGCGAGGAGGTCGGCGTAACGACGGATGGGAGAGGTAAAGTGCGTGTAGATCTCGGAGGCGAGGCCGTAATGGCGGAACTCAGGGTATGCTTGGGTGCCTGAGCAGAAGTACTCGGCACTCATCATGCAGCGGGTTGCCATGATTCGCACAAGCGTGTTGAAGAAGGGATCTTTCTCGTCGACGCACTGGTCTAGAGAGTCGGCGAGGGCCTTGCTTGAATCGGTGCGAAGTTCCAGCCCGCGTTTGGTGCGCAACTGGTTGGCTAGCTCGTCAAAGTTGGTCTTGGGAGGCGCACCGTGGCGACGAAGGATGGCGGTCTGGGGGAAAGTGTCGTAGATCTTGGCGGCGACGCTCACATTGGCGAACAACATGAACTCTTCGACAAGGGAGTTGGTGTCGAGGAGCTGTTTCGTCTTGACGTCAATGGGATCAGAAGTCTCGGACTCGGTCTGGACCTTGACCTCGGGCGACGAGAGACTGAGAGCACCGGCATCCATTCGCTTCTTCTTCAGCTTTTTGGAGAGTGAAAGGAGGGTGCGCATGCCTTGTGTGAGGTCGTCTTGCTGAGAGGCATCGTCGATTCTTAGTTGGGCTTGTTCGTAGCTGAACGCCTCACGAGACTGGATAACAGATTTTGTGAAGCGGACGTTCACGATGTCAGCCTCCTCGTTGAGTTCCCAGAGCACAGAGAAAGCATAACGCTCCACGTAGGGCTTGAGAGAGCAGAGATCTGTTCCCAGCAGGGGAGGAAGCATGTCGATGCGTTTATCGACCAAGTAGACAGTGGTGCCTCGAATACTGGCCTCGGTGTCCATGGCGTTGGCTGGCTTGACGAAGTGCGAGACATCGGCGATGTGAACACCCACTTCGTAGTTGCCATTGGGAAGCTTCCGGGCGTGAAGGGCATCGTCGATATCCTGGCAACCGACGGGGTCAATGCTGCAAATAAGGAGTCCTCGCAGATCCTCCCTGTCTCTCCATCCAGGATCTTCGGTGCTTGCTGGTACTTTCCAGTCGTGACCCTGACTGGGAAGACAATCAAGGACAGTTTTTGGGAATGGTCGATATTGGACATCCCACTCGAGGAGCAGGGCCTCCGTCTCAGCTGCCTTGGTCTCCAGCTCTCCCAAAGATCGCACGAAATGCCCAACTGGGTGTCGCGAATCCCGCTCCCAAGCATCGATTGTGACCAAGAGCCGCTTTCCGAGAAGCTCAGAAACCTGTCTCGTGCGGAGACGAATCTTTGGGATTTTCTTGTCCATGGGGATGAGGAAGACATTGTCCTGCTTGCGTCCCTGGCTTGAAGACTTGCTGGCTGATGAAGGGTCGATATGGCCGACATATTGGCGCCAATTGCGCTTGATTACGCCAGCAACCTTCGCAGTTGGCTGTGGACGACTCTCCGAGCTGCTCTTTTGCGTCTTCTTAACCTGTTCCTGCAAAGCTTTTCGCTCCTTTTCTGACACAAAGTCCTGCCCCTCCTCTGCATCTGCATTCTCATTTTTGGTAATGGCCTCCTCCTCGATAATTTTGGTGGACGGTTCCTTCCACTGATCCTGTGGCAGAACCTCTACTACCACGATGTCACCATCGACCGCACGATTGATGTTCTCGCGACCGAGGACCAGCAGTGGCTTGGGGAAAGCTGGTACCTTGATGGAGCCCTCAAGATAGTTGTATGGGGAGACGTTGAAGATACCCTGGTGCAGCAAACCAGCCTTGACGCCAGTCATCATCTTTGACAGGGTAAAATATTCGGGATAGAGCATTTGGGTTGGCTTCTTAAACCCTCCTTGACTCTGAGCTTCCGCCACCAGATCGAGGAGCCTTTCGCCGTCCTCGAGTCCACTGACATAGTTTCGGAGAGAAGACCCGTGAATACCTGCCTCCTTGGCTTTTCGGAGGTTGTCCCGGTCATCGCTAAGCATCACCACAGCAGGGACCTTCTTTGACTTGGTCTGAGCCAGATGCTCTCCGTACCACTTCACAGCCTGTCGAACAGCCCGGTCGTTCCGGTCGTTGACCGTCTCGTTGGGCTCGCGCTTAACGAAAGTCTCCAGTCGGAAGTCGTTGAAGAAGACATAGAACCTCTTGTCCTCACTCTTGGTCAATCCCACTAACCGGTTGTACAGAGGCAGCGATCGATTTCGCAACTCTTCCAGCACAGTTTGCAGAATAATGACGTCGTAAAAGCTTGAGCTCTGCTCAAAGAGATCCATAGCGTTCAGCAGAGCATTCGTGTCTGGAACGAGGTAGTGACCCTGTGGAAACTCTTTGGTGCCTGCAGGCTTGTCCGAGAGGACAAACGGCTGAACTAAGACCTATCAGCGAGCTGGACTTCTTGATGGAATGTAGAATACGTACGCTCTTGGGCGGCATTCCGCGGTGCATTTTGAAAACAGGCTCTACAGAGCTTGGAGGAACATGGAATATCGGTTCGAAGGTACACCTCTCTCACAATTTTCTGAACCTTGCCACTCCGGGTCGAGCGCACGTAGACCTTGTTCGAGATATTTGAAGCCAAGGCATCGGACTCAGTTGATCTCTTTAGACTCGTCATTTTGATATCTTTGCCGCTTCAGATTGTTGACAAAGCCTCAAGACGTAGATGCTGAAAAGACTGGCGTCCAGTCTTCTGGTTGACAAATCAAAGAAAACTAGTGGGTTCCTTATCGATATGGATCCCTCAACCTCCGACGACACTCCCTCCTTTGGGTAGGTAGTTGAGAATGGTGGAATCGCACGGAAATGAGACGAGTCTTCTCCTAAAGCTAAGTAATTTCTTTACTACTCTTTGAAACAAAGCTCTCCAAAGCCAAGCTTGCTGTGATCGTTCTAGAATCACTCGAGACCAAGTCACATGATCTCGCGTTTTCTATATCACGTGACACCACCGAATCGTTCGCGCATTCATGTGGTCAACGACAGAGCTCAAACCTCGACGTTATTTGATCGAGAAAGCGAGATTCGCATTTGCCGAACGTCACAATGAGACCACATTAATCGTCAGTGAGAGGATGAGATCTGAAAAAGCCCAATCTTTGCTATCTCGACTTCCTTCGACCATGTCTCGTCCGGGCTCCTTGCATCCGTTGCAGGTACAATTTGAAGCCAACAGTCAGGTATCAGTAACACTATTGTACCGATTCACGACTCGCCAGGATCAACCTCGATCTAAAAATGCTACTACCCTGTTGAAAATATTCACTGACAGCAGAAATTGTTAGTGCTTACAACTCCAGATCCAGCAGCTCCCTCCATCGACACGAGTGTGTTTGAGGACAGTTCCCCAAAGCAGCTTCTCGCAGATGGCAGCCGAGCAGGAATGCAAAGTACGTGGCCATAGCTTCTGCTGACGCGTTGCCTACTGCTCTGCGACCCGTTGTTTGGGGAGTTCGGAATCATATCAAGTCTCATTGTGGCGAAGCGCATAGACGAGATCACCAAGCCGCTCTGCAACGCAATCCACATCTCACCGACACGTCCGAGGATTCTTGTTTCGCGACGTCATGCAAGCCGCTCTTGCCAGACGCTTATATCATGAGCTGCGGTATGTCGGTGTAATGAACGTCAAGAAGATGTTTGTTCTCCGCCTCTATCCCACCGAGCGTTGTGCAAACATAGCACGCATGCCAGGTATGACATAGTATGTCTCAGATAATACGACATCACGAGGATGCTAAGCTGTTGACTAGCCTCGAACTGACCGAATACGACTGTTTCCTTGTGAATATGGTCGAGGCGAGCCACCCTCGGAGGTGCGTGCTTATCAATGTGCAGTCTTGGTAACTAACGTACCACAGCATAGGATCCTCCAGAGTCCATCCATGGCAGCTCGAAGATTCTCGCGGTTTACATGACGAAGTATGAGAAGTTATGTCTAGTATAGTTCTGTTCAGTCGACTAGACCACCGACGATATCCAGTATCCGACTAAGTGTACATAAAATATGGTGTTGAAAACATACAACACAAGGAAGGTGCTATGCTTCGTCATTGACCCCACAGCCCGACAGCAGCTACCGCATGGTTGATGGGTTATTCTGCACAACCAAGTTTCAGGAATAGCGCCTGCAGCCTTGATGCAGAGGAAGCCACCCTCAGCATCTTGAAGTGAGCGCGGGCCAGATCCCTCGCATCTTCGACTTTGCTAGTTTTTGACAGCATCCGGGCCGCCACTGGAGCCAAGCTGGAGTGACCCGGTTCCTTCGGAGGCAACAGCCCAGCGGGATGGCAATGAGGACTGGGTGGTGTGGACTAGTTGGCCCATGTGCATCCTTGTGGTGGGCACTTTACCGGCCTCATGATGCATCCAACTACAGCAGCCAATGGTGTGGCGGGAATAAGCACCTTTAAACATCCTAGCAGTGAGCAAGCTTGCATCGACCACATATCCTAACTTGTTCTCACGACTCACGGGTCTTCCTTCCGGGACAGGCTTCAACTCGGGCACTACCCAACATCACCACTCAAGTTCGCCTTGAGTGGATCTTAACAGGCGCCGGTGCGTAAATGCAGGCAGTAATGTCTTGCATTCCTCTGAAGAGTCTTGAGGAGTTGGTCACATGGCCTAACAAAAAGACCCTGTCAAGGGAGTATCGGAGGAAACAGACAAAGCCAATATCAGCAGGGCTGAAGCCGCGTCTAGTACAAACCAACTGGACCGGGAGAAAGAACTCGGAAGCTAACAGCCTCCAGAAGGATGGCCGGACTTGAGTTGCAACCCAAGGGACTCACTCTGGGTCTTGCATAGGAGCATCCGGTATTTCTTTCACGTAACACGTTAAGATGCTGGAAAGACTGTATGGTAGAACCTCGAACGGAACGATTCTTCTTTCGTCAAGGGCGGGCATTTCTCGTCGTCACTCTTACCTCAACATATCTTCGTTGAGCAACGCCTAGTCTTGTCCTGTTGAAAAAGATCATGAGTCGAGAGCGGTCTTCTTTGGACCATTGCAAACATGGCAAGGCCGGTCCAGCTCTATTGGGTGATGGCATCATTCTAAGGTTTACATTGAATCTCATTCTCGGCAGGATCCCTCTTTTGGATGCGCCATGATGCCGGGGATCCAATATTAAACGTCAGGTTTCAGCTGTGGCGGCGGAATTCATGTCACCGACCGCTAGGATGCGGAAGAGCAAGCCAATCACGGACGAGGCGAGTTTGGCCCGGAGCTTGGATCCGTGGTTGCTGTCGCGAAATCCCCGCAGCTTGGTTCGAAATGTCAGGAATGACACAGTGGCCAGCCATGTTGAAGAGAGTCTCGACAAGTGTCAACCAGTGTTGAGCCACCAGCAACGGTCGCTAAGAGGAGAAGAAGCTCTCATGCAGCTAGTTTTCGCATCGTGCAGAAGACCAAGGGACGTGCCTTTGGTCAATGCTTGGCATCTTCCTCCACACCTCGGAAGTCATGGTCGATAAGACGAGAGGGTCGGCAATTGCAGTGTCGAGATGCATTCACAGGCAGAGATTCGTGTCACCTCGTTGACTGTCTCCAGTCCCCGCTTGGCAGTAACGCGCACCAGTCGGCATCGGGTTGGCGCCTGTTAGAAACATTGATTGTTGCAGGCGCCGTGACGGAATAATGAGAGCCTCGGACGCGCCGTAATGCAGTGTGCCCCGGCCTTTTGAGGGGCAGTTATGGAGAGGGGCTGCAGTAGGATGCAGACGTCTTGTCCTACTTGGAGATATGTCGCCTACCCGGACTCTGGCGTGGTGTTAGAGCTCTTCCCGGTTACTGACCATTCCCGTCCGGGATATGAATATTGGTAATATCTCACACTGGCGTGGCTATGGCCGGTGAGCAACGTTCTGGGGTCGGCTGCCGATCCATGTGACGGCGAGGGCAGCAGCAGGATGCTGAATCTGGAAATACATGACGCTGGTTTGTCTGCTAGATCCAGGATGTTTACGAAGTGCCCCGGCAAGGAGCAACGATAACACGGCGCGCCGGAGGGAGCTCACGAGGTCGTGATTAGCGTGAGATGCATTTGAGTCCAAAGGAAAGCCAGAAATGCAGGGCATTCGACGGACAAAGGAGGATGCGGGTCGAGGATTGTGCGCAAACCAGCCTGACTGCAGTCTGACCTCATCCGCGCCGCACGCCCAAAGACCGACAAGCTAGGCCATGGACCGGGCTTGGCTTTGGGACCAATATCTGTTCAGCGTGGCGTGAAGCAAACATGGTAACTCGCTGCCACATGCTTCCCCGCCCATCGCGGTGGTATCTATCTTAAGCAGGCATTGGCGGACGATGCCTCGCCGCGGGTATTGATCCCCCGGAGCTCGCCAGAGACAGCCCGTCCGGGCCTGGCTAACTTGCACTGGAAGCTGGGGGCGGCCGCCTCAGTAACGGGCGATTACCAGAAGAAGATCCGTCGAGTAAACGGTGCCTGTGCAAACTTGCAGCTTCTCTTGCCCCGAAGACGGACTTGCTGCTCACCTGTGCGTGTTTGACTAGGCACCTACGGTATCTGGGAAAGGTCGGCAACGATGGAACATGGTTGAGAGGAGGGGTTCGGCTGTGGTGCTTGGGCGCTTTCCGGACATAGCGCGCACTTCTGGTAGACAGGCCAGCCGAGCAAGGGTCTGGGAATGAGGGCCGAGACGAGCCTGCGGCGCCAAGTAGACCCCAGACGATGCGAAGACGAAGTGGCCTGGGACGGATGTGATTGGCCCTCGGACCCAGCACTTGCGAAGCCTGGCCGGCCATCACAAGACTTTAGGTCTTTGACTGGAGCCGAGAGGAAGCCTGGGAGGGATGAGTATCATCAGGATGATGCAATGCGAGCCCCGGTTTTCCGGAGCGATTGGGATCTATTTTCAGCAGGACCGTTATTATTACGGCGGATGTATCAACTTGATTCTCTCACTTACAGAAGAGGAAGACGAGGAGGAGGAGGATCCGTCACAAGACAGGTGAAGGAAGGGGCCGGCGCTCACCGACCAGGGCAGTAGTCAACGATTATGACTTGAGAATTACACGCCGCTGTGGATATTAATTAACCGGGCCAAGCAAACAACAGCACAGCAAGGTTTCACGTGCGGACCTCTCAAACGGCGCGTCTCGCCTGAGAGGCTGAACGATGACAGGCCGTCATCTCTCATGACGCCGATGGACGATCTGCTTTACCTACTCTAGCTCTAGCAGCTGCATGGGAGTTATATTGCCTTTGCGACGCTCAGCCGTACGGACAATTGACAGCCATGAGCTGATTTCGCGAAGACTTGATTAACCTCAGTGGCCTGCGGCGTCAACGACGAGGGTGAGACACTTTCAAAGGAGGGGTGCACTTGATGTCCAATGTGCGTGCTAACGACTGTGGCGGGGCGACGCTAACTTCTAAGTTAAGCGGTGGGCCATCAGCGGCGTCGCGGAGACTGGAGACTGGAGACTGGAGTGCAGCGTTGATCGCTCGCTCAACCAAAAGACGATGGAACAAATCTAACAGAACGGGCATGGTGGCTGAATGGTTCGTTGACTTCCAAGGCCTGATTCTTGCAGGAGCTGCTGGGCGACACTAAGAAGACGAATGGTTTAAAGTCTAGTATCACGAGGGGTACGAATACTAGTGAAGACGATCGTCAAGCGGAGCCCGAGTTCATTGACCCAACAGACGCGAGCAGGGCCTCGAGGACCACGCTTCCTCGCGTATCTCGTCGAGGAGATATGTTTTGAGGAAGAAGTTGCGAAGTGAACCAAGAGGTGGAGGCAGGCAAGGCGACCGGACAGGACTCACAGGAAGCGTGACGCATGGCCCTCGCATGGGAATCCATGGCGTCTTCGAAGGGAGCCACAATCGCGCATGACAAGCATGGCGAATGTCTCGCCGAGAGGGGGTGTTCTCGATGAAGAGCATTTTGCAGTCGAAAACGACTCATCAATGGTTTCTTTTAGCCGCCTGTCCGGTTTTGATATACCTTGCATACGGACAAGTTACAAAGTATATTCGCATCTACACCAGACAGCTGCGTCTGGGCGGGGACGGAACGGTAACGGACGGGCACAGGCGAGGGCGGCGATGTGGTGGACAGTGTGGTGGTGTCGTCTGGGGTTTTGGGGCGATCGTTCCCGCACCTCCCCCCTCCTCTCCAGGGCCCTCACCTCCCTGACGAGCCCTTTCCCACGTTGTATTTCCCATTAATCTTTGCACCCGCCCGTTGTGGGAGCTTGGATCTTGCTCCTCCTCGCTGGGACTGTTGGTGTGAATGGGCGGGTGAGGTCGAGGCCAGCAGGGACATGGGTTCAAAAGAGGGGGGGGGGCTGCTCAAGGCTGCGATGCCAAAGCCAGGTTGATCAAGGGACTTGGGGAACACGCACCACAGAGCCTGTGGCCATGCTTCACTTCCGCTAGGCCTTCTGGAAGTGGTTCCCCTCCGTCATGCAGTGGGAAACGGGCCAGGGATCTTGGGACCTTGATGAGGCCTTCGCAAGATGGGCGCGTTTCTGGAGTCGGAGGGCTAACATTAGTGCCATCTAGTTCGCATCGCATCGCATCGCGAGCCATGGCATGGGCCATTCTTCGCCTTTCTCTCATGGCGAGTTTCCCAACGAGGCACTGCGCTAGGAACATGAAGAATGCCATGTTCGAAACTGACGATGAAGCGGTGAAGGGTCAAGAATGGGCCTAGAAGCCAAGATCAGGGATATTCTGAGGCCTGGTGATGGAACTATGAAGTCTAGGTGATCTGAGTGTCCACAGCCTTTTACACCAAACAAGAACGAGCCGTTATCAGACCTATTGTGTCTTGCCTTGAATAGGACCGATGGCTCAAGAAGAGCCCTTCTGGAATGGCGGAACTGCAACATGTTGTTGATCTCGGGCAAATAAAAATTAGTTGTGGCATTTGCAACGGCCCACGCTCCACCTTTCGGGTCTCAACGCCAACGCTTCAGGTCGAGACACTGACCAGAAACATTGTTCAACCGTGTCCAGGGAGAAGTGTCTTTTGTCGGAGGCGCTCTGTCCGCGGAGCGATCTGCATCATTTACGAAGTATTTTATTACTCTTTTCGAAGAAAGGCTGAAAGTGGAGAGGGGCAAAGACAAACCGCGTGAGATGCAAGACAAAACGCCTCCGGAAGGTATTTTGGCAGTGGCTACAAACTCTCCGGTTGCTGGGAAAAAGCCTCTCGGAGCAATTACTAATTATTAATAACAACAGGCTTTATTTGTTTATTCTCCCACCCCCCCTTGTCTCTCTCTCTCTGTCTCGGTCTACGAAACCTAGTTGCATACGGACGTCAACTTGTCACCGAGCAGTTGGCAACAAAGCGATTGATTCCGTTCTGCGTTGCAACACCACGAGCAGAGCAGAGCAGAGCAGGGCAGAGGCAGGCCGGGTATGCGGGGAGAAGCAACTTACATACATGTGCAGTCACACAAGGGTTCTATGTATGGATTGTCTCCTGCAGCAACACGGGCATGCACGAGGGTGATCCGGGGTTGTCTCCCGGTTCTTGTCCCGTACATATATCTACATACATACAGACGACTCTATTAAACGGTGGCTGAGTGTGTGTGTGTCTCTTGTCACTTGGCTGCCAGTGTCTGCGGTCGGTGGTTTTGCATCCATCCGTTCCATTCCACGCCCGGCTTCTATTACATCGGCATCCCAGTTCGTTGCAACTGCACGCACGCACGCACGCACGCATTCACGATGCACAAAGGAAAAGAATGAGGGGGTGGAGCCAAAAAGGGCAGACCGGCTCTGCCCCCGTCACAGGAACGCAGCACGGTGCAACAACCAGACCCGGCGTCACGGATCGAGGGTACGACATGGGGTAGGGAGGTGTCGAGGAGCAAAGCAGAGAGACACACTTCGACATCTCGAGTCCATCCAACACGAGGCTTTCTTTTCGTCTTCGATTTCTTTTCTTTGTCCCGGAACGGTCACGCAGCGAGTTGGTGTATTAGTTACGACAGAAGATGACACCGGCTTCCATGTGCCCGCCATGTCCTGATATACCTAGGTATGTTACACCAGAGTGAGCCATGGTGGCATGTGTGAGAGCGGGGGCAGCACATGGCTTGTCGGGACGTTTACAGACTCGACATGGCGGGAGAAAGGTTCTCAGGGCTTCTGGCGCACACAATAGACTCGATCAGAGAGACCTGGTCAATAAGATATCCAGCATTGATGATCTGGAGATGTTGTCGCAAACAAGGCCGCAGAAGTTTGGGAAGCTTAATGCTTATTACAAGGGAGGGGTATATGACTCAACGTCAGCCTGCTGCGGGTGGCCCATTTCACGCCTTGCCTTGTTCCTCCTGCGGGTGCTTGGATTTGGACTCTTGTATCACGTACTCCCAAAACGCGCCGAGGGATTCAGCCAATGAGACGGACCAGCCAACTCTGATGCGTTATTCCCCGGCGGCCGGGAACATGGGGGGGAAGGGATGGGATGGGCCAAAGTCAAGAACGTGGAAAGCAGCGGCTGAGTGCGGCTGACTGATACTATCACCAAAGATGCCGTGGCATCGAAATTGGAAGAGTTGGATTCCGAATCGGGTGCTTTGCTTGATTAGAAACGGGCGCACTGAAGAAGCGACCGAGGGGATATTCGTGGCTATCTCAGCTGCGTGTGTTGGAGTTGCAATAGAGTCGTGGAATACTGTTGGTTGGTTGGAGCAGCCGTCGCCCGTATTCAGAATAGAACCGTATCGTATCGTATCGCAACGACGGCTGAGATAGTGAATGCGCGGTCCACCGAAGCTAAAAGATATGACTCCGCCTCGTGTCTTCTTCGCACGCGGCAAGTTATCACATCATCCTTCTCGCCACGCTCTATCCTCCTCATTTCTGTCTTTGGTGTTTTTCATCATCCGTTGGGACTACTACGCAGTAATCAGTCATGTTTCGGATGGACAGGCACAGTCAGTCAGTGTCTTACATGTTGCCGTTATCAATTATTATCTTGCTTGTTCCTATTCGTAGCCCGTCGTCTTAATGACTGCCCGTCTCTGTGACTCTTGCGCGGTGCTGTGCCGTAATTCTACATGTACTCATCATCCCACATCTACACCCCCTCTCTCCTCGGGCGTCACTCCCTTTGCAAGAACACACCCCCCTCCTTCGCTTGGCCACCCTGGTTCTTGTCTTGCGTCTCTGGCCTCGATTCTCCACCTCGTCCCAGGCTTTTGTCTGGGACATGTTCTTTCTCTGCGCCATGCCGACCAACCATCCTTCGTCATCCGTCTCCCTCCATCCGCGCCACCGCCGCCGCCGCCGCCGCCGCCAAACGTGCTGCCCCCCCTCCTCCTCCTCTTCCTCGTCTCTGTCCTCCATCTCGTCGGGCTGCCTGTCCATCCATCCATCCATCCCATCTCGTGAAAGACCACCAGCAGGCCGTTCAAGCCCTCCATCCCAGCTTTTCCCTTCGTCCCACTCGCCCCTCAAAATCAATCTACTGTATCCATCGTCGCGGTGCCCTCTCATCCCTCATCCCTCTCCCCCATCCATCCATCGCGGCGCAAAACAGCAGAGATCTCCCTCGGGCGCCTTCCCCGCTGTCGACTGCTGCTTCCTGCCGCTGGGCGCACTAAGTAGACCCCGTTTTTTGTGCCCATCCCCAATCCCCATCCACATCCCATTCCCATCCATCCATCTTTCGGTTCATCCTTCTCCAGTATCGTATCCATTCCATCTTCATCTTTCACATCAAACCACCATTCACACTCCCTTTTCCGTCCATCTTTGAGCGCGCCTCGTTCCTCAGCCTCAAACTGTGAACGGAGGGAATCCGTACACGGGCCTGCGCCAAAGCCTCTCCCCCTCCCCTCTTCTTTCTCCGGCCGGCAGCCTCGGGCCTAGAAAGCGCAACGGTCTCTTGGCCGCCTCCATCTTTAGCGGGGACTCGCGTCTGCGCGTGCACGCGCTGCCTGCTTCTCTCGGCGACAATATCGTCGTCATCGCCCGGCCATATCCAGTTCCATATTGCGTCTTCTTGTTGAGTCGCAATCAATTCGTTTACTGCAACTTACAAGCAAACAAACAAATCTGTGCTGCACCGGAGCTTGGCCCTCTTCCCATCTCTTCTTTGCGCTACCGACCACAAACGCAACAAGACAGGACGTGCCTTTGCTTTGGTACCCTCTCCCGTCCCCTTGCACGTCACAGCCCTCGCTTGGGAAACCCTCGTTCGACAAGCTCAATCCCTCGGGAACCGGGCTCTAGGATTAGCATTGGGATTTTGTCATCGACCAGCCTTCTCCACATTCACGCGGCCCTCGGTCGCATTGCACTCGCAGCTCTTCGCAGCATCCACTCGGTCACTCGTCCACTCATCCACTCGCCCACTCACTCCATCTCCATCTTCAGCCCAGCAGCCAAACGCACTCCCAAGTTCCCAACACCCACACACCTTGTTCCCTTCCCTTCCCTTCTCCGCTGCCTCCGCCTTCCGATACGCTTCACGTCTTGACCTGCCTTGTCCCTTGCCGGCCCAAGCTTGCCTTGCCTTGCCTTGCCTTAGCAAATACCTACCTACCGGGCCCCGTCTACCTTACCCTACCCCCTCCCCCCGTCTAGTTGCCCGTCGTACCGTTGTCTGTCACTGTCTTCCTAACAATAGTTTGGTCCTCTCAGACTTGACCGGCTGGACTAGGGTGCACAATCATCTTTCCTTTCATTCTTACTTCAGTCTGACTGCTTAGCTTCCAACATTACGACCGCCACAATCCATCATTACGGACTGGATACTATTTATTCACTAGCCTCCAGCACTTGTCACTTGGCTCTACCCATTACCCACACTATCCGCATCCGCACTAACAACTGCGCGTGCGATTTCTTGCTTAGCTCCAGCATCTGCGGCTGCCACCCTTGCTAAGGCTAAGAGAGAGTAGCAAGCCGGTCGCGACGAGGTCGATTGCTCGTGCACCAGGGACCCCCCAGCGCGCTGCCCAGTGCCCACGGACCCGACCCTGCTCGCTACAAACCTACCTACAGTATACTACTGCAACATTCCCACACCCATCGCAAACCCGTCCCCTCCACCATCCATCATCATCGTCCATCCATCCATCCATCACCAAGATCCATCCACTACTACCACCACCACCAGCTCACGACCGCCAACCACTTCGCACCCGCTGCTCACCCGTCGTCCAACCCTCCATCTCCGCCTTCAACACACGCGCTCAGAGACAACTGAACGTCGCGCGCTGCCTCGGAAAATCTGAATCGTCTCGTCGCCCTCGTCGCACAACGCGCTTCGCGCCCGCCGCATCCCACTCTATCACCAAGATCAAGGTAAATTCCACCACCAGACTTCCCGTCTGCGGTCCCCCGTTTCCGTTCCCGTCAATTACAACCCCCGTTGCTTCCCCTCTTTCCTGCTTTACTCGCAGCCTTGTCGTGCCTTGCCTTTCGTTCGTTTCCTTGCCTCGTTTGCCCCTCGCTTGCTTGCACCTTGAACCATTCGCCGCCGCTGCCGCCGGATATCACATCCTCGACGGATCTTATTGCGGCCCTCTGCACCGACAACTCCAGATCACGCACCCGTCTCCATCGCGCGCGATCCGGTTTGAGCTCTGATATCGCCGGCCGAGTCGCCATCTCCAGCTCCCGACAGGTTTTGCTCCGCACACATGAGCCGCCTTATAACCCGGTATCGTCATCCCACATCTTGACGCGCCCTCCATTCGGCGACCAACCACATGCGCGATTGACGTTAATTCTCCCACTACGTCTCCTCCAAACTTTGGGACCCCCCTTCAGTCCAAACATCTCTTGACACGTCGACATCGCCATCAAAGCTGTCACTGTTGGCCTGGAAGCTCTGTCATGTACTCCGCCCAGCGAAGCGGCGCTGATGGTGCGACGATCAATCCCGCCGCGCTCAACTCACCTGGTAAGTCTACTCTCTATTTGTGACTGCTCATCACACCCCTCAACCCCAATCGCATCCCACCATTCCCCTCGCTGTCGCGGCGCAGCGTTCGCCGCCAGTCGCAAAACACCAGCGATATCTCGTCACCTCACATCAAGAGTCTGGTCTCTGCCTCAGCCTGAACCTCGCATTCCTCCATCCACGACCTCGCGCGCGCGCACGCCAATTCCGGCGTTGCCGTTGCCGGCCGCCTTCTGCCATTGCTTCACAATGCTGACTCACCTTGCGCGACAGATCCTCCCCATCGTAGCCTCAAGCGCAGTCGATCCCCGGAACTCTACATCTCACCACGACTCGGTGATGACGGTATGTCGGGGTGGGCCCTGTGTAGCCCGGCGCTGCACTGCGCATCGTGGTAGCGCACCGCGATGTGCCGTTTGCGATGCCCCGCGATACTGGCTCCAGCTGCGATTCCGTGTTACATGTCTTGTCGTGCTACTTGGCTGCCCGCATAATCATGCATCGCGAACCCCAACTAATCCAAGTACTTGGCTAACCATGCTGTTTCCCGTGCAGGTGATTCGAAACCGCCTCGAAAACGCGGTCGACCTATGAAATCTAGATCCGCGGGGAGCATCTCCGAAGCTCCTGGCCAGCAGACTCACATCGTGACCATGCCGCAAACGATTCCTCCTCCCCAGACCCCTCAGTCTCAAACCGGCGCATTGCCAGCGCAGTCAAATCCTGCCTATACCACTCCCACTCAGGTTGCAGCGCCTCCGAAGACGACACCCACGAAGTCGACGCTGAAGGCTCTCCCGACCGTCCGCGACCACACGACCGATCAGTTAAACCCGACTGGCGATGAGTACCTCCCTCGTGAGATTGATGAGTTTGGTGAGAAGAAGGTAGCCGCCAATGGCACACTCCAGGGAGGCCGAGATTATAAGTGTAGGACCTTTCTCGTTCCCAACCGAGGTGACAAGCTTTTCATGCTTGCTACCGAATGCGCCAGGGTTCTGGGTTATCGAGACTCCTACCTGTTGTTCAACAAGAATAGATCGCTTTACAAGATCATTGCCAGCCAGGCCGAGAAGGACGACCTTGTTCAACAGGAGATCCTCCCGTTTTCTTACCGTTCCAGGCAAATCGCAATTGTTACCGCCCGGTCCATGTTCCGCCAGTTCGGAAGCCGAGTCATTGTTAATGGCAGACGAGTTCGAGACGACTACTGGGAGACCAAGGCACGCAAGCAGGGCTTCACCGAGGCCGATCTTGCCGGCGAGAAACGACCGGGCGCAACCAAGGCCAGGGAAGCGGCCGAGGCTGCTCAAAACAACGTTTTGCTGGCTGGTGCTCCGCACCCCGAGATTGTCTACAGCAACAACCCCGGACCATTCCCTGGCCCTCCGCAGCCGCATCTTGTCCAACCAGGTATGATCGGACCACCACCCGGAACCACGACAAGAATGCCTGGATTGACACTTGGACCAGACCTCAGCGACTCCCGTTCGCGTGACTACTCCGGAATCCTCAAAGGAGGACCCCGACAGGAGATCAGCGGCCCTGCTTACCAAGACCAGACCCGGCCCTCTCCCCTCGGCGAGCTGAACTCCCAGGCCCACCATGCCGCCGAGTTTAGTCGATCCGTTAACCAACAACGGGATATGCGCAATGACTACATCCAGGGGATCTGGCGACGGCCTCACGAGCAGCCCTCGACTAACCTGACCCAGCAGCAGCCCGTGGCTTCGACCGAAAGCGCGTCGGTTCCCACGTCCCGACCGTCGCACTCGCCCCATACCACGGCGACGGGCATGTCCCAACCTGCCTTGGTGTCCTCTCAGAGCCCACAGATGATGATGACCACTGCCCCATATTCTCAGTCCATCAGCGCCCAGAGCAGTCTCACACAGGCGCCCATGAGAGGTATGGCCCACTCTCCAACGCAGTCAAACACCAGACCAACGCCGTCTCTCCCAGGCTCGGGCAGCTCGATGTCAGCTGGCACTGGTAGCTACAACTACCAGTCAGGGCAGGGCATGTGGCCTCAGGCTCCCCAGACGCCCCAGCAGCACAACTACGGGACCTACACTACTCAAGGGCAACAGCAGAGCCATCCGTCGCAGTCTCCTGCCTCGCACCTACGGCAGCCAAGCTCAGGTCAGATGCAGCCCAACATGCAGTTTCCCGGCATGGCGAGCATGCAGTATGGCGCCGGTCAGAGCATGTACTCTACCGATCAGACACCCAGGGGGTACATGCCTCAGGGAGCGAGCGGCGGTCCTGCTGTGACTCAGTCTTGGTCCAGTCAGCACTCGCCAACTCAGCAGCAATGGTGGGCTCCTGGCCAGCAGCCCCAATAGGGATGGGTGCCAAATGAACATGACCGAATGGACCACGACTGCAATTTTGACACTATTTCGACGCAAGGATATTTTTTCTAATCGTGTTTACTTGTACTCTTTCCGTATATTTGTTTCTCGGTTGAGGAGACTCTGATCCCCTCTTTGGTCCGAACCTCTTCAGTGTTCCTGGATACCCAAGCATACACTTTGGTGGAGAGGCTATGTGCTTTTTTGGACTGATTGTCCATTGATATTGCGTGTAGCATTTGGTCTGAATTGGATAGAGGAGTCGGGGGATTGGCACATTGGTTTACGCTGTCGGGTTTGGCTCAATGCTTTTGGATTGTTCTTGGGAGGGTTTAGCATGGCTTGCAACATACCATGTCATTATCGTTTGCAATTCGCTTCTTCTACTCATGTTTGGAAGCATCTTCGGGTTTTGGAAACTCAGTTTGTTCACCAGTTTTGTTTGGGCGAGTGTGCGGTTGTATTCGGCGGATCGCTTGCGTGCGTTCCTATCAGCCCGCTGCACAAGCAAGGCACAGTTTACCGGACTTTTTTGATACCACGTCACCTATTCGATTCATTCTTCTCGACTCTTTCATCTTGGCACCTGGACACCGTTCGACCATTACGTGATGCTAGGCCCCATGCTACCTCGAGTGTGCCCGGGTACAATGGCTTGGCAGGTTCTGTCAGATGTGGCTTGGAATGCGCCTAGATGGCCTATCCTCTCCTCGCACAAGGTTGAAGCACTTGCGGTGTTCTAAGGTGACGACCTGCTGGAGTCCTCTTTATTCAGTCTTGCCCTTATTTTGTATTTCTGTTTGCTCTGGATTATGAGGGTGTCTGTCTGACCAAGGCCATCATTCTTGTGGCTGTTGGGGTGGGAAGGTTCATTCTTATCATCAGAATGGGTGGCATTGGGATGGGTTGGGCTGGGTTAGGCAATAGGGAATCGTTTCTTTCATATCTCGAACGCAGTACTTGATTCTTTTCTTGAGACATATTTATGGATTTTATGCAATTAATTATTGTATTCTCTCGTCCTCGACCTTGATGATGTGAAGTTGGTGTTGCATGTATGAGTATCGTTTACCAACCTCGCTCTGTTAGTAGGTCAGCATCTTGCACGTTCCATCTATTGAAGAGGCCCAGAAACACAGGTTCTGATGTCAGTCTCGCCGTGCCCGGTCTGGAATATTCACCCAAACTCGATTGACCCGGAGGAACGGGGAGAATGTTGTACAACAGTTAGCAGGTAGGGCTACTTATTTCCAAGGCCCTTTTGGCACGCTTCTTATCTCATGTATCCTCCCGGATTACGCTCCGAAGATGGGTCGTGAGGTGTTGTTGCACCAAAACTTGGGACACGTCGACGACACGCAAGGCTGCAGTTGTTCTTTTTGGACATTTGTGTTTCCCCACGAGCAAGAAAGACTGGGTGGAGGGGGTGAAGGAGGAAGTACAGAGTGCCTGCAGGAAGAGGAGGAGGATGACGGGGTGTTTCGGGTGGGTAGGGCAACGGGAGGGAGAAGAAAGGGCCGTGGGTGGATGGGATTCCGCAGATGGAGAAGGAGTGTCATGTTTATTTCTTGTTCTTTTGTGTTCTCGGGGTGGTGCTAGGATGACAGCATGCGCTTGGGACTCGGCAGCGGGAGGGTCTGTCCTACGGGAGGAATGAAGGGAACCGGAGGGTTGAAAACGTGTACGAATAGCGGCAGAGGTGTCAGTTGTATTTTTGGTAATGTGACAGGTTGGGTACAATCAGGATCAAACAGTCGTGTGGGTGGTATACAGGGCAGATCAGTCGCTCTCATCCCCATCCAACGCCTCATCGGCATCTTCCCTCCCTTGCCTCTCCTCCAGGGCATCCTGCGTGTCGTCTCCGCTCGGCTCACCCTCGGCCTCGTCATCCTCTTCCTCGTCGACTTCATCCTGCTCATCGTCGTCCTCGGGCACTGGCTCCTCGTCCTCCGTCTCGGCGTCGTCCTCGACCTCGGGAGCAGCATTCGGGTCGACGCGGGCGCGCTTGGCACGGGGGCCTGAGGCCTCCGAGGCAATGGTGGTGTCAGCGTCAGCGTCGGCGAGTGACGTGTCGGCCATGGCCGTGTCTGTTCCGTCGGGCTTCTTGGGCTGGACCTTTTTGCTCTTGGCCGAAGTACGCTTCTCTGCTTGGATGGCGTTAAATTCTGTGTCTCTGTTAGTCATCTTCACTTCCAACCGAGACGTGCAACAGAAGGGCTAGATAGTCGATGGTCTTCGGCGGTAGTTGGAGGGCGTACTAGCAAACTCGGCCTCAAGAGGCTCCCGCAGGAACTGGAACTCGGTATCATTAAGGGCCTTGAAAACATCCGCCGGGGTGACCGTCTTCTTTCCGGCCTCGGCAGTGATTGTGTTAGCACTAGAAGGCACACAGGTTAGGTAAATGGACGAAGAAAGTGGGAAGGGAGAGCATACTGTGCAGCCAGGTGGCTGATGAAAACAGTGGTGCTGTTGCTCAGGGCCAGGATGGCATTGGCCTGGATCTGAGTGTTTGGCGGTAGGACGCCCTTTGCCAATCTCGTTATTATCGACTTGGGCAAGGTGAGGTCCTGCAGGTTGGGTGAGTCAGTTTTGTCATGCTTCCTTTGGAGGAGTGATGGGAGATATGTCACCTCGATGGTTACAGGCTCGTTGTGTTCCTTGGACTTTTCTTTTTCTTTCTCCTTTCCTTTTTCATTCTCTTTTCCCTTTTCCTTGTCCTTGTCCTTGTCCTTGTCCTTCTTCTCAGGCTGAGGCGGCGTTGATGCTGGAGCCATGACGGGAACGGTCACAGGTGCTGGAAGAACGGCAGGGACAGGCACAGGGACGGGAGTAGGGGGGGCAGGGGTAGGAATGGAATCTTTGGGGACGGCATCGTCCATGGGGACAAGGCGTGCAGTGGTGGTTGTGTCGCTCTTGCGCGAGGCGGTAGACTTGCGGGGAGGCATGGTGGAGGGGAGGAGGGGGGGCCACTTGGCTCTCTCTCGCTCGCTCTCTCTCTCTGTGTGTGTGTGTGTGTGTCTAGATAGTCGGAGATAGATAGATGGTGGTTGAATTGGTTCTAGTTGACCATGTGCCGGTTGATCCCTTGATGGTTTGGTTTCTCTCTATGAGATGATCAGTGCCGTCTGCCTAGATCCAGTTGAGACGCAGGGTACGGCTGTTGGTTGATTGCGATGCACGTCTTCTCCTGGAGTGGTGGTGGTGGTGGTGGTGAGAAAGAAGAAGCGCGCGTCTGCGGTCAGTGAGTGAGTGAGTGTGTGCAACCCGACCCGACGCGGTCGAGTGCCCCGCTGTGACTGGTCGAAAGGCGCGTTAAGTGGTGCCCCAGTTCAACCTCGATTCATTCACCTCAACTCCAGCATCTTCTCACCATAGCAGCTCGATTCATCATTAGCAGTGAGCGACTCGATATTCTGACCCAATGCCCGTTTACAGCTAGAAGTAACAGTTATATAGAGTGTGCAGTCAAGCAAGTAGACCTCCTCACCTCGCTCACTCAGCCGTCTTCTTCCTGATGAGCCCTCTCGTCACAAACATGGACCTCCCAGCAACCGAAAAACCTCTATCGCACTTCTGTTCCGCAAACTCTTCCTAATTCGGGCCTTGCAACTCGGGAATGGCTTCGTCCGGGCGCCTAAGTCTCGACGTTTCATATACGGCCTCTTGGCTCACCCATAAACATCAAACATCAAAAGTCGGGTGCTTAAAATCGAAAGAAACAAATGTGGTCAATGCGGCGTGAGTTGCACAGCCTTTCCGAGTGAGTGATGGCAATCTAACGTCACTGTGCATTTGCTTATTTGAACCATGTTGCATTGAAATAGAGACCTTGTTTCATTCATCTGGAAGTCCAAGCCAAGCCCGAGGCTCAAGCCATGGATGGTTTCCGCAGCCAATACCTAACTAGGAACTCCTGTCTGTTTGTGTTGAGTGTCTTCTAATCTATACTGATACACTCCTGACCGAATTCGTCGGCTTGCACAGATTGCCATCCATGCTGAAGCCCAGGACTGGTCCTGTTCCACCTCATGCCGCTTGCTCTAAAAAGCGATACCATGACAGACGAGATAAAAAGAAAGGAAAATTCGGGGTATATCCGTCATAATATTTGTAAACGACAAAAGGCCACCTGATCCTAATCATTTGCGCCCCGCCTCGAGGCATTGAAGCCATCGTGACATCCGACGGGGCCAACTCGATTCCAAACCGCCTTCTTCGAGAAGGGCAAAACATAAACCAAACCGGACATCGTAAAAAAAAAAAAAAAAAAGATATGTTCATGAAGGGAATGTGTGTGTGTGTCTCGCGTGTGTGCGTGCGTATGCGTGTATGCGTGTGCGTGTAAGCGTAAATGATATATTTCTCTGTTGCCCAAGCAGAGCAGTCGAGAGGCTCTTCCGGAAACTGGCGACGAGGCCATTTCCACCTCGGCTCTTGGGCAACCAAAAGGTGACAGTTTCATTCTAGAAACCATCCTCCAATCCCTGAAGCTTTTGAAACGTGTTGTCTCGGCCCCGCATTTCTTTTGATCAGAGGGGGCACGAGTCGAACGACCAGGGTTGAAACGAGCCGTCGCCTTGACAGACCCGTTTTGCTTCTTCATACCAGGCAAATACCGTTGATCAAGGGAAGGGAAATGTCGGTAAAAAGGAAATTGTGATTAAACGTTGGCTGCTTTCGCTTGTTGAGATCCAATTTCATCCGATAGCCCGGCCAATCTCAGACTTGAGGATGAGAGGCCGGGGTGAGAGGCCGCCGAGATAGACCTCATCATCAAACGACATTCGAGGTGGTGTTGAGATGGAGTGTCCTCGCTTTTGTCGCCTCAAATCCAGGGACCGGTTCGCCCTGGGAAAGAAGTCGCTGGACATTCGAGTCAGCATGTGCTCGGGTTGATGACCATGCCAAGGGTCGTGGTGTCCGGGGGCGCTGATGGTACTGCTGCGACTGCTGCGGGTGCGAGTCTGTCGAGCCAAGGGCGGGAGCTTCGCAAGGCGAGAGGGCTGACGCTTAAGAGCAGGGATGTAGGCATCATCGCCCTGAATGCTGTCATCGGTGAGACCAGGTCGGGAGTTGGGGGCACGGGCAAGCACTGGCGTGGGAGGAACGTCCATGCTGCGCTTGTGCTTGACGAGATGAGGTGTCAGCTCCTCCGAGGTTCGAGCAACGCCATTCTGGTAGATGATGACGCTGGGAGGTTTTCGAATAGAGACGGAGCTCTGTTGGCGCTGGTGCTGGCTCGAATGATCCGACCTGGGAGAATCGATCATGGGTGACTTCTCATCCGACCTGTCAATCCTCCACGACTCGATTTCCTCGTCGTCGATGGGAGTGATGCCTCTCTTGAAGAGATGTTGTCGTCGGCGGTAGCGGCGGTAAACAAGAACGACGATGATGGCAATGGCAGTCACTGGGACCACCGTCGCCAGAACGATGATGAGAATCTTGATTTCGGTGTCGTTCATGGCGTCTGTGCCATCTGGGGCAAGATCAATTGCTCGTAAAGTGGTGGAAAAGAAGAGGCTCTGCCATTCAACAAAGTCGCAGACCGGGTATAAGAAGGAGACGAAGAAAACGAGTGATGCTTGGAGGATGGATGAAACCAGCTCAGCAAGATGACTTGTGGAGAGAGTAGGATGGTCGAAATTGGAGAACTGGGGTGATTGGAGTTAGTTGAGGCTTTGACGAGATTAAAACGAGTGGCATTGAATGGAGTGAAGGAAGATGAAGTTTATGCATGTGTTGGTGAATGAGTTTCTGTGTCTCGTGACTTGTACGTCTGATTCCATGCCACCACCTCAACTCATTGATACCACATGGACCCCGATAATGCCATACGCTTCTTGCAATTGCTCCTTCCCGTTGTGAAAAGACGGTTCAGACAAGGTAATTCGTTTACACAAAAGGAAGGCGAGGACTGGTTCGTCGAGCGGTAGTAGTGGTGGGTGGGTGGCAGGAGCCATACGGACAGTGATGAGACACTGGAGAGTCACCAATTCTTATGAATGGCAGACGCTATGGGTGAGGTGGGTGTAGGTATACAATGGTGTGTAATGGAGCATGGAAAGATGGGAAACAAACATTTCGAAGCTGGTGAATAAGACCAGGCCGGATGACTCGAAGAAGTTGGCGGGAGTGAGTGAGGAGTTTGGGGAGGAGGAAGCGGATGATGATGATGGTGATGGGGAGAGAAGTCAGTCCCTCTGATGCAGCCAGCCGTCCTTCAAGGTCGGAGTCGTCCTAGGAAGAAGGAGGATATCAGCCAGGCATGGGACGCCCTGGGGATAGCAGAGCCGAACGGGAACGGGAGCGGCGGAGGGACGGGGAAGGGTTGAAGCTATATAGGGACTGGGGGGGTTGACGGACATGGGGGTAGATGTGTGCAGTAAAGAGGTACGGAGTGACATCCATGGGAAACATGGTAGCGTCATGATGGATGGATGGACGGTCAAGTCACACACACGCTTCAACTGAATGAAAGTCTGGAGGGGACGAGAGGGACTATCAGGGAGGGGTGAGAAAAGAATCGATGGAGCGAGGAAACGGGTGGAGTCAGAAGGCGTGCGCTGTGCGAGTGGGCGTGTAGGTTGATGCACCCTTGGACCTGCATGTCTTGGCTTGTGCATCTGTAGGTACGTATATACACAGGTACGAAGTGTGTAGTTCAGGTACGTTTTTGTAGGTCGTCGGCTGTGCGCGTGGTTTGTTTTAGAGGAAGAAGAAGATAGAAGAGCATTTTTTTCCCTTGTCGATTGCTCAGCCATCATAGCAGCTGCATTAATGCTGCGTTCCCGCCGTCTTGATTTGCAATGGACTATGAGAGAGATGGAAGGAAGGATCGACTTGTCGTGTCTTCATGTGAGAATGGAACCTAGAAGGCACGCACAAAGTACGGTACAGCCTAATGGATGGGCTACTATGTGCGCACAGCCTATTATGGAGTCTCTATGGGGTGTTGGCAGTTCACTGCAGCGTGCACTCCAGTGTACAAAAATAATCCCGCAGGCCTAAAACGATGAGGCAACGGCAAAGAAAAAAGCAAAGAAAAAAAAAAGAGGACGATTATGCACCCATTCAGTGATTCCCCAGCCTTCAAGTCCCATTTAAATCCATCCAATCAAGGCTCCATTGGTTTTTTCCTCACTCACTCGCTCGCTCACCTCCACTCGCGGCATGGCGCCATGGTCCAGCAAGCGTCCATCAGCAAGGAACGTGGCGCGCCAGGGGACAGCCGAAGTGACCCAACACCGACGCTTCTTGCGCAGGGGGAGGAGTTGGTGTTAGCCCGCCCCCCTGACAAGAGGATGGAAGACGGGCAGATCATTCAAGGGGGGGTGAAGGAGGTGAGTCTATTCTTACACCGATTGAGATGAAAGCAAAGGTGAAGAGGTTGATGAAAGTGTCATGATGTAAAAACGAGGCCATCCAATATCACACTCTTCATCACATCCAGATCACCACATTGGCCTCTACACGCATCAAAGCAACAGTTACTGTATTTTATGTAAGGGTCCTCGAGCTTCGGCCAATCCTTAATATCACCCGGATGCGCATTGGTTGGCTGTTGCATCTGCCACGCAAGGCACCACCACTTCACCAGTCAAGTCAGCTAGTTGAGGTCTGTGAGACTGGCCGCATACATACGGGCATACATTCAGCCAGCCCCCCCTTCCCAAAGGCCGGGAACTGCCAAGCTGCTGCAAGGCTTGCATCCGTGGACGTCGTGTCTTCCAATTGTTGCCATGCCGCTGTGATGACTAGTTGAATGTCCGTCATCCATCTTGCTGCTCGTCGTGCCTGATCTGCCCGACCTTGGCCACGGCCAGGAGAGAGACCCTCTGTACATTCCCCCAACAACATGTCCAAAGAAACAGGAAACATCAGCCCAATCCATCAAACCCCAGGTACCCGACGCCTCATCCCTTTTGTCTCGAACGCAAGCCTCCTCCATCATCATCATCATCAGCTCAGCTCCCCCTCGCGTCCGCCTCCTGTAGGGAAACCCGTCCAGCCCAAGACACGCATGCGCGCTACAGGTCGGTGAGAGCAAAAGAAAAGCAAGCAATACACGTAGCCACGTATGCAGGGAGGATAAACAACGTCCATCGCAAGCACCTGTGAAAGTCTTGTGGCACCATCATCCGTGCGCTGCCGCTGATGCTGTTAGCCTGGCGTCGCCTCGTCCCGAAGGCTTCGTCGAAAGGAACGACACATGCAAGGGAGCCAGAGCTGGAATGCAGCTCGACGCACGAGAGAGACACAGCGTGGTGGCCACGGGGTCGTGTTCTCGAGTTGTCTCGGTCGACAGACGGGCGGTCTAGACGGTCACGGTGCAACTGTCTACGATAAAGACATGGATAGAGAGAGGAGAAGGAGGAGAAGGAGGAGAAGGGATTACGACGACGCCCACGCGATTGGATTGAATTGCCATCGGAATGGGAGACAATGGCACTGCGGCAGGTAACAAGCCTGGCTCCATCACGTATCTCTGCCTCTATTCGTATGTCCATCTCTCGGAGGTTTCAACCGTTTCAACCTTGCAGTATCATCAAGGGTGGGAACAAACGGTCAAACGGACCCAATAATTCCCCACGACTTTCCCACTGTAATCGTCGCATAAAAGTGGCATTCCGTCGAACTTGCCAAGCAAAGGGCGAGGAGAGGAAAGGAAGAAAATGGTTCCGCCAAGCAGCGGCATTGCTTCATAAAGGCATTGAGGACGGACGAGGAAGGGGGGGGGGGTGTCTTGCTTGCCGAGAGCTGCGGCAGCATCGGTAGATGGATGAGATGATGATGAAGGCAAAGAAAAGACAATTAGTTGCGTCCTAATCTGGGCAGAATCACCCATTATTTGCTTTGTTCGAACCATGTTCGGCAGCTTCCACCTCCATCATGATCAACCTCGTGCGTCTTGTCTTTGCTTTTGCAACATCGTTTATTTTTCTTTTCTTTTTTCCCCTTTTTTTTTCCTTTTTCCTTTTTAATAAACCACGGGAAGATGACGCTCGTCGCACATCTCTCCGCTCTCTTACAGCTTGTGAGTGAGCAGATGCCCCCCTTCTCCCGCGACCAGGCAGGGTTCGTCTCGGCTCGCAAAGACAGAGCGGGCCATGCCTTTTTCCCGCACGATGCTGGCATCTGGCGGTGATGGTGATGGGAGAATCACTTCATTGACCGGAGCTGGCTGCGCGGTTGATATGCACAAGCATGGCCATCTCGCCCACGCATCCATGTCTTCTTCCCTTGCACCGTCTTTCTTGATCTGTTCTATCCTGTATTCGTATGCACATAGAGATAGCTCCCGTCGCCACCTGTTTTCACCATCGAGCGAACTAGACACCCTTGTCCGCTATCAACTCCTCGTTCCTGGCCTGGCCGGCCTTGGCTTTGCGCGGAATTCAACGGCCAAGACGCCACCCTCACTCACCACGGCCAAGTAAACCAAACCACTTCAACTCACGCAGTAGCTTATGGCTGGATTTGTCCCCGTCGAAACGAACTAGCATCTTGACTAAAACCAGAAGCCATCTACCAAAACGGCACAGGATAAGGTACCTAGACTACTTAGTCGTTAGCCCCACCAACGCCAGTCTCAGCTCGGATGGTGGTCAACCTCGATTTGAATCGATTCTCAGCTTCGAGTCACTGCTACTCCGTGGTTGGCCTGCGAGAAAGCCCGCCATGACCGGTTTTGGCAGTTGGTTCAAGCCTCGAAGAGAAGGAGCGGAAAAAAAGGTCGGTTCGAGACTCTGACACTGCGAAGCCATCGTCGATTGACCTCGTTGATAATCAGGGAACGATATTACGCTGGGAAGTGTGTGCATAGGGCAATCAACCCAATCATCACCCGCTCGTTCCTGGTTCCTGGCCTGCTGCTTCTATTCTGTTCTCTTCTCCAGTTCAACTCTCACTCTCAGCTTCACACACCCCCCACCGGCTAGTCGACCGCCTCCTCCAAACCATCTCCACATTGCCGGCCCATGCAACGTCAAACACCGGGCCCCTGTCCTCAATTCGGCCTCGTGCGGACCAGGATCTTTGAGTGCCTTCGAACGAGGAGCAACCGGACATGTCACGGACGAGGCAGAGAGCAGCCGTGCGTTTCTTGCGTCCTGCCTTGTCTCGCCCACACGCGCGCGCAGACCGCCCATCTGGTCTGGGGTTTTCCAGATCCCAGTTCTTCGACTTGGTGCAGGGGATACGCCGTTGTGAATTTGCAGCGACAGTCTTTGTTGAGAGAGACAAACTGCTGATCCGTATATATCTCGCGGACTTAAGGAAACGAGGGGAGGGGCGTGTTGTTGGTGTCGGTGTTGGTGGTGGTGGTGGTGGTTCACTGCAAGTGACATATCATTCCCTACTTATTCGTCCCGTCCAAGCTATTGAGGGACTCTCAACTGATGATGGAGAGGGGAGCAGCCACGGCCCGTAGTAATGATGCGATCGATCGGTCGGATCTCACCGTTTTCCCTCTCTTGTCACTTGTTGAGTAGCACTGTTGCCGTCAATTCGCCTTCGGACATGACACTCTGCGACGTGCCCCGGCTCTAGGTAGCATCTCCGAGAAGAAGCAGCAAGGCCTCGAACTCGCTTACAACATCACACGCACCCAATTGATTGCCCGTCTGACGTTCGTTTCCGCGGTGCTACTACACTCAAGGTCGCAGTGAGGGAAACGAACACTCAGCCCGAGCGTCCGGCCTGTCATCAGCCCCAAGCAAGGCACTCTACGAATAGGTGCAATTAATTATCATCCCTTCTTCTCAACAAGACTCGTCGCCTTCTCTCGCTCGGACCAATGCTCGGATGGCTGGACGCACGGAGGAGGACGGACAGGTCGGATAAAGAAGGGAGGGAAGAACGGAACGGCTCACATCCGATCTTATTTGACTTGGCTTTGTTAGCTCCCATGGATCCATGGAACGCCTCGGCCGCCGCTTCTCGTTCTGTTCTGGTGCTAGAAGAAGGAGGGAGGATCACCGCTAACATGGTAGGCGAGGCTCTAGTGAGAGGATGTGTAAGATCATGTTCGTCCCAAGTTGAGAGGAAAGCCATGGAGCAGGGATCAATCTTCGACAGCACAAACATGTCATGATGCTGTAGTTAAGCGCTGCGAAATGCCGTGTCACCAACATGGAGCATGGCGAACAATCCCATTTCCTCTTGACATGGCGTGTTTGCATGCTGCATTTTGTCCATACTTCGTACTCGATCCTCAAAGTTCAACAAGTTTTGCATTCGTACCTGACCCGTGGTGTGGGCGGCATTTCTGTCCTCATGACCACCATCAACGGGGGAGCTTGCCCGTCTCGAGGCTAGGGCCTGGGATGAAGCGAGACGGCCATGGGCGCCAGAAGAAATGGTGGGGAGGAAGAAGGCCACCAAGGAACGAACCGGGGGACTGCCCCAGTTTGGTGCTAACAGGAGAATCTCTTTGCGTGAAGGATGGACGAGGGGGGGGGATGAGGTTTAGTGCGCGATACACCGCTTCTTTACAATGTCTCAGCCCAGTGTGGTCCAGCCTTTTTTTGTTCAAACGACTCAAGAAGGCATACGAAGTCGGAGAGATAACGGCAGTCGTTACTCCTCACTAACACCATCACCACCGTCGACTATCAGGTTTCCCCAACCTCCGCAATGAGAACCAACCCCCCCCCCCCCCCTTTTTTCCACCCGTAGCCACCTCCCCAAGACAGAACGGTATTCGTAACGAACTACCTCCCTCCAGAGATGTATTCGCCTGTATGTATGTATGTGCGTCTCTGGAAGGATGCAGCCATTCCCAATCCAATACACCAGTGCGGCATGGCGCTGCCTCACCACCACCACACAAAAGGGAAACGGTGGTGGTGTTGAGCTACTGAAACCCAGACCTTCTTGGCGCAGGCACATCTCAGCTGTGTATGGTCCATCGGCCTCTGCTGATGCAGGGCAGCAACTGCACCCTGCTTGCCGCTACTGTGCCATGATAACTCATCCCCAGACCTGAGGGAGGAGTTGGAAGACCTTGTCGTCAAGTCATTCTTCCGCCCACAAAGACTCCTCGCGAGCTCCATTCAAACTAACTGCGAGTAGTAGTACCTCGGGTTGACTCCATCGTGAACCACCCGCATCTTGTCAACTGCACTGCAACCCCAATCCATCCATTTCCACGCCCCCTTGCCTCCATTTCCATTCACCAACACAATGACTTGCAGCTTTCAAAACCCCCCGCTTTCCTCGCTCACGCTCGAATCAGCTGGCCCACGGGCCATGGTTTGCCCCTCACTCACATCACGTCTTCCAGCCAACCATCACCAACAGTCCCCCCCCCCCCCCTTCACATCGAAATGGGAACACTCTAAGCCGAGATGGGGGCGCGCGAGGCTGAGCGACAATGTTTAATTACTCCCTCTGAACACGCGCTTTTGTCTTGCCCGCATGCAAGGAGTGGAATGTTGGGCTGCGCATCATCATCACCTTTCTTCTCGCTCATGACCCGCCAGGGTGATGAGGTTGAGAGACAGCGTGACCCCTCGAATTTCAAGTGCTCGCATGGGAATGTGGGCTTGGAAGCCCGTAGCATTCTGGAAAGAAAGGAAGGGACTTTGGTTCAGCCAAGTCCTAGGCCCGTCTGCCAGGCCGGCGGCAGAGGGGCAGAGACGGGACAACCCCCCAATGTGTGTAACTATCGCTGCGAAGCATCGTGTATCATGCTCCCAGCCGATGTTGAAGCACGCAGACCACGGCCGGGGAACCCTGACAGCTCGGGCTCCGACATGGAACACGGCGCGTCTGATTGACGGCCGAGAGCCTTTTTCCCTCCTCGTGGCAGCATCCTGGCAGGCAATCCTGCTGCTGTGCTGTGCCGTATCTTGCCATGTTGTGCGTGTGTAGTGGTCTAGACTGCTTGGTGCAATCGAGCAGAGCAGCAGCATATGCAGGCCGGGTTGCATCGACTCTGGCCCGTCTTCCCCTCGCCGATCCTGCTGCACGATGCTCTGTTTGTACAAGTTACGCGGTGCAGTAAGAGGCGAGATTGTGTCATTGCACTGCATCGATTCGCCCTGCCGCTGCGTTGCGTGTGCCCTCCAACATCTGAAACATTCATTCCAAAGGCCAACAACTCGCTCTTCTTCTTCTTCTTCTTCTTCGTCTTCTCACTCACCGTCTTTCTGTTGCCACCTTCGTCCAGTCGGCCTCGATGCACCGAATCTCCCTTGCGTCAGCGGCTTACAACGGTTGTCTGAGATGGCTTACAGAGTAACATTTGGTGGCTGTCGGTGAACTTTTGAAGGGGGAATGGATGGGCCGAAACAGTCCGCCTCTCACCTTCTCGGCCCTCACATGTCGGGTCACGTTGGGAGGATGACAATCTTACTGTGTCTTGCACAGTCTAGAAGAGAAGAACCATGGCGCACGTAGTTGATAACCCAGCCCCGGACTCAGGGAGCCGCCTTGGAGAGAAGGCATTGCAGAAGGGTTGCACAGCAGGATCAGAGCCTCCCTCCATCCTTACTCTGAAGTCCGGATGTGCCGCCATCGAACCAACCCACGCCCATCATCCTTGCCAGCAGACAACCGCCCCCCAACCTCGTGCTGCGTGCTCGTCTGCCCGTCGTCGCAAACGGCAACGTCCAGCCCCGATTCTTTTTCTCTTTTTCCCCGCCTACGCACAGAAAACAAAACACCCAGGAACAGAGGCCAAGCCATGACGGGAACTGGGCTGGCATTGTGGCAAGCAGGGTCCATCCTTGCGGAGAAATAGCGACCTGGTCCCTGGCCTGCTAAGCCGTCTCTGGAGCTAGCTTCGGCCGATTGTCATGTTTGAGACTTTCGAAACTTGGTTTTTGATGTTTCGCGAGACGGGCCAAGAGAGACGGGCTTAGAAATCAAGATTGCGCGAAGAGATATCCCGCAATCAACGGAAGATGACTCGATACAACAGAGTATGCATAGTTACAGGAAGCAAAGGAGACGACCAGCTAGGCGCGCAAGCTGAGGCGTCCTTGGCCCTCTCTGCTTCTGAAACAACCAATCAGCTCGATACACAGCAGCAAGTCTTCGTATGTGCACCACACAGTACAGCAACGCCATATGGACCATGATGATATGCGCAGCATCGTGGATGTTATGCCCGATCCCCGCTCGTCTTTGACACGAGGCATTCATGTCGGTCGAGCACGATGACGGACAGCAGCGGGCACAAATGGCATTGGCTGTGCGGTGATCTCCATGGGCCAATTACATACACAGCATATTCCACCGTATGTACGTATGCATGTAGGCTTAGACTTACATGATGCATCTCGTACTCGACCTCGCCCACCAAACAAACAACAACGCATTGTTCTCGCGTTTGATCCAATGGAGAAAAGCCACACACGCTCATGGGTAAACAATAACATCGAAACACACCCGAAGATCCGAGCCCCAGACGACAGCGGAACCCGGCCTTGAACGATGCCTGACGACGATGATGATGATGATGCTGCTGCTGTCGACTCGGCTGTGACGAGGCCGGGATGCTCTGGCAAATCACCTGCACGGCGACCAAGTGCAAGCCGCGTGTGGTGCCAGCAAACTGCATCGAGGCTCAACTCCAGTCTTGGGGGGAGGCTGGTGTTCTCCCGGTGCCGCGGATCAGGAGGCGCAACGGGACTTGTCGGTATATGACTGGTGATAAGTATAACTGGCGATATTGGTTAGGGCTGATTGATCATCAGAAGGCCTCGGCTGCGGCCGCGAGTTCGTGTATCTGGGACGGCTTTGGTTGGTTGCGGTGAAGGGCTTCGAAACATGGCCTGGTCGGATCATCAGGCACCAAAGGTGTTGAGCACCAATGATGGGCATGTTGAAATTTTTTTTTTTTTTTTTTTTTTCCTCTCCCAGCATGTGTAGATGAGGCCTCTTGATTCATCCATCCGTTGAATTGGAGGTGAGCATCCATGATGCACGCGAGTCAAACGAACCACGCCCTCTCCCTCCGGACGATCAACCACGAGAGGGCAAGATAGATGGCGGCCCGGCAGTGTGACGGGAGTGAGTGAATTCCATTTCATTTGGTCCAGTGCTTATTCGCGTCGTTCCCCTTCTCGTTCTCCCACTCGTCAGTAGTTCTCACAAGCGCGTTTCATCTTTTTCTGCCTCTCGACTCGGAGCGAAACACGTGGACACACACACACACACACACACACACGCCCAGAGCTTTGCCACCAACTTGTGAACAGTCAAGTTTCTTTTTTTTTTTTTAATATTGAGAAATATATTGCTTCTCACTCTATGCCTTTTTTTTTTGCTTTTTATTTCTCGCATGTTTCTCCCGTCGTTCCTAGTGAGATGCGGTGCCTGCCAGCGAAGGTATCCATCCCGGGCTGCATTGGCGTCCGTCCTTGGGCCACGACACGATATGACATGATATGATGAACACTCCAGTTCTTCATAACATATGTAACTGCAGTCAATTGCCTTCTGCGTAGGAGTAATGAGTTCGGCATTCCCGGTGATACCCATGTACAAGCATCATACAACGCATAAAACCTGCAATTGGGTAGTATCGCTGCTTTTGCCCAGTTCGTTAGGTGCACCATCAAGCATGTGAATCCGTCCAAATGCATTAATCCATCTCACATCACGAAAGAACCATCCTACATAATGACGCACAAGTTCGCCATATAATACGCTCATTACTTGTACAACTCAGTCCGTCTCCCAGCTAGCCCCAGCCCAGCCTCCTCTGGATGCTACACACCGCCCAGAAGCCCAGGCTATAACGTGCCCGTGATAACCCTCCGACATGACTCGATCATGGTGCAACGCCTGGTGGTTCATCGTGCCTCTGCCGACGTCTGTAGTCCCGGCAATTGAGGCAATTTACTCGGCTCTTCGGTCTTGCTCCGTTTGTGAATGCCTTGTGGGAGTGGGTGTGTGATTGTGCTAGCCAGTTGACCGGGCATTGTTACCGTCTCGGGCATCGGTCGAGAGGGGTCGGTCAGTCAAACGAAACACTGTCGAGACGTGTTTGCCTCTTTACCCCGTGTTAGCCTGTAGGGTAAGCTCTGATGTCCTCGATGTCGAGGTGGCTAAGGACAACAACGTCTTGTTCAAGAAATCTTGGACACAGGCAAGGGAACATGCCATTGCGTACTTTTTCTTGTAGCTTTGGTCAAGAGACGGAGAGTTTCGTGCTTGGCCATTATCACACGTGCGTAAGATGCAGGGACGTTTCCAACTTCGATGATGCCCATACCATTCCTTTAACGCTCAACTCAAGCAAACACCCCCAGAGCTTTGGCAGAACAGACATAAGGCATTCATAATCGAGGAAACGGCCATATTAAAGACATGACTACAAGATAGAGGTCTTTTGAACAGGCCAAGTGAATGTCAACTCATTCTGCTGGCTTAGTTTGCAACGTCTTTTCAAGCTCCTCTACCCGGGCCGTTGCCAATGTCACCCAAGACACGACACTCTACACATTCAATAATTCAAGGACAGACATATCCGATGTTCAACATAATGCAATTAGATGGCCAGTTTACCTGTTACGAATACTTCAGGAGGAGGGATTGATCTTGGGAACGACCTCCAACCCCTATCCAATGCCCACAGTTGACGCTGGCGATATATTCCCGAGAGCAGTCACTTCAGAAATACCGAACACGGATATTTTTTTATCGAACAGAACATCACGAAAGTTAGGTATTTTGTCATCGAAGTTGTCCTAGCCGTAAAAGAGTTGCTCATTGGGATCCCTTCCATGAGCAAAAGACCAAACCACGTCTCCTCCTGACTCCACGATAGCACATGATGGCAGCATGAGCAGCACCTGATACTGAGTGAAATCCAAGGCAGCATACGTCGACTGCTCTTGCAACTCACACTCCGCCATGAGCTCGGACGTCCGTCCACACCAAGTTGGACCGGCCCAGCGTCACCTGCAAACCCGACCCGACGACACTTGGTTCCCGCCAACTTACTAATAGAGGGACCGCCACGACCCAGTTATCGACGCAATGTATGAACATGAAATGCTATTATTGATATATTTGGATTCACAGGTATATGATCCATGTCCCGGACTTGAGTGCCCTCCGCTCCAGCCGCATTGCAGCCCATGTCATATGGGGCGTGGCATGAGGCGGCGTCTTTAGAGAATCACTCACGCGTTACGAGCTTCCTGCCTGAACAGGGTTATTTGTTAAAGTTGGTTCGGTTCAGTGTATTTTCAATAAGCTATTAGTGAGCTGATATTGGCCTTGAAAGCCACAAATGAAGTCACGCATATCTTGTATGTAAAGAAATGAAGTGAGATGCAAACACGGGGAATGAGGTCTACTAGATCCGAGGAATAGTCAACGAATACAAGGAGTACTTGGATACATAAACCCCCGAGCCTTAGCTCTGTTTATTGACATGAGCGTTTGGCCGCCGTCTTTGAGAGCACTCTCACCGTTCGACTCTTCCCGATGAGTTGCGTTACAGAATATGTGGTGTATCGGTGCTGACCCAAACAAAATGTGCAATCATTTTACTCTCAGTGTTTACTCGTGGTTTGCTTCGGTGTAAGAGTGCCGGGCTTGCAAACGAGATTTCTCCCTCGGGGTGTCTATTCGGGTTGCCCGAGCTTCCTCAAAGAATTGGCTGCTCAACGATCTCTCTTATCTTCGTTTAATACATCACTGCCATACGGTCCTCGATTTGGGCGAAGATGACTCGCCCAGTCAAAGATGCGAAGAATACTTGAGGTTCTGCAGCCGGTTGTTGCTGAGACGTCAAAATGCCAGTGTATATGGTGCATGCCAACTCCAATATCTATTAATGGTACCAGATCGTAGCCGACTTCTCTGATATAACTTATTCTTACGTAGCTAGAAACGCCTTCTTGTGGTTCCGAGTCTGGAGCATTAATTATTGCTAACCCTGTAGACATATATCTCATGATATCTCTTGGGCTCGATGGGGTAGTTCAAAAGTTTCGCATGTGAACAAATCTCTTCCCCCCCCAGGCAATTTTTACTCAACTCTAGTGATAATATATCACTCCTATAACTTCCTTTCCTGTACTTACCTAGCCTTTGACGAAGCTCCCGAAGTGAACGCTTCGAATTACATTCATTCAAGGAATCCACCCCAAATATCGACCTTCATGGACACCTCATGGAAGCCTTTCAGTAACTCAAGCCGGGTCGGTAATGGGTGTACCCCATGCTTAGAAGGCGACTATGTGTGTTCTAAGACCGTCCTTACGGTGGCAGGGGAATGAACACCGAGTGATGTGTAAGAAGGGTCTTTGGTCTTGATGTCGTTATTTGGGGCTGAGTTCTAAACTCGCTGTCATATCGAAGGCTACAATCAAGCTAAACTACAAATGTTTGTCAGCGTCTCTATAAAGCGTTTAACCCCAGCATAGTATATTCTCCCTCCAGTGCCAAAGTGATGCACTTCGATAATAGGGAATCACCATCGAAGTCTTGATTACGTGTCAACTGCCAAAGGGTCAACTGGTCGTCTTCACATGTTGCCGTTCATCAACTGTCGTCGAAGATTCAGACACGGCAATAGTAATAGGCGCATCATACGCCGCTGGGGTTTAGAGATCACCTGCATCAAAGCTCATCTTCGGGGCAAAGCAATGAGAGTGAAGCCAAATGATTCTCTGTTCAACAAAGTTTTCCTACTCCCCTTCGCCTCTTGCTATGATTAGACTGGGAATAATAAAACCAAACAAAGATGCCTATTAACGCAATACGCCCTCCTTTCGCCGACCACCTAAAAAGGTGGCGCAATTCGCAAAGCATGAAACATTCAATCCATCCCTCAATCAATCAAATCCACCGGGCACTCCATTTCTCTCCCTTGTCTCATTGACACAAGGGATCGTTCCTATCGTCGGGTCTTGAACTCATCAAAGGTATCGCGTCGTATGTCGAAAAAGCTGAATCTTGATAATAAAAAAGGTAACAGAGAAGCGAACAGGGGTATCGCGATGGCAGGTGTCTCGACATCGACCGAGCACCTACCCGCACGTGGCGATGCTGGGATCGGGGTTGTGGCTCTGCCAACGGCGGCCCACCGAACGCCGCAGCCGTTTAAACAAGGTAAGCCAGCATGCCGATGGCGACGGCAGCGGCAGCACCCTTGCCTGGAGCCATGGTAGGAGCAGCAAGGCCATCGGAAGATGTGCTGGTGACAGACTCATCAGAGGCAGAGGCAGTCGATCCGGCGGAAGTGGCAGTAGCAGTTCCAGCGGTGGTGCTGGAAGACTCATCGTCGTCATCGTCGTCGGAGCTGGCAGAGCTGGGCTCCTGGGTACCGCAAAGTGCCTTAATGTTGGTCTTGCATTCCTTCTGCCCGCTAGCACTGCCAGTGTTCTCTGCGATACAATCCGAGTACAGCTGCTCGCAGATGAAGGTCGGGACGGTCTGCGTGTAGTACTGCAGGGCGGGGGCCGAATGATTGGAGGAGCAAGTGCACTCCCAGGCCAAGGTGGTCTACGTGACAGTGTTAGGGTCAAAGGATAGGGACAGGTGAGCTGAAGAATTAACTTACCTGGGTGCAGCTGTTATCGTCCGTGGAGTCATCACAGAGACTCGTGCAGGAGTTGGTCTGAGCCTGGCACCAAGTAGCTACAAAAAAAAAAAAAAAAGTCAGTCCGGTTATGAGCGCTCATGATATTTGCGATCAACATACCTCGAGTTTGCGCATCCACCTCGTTGGCATTAATCGTCATGTTAAGCGAGCTGTCGTACTCAGCAACAGCGGCCGAGGCCGTGGAGGCAGCGACGGCGAGGAGAGCAAGCGAGAAACGCATTTTGGAAGCTGGCAGGGGTTTCTAAAGTAACGAAGAAATTGCGTGGAAATGCGACAAGCTTGAGAGCTCTGCTGATAGTAAACTGGCGCAAGACGAGTTAGCTGGTGGTATGATGATTATGACGATGTTGTGGTGGTGGTAGTGGTGGAGTCGTCGTTGTTGATTTGATCAACGGAGAGATGAATGCGAAAAGAGTCGAGGTGATGTGGTGAGGCCTGTGATTGGTTTTATGGGAAGTAGGTACCTACCTGGAAGCAAAAATGACTTTTCGAGGGAGACCACAAACGCAGAGGGAGGAAGGACGACGGGGGCGAGGGGATTCACTTCGAGGGTCAAGGGCAGGAGCCACAGACTTTATGAGGGAGCGGGAACGGGAAGCAACGATCGGGTGCGGATGCGGCCTGTGAGCAATTGGATGGGGATTGGGGAATGGGGCCTTTCAGACTTTCCAGGTTGGGACCCTTCTCTTGGCCTTTGGGCACTTCTGCAACAGTATTCGCACTAGCTCCAGGTGTTTAGCACCTACCAACCTTCTGTAGCTTGCCAGAGTTGTTGCCCTTCCGCGGGGACAGCAGCTCAGAAGTGGCCCGGCCTCGGTTTGATTAACGCTGGTTACGGACGACTGCTTCCAGACCTGGTCGCCCGGTGCAAATCCGCCGGCACGCACCCTGCTATCCGCGAATAGGTAGGGTCCACTCGTCACCCTAGGTACCAAGGTACCTAATGGGTGGATGATCGCTCTCGATTTTGGCATTTATCCACCTCAGTTCCAGCACTCTCGTCTGCACTCTGGATGTGACGGCCTGGGCTTGTCAACGGAAAAATTCTCCAAAATGAAGAGATACATAGTAATTAATTAATTGCGATGCACCACGCAGACGCATTCCTGGTCAGTCGCAAACGAAGCTAGGCCGTGTTGAGCCGCTGTGACGCACCCACGCAACCTTGCCTACGAACCTCCGATTGCTGCCCCATGTCAAACTCCCACGCAACGCTCCCTCTCATCTCACAGGGTCACTTTTATTACGATACCTACATCAACCAAAGTCAGGCACGAAGTATACGTCGACCCACAGCTTAGGTACCTAGGTAGGTCGGCCTCTGGGCAGCCCGTCTCGCCGTCCCAGGTATCGAGGCACAATTCGCACCCGGGTGCCACACCTCCTCGCTCGACCTGGCGGCCGTCATGTCTGTTGTCGTCACCAACACTCCACGAGCTTCACTTCCGCTCGATATCCGTCATACAACTACGCCGAACAGGGGCCTACCTCTCGAAGGCTGGGAAGAGGCCAGGTCGAGATCGATACCTACCGTTCGTCCACCGCCACTAACTACCAAAGACATGCAAGGGCCGCAAGACGACTATTGGCATTGCGCTAGCTTTTGAGAGTTGGCTTCTCTCAGTCTTGTCCCTCGTCAATCCTCAACGTACCGCCAAGCTTCCCGGCCCACTTGTTTCCACGGACTATGGTAGTGCGTACCTCTCAAGGTCCAGAAGGCCCGGCCGAGCGATAGGAACAAACTCCATCTGGCACAGAGTCCCGATCAGTGAGCCAACCAATGCCTTCGGCTGTCTCATTCATCTCATGCCACTAGCTCTGAGACTTCGACACGGACCATCTCGGCGACGACACCATATCGCCTCATGATCCGAGCCACGAGGGCGGACAAGCAGAGCAGCCACAGCAAGCTGTCAACTTCCAGCTGTTCAAGGTCCCGGCCTAGCACGCTGTTTCGGTCCGCCGTTCTGCCATCGCTGTTGGTTGGCTCCGATCTTTCTAGTTGAGGCTTGGCCAGCTGTAGCTTCGCGTTTACGCCCCGCAGCAGCCTCGAGTTTTTGTTTCCGTCATGCTTTGTCTGCGGGAACTCCGGAAAGTGGGCGATGCGGAAGAAGAGGTATTTTGCCTCAAAAAGAAAAACTCCCAATATGTCGCCTGGATCAAGCGGCCATCCGCCAAGATATTAGCCGGCTCTTTCAGCAATCACGGCGTCATTAACAAGAATCATGGCCAGGCCAGGCTAGTCAATCTTGAGCCAGGTCCAGCGTCGTCTCGCCCGTCTCGTCCGCCCGCACAAGGTCAGGTCCTGGGATCGTTGGCGTCGCATCATTCTGGTCAGGGAGCCGAAACACTACCACTTATCTCCCCTCCCACGTTGCCTACACAACGCGCGTCACCGGCTCGTCGCACAGGATTGCGATGGGAGACGAGCTGGCTAATTATCTCAGACCCCCAAAAAGTGACGTAGTCAAGGCCTGGCCTAGTCGCGACAATGTCTTGGACCAATTCCCATGGTCTCGCGGGATCCATCCAGAAAATTTTTGCTTTCGTCCATCCTAATCCATCTGCCCATTTCCCCCCATGATTGCGGCCTCTGCTCCTCATTCATCTCTCCTCCGCCTATCGCCGAGAGTCATTGGCTGGACATCAATTGGGCCCGGGTTTGGCCGCACAAGGGTCTGGCTCCCCCGTCGATACCTTTCATTCCACATGGGAGTTCCAGGTTGAAACCGTTGCTCATCATCAGACAAAAGCTGTCGCGGAGCTTGTGCATTGAGCTTCCGATAGCTTTCGCCAATCACATGTTGTCAATTGCGCCCCGCCGACGATCAAGGAACACGGTGCGGTTGATTGTCTCTATCATTGGCGGTGCCGGGTTGCCCCAGCGCCAGCCTCCCATGAATCCATCCCGTCCCCCAAGGGCTTCCACATGCAGCAACGCCAGCTCCATCGTCATGGCATGGTCATGGTGAGCGGGAGTCCAAGTCGTTGGTGGCTCTGTCCGCTGCCCGCCCTGTGGACCTTGAGGCGGCGTCACCCTCACCATCCATCTTGTTGACTCCTCTTCGTTGGATCTTGAAATCGATTTTCGATGCTAGACCTGCCGTCCTGCATGGTGGGGGGCTGGGGTTGGCTGGGAGCCTAGCAATACGGGCTGATCGTCAATCACCTGTCGAAGTCTTTTGTGTGGCATCAGTCCCAACCCCTCGGATCTTGTTTCTAGCTTCCTCGTGTTCCAGACCAGTCACCTGCAATCGTATTGCTGTGTGTGGGCGGGTGAGACCGTCCATTGAAAACGAATTCGATGCTACAACAGCTCGTGTAAGCGCGGTCTTGGGTTCTTGGCTGACAGCAAACTTTGACACGAGACCAAGCTTACGACTGAGTGCTGAAGGCGGCCTCCTGAATACGAATAGGGCATCGAATATCGCATGCGTACGAATACTTCGTCTATAGCTAGCGCAGCCGTTTTCCGTCTTCATCAAGTTGTTGCTGCCAGCTTGTGCCGATTCTCCGTGGAACAGATTTATTACTACCATCATGAGCCATCGCATTGCGCAGACTGGGCCGTTCATCCGTGCCTTGTGCCGCCAGTGCCGATTATTCAACTGACACCAGACAGTACGCGCAGAACAGTGGGCCAGATCTTGAGAAATCTCTCTCCTGTCGATGAAATTTGTTTGCATTCCTCTAGTGACCCGGCAAAAACTGCCGGCTCTAAAACATCAGCCTTGGATGAAAGGAGCTGGGCCTGGATGCCCAATATTCCTCCCTTGAGTTGATACCGCCTCCACCGCCGGGGGGTTTGTCGCATTGTGATCTCAACTTTCATTGTTGAGAGAATATGCGGCCATTTTGTTTAATAACTACCCGTTGCCTTGGCGGCGTCAAAGATGAGTCTCATCGTCATCACATTCGCTGAGCGTCACTCTATTTGGCAGTCTGTCTCACTGATATCTCGCAGATTGAGAGCGAATTCTCAGCAAACTTGGGTCTGCGAGGTGGACTTAAAGAATCTAGTATTTCCCTCGCTGTTGAGAAGACACGATCCGTCCCCTCGAGCATCCTGTTCCCAGGACCAGCTCTTTGAGGACTTTGAGAGCCCCAGGTGTCGACTGTCATTAAAATGCGGATTGTCCAGCTGAGTAAATACATTGAAACCAGGCCTCTCGTCACGTATCTAGTACCTTGTCCCTTTCTAGCCCTGCGTGTGAGACGACCAGAGTGGTTTCCCTCGTCATGGGAAAGGCAACGAGCTGCTCAAGGGTTTCTGTTTTTTCCCATGTTGCTAGTTCTTACATGTTATAAGCAACATTGCCCTACTGTTGAACCATGCTCATTGCTCGTATTGTTGACCAGCTATAAATTTTGGCCCTCTTTCGAGGTCGATGTCCTATGACGATATCAGCAGGATTTGACATTGATGTAGTCGTGTCACGCATATTGGTGGCACCACATGTATGCATGCCAATAATTTGGTGGTTTTGTGTCACAATGTGCCCTTGGGATTGCGTATTGAACACGGAGATCAATATGTACTACTTTGTCTCAAGGTATTCTCCACAATTGTATAAATCAACCAGCTCTCAGGCACAGTTGACAGAGAAGTCTCAACGGGATGTGAAATGCTCAAGATCAGCTACAAGCGCCGTTGTCAACGATATGTCTGTACAGGGTAGGAGCATTTCCGCGGGATTGAGTGGGGGTGGAGTTGGCTGACCGTGTGGGCCGCATCCCTTCCCCACAAACGAACAAGCTCAACAGCACTGCAGTCTAGCCTTATCACCATCACCTCCACCGGCCCAGGGCAAGCTGCCAGCTCCATCTTTGTCCTCAGCATCGTCATCGAGCGGGAGAAGTTGAATCCGGTTCTCCTCTCTTGCTCACAGGCGAACCTTCGCACATTTCGATGCACGGCGACTGCCGCTAACCTTCCGTCCACCAAGGTAACCCTAACGAGCGGCCTCAACGTTGCAAGGGATGGACCGTCTTCCCCGTGAGCTCGTCGAGGAGATACTCCAGCAATGCGTCGCACAGGGTCACAAGAATACGGTTCTCTCCCTTCGTCTCGTGTGTCGGGTGTTTAACCAGATCCTCAAGCCCATCGCCTGTCGCACTATCGGCCTCGACTTTTCGCGACTGAACAGGCGCAGCAGCAGGAAACACCCCGATCCTGATGCCTTGCAAACCATTGGTTACCAATGCAAGGGTATCTATATTGACCTCTTGGTTATTCGGGACGACTGTAAGAACCCCTTCAATAGCCCCTAGTTTATAAAGAGCCCACATTGGCTGACACATTACATGAATAGTGGAGGTGGATTTCCTCGAGGACCTCTTCGAACGCGTCCCTTCCATGACCGAGTTTTGTCATACACTACACAAGAAGTACTGCATGAACGACTACTCGTTCACGGAACGAGAATACTTCTTGATAGTCGAAACCGTCCTCTTCAACTGCCGCGGCATCGAAAGCCTTCGATTAAACCTTCCCATCCAGCTCGTCGGCCGACACTGCAACGTCTCGACTAGGGTCCTGGCCAACACCCTGAAGGCGTTTGCTACACGCCCTGAAGAGGATTCAGCAGATTTGGAAACCTTGGTCGTTGAAAACATGACCGACATAGGAATATGTCATCTCTGGATGAACCCCACCGACGTGGTAAACCTAATAAAGGTTCTGGAGTCCCTGAAACACCTCGTCTTCAGTATCCGAAGACATGAAACCGAACCCCAGCGCGTGATGGTATTTGGAGCGTGCTTCTGGAATCTCCTGGCAACTGCAGACCGACTCATAAGCCTGTGTCTGATAGGTCAAAATTCCGAAGACCGCCCTCCCAGAGACGTCAAGCAGACTAGGTCCAGACAGATGAGCGTGGAAGAGTGGCGAGCGAGGTCATTACCTTGCCCGAAGAACCACATTATCCTCTCAAACGTGACTTGCCTCGAACTCAAGAAGATGGAGTTGTCATCTGACGTCCTGGTCCGCATTGCGAAGAACTTGGGGGCCACGCTGGAGGAGCTCTACCTCAATGAAGTCTATTTGAAGGTGGAGGCGTCCCAGACCTACAACCAAGACTCGAAAGACGTGCTTTGGGTAGGTCTTCCGAACCAACGTCCTCCTCCCGAGGGCCAATGGGTCGCAATGGCACTGAGATGTGTCGCACCGAATCTACGAATTTGCCGGGCATCGTCCCTGGCATACGACCGCTACTTGCGAGAAGATGTCCCTGGGACCCCGGAGTTCGACTTTATCGACCCATGTGGCCTAAGCAGAGGAATCAGCCAACGTTTTATCGAAGTTGTCATGGGAATAGAGCAGCCGAACTTGCCTAATGGGGACCCGATTGAGTATTTCCCGCGTGATTCGAGCTTCGATCATTTGACCAGGGAGCTCAAGCCGCGAGCCCATCCACCACGGATGACCGACTACGACACGAACACATACCAGCTTGATATTGCAAATACTACGTCGGAACATCTGCGCGGGATTGACGGCACCTTTGCCAACATCAACTCTAATACCCTCGACGAGCTGCACTATATTGCAGAAACGGCATGCCGGGGTATGAATGAAATGCAACGCCGCAGGAGCCAGTGAACAGTACGCGACGCTGCCCGCAGAGGGCGGTTAGGACTTTATGAATTACGACTATAAGAAGGACATGTTTCAATTTCAGAATACTTGGGCTCTGTGAGGAAAGACAACACGGCAAGGTCTATCTATCACTCGACGTGCTTTAATACCGTCGAGGAGATTCCCTTCACGAATGCCATCTCAAGTCGCATTTTGAGTAGTAATCAATTGGAATTGTCAATGGCTATATTTGCTATTGGATTACAATTCAACAACTTTTCCTTAGGTTGCCCCGGTGTATATGGGCTACCTCAAGACTACACTTGCCACACTATCATCCTCTTTATTGTTTGCTCAAACTCCATCTCATCAGAAGTCGTAAAATTATTGAAGTCTAACGCGTCTATCGCCCAAGATTTTTTTTGCAGTTCGCCTTCTCCCTTTTCTTTCATTGTCCGTTTACGCCATTGCCGTTCACACCGTTTCCATTAATGCCATTAGAACCGTTGACTGCGTTCTTCGATGCCGCCACAGCCTTCTGCAGTGCTTGGAGCACGTCATTCTTTAGGTCTTCGGCATCTTCCACTCCACAGCTGATGCGCACAAGATCGTCAAATACACCAACAGCCTCGCGTTGGTCCCTGGGAATACCTGCGTGAGTCATGCTGCTGGGTACCTCGACCAGCGACTCGATACCGCCCAAGCTTTCGGCCAAGGTGAAGATTTTGGTGAACTGACAGAAACGTTCGGCTGCGGCGTGGCCACCCTGGATGCGGAAGGACAGCATACCACCGCCCATGGCGTCGCGGTGCTGCTTCTTGGCGATGTGGCGCTGGGGGTGTGATTCGAGACCGGGATAGTTGACGGCGATGACTAGAGGTGAAGCCTCAAGGGCAGTGGCCACGGCAGTTGCGTTTCTGGTGGCCTCGCGGGCTCGCAGGTGAAGGGTCTTGAGGCCTCGGTGGGCGAGCCAAGAGTCGAAGGCGGATGGCACGGCGCCAATGGCGTTCTGGAGGAAGCCTAGACGCTCCTTGAGTTCATCACTGTTGAAGGCAGCGACGCCCATAACAACATCGCTATGGCCATTGATGTACTTGGTCACGCTGTGGACAACAATGTCGGCACCGAGGTCGAGTGGATTCTGAACATAGGGAGAGAGGAACGTATTGTCGACAACAACCAGCACACCACGCTTATGGGCCTCAGAGACAACAGCGCGGATATCAACGAGTCGCAAGGTAGGGTTGCTAGGGCTCTCGATCCAGATCAACCGGGTCTGGTCAGTGATGTGTTCTGAGATGTCGACCTCAATCTCCGGAGTAAAGGTGACCTTTACGCCATGTGCCTTTGCAACCTGGGTGAAGTAGCGATGGGTGCCGCCGTAGACATCCGAGACGGAGATGACATGGCTTCCGGAAGCAAGGCTCTGAAGGATGTTGGCTGTGGTGGCGCTGCCAGAGGAGAAGGCGAGGGCGTACTTTGCCTTCTCGAGAGCAGCGACGGCGGCCTCGAAGTTTGTGCGGTTGGGGTTCGAGGAGCGAGAGTATTCGTACTCTCCCACGGGCTTGCCCACAGCAGTCTGGGCGAAGGTGGTGGAGAGGGAGATGGGCTCGATGACGGCGCCGGTGGTGGGGTCATGCGGGGATCCGGCGTGGACGGCGAGGGTTCCGAAGGCGTGGACGGGGGACGGAGGACGAGGCGGGGTGGCCACGGGGTCTGAGTTGAGGAGAGGAAGAGCCGACATGGTGAGATGGCAATTGAGATGATGGATTGAAAAGAGGAACAGGAATTGGAGGAGGACGAGAGAGAGCTGAAGGTGGAAAGGAGGAGAGGAAACCCTTTTGATTACCCAGGAACCGGCCGGCACCTTCTTCTTTTATGTCAAACTAAGGCACAGAGGATGCACTCCTCACACCTGGTGTCTCCTTAGTTTGCCCCCGGACCGAAAAAAAATATGCTCGTCCTTTGCGCGATTCAAGGGCGGGATGGTGGAAGTTGAAGCGTCGATGCTGTTATGAGACGGAGGGGCTGGGCGAAGGAAGAGGGGGAAAGAAGGGAGGTGTTGTGCAGGTACGAGAGAAAAGGTCAAAAAAGTTTAACGATCACGTCAGTTTTCTTTTTATAAGAGAGACAAAGATCAGAGGACAATTGCGCAACAAGAGCAAAAGTATAAAAAAAAGCCTGTGTGACTCCTCAATGGGATCGTGAAGAAGGAGGGGGAGAGGACGGGAGGACCACGCGGCTGCGAACGGATGTCGGGGACCAGAGATGTTTGTGTGGCTTGCGGAGGGATCAATTTGTTGAATTGATGTCAAACAGGGACGAGATGATGAGATTTTTATATCGACTCTGGAGTCTCATGATAAATGCCCTCCTGACTGGACAATCAAACTACGCAGGCGCAAGAAACGCCGAGTTCTGGATATTCAATTTGTAAGGCAGCGTACGATGTTGCCCCTCTTTCGACGACAAATCCATCATCGCGGGGCAGACTTTTCCATTCTACGGATGACGCAAAAGGTTCGATGACGGAGGACAAGGGGTTTCGGGGTAATCAATCCATGTGGTTTCGGACGGCCTTCTTCCTGATTTTCTCGGGACGGGATCTTGAGGAACCTTTCGCCTTGGAAGGCAAGGCGCAAGAATATCATTCGGACTTGCACTTCGCCGGGGTCAGGTGAATCCGGATCTCGGGAGAGGAGGTAGATTGCGAAATAGGTAAGCAGGTTTGTACAGTACATACCTAGTTACTCAAGAATGCCCGGCGGTGTGGCGGCGGCTGGACAGGAGTTGACAAATGCAACTGCTGCTTATCCTATCTTGGGCGGTTGCGTGCGAGTTGGTGTCCTGTTGTACTCCGCACCTTTGTAGCGATTTTGTAGCACGAGTGATTCGTGAAAGAAGGGCGGAAACGACACCATGGCTGAGTTGGGGAGGTGGCGGGCAGAAGCGGCTCATTTGGTCCAAGATGGAGGGGCGTGTGGCGTTTGAAGGGAGAGCCGATAGGCGAGTAATTCGTACGTAGACATGGGTGCAAAAGGGCAAAGGGACAAAAGGACAAGAAGAATGGTGGAATCTGAAAGTTGGATTAGTAAAGCGACAGATGATGGAAGTCAGACTTGAAACGGTGACAGCGCCGCCAAGGCTGCCGCATGTGTCGTAAGAAGAGTCAATAATAACTCTGCCAGGGAGCGAGGGAGGCATAAGAATGTAGGACGATCCTATCCTCCTCATCTCCTAGAATCATGCCGTTCCGCTACGTCAGCAAACGATGCAAGTTAGCTGGCAACAAAGATTCGGTGAGCACAAATAGGGTACGGGGAAATGCGAAGAGACTCAAAGAGCAAAGGCGCTGCGACATGGCAGAACTAATACTCGACTTTGATAGGATGTAAGGCTGTGATATCAGCTGCATTGCATGTGCAGTACGAAGACTAAGACGATAAGCCACACTCGATCGGCTGAACATTAGCTGGTTGTGTATGCTTGATGGGCGACAGAACAGCTGAGCTAGATATCCGGAGTACGAATACGAGATCTCAGATGCGGGAACGAGATAGTCGTATTTGAGGCGCCGCGCTGGTGGTTGTGTTGCGACGGGATAAGCGAAAGGAATGGGTGGGCGAATGCAAGGCCAAGCGCCCTGCAGTGACAATAAGGGCATCATGATGATGATGGTGGTGGCAGATAATATCAGCCAGATGAGTCGACGAGATGAGATGGATGACAGGTCCAGTCCTGAGAAGATACCCCAACCCTCCAACTCCCCCAATCCCGGTTCCTGATTCCATCCGCGTCCGTCCCAAAGTGGAAGCCTCGGGTGCCTTGCATGTCTGAGGGCGGCCGTTGCTGACGACAGCAAAAAGGCCCGGTTGTGTCACGGGGTTTTATTTCGACATTGCACTTTCGTGTGTTTTGTTGTTTGGTACATCTGAGACGATGTCACGTTGATGGGGGAGACATAATAGCGAAGGGCCGAAGACTCAGACAAGAACATGATAAAACCGACCAAAATGCCATGAGAATGGATTCATGCAATGGAGCCGGCGGAGGCAGAAGAATAAGCACAGACAGCAGAAACGGAGGAAAAAGAGTTGGGGATATTAAAACAGCCCTGGACCTGGTAACTTGTGGAATCTCACTTTTTTTTCTGCATCGATTCTGCCAGCCTTGTTTGAAAACGGCCTTCTAGAATTGGCTCAGATCCAAACAAAGACGGGGAGGAAACGAGGCAACGACAGATGAATGGGTTTCAAAGCCACCGGTTGCTCGGAAGCTTTGTCCGATGGGATGGAACGTGGGAGATGCACCCATTCAACTACCCGGTCTATCCCAGCCGGTTTGGAGAGAAGACGTTGGGATTGGACATGGGTGAACATGGAAGACATGGGGGGGAGGGAGCATTTGCAATCAATCACAGCCCGTCTTCTTCACCGTCTTGTTCCAAATCTCCCCATTATTCGGCGATCTCCAGCGGCTCAGAGGCAGAGGCATGATACGACTCGGACACACACCACCCGGTACTGCTCCACGCGGCGCCGCGCCCGCCAACAGAGCCTCGGGAGGGGCAGATGGGGGGAGAATTGATACTTGTTGGACCCTTTGGCCCGTCTTCCGTCTGGTCCGTCTTTGGTCTGCCCAAGCACGGAACATCTTTAATTGGTGTTTTGGTAGATGTATGAGCTGGTGGTCAAGGGTTCACGGGAGACGGGAGGGACCCTTGCGCAGTTTCGACATCTGTTGGGGGAAATTCTGCTGCTGCGGTTGACGTTGCTGATGTTCCTGATATTGTCGATATTCTTCTTGTTGCTCTCGTCTTGGTTCGGCCGCTGTCATGATCCCGGCTCCGAGGACTTGTATGTAAAAGGTATGGAGGACCGGCCCTGGGGCAACTTAAGATGGGACGAGATGGACGGGTTATCTCCTGTGCCGTGCAAAGAAAAAGACCGAGAGTAACGACTACTTCCATTTGTACCTTCCCTGTGTTGATTGAAAAGAGCCGCCGAGCTTTAACCAAACGAATGGAAGTTGCGGGGAGGGATGGACTTGTCAAAGCTGACTGGTGTCACACACTTGTCGTTGACTGGCTCCCTTCAAACAACAACAACAACAACAACCAGATCAACTCCATCAACAATAATACATACATTCTCTCAACAAAATTTCGATATATGCTCACCTCACATCATGAGTGACAACTGACAACATACTTGCATTGGCGTCTACCACGTGTTTTTCCTCGTCTCAGCACGAGCTCCACACTCCACCACGTCCATATCTCCGCCGTTCAAAAAATCATCCAAAAAGTCAAGGCCGTCACCGACTCGGCGGTCGTCGACGCCATCCCTGTTGTGGCAGTGCCCTCTAGCTCGCTCACTCGTCCCTCTTGAGACTTGCACTCCCACCGGCCACCGGGTCCTTGTTGCCCACTTTGACAGCCGTCCCAAGCAACAGGCTGCCAGAAGTCGTTCCTTTCTTCACCAATCTCCTCGACCGCCCCGCTATCCGTGCCTGCAATCCGCTTTCTGGGGGAACTCCGTCCATCACGACGCACCGAGCCGCACGCACACCTTCTTTTCTTCTTGACAAAACCCCCGGCCAGCAGCTGTGTTCAACCACGCTCTCGTCATGAACCTTCTCCTCTGATACGCAAACAACTTCAATCGCGCACGAATACATTCCGTCGTCTTCAACTAGCCTCCCGGATCCAACGAGGCCCCTACGCCTCCGCGGCCATGCTGCGACTGCGAATACTATCCCCTGTCCTCTCAGCGAAATCCCCGAGAGCTAGTTGACGACACGTGAATCAATACCCATAAACTTCCTCTGTTCACCTTCAGTCATGCCGCCTCGACGCTCCCACAAGAAGTCTCGCGCCGGATGTCGCAGGTGCAAGAACAGGAAGATCAAGGTATGACTTATCCCCGTCGCCGCCGCTTACCGAAACTTCCGCAAGCCCTCCTCCGTCTGAGACCCGATCCTCATTATCGACCGAGCCCTCCCGTCCCCGTCTGTTCTAGATCACTTGCTGAACGTCTTCTCTTTCCATGATGTAGTGCGACGAAATCCACCCACGATGTGGAAACTGCGCCAAACATGGCGTGCTGTGCGATTTCGGCAATCCGGACGTCCTCGACGAACTTGTCGCCTCGACCACCAGCTCCGAGAGTAATGGAGCTCCTACCCCAAAGCCTACCACACCACCCTTACAAATTCCAAAGACTCCGTCGATACGACATTCATCGGTTTCTAATGCCTCGAAAATGGCATCGTCAACCCCTTTCTATGCTCAACCTTCGACGACAGTAACGACATCCCTCTCCGGTCAAGTCGACAGGATGTTGGAGTTGCGCCTCATGCATCAGTATACCACCGTTACCTCCAAGACTCTCTTAAACAACTCTCCCGCCACCGAAGAAATCTGGTCTCGCACACTGCCCCAGATGGCCTTTGCCAAGCCCTACCTGATGGATGCAATTCTTTCTGTGGCCGCCTTCCACCTTCGTTCCATGGCGCCTGATGATAAGGCTTTGATCCGCGCATCACATGCTTATTCCGCATCTACTCTAGCAGCTTATTGCGCTTCACTCAACTCTGGCATTACCCCGGACAATGCTGAGGCTTTGTTCCTGACGGCAGCCTTGATCGCGTTCCAGGCTATCGCCTCCCGCATCTTTATCAAAGATGACGCGGATGCCGACCCTAACGACCCAACGAGCCGGTACGCACTTCCCCTAGCATGGTTCCATTCTTTCCAAGGCGTTAAGACCGTTGTGGCGGCGTCTTGGCTGTGGATTCGAAATAGTACGGCCGTCAAGGCGGTTATCGATTCTCAGCCCAGCTTTCAGCTCGACTTAAACCCTCGATCAACAGTTTCCTTCTTTGGCCACCTTCTTGAAGGTGTGGAGGAGGAACTTGTGGCCGAAGATCCTCGATTCGTCAACGCAACAGCCCAGGCCTACTCGCATGCCGTTTGCGTCATCAACTGGGCGCACAAGAAGCGGTATCCAGCCGCCACTCTCGCTTTCCTCGCTACAGTCTCAAGGCGCTTCGTGGAGCTTGTCGAAGCAAAGAGGCCCCGCGCACTGGCAATCCTCGCTTGCTTCTTTGCGCTACTGAAGCGTATGGACACATGGTGGCTTCAGGATGTGTCACGTAGGGAAGTGATGGGACTGGTGGGTATGTTCGAGCCTGGATCTAAATGGTGGAGGCATCTTGAGTGGCCTGTCAGGATAGCTTTGTGGGATGGAGATACGATACCACAGGATGTATGGGGAACGGACTGGGACACGGAACCTCCAGAGCAGGAGGGCTCCGTGCAGTCCATGCTGCACCACATTGAAATGATGGCCGACATGCTCAATCAGCAACCCATATTGCAGCCCATACCCCCCATGGCTCCTCCACGTACACCAGCTCACCAACAAACTGCGCCCGAGGACTATCTCGAAGCAGTCTCACCAGACTGAACGAGATGTTGGAGCCTTGATGGAGCCAGAACTCACGACCGGAGCGCTCGACATCATCTGAAACCCCCTTGGGTGCTAACTCAACTCGATTCACACGCTTACCTTCTAGCAACTACTTTCACGACGCAAGTCTTCTAATACCCCAGGCGATGTCAGACTTATGAATACGTTACGATAAATGTGGAAACAGGGAGCTTTGGCGACAGTATAAATAAAGAGAAGAAGAGGAAGTATTACGGAGGAGCTAATGAGACTTGGAGGTACAGACGAGTGAAACACGTCAGTGGGATTCTAGGATGGGACAAGCCATCCCCCGAAGACCACACCGACAGGGGTTGTCTTGGATAATCACCACTCAGACGAATCTTCTGGTGCGACGTGAACAAACACATGGCAGCAAACCTATGATTCGGGTGGGCTCTCAGATCGAGGTGGGAAATGGAGGTGATGGAGATCTTGACTCCTTGGGACGAGGGCTGGCCAATACACCAATGAGAAGAGCCTCAGAATACGGTATGAGGTTAGCGTGGGCTGGGGTGGGACTCCCACACCGGGGCTGGGACTCGGACGTGCGATATCCCCCAGTTTCCAACGACCACTATTGGATGGAGACGCAGAGACGACACAGCGTGACACACGAGAGACCGACCAGCTCGAGTCCGAACCCGAACGTGAAGCCCGGTTGTTAACTCCCGTAGTCTGCAGCATGGACTTCGTTTGTTTGCCGGGTCCGAGTCCGAGTTTTGAGACATGACGGGATCTGATACCTATATAAACATCTATCTCCACCACTGTCTGGTTGATGTCTGCTATCACAATCGAGCTCAACAAGGACACTCGAGAGAGCTCTCTTTCTACACAACAGGCTGTTAAACTTAATTGTATATTTTATCTTTACTATCTTTGGGCTCATGTACACAATGGCCACCTCGAACAGTGCCGCCTATCTCGTACGGCCAGACCGCTCACCTCTCGAGGTCAAAGATGCACCTTATCCTACTCCTGGGCCCAACGAGGTCGTCATTCGCAACCGCGCCGTCGCCATTAACCCCGTTGACGCCGTAAAGCAAGTCGCTGGCAAACGGATGTTTCCATGGCTCGAATATCCACTCATCGTGGGGAATGACGTTGCAGGGGAAGTCCTCGAGGTTGGCCCCGATGTCAAGCGTTTCCAAAAAGGCGATAGAGTCGTTGCCCTCGCCTTGGGCATAGACAAAAGAGGCAAACGGCCTCAGGAAGGCGCGTTTCAAGAGGCCGTCGTCGTCAGGGAGATGCTCACGGCGAAAATCCCTCACAACGTCACCTTTGCCCAAGCTTGCGTCGTCCCCCTCGGCGCTTGCACAGCTGCGTGCGGTCTTTTCCAGAAGGACCAGCTGGCACTGGAATCTCCTCGCGTGGCGGAGAAGAGGACTCACACGGGGAAGACGCTGCTCATCTGGGGAGCTAGCACCAGCGTGGGAAACAATGCCGTTCAGCTCGCTACTGCTGCTGGTTACGATGTCATCGCTACGGCGTCGCCTAAGAACTGGGACGCTGTGCGTCGTCTGGGCGCCGCGGAAATGTTTGATTATCGCAGTCCGACAGTCGAGCAGGACATCATCGCTGCGTTTGCGGACCGAGAGTGCGCGGGTGCCCTGGCCATCGGAAATTACTCACTGGGGAGATGCATCGACATCGTCACTCAAATTCCAGGGGCCCGCCAGTTTGTCTCGCAGGCTTCCATCGACACACCGGGGCCGTTTCCCACCTCGACTCTGGCCATGATACCCTTCGTTGCCAAGTTCATGTGGCTTTCGGTGACGATGCGATTCAAGATCTGGCGCAGTGGTGTGGGGAGCAAGTTCATCTTCGGCAGTGACTTGGTAGAATGGGATGCGAAGGATGCAATGGTGTTTCGGTTCCTGGAAGATTCGTTGCGGGAGCAGGAGTACGTTACGAGCCCCGAGCCCATGGTTCTCGGCAATGGGCTGGAGAAAATCCAGGACGGGATGGATACCATCTTAAAGGGCGTTACTATGAAGAAAGTGGTCGTGACTTTGGAGTAGGTAGAGGACGCAATTGAGACGGGGTAGATGTAATTAATAGGAAATGATATGAGGAAATTCATCGATTGACATGGTCTTCCTGGGACCTTTTCCAGACGCCCAACTCCAAGTCCGAAAGGCAACTAACTACGTTTGCTCTATTGCTTTATCCTCTTGTTGTCCTCCTCGTCAATGTTGTCCTCCAGCTCCTCAGCATCCTCATTTCGGTTGCGCTTCAATCCCTTCATCTTGCGCAGCTGCATCTCGCTGAGATCCTGCTTGCCCAAGTGCACGCGACCAATCTTGTCACCCATGGCGTCCGTGGTGATGTTCTTCTTGGTGCGCTCCTCAAGGCCGCGGGCCTTCTTCATGGCCTCCTTGCGCATCGACTCGTCGGCCTCCTTGACACGCCCGACGTGGAAGTCCATGCGGGGACCAATTTCTTCAACCTCGACGCGCGGGAGGCGCTGACCGCTGCGCTTGGTTGAAATGGTGTAGACGCGCAGATGGATGGTGGGCTTGGCGTCGCCGTCGCCGGCGGTGTCCTCGGCGCTGATGGATACGATGTACTGCAGACCCTCGACGTCAATCTTGTCGTTGGTCTCGCCCTTGAAGAAGTCGATGAACATGCTCTTGGCGAGGGTGTACTCGTCGGCGATGGGGTTCTCGAAGGCGGTGCCGGCGAAGAGCACCATGGGTCGCATGCCGACGGCGAACTTCTTGGTCTTGAACTGGGAAATGGTGCGGAAGCTCTCGGGGTCGAGGTAGAGCTCGAGCATGTCGTAGACCTTGTGGCCAAAGGTGCGGACGAGGGTGAGGTTGTGGGGGCGCTTCTTTTGGCTGCTGCCAAAGACCATCAGACTGGCGTCGTTCTTCTCGGAGAAGAACTCAAGCGAGTCGGCATTGTCGAACGGGTGGATGGGGTTCTTCTTGGTGAACTTTTTGGCGAGGGGCTGGCGCATCTGGTGCAGGTCGTTGAGGGCGTCCTGGACGATCTGCGAGCAGGTGGTGCCGCGGAGGAAGAGGCAGGTCTTTGGGTTCTCGACGGCCTTGGGCTCTCGCTTCTCGAGCGCGCGCTTCGAGCGGGCATTACGGGGTTTTCTGGAATGGAATGTTAGTAGTGATGGATGAGATTGGGGGAGATCAATTCGAGCATACACTTGGCGAAGCATCTTTGCGCGTGATTGTGATGTTTGCCGTGGTGGATGAGGCTCCGTGAGAACGGAGCTGGATGAATTCTTCCAAGACAGAACGAAAAAAAAATCCTTATCGATAAGCTCACCTTGCTCTCACCAGATCTTTGCTCACCTTGTCGCCGTCCCGCTCGTACCTTCCGCATTTGGCGTCCGCACGGAACGATCGGCGAAAAGCCGGGATTGGAAACCAGGTGTACCCCGCAGTCACGTGGACCCTCCGTGAAACGGAGCGCATTTACCTGACGTACCAACCGACCGGGCAGCCTCGGTATCTCGCTGAGTCCGTAGAACGTGGAGGAATCTTAATCAACCGTAGCCAGGGAGGAAACCTCAGATCTTCCACCTTGTCTTTTATTTGATTACTTTCCACAACAATCTCATTCTTTTCTTCCCTTCAACACAAACTTGACTCCGTCGTCATTCTATTCACCAGACCACCTCCATCGATCGACCCCTCAATTCCAACCAGCATCATGTCGTTTCTAAGCGGTGGCGGCGAGTGTTCGACGTCGGGAAACCCCCTCAGCCAGCTCCATAAGCACGTTCAAGATGACAAGACCCTACAGCGCGATAGACTGGTAGGCCGAGGCCCCGGCGGACAGCTGAATGGCTTCCGAAGCCAGAGCGCCAACGCCCCTCAGGACGAGGTATTCATAAATTATACAATGACAGATTTGGTGCATTACTAATGCAATGACGATACTCGCAGATGATGAATGGCTTCCTCAATGGTGGCCCAAACCTCCAACAGGAGTTTCCCATGCAGGCTGGGCCTATCGGGCCCCTTCATCCCGCCCAAGAGGCCCAGATGCGGGCAAGCTCAGCGTCACCGCACTGGGCTCACGACTTTAACAACCAGCCTGCGATGGAGTCCGCCTTCTCACCCCCGCCAGCCCAATTCAGTACCGACGAATTCTCCCGCTTCCAACAAATGCAAGGCGGCCCGGCCTCCTCCTCACGATCGACCCCAATGCAGAGCGCTATGCCGAGCCAGATGTCTCAGCCGATGATGGGGATGGGAATGATGAACCGTGGCCTGGGCTACGGTCCATCCATGTTCCAGCCCATGTACCAGAACCAACAGCAACAACAGCCCATGATGCAACAACAAGAGGGCAAGGGTAAGGGAAAGTTGGTTGAGCTCGACGATCACAAGTGGGAGGAGCAGTTCGCCCACATGGAGCTACAAGACACGGACAAGGGCAAGCAGAAGGAGGAGAAGGCTGCCGAGCGCGAGCTAAATGAGATGGATAAGGCTATGACCTCTGAAACTAATGAGTTCGGTGACTTCGAATCTATCTGGAAAGGAATTCAAGCTGAGACGGCTGCGTCTAGATCCATGGTTAGCGAAGAGCTATTCGACCAATTCGATACCGAGTGGAACAACAACCAAATGCCCGACTTCGAGGGCATGGGCGATTGGGGCCGCCTCGGCGACCCAGCTTTCGAGCAGTACCTATTCGAAGAAGACAACTTTTTCATGAACGAGAAGACGAACGCATTCGACGAAGGTGTACGGATCATGAAGGAGGGCGGCAACCTCTCATTGGCCGCCCTGGCCTTTGAGGCTGCGGTGCAGCAAAAGCCCGACCACGTGGATGCGTGGGTGTATTTGGGGACCGCGCAGGCACAGAACGAGAAGGAGACGGCGGCGCTGCGAGCCTTGGAGTCGGCCCTCAAGCTGGACCCTAATAATCTGGCTGCCCTGATGGGCTTGGCCGTGTCATATACCAACGAGGGCTACGACAGCACCGCGTATAGAACCCTGGAGAGGTGGTTGTCGGTCAAGTATCCCAGCATTTTGGACCCCAAGGACCTGCACCCGCCAGCTGAGATGGGCTTTACGGACCGCCAGCAGCTGCACGACAAGGTCACCAACCTGTTCATCAAGGCCGCCCAGCAGATGCCCAGCGGCGAACACATGGATCCCGACGTCCAGGTCGGCCTGGGTGTTCTGTTCTACGGTGCCGAGGACTACGACAAGGCGGTGGACTGCTTCCAGGCAGCCCTGCACTCGTCAGAGATGGGCACGACTAACCAACAGGAGCAGGTGCACCTCCTCTGGAACCGACTTGGTGCAACGCTCGCCAATAGTGGACGTTCCGAGGAAGCCATTGCCGCGTACCAGGAGGCACTCTCCCTGGCCCCCAACTTTGTACGTGCGCGTTATAACCTGGGTGTTAGCTGCATCAACGTCCACGTACATCAGGAGGCGGCGTGCCACTTCCTGGCCGCCCTCGAGATGCACAAGGCCATTGAGAAGTCGGGCCGCAGTAAGGCGTACGAAATCCTCGGCGACAGTGCCGGGGGTAATGTCGACGAGACATTGGAGCGCATGTCGGCTCAGAACCGTAGCAGCACCCTCTACGACACCCTCCGCCGTGTCTTTACGCAGATGGGTCGTCGGGACCTTGCTGAAAAGACGGTGGTTGGCGTCGATCCTGACATCTTCCGCCCCGAGTTTGACTTTTAGAAGGCACGAATGAGATGGTCATGGAGAGGCGGGATTATAGCAGCTTGAGTCATGCTATATTGGAACTTTATACTATTGTCTGGACAAATGATCCGAGGATGATTTATGGGACGCCAGGATGTGGAAACTGTCATGAAGGAACGATAGGAAAAGGAATTAGCAGCTGTACATAAAGAAGATAGGTTTATCGAAGCGCCGTGTACGGATATATGCACAACGGAGCAGACACTCTCACAGATTCACTGATTTCGTATCGTTCCTGACGGTTTTTTTTTCCTTCGCAGCATGACCTTGAATGGACATAGGGCCAGCCTCTCGTATTCGACCCATTTCCAGAATATCGGGCAACGTTTGTTCTGCGGGATCTGCCCGTCTCATGTGAGTTTGGAACCGAGCGGGTTCAACCGATTGCCCGCCGGACTCACAACACTGGTTGCAAGGCATCGCTGGGCGTGTACAAGGCAGATGAGACGAGGTGACCTCGTCCTCAGCCTTCTGAATCATGGTGTAGGTTCGCGTGTTCGTGTTCCTTCTTGTCACACATACATGTGATGATGGACCCCTGAAGTCAAAAGCGAGAGCAACAGCCGATGAGGCCGAGACAAGTCGGCCCATGACGGGCCGTAATCCTGTTTTCTGATGATCCGGCCCGGAGATGGTTGCAGGAACTTGCCGTTTGCTTCCCTCGTTAGTTTCGTGTGTTAGACCGGATCTCCTACCACCCGAGCACTGGCTTGTGTTTTCTCAATGGGCCGCGACCAGCGCCATGGTGATAAAAGGTGCATGTCTCGGAGATGCCCCCTCCTCGTCCAACGTGAGAGACGACATGGGAACTAGTTAGTTGGAGCACAGGATGGAGACAGGTGTATTGCCAAGGGAATGTGTGGGGGGTGAGGCTAGGGGTATGCAAAGACATTGCGCAAGGGAGGGAAAGAAGAAGGAAGACTCGTCCAAGACAAGAATTAGTTGAGACCTGCAAAGCGGAAGATTGTGATTTCTCCATGATGGGGCTTCAGCTACTGTATCGGCGCTGAGGGCGGGGTGCGATTAGCTCACCTCACCCGCCTGGATCTTAAGCACTTGGCGCGTGTGATCGGAGCTATTGGAGCCATGGCGCATGCAGGCCTGAATGTTGCACGGGCGAGACTTCAGTGCCAGTTGTTGTTGGCTGGAGCTGGACGGGAAGATTGCGTGTAGAACGGCATCTCGACCGTCTCCGCGTGCTCAGTACCTAGTCCAACGGGTGTTTGTTTTGCTTTTTCTTGGCTGCTTCGCTCCCAACACTGGATTCGTAACTTAGCTACTTTGTATGCAGGCAAGACGCCGACCGATCTCACCGTGTACGTGTCATCCGCCAACACTCGGTCCTTGCCAATCATTGGCAAACCTTGGTAAAGCTGAAGGGACGATTGCTGACGCGAGAACTTTTACAAAGACCGCCCAAGGCCCAGGTCCTCGGGACGATTTGCAGACATGTCGATCACTGACCGACTGTCAAGAACTGTCAAAGATGCAAGGCTTAGATAGGCACGACGAGACCTGACAACCAAAACAAGGGGGGCGTGACAGTAATAAGGGGATATGGAGACAAACTCCTGACGCCGCTGATGGAGTTCATCACTGCCTGCATTCGTTTACTGCAAAAGAGTTGAAAGTGGGAAAACATGTGGTTCCCTCGCTTGATCGGTGTGGACCAGGCGGAGCTGGGGGGACTGAGGGCGTGAATGAACTTGTTAGTTGGTTATCCGTAGGTCGTCTTGGATCGCGGTGGCGGGAATCGGGCCTGCTAGAGGCCCCCTTGGTAACGGGAAATTGAGAAAAGTCTGGGGTATCTTCTGCCCCCAAGGGTTCCCCAAACCCCAATCGTCAAGCCAACAACTTGACATCACCAGTGTCTTGTCATCGGCGTGTACTCTGCCCGGCATGTCCTCTTTGCCTCGTAGGAAAAGAACAGACATAGAGTGAGAGGACACAGGATTAGTCATGACATCACTCAATATGACAAGTCCGTAGCACCGTCGCCGCGGACGCAGGTACATCATCTCGAGTCTGACAAGACCCGTGCAACCCCAGGTTGCGGCACTGGCCTCCTTTCCGCCCAGGAGAGACTTGCAAGCAGCTCAACGGCTCGGGTTCATGGGCCTCCGAGACACCATCATATCCGCTTCGGCGCTGGCGCCTCGTGACACCATGCTTCCCGTCTCTGTGCAAGGGGTGTCTTCTACCACAGGCACAATCCGTCCTGGCATCCTTGTGTGTATTCCTACGGCGCCAAATAGGTCGCCGGAGAATGCACTTCCCAGCCAGAAACCAATGCATCGCTGTATGCGATCTACACTGGCCAGCCTTGGTTGAACCAAACTAGGCATAGAGCCGCAACACAGCATTCGTCGCAGGCCGTGCCTTGCCCGAAAGTTATCGGACTGGGGTGTGAACCCATACCTTCTTGGGTATATTCCTGGTATCACCTACGGAGATGACGGTATGGGCACCGCATCAGTCGCAGGTCCGTCTGAGGCAGGCTGTGATCCGTGGACTATCAAGGCTGTCGTACCAAGTACCTAGCCAGGCTTTCAGCCTCCTTGTGTCGAGGCTGGAGCATAAACCTTCTGGCACGGTTTCTTGGACTATCAGGTGTCCACGTGGATGGGCAGACTCTGCTTTGAGATATTATCCCCAACTCAGTTCCGGCCGGATATGCATACCCTTGGAGGCCAAAGGTACCAAACGAGCGGGATAGTCGATCAAAAAGAGTTCGACCATGCAGAGGTTAGTCTCCTCGGTGGACACGATGCTGGACTCTCGATGAAGGGAGCTTATTTTGGAGGCCGAGGCCAGACGCCTTCTCATGTGGCAAACCGCTCGCTACCTGTACACTTCATGACTTGTGGTTGCCAGAGTGTACGGACTACTCGGGTACCTCCACCACGACGAGATGCCAGTTCCTTCAGGTTCCCAAAAGGCTGCATCGAGTCAATGAGCTTTGGCTAGTCCTATTATGGGTGATAAAGTGATGCCGAGAGCGGCTATGTGACGGTTGTGGCGATTTTTTTTTTTTGGGGGGGGGGGGGCCAAGAAGTGATTTGAATGTGCAATGCCAATTCAGATGTGTGCCGTATGTAAGAATGGAAAATGCTGGCCTTCCCGAACCAGTGGGATCGAAATTTGGTTGCCGAATCCAACGATTGACCATGAGATTTTAGAGCCAGCCACATGACGCCGTGTGTCGACGAACGCCTGGATGTGTATCCGTACGAGGCTCCTGTTGCAGGTGTACTCGAACACCCATGGATGGGTGACGATGCCTGCCGATGTCTGATAATACCGTACCACCTGCGAGATAATCCAATAGTTGCCTGCGCTTAGATGATTGTTAGAGTAGCATGCTGAGCCTGATGGTGCAATTGCCCATGTGAGGAATTCGAGGCCATTGTAGACGGTGCACATCGGGCGTGTGAACCGTGGGAACACCTGCAAGGTACAAGTTTGGCAACCCCAATTTCGCCGACTCGTTCATGCCAGGCTCTACGTCAGAAATTGCGAGGACCGACGTCATTCTGAGAATAGAGCAAAAACATTGACCCATGGCGGAAGTTGACAGAAGATGGTTTGAAGGTTGATAAGCCCTGGGAGCGGGGCCAAGTGACAATCTGAAAGGAGCAACATGAGGGTTTAATGACAAATCATGTAGAGAGTCATGTGGGAAATGCGGGAAAGGTTTTCAGAGTATGATCGGGACTTTGACGGGGAGGGGTGGTCGCCAACGCAATGTCCCCTTGTTGATCGTGGGTTATGGGACTAGTACTCGGGAAGGCCCTTGGAACTCAGAGCCAAGGGAAATGGGAGGATTCCTATTCGGCGGACCTTAGTATTATGGGACAAGAGCGAGCGCCCTCCTCAACAGACCCCGGAGCCATTCCCTCGGGCTCTACCAAGCTTCGTGAGCTACTGATCACCAACCGAATAGTCTTGGATAGCCATCAGTGTTAGTGACGTCTAATTGCGACATCAACACACGGCAACTGACAGTAGTTATCTTAGAAACATATTCGTACCAAAATAAACGACAACTCTCAGGGGCGTTGTGGTTGAATGGGGTTTCCGTGAACATGACTCGGTCCTGCGAAGCCAGGGAGACATTGGGGTTCACGATCGAATTCTTTACTTTCCCATGTCAGCTCTGCGGTTTTGACCATTATACCAACCTTCTTAGGGGCTGCTAACTCTGACGCTATGGCGCTATTGCTGCACGCGGCGCGGGGAGACGGCGAGGGACCGGTGTTGAGGCTGGGTTAAGCAGGGGTGTTTGGGTGCACAACCCCAGGTCGACACATGGATGAAGCGACTTGGGAGGATATTTTGACGGACTGTTGGGAAGAGCCTGGGAAGGGAAGACAACTGGCTGAGTGGGTTGAGACCTGAGAATCCGGGCAAATGGATGAATGTGAGCAATTTGGCCAACCAACTCTCAGGCATGTGAAGTTGGGTGTGAGTCCTGAGGTGAAACTTGGATTTGATTGAGACGATTCTGTTGCCAATCGACCTGATCGTTGGTGAGGAGCCGTTATGGCGCCGTAGTGGGTCGAGAGGAACGAGAATGTCCCAAGAAGCGGCATAACTTATAAGTAGGTATTGGACACAATATCATGATCTGCGAGAAGATCCGTGCTGTGTTGGAGCAATCAAAAGCTAATAGTGTCCAGCATCGCTCGAAATAGAACGAACGTACGTACAAATGCATACGCAACGTATTCGTATGTATTTCGTACATCTGCGGTTGGGGGGTGATGGGTTGCCTGAGACTGGTCGTCTTGCATAGATAGTGATTGTTGTTGGCTCCCGCATGGGCATGTCTTGTTGAGAGAGCCTGTGGGCCTTGGCCGCTAAATTTGACGGCAATCGTGTGATTGGTACGTCTCTCCGTAAGTATTCGTAGGGAGGCATGCACTTGATGCTGTGCCACAATCGCTGCGTCGTTGTCTAAGAGCTTCCCTTCAAGGACCGCCAACAAAGGGCCAGGGATGCTGGCCATGTTTCAACTGAGGGGAAGGCAACCTTTCCGGCACAGCAGAACCACGTGGGAGCCGCTTCTTTTCATCGGACGTGTTCGTGCCTCGTAGAGCTTGGAGCCGACGTTCGTTGGACGTTACGAGGCCCAGGAGAGTTTGAGAGCCACGATGATCACAGCCCAAAGGCGATGTGATGCAGTGTTGAAAGTTATTTGGATGCGTAATTCGTACAACCCAAGTCGCGTGGCTTTTGTGCTGCACCTGAGAGCATTGCCATGGCGTGAAAGTGATCGACATCCGAGATGCTTCGTGGGTGTTTGTCTAGTGCGAGGAGTGAGCATTGATCTGGATCCCCAGAGCAAACCCCTGAGTAGGGAAACGTGACACCCTCCGTTCTCAAGTTCCTGAACGTGGGAAGCCATGGCTGACCAAGGGGATTTCACTTACTTCATTAGCTCTAAGTATGTCGCCAACTTACGCATTGGGATGGTGGCTGTATTCCTAGTATCGATCCGGATATTTGTGCATGATGATAACATTGGGTGTTGAATTACTGAAGAGGGGTATCACTGTCAGTGGGATAGGTGACTGGTTGAAAGGCATGTGACCTGGTACAAAGGCATGACGCTCTTGACTGTCAAGGATTTGTTTTGTGTGATAGTTTGGTGGAAACTGGCTGGATAAGACATGACGAGAAAAAGAAAAGAAAGCAGAAGAAAAATCTCTCGAAAAAGCAATTTCAAGGACTGGTTCCCTCAAGACTCCGAGTGACTTCGTAAATTCCAGCGGTGAAGAAGCTATGTGCCATGTTCGTCCAATGGCTTGATTGTGTTGCTGGTCTGATAATAGTTGATGAGGCCTGTCGTCCAACCGAGTGCGCAAACATACTTCGTCGCCGCCCGAGAGCTTCCACGGAGACTGTGGTCTGTTGGCGTCGTTGAACGAGGGTGCACGAAGCACAAGCACCAACATGGTTTGGAGCTTGGCCCCCCCAAGTCCGAGGTGCAAATGAATGATGGGATGGAAGCTTGGTGATGTGTTCAAAGGCATGTCAAGGGACAAGTTTCGGATGATGGGCATAGGGACCTGGGAACATGTCAATGCGATGTGCGTGAGGCAACTAGTTGTGGATAGGACTTTCTGAACTCGTGGGTAGACTCCCTATTCCAAATGGATGTCTGATCTGGGCTGTCATCCAAGACGACTGTCATTTGAGACCTTGAAGACGAGGATTTTGATGGGCGCGGTGGGAAAGAGAGTCATGAACCGTTCCTGCCAGCTTTTAGGTGAGTAGAGGAGATACCTGAGGAGGAAGGTACCTAGGTACTTATCTATTTAACGCAACCTTCATAGACACACCCGGAATGTTCAGAAACACCCGACAACATCCCTAGGTGCCATTCTCTTAGGATAGAGGCATCTATCACCTTAACCAGATTGCAGGTTGGTTAATGCATAGATGGCTCCCAGCGGTTCACCGTGGAATATGTTGGCGATCCATGGACCCTCGAATTCTCAACAGCATGGAGTGGGTCGACTGTGCCTGAGGCGATCTACGCGCCTACCTACCCAGGCACCTAGGTAGGTAGGGACGCATGGGGAACGTAGCCTGCTACAAGTGCGAAGCAGGCGCTCTCGTTTCCTCTGATGGAGCTCGGATGTTTCTTTCACTGACAGCAGTGATTGATTGTCCATTGTGAACACATTACCATCACATTGAAACACGCCAAACAAACCCACCCACCCATCACTCCCGCGTCAGTTGATGGCACGCTACCTTGAGCAGCCTCCAGGCACATCCCTGTTCGGCGGGCTAGTGGGCTTGATGCTGGCCATCGAGATTCAGAACGTTTCCGTTGCGGACCCAACAGCGCCAGATCGGTCTCGCAGTGTCCACACACCCGCCAACAAATGTCTTGCGTCGCTTGTCTGGGGGAGGAAGCCGGACATGTGCGAGGAGAGCATTCTTTCTGCCTGTCTTCGCATGTTGGCATTTTGGATTTCCCTGCCTCGCACGTTACACTTCTTCCGTCAATGACTAATCGATATCAAACCTTTCGCCTGGGCGGCGCCCACAAGCTAAGAATCGGTGGTAGCCAGTTGCAGTGATGAGGGCTGCCAGTGTTTTAGTGTTCACGCTGGATTCGTACAATTTTAGGTATGTGGTGACCGTATGGCGGCGTCTGTTCTCCCTCCCAGACCGTCCGGAGATATTGTCGGGACAAGCCAAACAGTCCGATCACAGCACCAAGCAAACCAGGCCTAGGCCCAAACCGAGGCCCAAAGCCAAGCGGAGCCAAGACGTCGTCCCCCTTATGCTAGCTCGACCGACACATCAGTGGACAGAAGCTCAGAACGTGCAGTTGGCTGATATGCACTCCTACAACGCACAGTCGAGCCTCGACCAAAACGTATTGATTCGGCACGAGGAAAGGAGGGGAAGCCGGGAAACCAAAAAAAACTGCCGATGAGTTGGGCCAGTCACTGCTTGGCGCCGTCGCCTCCTTGAGATGCACCTCACGTGGCGACGGAGATCGCGCATGCAGTGAGCCAAGGTTGTTTGTCGCCCGGGACCACGCCCCATCCGTGGCTCGCTCACAGAAACGACAAGTCTCAAAAGTACTCGGATGGGAGGATTCCACTTCAAGCAAGCAGCATGGCCCCCCGGCTTGGCCCCGGCTTGGGACCATGGGACCATGGACGCGCTAGTCAACGACGCACGAGGAGCCCCGGCTGGGTGTAAGCCACACACCCACTCAAGAGGTTTCCAGTCCCTTCCCTGGGCTGATCCGCGGCGGACACCGCGTGCAGAGCAATTCAGCGAACTGTACAAAGTACGGTACTGTGTAACAGAAGAGCCTGTTTTCGTCGTCCAGGTTCTTGCATCGTCTCGGGAGTCGGGTCAAATGAGTGCACACAGTACCCGAAGGAGGTTGACGGTGAAGCCTGCTGCCCATCGTAAGCTTGTTGAACGCAGGGGCCCTTCTGCGAATTGCAACTTGAACAAACCCCGACCACCCAGAGTCCCTTCGAATCCCCAGGGGATCCTAGTTGCTTCAGGACACCTTTGAATTGGCACTGGCCTCCAAGTGGCCCCATGAGAACGCCGCTCAGCCTTTGAGATGCCACGACGTTTCGGGAACCGAGTCTGAAGAATTTTATTTTCTTTCGTTTTATCCGCACTCCCTTATTCGCTCTCTCGTTGTCGAATTTCGCCTCTCCTGGTGCTCGATTTCCTCCTCCGGTTCTTGGTTAAGCTAAATGGCCGAGGTGAAGGGGGAGCTATGACTGGGCATGTACCAACTAATATGTACCCAGGGATTTTCCTGCTGGAGTCGCGATGTACGCTACCCACTCTACTGTACAAATCTTATGTACAAAACAAAGTAATGCAGAATTGAGAGAAAGTTCAGTGAGGAACGTGCTCATCCCGCCGACGATTGGCATGTGGAATGGCCACCTCGCGTGTCTAGGAGAGCAAGCAAAACCCGGTACAGGCGCTCTCCCTCAGGTTCGAAAGCTCGTGTCGTTGTTCTACCTGATCCCTTGCGCTCGTCCCCTCTCTCGTGCCACCTGTCTCGAGTAAAGCTGGGAACACACGCAAACAACGAGTACAATTTCATCCTGGCTGAGGCCGTCGTCTGGCCAGCTGGATGGATGGCTGGGTGCAGACGTTGCACAAGCGTCTGTGCCCCCCTTCTCATCGGCGCACACAGGTCCCAATCCCCTCATCTCATCTCATCAGAGACTCCCATCGGCGCGGCTGGGCGAAGGGAATAACCGATAGACTGGCCCTGAGGGGGTTGAGGACCAGGGAGCCAACCATGCTCGGCATCAGCCAGCCTTGGTACGATGTTTCTGCAGCACCAGGCCATTGACCGTCGTGCACTGACAGGATGATGAATCTCAAGCCGGGCCTTTTCTGATATGTGCAGCATCATAGAGCCACGACTGAGCGCTTGACGCAACCGCACTAATGATGAATACTACGTAGATCGGCCCTTATCCAACTTGTCGTCGAGATGTTGTCGCTTTGGCAAGTCTGGTGCCAGTTTGGTGAAGATGCAAAGAGTAAGTAATTGGAGAGTTGGACTAGGACAGGTTTCTCTTGCCGCCTATGCTCCTGAAGTCGCTGAGAAGTCGGCCACTCCCCCCTTCTTCTTCCTCTGCAACATCAGCAGCAGCAAATTGGCTGGTCAAGGTTTGGGGAAAAGATGTGGATGGATACAAAGAATCACAGTGTGGGACGCCCCGACATATTCCAAGACAGTAGCGTGATGGCTTGCTTAGGAGTATCGAGTCTTGTTGGAATACCTCGACACATGGAACTGGGACCTTGTGGGGGCTACCAAGGCGCTTCGTACTGTGTACTGGTCCGCACCCAGGCCGGTGTTGTTTTAGGGCAGTATTTGCTGACTTTCCAGGGTCAGTCAAGGCACCAAGTCTCTCAACCCCAGGCCTGGCTGGAGTCGCGGGTACGAGGAAGCGTGGTATCTCTTCCATGAGTTTCTCGCGCCAGCTGCGGTTCTTCGATGAACTGGGGTACCTTCGACGGCAAGCCGCCACGCGCGGGCCACCTGTCTTGGAGGTTGCCAGCACTTTGAACGGCGGCCCTGAGAAAGCGCCTCTCTCAGCTTGTGCCTCCCCCCTTGGCCTCTCCCGTCCAGTGGGAAGCTCGATACAGTGCAAACCCGCTAAAGAAGCGCGATTCTTTCCCTTGCCGGGGACGCGCAGGTTGGGGAGGGTTGAGCGCCTGGCGGGGCGTGGCTCTTACCCGACTCACGGATGGATGCCCATGTTTTTTCCTCTCTGGCGCCAGCGAACGTGGGAATGGAGGCCACCAAGGCCACAAGATTGGCCAAAAGAAGCTGGAGGCAGAGAGAACAGGGTCGACTGGATGTACCTCTTTCCCCGAGTCAAGCCTCATGAGTACATCGGCCGCCTCCAGACCGGGGCAATTTTGAGGTAGCCTCTGGCCATCTTGGGTCGTCGTGGGCGTGCTAAAAATCCATGTCCCGTCTCGCTCGCCCATGTGGCTTGGGTCCGGGGGGGTCTCTGTTCTCTCACTCACTCACTCGCGCTCTCTCCCTCTCCCTCTCAATTCCATCCCGTATCCCCATCCACAATCCCATCCATCCATCCTACAACGTCAAGTATGGCCGGGCACCCCTCCCAACTTCGCTCTCAAATCTAAACGTATCCCGCTCCTCTCTTCTCAGGAGCCGCTCTGAGTGCGTCTTTCCCAACTCTCATCTCCCCCTTGTATTGCCTCCTCCCACGATTCCCTCGTCGTTGTTGTCACCACACCCGCACCCTACGACCCTCTCCTGGGCTTCTATCGCGGCCTCTCGCTCTATCTTGGCGTCTGTGTCTGCTGCCCTCGCCTCGCTCAATCATCTCGTCTCGTCTGGTCTAGTCTTGTTCCCAGTAGACTCGACTTCGCCTTCCGCTCGAACATATTATATTCCCCGTGCTCTCCCTTTGCATCCATACGTCAAGGTCTCTTGACCCATTCCAACGAGCTTCTTTCTCCCCACGCGACCTTTCGGGCGACAACTCCCACCATCGCACTCAACCGTGGCGACCTGGCCCAATTATCCTCTAGCCTCGCCTTCACCTACGTCAACGCTTTTTTGTCGCCAACCTGACTGTCATGGACACTCACAGTCAACAGCGCCCTCCGCCTCCCAAGACGGCCGGCCTGAACAATATCCTCAACGACGACACCCCGGCCCTGAGTTCCAACCCCCCTCCGCACTTGCGAGACTCGGGATTCTACTCCAACGCGGACGCTTCCAGTAAGCGTACGACGCTCATTGACTTACACAGCAAGGAGTGACATTGTCGCTAACTTCTTCCTTGTAGATACCTCAGCCGCTTCCTTCAATGTGAACGGCCTTAGCCCAAGCGGTTCTGGATATCAATCGTCATCGCAAGATAAGACCCCTTCACCCATTGCGTCAAACATGGTGCCCCAGGCCCTTGTTTCGCCGTCAACGACGAACATGAGCGTCTCGGCCATCGTTTCGCCAACCACGCCTGGCAACCTCGACTCCCGACGGCCAACCTCGATCGATTCTACCACCAATAACGCCACGCTCGGAGAGACCCTTGCCCCGGGAATGGGAATGCTCCGACGGGAGAGCGTTGACAGCAGGATTAATCAGGGATTGAGCGACATGCGACTGGGAGGTTCTCCTTACGCTAGCAACAACCAATCGACGTCCTCTATCCAAAATACTCTCCACAACCAGCGAAATCCGCGCGCCGGTCTAGAGAGGTTGGAGAACCACTCCATCCATCGAATTTCCAATGGCTACCAACCCAGCGCCGATCGGAATCCCGACAACAAGGCAGTCAAGACAGCGCCGGTTATTTCTGGACCCGCTACAAGCCATATCGCTCGAGCCGCAGAGCCTACTAAGGGCCAGGCTTGGGCTTTCCCCGAGGAGGAGATTCAGCGAGTAAGCAGCGCCCCCCACTATGTGGACTCGAGGCGTAGTAGTATCACCGAGTCCGTCGCAAGCAGTCAATTTACGACGGAATCACGGCTGCCACCTGGCCAGCGGAGACTGGATGAAGGAGACTACGCGCGCATGTCCGCCTCGGAATTCCTCCCCGTCCACCACCATAGCATGCAGCACAAGCAGCTGAGCGATCTCCAAGCCGAAGAAGGAGGTGGTCCTGCAGGAAACCAACCTTACAGCCGCACACCTGAACTCAGAGTCAGCCACAAACTGGCCGAGCGAAAGCGAAGAACAGAGATGAAGGAACTGTTTGATCAACTTAGAGACCTCATGCCGCAGGAACGAGGCTCCAAAGCTTCCAAGTGGGAAATTTTAACTAAAGGTGAGTTTATTGAGGAAGTAGCTGATGCATAAGACTTGGACTGACAAGATGTAGCGATCAACGAGCACCAAAAGCAAGCTGACAGTCTCAAACAATGGCAAACGAACTATACCCATGCCGTGGGAGACAACGAAATGCTTCGCCGCGAAGTGGCAGGGCTCAGAATGGAGATTGCCCAGCTTCGCGGAGAACTTGGCTCCTCATCAGGCCATGCGCCACCACCTCCACCCCCGCCAGCATCTCAACCACCTGGGCCCTACGCCGCTGATCCCTACGCCAATCCAGCCAGGCCTGAACTTCCCCCGATTCGTTCCATCAGTAACAACATGCCCAACGGTCCTGACTCTATGATGGGTGTTCAATATGATGCACCACGAGTGAACGGATATCGCTAGACCACTCCCGGTTCTTGTTTTGGCCCAAATACTTCTATCGCTCCATGAACTGCGAATACGCTTTTCTTTGTCATCTACTCTGCACGACTGAATGATGAAGGGAGAAAAGTTGTCATGATACCTGGGCAGTTGAAAGGGTTCATCACAAGAAGATGAAACCGGATGGACTGGTCCTTCAACACATATGCCCTTATCAGCCAACCCGGAGCGTTGAGCTCCTTGTCTTTATTAGATTTCCTACTCATACTCCGACTTACTTTTCTTTCTTCTGTTCTCTGGTCGGTATGTCCAATGACCATTGTATCAGTATGGCAAACGGACCGTGGACTTGTTGTCAATCACTGCTGTCCATTCCACATATACGCTTCTTCAAAGGGGCAAGGGAAGTTTCGTGGAGTCCTTTTTCGTTCCTTTTTTTTCTTGTTTTGTTTGTATTGGGAACCCGGAAGCCATTAATATTATTGGGTGGGCGGGCCAGCCGAGTCAACGAATACTCGGCGCCCAGCAGCCCCACGAACGGGGGAAAGCAGGCGTCAGTCGGGTCGGGTGTTGCGAGACGTATATACCCATTTTTAAAAGGCGGTTTTAAGGAGGTTTCACCCCCTATGGCAATGGCTGGTTGGGCTGGCCGGGGAAGGATTGGGAAATGGTTGGGACAGGAACTAGGATGGGGGTTCATGTGGTTTGTGTGCGGTGTAGCTGTCCAAGTAGTTTTTGACGGTTATAACTTATTGACATGGGTTAAGAATAGAAATGACCCAACGCTGTCGACTCATGACGACGAGATCTGATTCTTGGAGTGTATTTGCATGAGTGCCTGTGGTATGAGATGGTGGCATGAAGTTAGTCAGTCGGTGCCACCGATAAGATAAAGGGCTTCGATGAATCCCGCTGGGGAGTAATAAGTCACTTTTGGCGTCAGATGGGCGCATAAGATGGCGGAAGGCGGATGGATGGTGGGTCTTGCGGTCCTGCGGAGTTGCGGACTTTCGGGACTTCCTTCACTGGCCATGGGCGGACGACGACTCATGAGAGACTCGGAGCAACCTTGAGGCCGGCCCTCTGCTTACGGACACCAACCACAAGTCCGCAGAATCCATCAAAAGCCCGCCGACCGGCATCTGTCTGGTCGGTCTCATTTCTTATTTATCTCTTGGCCAATTACCAGAAACACCGCCAGTCCGCCGCTGTGCTCGTCTCTTCCACACATTAAATACCCTTGATGATGGACTCTCTCACGCCCTTGACGCTGCGGAAGATGGACCGTGTTGCAGCTTCAAGACAAAAGAGCTGCAACGCCTGTGTAAGGGGCAAGCGCAAGTGCGATAAGAAGACTCCCCGCTGCACTCGTTGCGCTGCAAAGGGCCTCGACTGCGTCTATCAGAAGCTTCCTCCTGGAGCTGCCTTTCACGACGAGGATCTCGGCGGCGTCTCTGCTGCGAGCGCTGTGCCTTCATCGAGCAGCGAGTTGCACGATTTTGATATGAGCTTTGATATTGAGAGCTTGGATACATGCAATTCCACCAATATCAACACTCCTACCACGGCTACGACGTCGCCCGAGAGCCTGCAACAACAGACCACAAGCGTCCCATCCATGACTCTCGACTCGAACCTCGACTTCTCCATCATCGACCACCTCATGGCGAACAACTCCTCCGCCGGCGCCGAGCTATGGAATCTCAACGACTTCGGCCCCAGCAAGATGGACCTCCCTCCTGTGCCAACAATGCACGCCGCTGTTGCCGTCCGCGATCCCTCGCTGCTCAACGAAGTCGGTGACTGTCTGGCCGCCTTCAACCCGCTCGACGTGCATGACCCGCGCAGTCGGGTCGGCTTCATCGTCGACTTCCTCACCAACATGTACCGCGACTTTGCGCGGACCCGCACTCTGCCATTTATCCACCCGCGGTTGTACGGCTCCAACTTGCCACGGACCATGATGGCGGCCTTCTCTGCGGCGACGGCGTACGTAACGCGCACGCATGAGAATAAGGCATGGGTGTACAAGCTCATCGCCGATGTGGCCAAAGACATCCACCGCGAGGGCGAGCGGGCCAACACCCCGATTGAGAAAATTGCGCGTGTACAGGCGCTCGTCATCTTGGACTCGATCCGCATGTTTGATGGAGATATAGGGCTTAGGGCGACGAGTGAGCGCGAGACGCCGCAGTTCTTGGCGTGGTTGAATGATCTCAAGGAGATCAGGATTGAGATGGAGGAGGGGATCAGTCCAAGCGTATTGATGTCCAGAGAGCGACCACCTACGAGTTGGGAGGTAAGTGGCTTTGTGGTGATCTGACAAAGGAGTTGCTTACTGACGTGTATGCAGAGCTGGATTCTTCTTGAGAGCACGAGGAGGACGGTCATGATGGCACTCTCTTTCGTCTGTTTGAGCTACATTCTCAAGTCAATGGAGCGTGAGTCTACATGCTTAGGCCAGCGCCTCAAGAAATTGGATATTAACTTATCGACAGCCCCCTGCGAGGTCATGGAGCTCCCTCACTCCTTCACTGCGTCACGACACCTCTGGGATGCGACGAGCTCAGTCAACTTCTTCCAGGCATGGCATATGAAGCCTCAGTATTGTGTATCCGACATGGACTTTAAAGACGTGTGGATGCACGCTCGAGCAGAAGACATTGATGATTTTACAAAAGTGTTGCTCACAGCGTAAGTTGAAGCTGGGGATACTCTTATGATGAAAGGATCGTCTTGCTAACGGTGATCGTGTATAGACAAGCGGGTCCTGAGGCCATGGACTATTTCATGCAAGGCACTGGCAACGTGCCGATCGTGGTGTGAGGTGAAAGGTGGTTCTGGGTTAGGGCGTTTCGTTTCTTCTCACGATTGATAATGTGGGCAGCGGGCTGCCGTACAATAACCTGTGTCGATTTATATTCACAGTAAACACTGATCGCACGAGGCTGCACTTCCGATGCTAGCCTGGGGCTCCGAACGAAGCGCCAGGTGGTGATAGGCATCTACCCGGGGTGGCTGCAGCGCTGTTCGACTGAACGAGACCGAAGAACCGTCAACCTGGTTTAGCTCAAGGGCGAACGCCATGTGACAAGGCTAGATCCCTAGCCGCTTCAAAACTTCCGGGGGTGACGTTGGGGTACCGAACGATTGGGTCAACGATGCATAAACTGGCACTATACTTTGCCCTCACACGATATCCCGGACGCCAGTCTCACGTCAGGGCGTCAGTTGGCGCCCGATTCACCGCCTGTTTAGAATGATGAGTTGGCCATCTGCCTACATATGGCAACGCATAGGGGTGTTCACAGCGCACACCCCAAGGCTGGGAACTCCCAATCCAAGGATGCGCTCGGAGCTATAATAATACATCGTTTGTTGAACTGGAACTAGACTGTTCAAAGATGGTTTGCCATATTGCGTTTATGCATGATACGACTACGGCCTCGACTGAGAAGAAAATGGCCAACGACACGCGGCCTTGAGTGCCGGTGTTTCAACTCATTTATGATTTCAAAGAACCAAAGAAACAAAGACCTAAAGATAAGCATCGTAGCTAGTAGATGTTACTCAGATATCAGCCTCCTCAGCAACCCGCCATACCAGCCTCTCTCCGCTCACATCCCTGCGACGCAGAATATCCAACGCATTTTGTGCCCTCTCCACAGCCGTCGCTCCCTCCACAACCCGGTATCGGTTTGGTAACACGACGCCGTCCCTTAGAAGGGCCGAGACGATCTCTGGTTGGAGCTTATCCTTGAAGAATTCGTTCTAGGAGGAGTTAGCAAAACCTCTTGAAACACTTCAGTTGTTGAGGTCGCGCGAGGGCTTACACTAAGATAGAAATGGGTGCGGACGCCCCGAACGATGACGCCTTCGGCCCATTCGCCAACAAGGCATTTCGACGCGTCCATTTCGTACTCGGGCTCCTCGTCCTCTGTGGCGTCCTTGAGAATGACGGGCAGCATGATGGCCACCTTGGAACCGGCTTGCGCTATCTTGGTCAGCGGCTTGAGCGTCCCGTCGACGGAGCCAACGCAGTCCAGGATGTACGGGATTTTGGGGGCGTGTGCTAGGATAGCATCGACAACGCCCTCCTTCCGGTAGTCAAACGTCTCCGTGGCGCCGATGCCGCGCAAGTGGGCATGGTGCTTGCCGCTGGCTATCGCGATGATATTCTTATAGCCCCAATGCTTGAACACCTGCAGGGCGAAGATTCCCACACTACTGGCAGCGCCCCAGACGAGGATCAGCTCATCGGCGTGCTTGGGCGTCCAGCCCTCTGGGATAGGCCACGGCAGCTCGAGGTCCAAGTCGGCAGTGGCCGTGTGGAAGACGGTGACCAGGTTCACGGGCACAGTCACGGCAGCCTCGAAGCTCAAGCTATCGGGGATCTTTGATGCCAAATACGCGGGGATGGTGATATACTCTTGATGGTTGGCCTCCTGGCCTCCGTGGAAGGCGAACGTCACAACGCGGTCGTCGATTTTGAGGTTCTTGAGATCGCCGCCCTCGCCGACGGCCACGACGGTACCGGCGGCGCCGCCGCTTCCCATCTGTTCGGGATACTCGGATATGAGCAGGCCGCCGTCGGCTCTGTGGAGGTCAAGGGGAGTAGACGCTGTCCATTGGACGTGGATGACTACTTCGCCGGAAGCGGGAGAATAGACAGGGACGTCAAGTTCGACAAAAGGCGTCCTCTTGGCTGGGAGGGCAACGGCCTTTTGGGTAGATGGAAGAGAAGTCATGTTGAAGGAGGATAGGTACTGTGTGTGAACTGTTGGGCGAATGCAATGCAATGTCTTGTTTCGTTCGGTCTATCTATCTCGACATGCCCATTTCTTATATACTCGTTGAGGCAATGCTAAAGTTGGTTGACTATACGAAAACTCGGGAATTGCCTCTTTGGGTAATTTGCGATGGGTGAGTGGTGATGAGCCATAGTATGTCGATCCCCCAGATTTGTCATGGCTCTGGGTTTCTAAGTTTGCCCCTCTAGGAGCCCCATCGATAGTTAGGAACGGGAGTAACTCAGTATGGAAAATGATGGGGACCAGTATTATTAAAGACGGATTTCTGTTGTCAAGATCATTCGAGAACGGGCACGGTCGGGGAGGGCCAACTTGGGGCAGTCTGTGGTATGTCAGAGGACACGCTCGAACAGGTTCGAGTATCTACGGTCAGCCCTATGAGAAAACAACGTATTGTGGAGAAGCCGTTGAAGGATGGGGATACAGTCCCGGTACGGTAGTTGGATAACATGCGGCATGTCGAACGGAAGCGTCGGACTGACTGCAAGGTACGGGCCGTATGAGTGGAGGCAGAGGGAACAAGGGCCGGATGAGGGTGGCCGAGAGGATACCGAGTTCGGGTGTCGAGTATGATGGCTTGGTACGAAATAATAAGAGTGCATTTCGGGCGTAAAACTACCAGTATCCATCCATCAATCCACCCAAAGTCAATGCTGCTCATAACGACCTGGATAGCACACAATGACGGTATCACACAACGACTGCTCCCAACGCCAAACAGATTCCTAGCATGGTAAACGCAAGCCCCAAAACATTTGTCGCATTCTTCCCTTTTCTAGACAGACGCCTTTCTTCATCGCGGGTGGGGGAGAGCGCTTCTCAAACGGCTGCCCCGCCCATGAAACCAGCGCCCGTGGGACCAATGTCGATGTGGTTCTTTGTGACTTTGCCGTCCTTTGCGTCCTGTCTAGCCGTGGGCGGGCGGCCCAGGTCGTGGACGACGTCGCGGACGCGCTGGCGCATGCCGCGACGGGCAGGTTTGCTGGAGGAGGCGTCACTCTTGGGCTGCTGCAGCTGCGCGTCTTTTACGTAGGAGCAGGCGGTCGATCCTGAGAGAACGGAGGCTGCGTCGGATACTGGGTTGGTTTTTGAGGAGGAGTCCATGGTTTTGATGATTGGAGGAGGGGGGATGGGTGAGGCTGGTGGATGGTGATGATAATGATGATGGAGGAACAATGCAGTGACGGTGATAATCACGTCGGATGGGGCCCAAAACCAAAGGCAAATCAGCTGGTGTTTTGGGGGTCGGGAAGGAGTGAGGGGAGGGGGGTTGACGCCAGCTTTATACGGGGATCGACGCCCTGGTCCTACCTTCCCGTAGTTGGCTAACAATTAACTTAAAAAGGTGCTGACAGGGTACGTAGATTTATTATCTATTATCATCTATCAGACTAACTGGGGGGGTACTTATTCACACTCACACTCACCAACTTCCATGGATAACGCATCAACACTCTCTCGAGCCAAGAATTCAGCCAAGACGGGTATGGAATTACGCCATCAGGTACGCATCTTGGCAGACGCATCTCGAAACGTCATTGGAATCTCCATCCCAAAAGTTGGACATATCCGTCATCTATCTATTCCTCCATGGCCCCGAGTCAACGGATGAACGAATTCGCTTGGAACTCTCCTCGGCCACGCGAATACGTCACCGTTGTAGTAACCGTCTGCACTATGCCCTTCTCCGAGCTACCATCTCCATGATTCTCAAATGACTCTACAATCCATCCACTCTCGCGATTACCACCGGCCCCTGATCGTCCAGCCTCAATATTGGACACCGTCTGCAACGGGTACATCGGTGTGTCATCGAACCGATGATATTTGTCGTGGCGTGCTTTGCTCGTCTGTCCAGTGCCGCCGAATGTTGGGGGGACGCATGGATTGGACAATGAAGGGCCGGTTTTCGTCGAGATGTTGGTGCTCCCGAGGAGTCGAGCTGATATGTGAGCGAGGAATGGCTTGACTGTCGGTAGGGAGCCACATATACACGAGAGGTTGGCTTCCACCAGACTAGACATGTCTGAGTCAGCTCGAGGCCACAGTGAGTCGTACGAGATGGATACTGACACCCACAAGATGACAGGGCCGCTGTTCCAGGACCCGTCATCCGTCTTCGTCGATTTGATGAGCTCAACAAGTCTCATGACGGATGTGAATACAGTACTACCATGCTGCGTTAGCTAAGTGCTCGACACGAGTTGTGAAGCAACCGAGACTGACACCAAGCCGATGCTGAAAATTGCAATCAAGCCAACCTTCTGTCTCGTCGAGATCTGAAGCGGCAGCACCACCGGAATCGGAACAGCGAGCACCATGACATCTGTAACGGCCCCGAGAATGGCCGTTGCCTGGTACACAGCCGTGCGGTCGATGCACTTGTAGTCCGTCATGCCATAGTCCCAGGCGGCAGCCATGGGCCGGCAGGGGAAGATGGTTGCAAATGTGATGGTGAGTGATGAGCCAACAACGAAGAATGATGCGGTCCAAATGAGCATTTGAAACCATCTCTGCGGCGTTAGGCGGCGGTAGAGAAGCAACAGGGCCATTTTTGCGCCGCATTGAACGGGATTGTAGAGGATGGGGAGCAGGTACGTCGTTCGATAGTACAGGATGAATTTGGAGAGAGGCATTTCCCAACCATGCACTCCCATGATACCTCGGACAAAGTCCCCTACGCTGGTTAGACTGCGCCGAGACAAGAGAAGGTCTGGATGACTTACGTATGGTGATCGTTTGAAGAACAACTGAGAAGATCTAGGGTACGTTAGATACGCATCTAAGAGTGATTTGCATTCCATCACGTTTGCTTTTTCCCTGACTAGGTACTCGAGGTAGGATCGATCTTACATAGGCGACGAACAGGCACACTACACAAGTGACGCCGAGTCAGCTAGGTCAGACAGGTCTGAGGAGCTTGCAACTCACCATCTTCAACACGGACTGCTTTCTGGATGGCCATCCTCACATAGACCCTCTGCAGCATGAAGAGCAAACAGAAGAAGTTTCCAGCCCCATACAGCCAGTACGCTGCTGTTTCGCTATTCCGCTGGGGGTTGTCAAAGTCGACTTGGTAACCGTCTGGGGGAGGAAGAGCGACAGGAACGCCGCCTACAGACGCCGCCATGTTGTCTGAAGAAGACCAGATGATCTTCTAAAAGCAAAGAAACACGAGAAGACGACTCATCCCAATATTTTTTTCTTTTTTTTTTTTGCATCTCTCCCACTCAGGAGGCAGCGCCCAACATATAATTGGGGCAGCCATGTTCCTCAATACAAGTTAATAAACTCATAACAATCAGCATGTCAACTTGGACCATAGGACCCTCCTGGGGCTGATCAGATCTGGTCTGAGAAAGATGCTTGTATGCAGAGCCAACAAGTCGCACTGCCAGAGTGACCAACCGCGGAATGAATGTTGGGCCTCCACTTTCTCGATCCTGTCCATGCAGGAGGAATCAGGCCATGCGTTATGCAGTTGGTTATGACAACGACTAGGATCGACCTCCGAACGAAGAATAGGACCCCTGTTTACTTTCGTCTACTCTGGACAACGTTGCAGCAACACGCGCAGATCCTGGAGCCCCGCCATGGGGTTTATCAGATGGCCGGCTTGCCGCCCTGACAAGTATTTCAGAACTTGTGTCCGGGAGGTTTCAAAATATCTCATGTGAAGAGCTCATGAGAATGCAGAAGAGGCATGTTGCCGTACGCGAACCTCTCAAGACAATTCAAAGCCAGCTCAGCTCCCATCAATCATTCCAGAAGAGTCCTTCTTGACAGGCATTTTCAATAGAAAGCTCGACGGCAGCCACATCTCCAGCTATCTAGGTCCCCCGTCTCGCAGTCACAACTGATACCCCTCGCTCTCGACATCCTCATTGCTTCCGTTCCTGTCGCACCCCGTAAGTTCACACCCATCATCCTCAGGTTCAGCCACGTCAATCTGGTGCGCTATGCCCGCTAGTTCAAACCGCGCAATGATCCTGCATACCACAGCGCTGACTGCAAACCTCGCCATGATTGTGACTGAGTCCGTCACACTAAAGAAGAGCAGGCTCGACATGACCAGCGTCCCAAAGATGATGTGCGCGAGGACTGCAGTGTTCATGAACCACGCAAGACCTGTAAACCAAACCGTGTCCTTCTTCCACGTCAGGCGTCTCGGCGGCTGAAATGCACACGGAACAATCGGATGCTCGACCCAATCCAGAAGAGAAGTCGCAAGCTTAGACCGCCCGTACTTGTCCAGCCGGACATCGACGCGGAGGATCAGGACGACCAAGCCGAGCAGGTGAATGGCCACGGCCAGAGAAGCCCAGAGCGGAAGCAGCCAAGTCGTCGCCGGCGCAAACGCCACCACGGCGTTGTCTCCCAGCCGATAGACCGTGTACAGGACGTTTGCGACGGCGGGGAGGAGGAGGGCGTATTCGGCGATGCTAATCACCCACTTCCAACTGGAAATGGACCCGGATAGCGAGAGTCCAGTGATCAGGATCGGCTCATAGCCTTCTGGCTTCTTGTTCCCCTTCTTGAAAACGAACTTGGCCAACGTCTCGGTAAACTCGCCATCCCTAGCTGGGCTCACAGCTGGGGTTCCCGCGGCCAGCAGAATCCCGAGCAACGGTCGTCGACACCCGATCAAGGCCTTCTCAGCGACAGAAGTCCCAAGGCTCTGCAGCATCGTCGGCAGCAGACCCAGAATCACGGTGCTGGAGGCGATCTCGGCTTTTCGATACTCGGGAAATTTTTTGAGGATGCAGTCCATCAGAGGGAACGCGAGGGACGATCTGGGGGCTCCGGGAGCGATCTCGCCGGTGAGATACGTTTCGTAGTCCTTCTTGCACTGGTCTTTGAGGATGTCCTGGATGTAGCTGTCCCAGCCTGGGAAGAATCGCTCGAACTGGCGTGTCGGTTGGTGAGCCCGAGCGAACGGCACAAGCAACGATGCCACTATGACGAGGGCGAGGAGAGTTCGCATTATGAGGTTATCTATGTGCTTGCAAGTATAAATGAGGGCTTCGATAGAGTACGAATACAGTGAAAAGAACTTGCGCAAAACAAAGGGCGTACAGCTACGAATATATATCATCAGTTACCGCCGTGGCGCCCTCAGCGGCTGTCGGAACTGGTCTGTAAGACTGCACATTCATCAGCTCCGGAACCCAAGACGGGATACATTGTCTAGCCTGACAATACGTAGCCTATTGAAGACTTAGACATTGCTTCTTCCCCCCACATTGATGCGGTTGTGTTCCAGTATCTCGCCGCCTGGTTTGGGGGCCGAAACGAATGCTCCGAACCAACTCTCCCCTCGCATGAAGCATCACCCACAACTACCCGTCGGTACTCGAGGAACCAAATCCCTCCACTGGCGACGACAGCCTCAGATTGGATTACCCCGCTTATACGAGGGAGGTCTGTTCCGTCACAGGGGCTGGAGGTCTCAACGTTGCGGCTGATATCTCCACAACCCTCGATATAGAAGCAGATAGAAGCCGGGAGCTGACGTGCAGTAAAGGCCTCAAAGCCAAGGGCATGCCTCTGGCAAAACCTCGACACTTTCGTTGCTCGATAAGCTTCCCCACAACCTCTACTCAGTCATGTGCCCATCTAGAGTGGGTAGAATATGCAAGGAGGTCTCCGAAAAGTTGCAGGCTCTCAGCCTCACCATGCATCCAAGACTCGCAACCAGAGATAGCGATACGTAATGAAGACTGGGCAGCAAAGTCAAGTAGCACAGGGCGATGGGAAGAAATGGTCAAATCATCCTCAACCATTGCTCCTTACGCACGCAAGCGCCCAGCCAGCGTCCTTTCAAAAGTGCTCCAAACATCGTAACCCAGCTTTCATTGTTAGAGACATTTTGCATTGAATCAGTCACGGTAGAGCTTTCTATATCACGCCCTCCCCCCGCGCCCCTGTGCCCTTCTAGACATGCCCTGCGTTTAAAGACGCCCAAAAACTCCAAAGCCCTATGATCTGCCATCCTCGCTGGTGGTAGCCGTCACAGTGCGTTTCCCTCCAATCCTACCCAAATCAAAAACACCCACTTGTAAGATGGACGGTTCCTCTGGGTGCCCCCAAGATATAAGTACAAGCCAAAATAAAAAGGCAACTGAAGAAGCGAAGATGGGATGAATGTTGTGGCACTACGAGTGTCCGTAGACGAATCGCTCCGAGATGTCGAGGGTGCCACTGCCGAGCTGGATAATCTTGCTGACCAGCTTGTCCTCGTTGTCTAGGGCAATGATGTCGTCGGCGCCACCGATGCTCTTGCCCTTGATCATGACGTTGGGGACGGTCCTTCGGCCAGTCAACCTCTCCAGCTGGTCCTGCATGTAGGTGGTCAAAGGGTGCTTGTCGAGTTCGACGACGTAAGGCTCGGGGAGGATGGTGTACTTTTCGAGCAGGACACCCTTGGCGCGTTTCGAGAAGGGGCAGTACGACTTTGAAAAGATGATCACTAAAAGGTGGTTAGCAAGTCCCTAAGTGGCATACATTTTAGGGCTGCGACATACTGGGAGCCTTCTTAAGAATCGACTTGATCTCGGTTTCGGCGAGGAGATCCTCCTTGCTCATCTCGTCAATCGACTTGGAGCTGCCCTTGGTTCCACTCTTCTCCTTCTCCTGGCCGTCTGCGGAGCTGCCAACGCCAACAATTTCGCGGGGGGCATCCGGGGGCATGCCGCCCTTCTTGTTGGCCTTATCCTTGGCCTGCTGCTCAGCGACCTTCAGCCTCTCCTGCATCTTAGCCGTCGTCTCATGATCGTCCTTGTCGATGTCGCCGTCACCGTCCTTGTCGGCAGGTACGTTACCGGCCTTCTGGCCCGTCGAGACGTCTATCACAGGCTTCCCTGGCGGCACTGAGCCGTCCATGGCCTGCTTGGTCTTTGATATGAAGTCTGGGGAGCCGTGGTAGGCGGCATCGTGGCCCCCGTCGTAGCCGCGGTAGTAGAAGACGAAGACGAAAGTGACGATGCCTGCTAGCATGAACAGGCGGACTCGACGTGGGGACGGCATGGTGGTGGTTGATGGAGATGGCGGGAGGTTCCAAGGGGTTGGAGGGCCGAGTTTGTGTTGTAAAGGGAGGGCGGCGAGTGTGTGGAATCAGAAGGAACTTGCAAGGGAAGAAGAAGAATCAACGAGCGTCAGAATTGGAAGAGGATGAGGCGTGGTGAAAAAAATTCAGCGGTGAGGTTGCAGTCGTGGTCACCCACTTGAAGGTCGAATGAGTAAGAGGACAATGAAGGCAGTGACAGCCAGTTTGGACAAGTCGACATTCGGCTGAAGGAGGGCGTGGAGACATGGGACACATGGGACGCATGGGGACATGGGGACAGGAGGGACGTTGATCATAGCTTCCGGATCCATCCGCCCTAATTGGTCCAGTTGCCCCCCGGACCAATAGCGGCTTGTCGATGAGGGCTAGAAGTGGGTATGGTCCGTGCACCTCAGCACTGCTGGACTTCAAGCAGCAAAGTACGTACCCCAGCCTGGTCCGCCCCGTCTCTCCAAGCCTCCCGCGAGCTGAGGGAATGTCATCATGACTTGAAAAGCAAGTGACGAGGATGAAAAGTGATTCTTGTTATTAAAAAAGATATTGTCAGGTTTCAAAGATTAAAAAGTTGTCGCGTTCCCCCTCCAATCTCCTCCTTCTCAGTACAAAATAAAGGTATGAATCATGTGAGCCAGCCCATTCATTATCCTGGTATTCGTATATCCATGCCGTCGCCATATCAACACCCCGGCCATACACATCTTGAGTTGATTCCATCTGCTGAAGTTAGAACATTGCCAATCATCATTCGTCGTACTCCTGCTACTGACTTTGGAGTGTTTCACCACAAGATTACCGTCTCATCAATAGCGCCCCGGTTGTGCACCCGACTAGCAGTGCTCCAAGTGTGCTCTGAAGAAGCATCCACGGATGGAGATGGAGACGTCTTCTGGGTCTTCTCGTCTGACTCGAACAGCACATGAGGCTTCCCTGCAGGGGCCGGAGACTTTGAGTGATGTCGGTGCATAATGTGAGCATGTCCATGTCTTGCGCCGTGGCTGTGGCGGTGGGTTGCTGGGGCAGCGTTCAGGCTGATGGCCCAGATGGAGAAGAGGATGCAGAGCGAAAGCTTGAAGGAAGCCATTGTGCAGATATTTGGTCGCAGTTGTTTGATGTGCGAGAGATGGAAGTGTATTGTGTTGATGGCTTTCTCTCTTCGCAGGTTGCTCGACGACTTATAAGTTATCGAGTCTACGCTCTGCAAACGGTTCAACGTCCCACTTACACCAACCGCTCCCTTGAATGGGATGAAGACGGGTGAACGGTGACCCGTCACCCTCTCCCTAGTATCCCATGACTCCTATCTAAGGAAATGGTTCATGGTGAAATATGGTTGCCTCTCGTTAATGGTATACCGTTCCACCAGCTGATGCCTCCCAGCCGCCTTCGACAATGCCCAAGCCGTCACTTGTGTTAGGTGCCGAGACGATAACGTCAGAGTGCCCATAGTAAACCCTCTTTCTTTCATTCCAATACAAGAAAACGGCTGTTGGTATCTGTCGTTGTGTCGGTAGGCTGATTTCAGCATGTTCTTTCACACGAAACCGCCTGTGACGAGGGATGGTCGGTTGGGGTGAGACATTCCCAATTCATCCAGCCCTTCGCATCCCCTCGAGGGTCATGAGGCAATCAACCACCAGTCAGCCGCCCCTAGTTAAGGGAGGGCTGTACTATAGGGCTATGAGTCGATTGACGTAGGGTTTCCGAAAACGAAAAGAAAAAAAAAAAAAAAAAAAACGTTGATGGTAACAGTCTTTCGCCACATCGCAGTAAAGGGACAGTGGAACCCGGCAGTTTTTGGTGTTGAGAAATGGCTGACAAAGCAGGTCGCTTTCTCATCCAGCCAATGAGAAATTGCCAAACATCATCTTTGCGAAAGTTGCCAAGTTGCAGCTTTACAGTGCAATTCTTTCTAGCGACTTCGACGCTGTGTGAATGAGGTGGCCTTTCCATTGTACAAGGACTTGACTCATTCCCACGAATAGGCTATTTGTTCTCTTCTCATCTCATCGTACATATATCCATCCCGCTTATATCTCCTTTTTATGATACAATTTCCTGGTCGATAATCCATCCTTCTCTTCACTTTTCTTTGATACCTTTATATGTTCCTAGATTCTTGGACATCTTCTATCGTGGCCGCCCTGGCACAACTCCACCACTGAAAGTCCTTCCCTGCTGCTTACAACTTCACCCTTCTTCAACAATCTGCACCTCAATTCGTCAGGTGCAACACCTCTCAATTAGACAGAATGGCTCCTTCAAGGGCAAAGACAATGAGCTTCCCTCTAATTGTCGCCCTCGTCTTCGGCCTCCTTTTCTGCATTTTCACGGTCCCAGCTCAGGCCTCATCACCCTCAAACCCTTCACCCTCAGCAGATGTCGACCTCATCTGCCACACAGACAACCCAGCTGAATGCTACCCGCGCATCTTTCAGCCAACCGACGAGTTCCAGCTCGTCCACGACGACCAGGAAATCCCCAAAGGACTCCACGTCCGCTTAAACATCAACACTGGTCAAAAAGAAGCCAAGATCAATGTTCCTGATGAGGCCGACTCCGCACTGGAAGGCTTGCCCGTGGATCGAGCCGTTGTCGTCGTGGACCCCCAAGAGCCCGATGCCCCTCCCATTCCTAGAGGTGCACCCGAGTATGAGACAGTCGGCAAAATCAAGGACCCGAAACAGGAATATGAGGCAAAGCCCTTTTTTGAGGCAATGAAGTTGCTGAAGAGCAGTAAAGGCCGTGATAGCAAGGCCTTTGACGACTCCCTCGAGGGCATGGAGGAGCTGTCTCACGACATATTCTACGGCCTCAAGATCACCGAGGACCCCGCCGTGTTGAAGTCTCTGTTCTGCATCATGGCCGACCATGGAGCCTCTTCAGCCGACGGCCGTGTCCCTCAAGACCAGCAGGCGGCGGCAATCCTCGCCGGTGCCCTGCAGAACAACCCAACAGCACTGAACGAAGTGAACAAGGAATGGGCTAATATCATGAACTTCAAATGCCCCAGGAGCAAAAAGCCTTTGAGTGAAGGATTCTACTCAAGCTTCATGCCGTCCGATGTTGCCACCGGTGACGACGCCAAAGTTCTCGCCGCAAAGGCCAAAAACAAGGTGTCGGCCATCAACGGGCTCGTCAAGAGCGACACCATCCGAGCCGAGTTCCTGAAGAACGCGGGCATGCAAAATCTTCTCGAGGTGTTGATCCCCGAGGAAAAGGAGTGGACTACCGCACAGCGAAAGGTTGGCCAACTGGTCCTCGACACCTTCTTGGACGAAGACATGGGTGCGAAGCTGGGCCAGTGGCCTCGCACACCCCGATCTAGCGACGCCGAGTGTCAGGCAAGCGAGGGACAGACAAGTGAGGGGTGCTGGGACTACCACGTGGAGAGGATAATGAAGGCGAACAAGCGAGACAGCGGACATTGGAGCAAGGACCTGCATGATCGGTTGGTCAAGGTGCGGAAGAGTGGCAAGGTTCCTCTTCATGAGGATCTGTAGATCACGATGGCTGCGTATCATCATGAAGATTGTAAATACATATGTGAATAATGACTGTTATTATTGTTGTGTCTTCGTCGCCCCATGTGTACTTGCTCTATCTTGATTTTCGTTGCCTTTTTTTTTTTTTTTGAATCAATCTTGGATGAACCTGCACGGAAGATATTTATGTGTACAGTGCAAATATTGGAAGTTTGTTCCACCAGAGAGCCAGCGGCACCTCAGTCTATGCGACCAATAGACCAGTGCGAAAGAAATTCGCATTTACACGTCAACCTTTCAAGCAGCCTAGCCGTCAACCAGGCACAGACATTCAACTTATCCGACTAATTTCAGCTTCAACTTTAGTTGAACATCAACTGAGTTGGGTACCTGCGTATTACAACCGGCCTGCATTTTTGCTCTTTCCTTCTTCGCTCTTGCCAGCTGAGGTGATAGCCCAAGTCTTTCTTGTTTTTCTTTCTCTCGTTGGAAACGTCAGACATCCACCCTCGCTCACCTCATCCGCGGGGCACCTCAAGCTGCACTACAACGATTCTAAGTTCTAGCCAAGGAGTTCTGCCATCCATTCAGCTCACCTCTTGATCCCTCTTCTCTTCCCCAAAATGGCTCCTCCATCCCCAATAGAAGTCCGTCCCCACCCCACCAAGGGCCGCGGTCTCTACGCAACTAAAACCTTCTCCCCCGGCGAAACCATCCAGGCCTTCGCTCCTCTCATCCTCGTCGCCTCCGTCGAACACACCGAGTGCGTCTGCAGTTACTGCCTCAAGAAAAGAGCCGGCCCTGACGACCTTCGCGCCTGCTCGCTCTGCCATCATGCCTACTACTGTAACACCACCTGCCAGGCTGCGGCTTGGTCTGCCGTCCACTCCAAGGAGTGCAAGCCCCTTCAGACGACCCCCCCAGATCATCCGGAACTGCCTACGCCTGTGAGGGCCGTCATACAGGCGCTTGTCAAGAAGAAGATCGGCAAAGCTTTGGAGACTCTGGAGGGCAGCATTGCGGACTTCGAATATAAGTCCGAGGACTGGAAGAACCAGCAGATGATGGGCTGTGCCGCGGTTAAATTTGCCGGCTTGACAGTAGACCTGGAGGCTGTCAACAAGGCGGTAGAGTATTTGTGCAAAGTACGATGTCCGAGTCGAGATTACGTTTGTGCAGCCATGATGTTGACTATGAAGTGCAGATCCAAGTCAATGCCTTTCAGAGATGGGACTTTGAGTTGGGGCACGCTGCCATCTTCCTTGAGCCCACGCTCGCCATGGCCAATCACTCTTGCCTGCCAAACGCCAATGTGGAATTCGTCGGAAGAAAGGCTGTCCTACAAGCGGAAACGGAGATCCGCACTGGCGACGAAATCGAGATTTCGTACACAGGTTGGTCACAGACTCCCATTATCCTAAGTATATGTTCTCACACTATCCTTACACAGACTACACATATCCGTTGCCCGTGAGGCAACAAGCCCTCAAACCGTATCACTTCACCTGCAAATGCCGCCGGTGCGAACAAGACTTGAGCATCTATCAAGCATGCGCCCTCTCTCCTAACATCGAACTTAATCGTGCAAGCCTCGTGCTTGACATGACGAAGCTGAAGACGCATGCAGCAGCCACCAACGCCAAGAAAGCAGCTCTAGCGAACGAGCACAGTGGGAACACGGCCGAGATCGTCGCTGATAGGTGCGAATTGCCTCCGGACACGGTCAAGGAGAACCGAAAAATGCTGGAAAAGCAATGGCAAACTTGCAAGGGGCTCGTCAGCGAGGGCTGGTGGGCTGTTACGCCGCTGTACCAAGTCTTGTCCGACATAGCCCTCCACTATGTCAGGGAGCAAAGGTACATTTCCGCCTTGCTGGTAACGTGCCTTGTAGCCACTGATGCTGATCCGTACCGATACGTGGCCCCTTTCCATCCGCAGCGGAGTGCGAAGATCTTCTTGATCGCCAAGCTCCTGGCCCTTACTGCTTCCGAAGCACATATTCCGGGCGACTCTGCCGAGAAATGGACCAATGGACCGACTGACGGCGTTGCTGCCCAGGCCCTTGACACTCTGAAAGGGGTTGATCAGACATCGTTATGTCAGATGCTTCTCTTGATGGTCCTGCAGAATGCTCCAGCCGGATATGTCGACGAATGGGGCTTGGCCCTTGAGGCGAAAGCGATTTTGAATGATATTGACCAATTACAGGGCCGAGAGCGAGAGCTTTCGCTTATCAATGCTTGGAACAAAGACCCCAGGAGTGACCAGTCCCACGCATTCTTTAGATACGCCGTGGTCCAGCAAGTCGACACTTTGGCAAAACTCGGCCCCAAGATCCTGGCGTTGGACTTTGGCCAGTAGGGTCAGTAACATTTCAAGATCCGAGAGCTTCCGAAGTCACGGTGGCGAGATTCGTCACGCATGATCGGCATCTGTCATTTCTTGGTCCCTCAACTCCTTTTCTCCAAAAATATCTGAGGATCTTCGTGGTGGTCGGGTCAGGTAGCCGTTTTTTCTGCTTGCGCTAGAGACTATGGGAGAAGAGCGTTGGGAAGTACCCGTACTAGTATGGCGTCGGTTCGTTGTACTAGAGATCTCTGGTGTCATAGCAACGCGTTTCGAAGGTCGGTCAAGAGGTTCGTTACTGTCCTGAGGGGACGTTCGCTTCAGGTTGCGTATTACGCCAGCATGAGACCCGCCGGCGGGTGATGAGTGCTGGACGTTATAGTTCTCAAGGTATGACACCAACTTCTCGATATCCCCCTTGTATACGGCGAAGTTTGAGTTGGCTGTTTCCGCGCTCTCGCGGGCCGCTTCAACCTGATGCTTGGTATTTTCCAACTCAGCCTTGAGACCATTGTTTTCGCTCCTCAGTTTCTTTACTTCGGCCCTCGTTTCGCGAAGTTCGTCTAATAATATGATATGTTAGCCTTTTGGTCTTTGTTTTCAAGCAGAATCAAGTATTACCATGGAGGAGTTGGATGTCTTGTCCCAAGGCAGACACCACGGACTGGAGAGCAGCCGTCACTTCTGGGTCTAGAATGTGCTCTTCTGGCAGATAACCATTGGTGCTCTCAGCGCTCTCGACGCTCTCTTCTCGTTCAAGATCTTCTTCGTCTGTACCATCTCGGTGCACTTCATCTTCTGGGCTGAACACCTTTGGCTGCTCTTTGGTGGCAATCCACGGGAAGGTTTGTTGAACCTCGGGCTCTACTTTGCGGCGCCCATCCCGGGCTGACTTGAGAAGGATTGCTGTTGCGAAAAAAAGGTACTGACCCCTGCAACGGGTTAGATAGCGGGACAGTGACGGGAGCGGTTGACCTACTTGGCGAGGAGGTGATGTTCATCGGGTATTTCTACGCATTGCGAGCCAACAGACATATGGCATGAGGTGCAGCTGATTTCTCTCAGCTTACTATGGTGGATAGCAAAGATGAGATCAGTGGGTGTTCATGAGTTGGGTGGAAATGCAAGGCTTACTTACATATTAGCAACGATAGTGCCGCTCTGGCCTTGCGATAGGCGTTTAGAAAGAGAAAATTCAAGTCTTAGATCATTGTTAATGCCTGTGACATCGAGGATCTCGTCGTCGTTGACTTCCACATCAGTGTTAGCGTCGGTAATGAGAGCGATGTGGTGCTTGCCGAGCTTGAGCCACAGGTTGTCGACGGAGCCAAACTTGACGCCGCACTTGGCGCATTTGATGGCAACGACAGTCATGACGTGTGTAGTTGGGGGTGTAGATGAGATGAATGGAATGAATAATCAGCTCCAGAGGTTCATCACAAGAAAAAGAACAAATCAAGAAAAAGGACCAGAATAAGGCTCTGACGTCGGACCAATAAGAATGCGGGTCGTTGACGAGGCGGTGACACTCTGGTCAACCAGCCATCCAATTTTCCAGAGCAGAGGTTGAGGTTGAGGTTGTAACAGAGAAAAGGAGCTCCCCGTCGCGTCATAAAAGCGAAGGCGCGTAAAGAGCTTCCAACGCCGATGCTCATTGGTCGCAATTAAGGAAGCTCCCTCGACGGGTCGACCCCACTATCCGTCAGTACGTACCTCTTCGATTTTCGCAAACCACCAAGGTACCTCATCTAGTATCTTTCATCTTCAGGTCAGAACTTCTTTTGCATTTCATATGCATGCTCACGCCCATGACCCCAATCGCCTAGCCCCGTCGTGCTCTATTTCATCCAAAACAAAAGTCCCATCTCCAAGGTGCGCCAACCAAGCGCGTCTGTCGCCAGCCAACCATGGGTAAGAAAAAATCCAAGAGCAAACAGCATCGCACTGCCAGACACGTCCTCACTGCCACCCCAGGCACCAATTCCTCTGCCGACCCTGTGGCTCAGGTTCTTCCCGAGGAAACAAGACATTCGAAGGGCAGCGCGCAAGCTACCGAATCTTCTACCCCCGACAAGTCTACGCCCATCGAAAGCGACGGCAGTCTGAAGCGCGCCCTACCCCACGATGAGGACGAAGGAGGCGACTGGACAGTCGTCACTCGGCCCAATAAGAAGCTCAAGAAAATTCCAAAGCCCGGGAAGAACTATCCAACAATCGCCTTCTCTCCCAATGCCCGTTTACAGTCCAAGATCCAACTCACCCACCTTCGCGATCTCGTCACCTACATCTTCGCCGACGGCCCAGGTCCGCAATGGGTCGGCATCACCCACCGCCCTGCTTTCCGAAAGATCGTTGCTCTCATGGTTCCCGGCTTGGAAGAAGCCATGTTCAAAAAAGATGTCGACTTTCTCACCTACAATCAAGACGTTCCAAAAGTGGAAGACTCCAACTCAGCGTCACCGGACAACTATTATCCCCGGCCCTTGAAGAAGGAGAACCTCCCCGAAGCCTTGGAATCCTTTGCAGACATGTTCCCGCACCTATGGCCCGTCAAAACACCTGGAGATGACAGGCACGGAAAGATGCATTCTCCCTTGCATACCTTTCTCACAGCACCAATCTCAAAGGAAAAGACAAACAAGAAGGGCATCAAGCCCGCATCCGAGCCCCAGGGCTGGAGAAACGAGCGAACTCGCATTACCGAGTTCCTCTGCACCCCCGACGATTTGGCTGATAATGGCTACCTCGTCCACCCAGCTCTCCTCGCAGAAGGCGTCCAAAGGGATAGTTTTGTCCTTCCTGAAGGATGGGTTACTACCAAGGTGGACAGGTTGGAAGATGGAGTTGTGCCTGAAAAAGACATACAACACGGCAGTGTCACCGCCGGTCGAGAAGTCCTGGCGATTGACTGCGAAATGTGCATGACTGGCGAGAACGAGTTTTCGTTGACTCGCATCAGCGTTGTAGACTGGTCCGGTGAGGTGGTCCTCGATGAACTTGTCAAGCCTGATAAGCCCATCACCGACTACGTCACTCAGTATTCTGGCATCACAGAAGAGATGCTCGCGCCCGTGACAACGACGCTCCGCGACATTCAGAACAAGCTCGTAGAAATCCTCCACCCGCAAACGATCCTCTTGGGCCACTCCCTAGAATCAGACACCAAGGCCCTGCAACTCACCCACCCCTTCATCGTCGACACATCCATCATCTTCCCCCACCCCCGTGGCCCCCCGCTCAAATCTTCCCTCAAGTACCTCGCGCAGAAGTACCTATCCCGAGAGATTCAGAAGGGCGGCGCAAGCGGCCACAACAGCATCGAAGACGCAAAGACCTGCCTCGATCTTGTGAAGCAAAAGTGCGAAAAGGGCAAGACTTGGGGCACATCCGATGCGACGGGCGAGAATCTTTTCCGCAGACTCGCACGCGCGGGAACCGCATACAAGGCTCAGGGCGGAGATGCCGGTGGCCTCGAGGTCGGGAAGACGAGCGCCGCCATTGACTGGGGCGATCCTTCCAAGGGCGCTGGCGCCGGAGCGACTCATATCCTCGGGTGCAGAAATGACGACGACGTCGCCAGCAACGTCATCAGAGCCGTCAAGGGCGATCCCGACGGCCTAGAGATCCGCGGCGGAGGCGTCGACTTTGTCTGGGCCCGCTTCAGAGAGCTTGAAGCCCTTCAAGGTTGGTGGAACCACAACCGCGTCAACAACTCGTCCAGCGACGGCGGCCCTCCTCAAGGCGACGGTGACAGCTCATCCATCTCAGACAAATCTCAGCTTGAACGAGCCGTGGCCCGCCTGACCGAGCGTCTCGTCCAAATACACGAGAGCCTCCCTCCCTGCACTGCCTTTATTTTGTACAGCGGCTCCGGCGATCCACGAGAAATGGCCCGCCTTCAGCAGGTCCAGGCCAAGTGGCGGAAGGAGTACAACACGCCTGGGAAGAAGTGGGATGAGCTGAGCGTCAAATGGACCGATGTCGAGGAGCAGGCCCTCAAGGCGGCAGCCCGCCAGGCCCGGTCTGGTATTGGGTTCGTCAGTGTCAAATGAAGAAGTGGGAGACATCCGGGTTTGGTGTGTCTCAATTCTTGTTACACTGCTGGGCATCATATATTACGCCATCATTGGAAGTACGACGTATAGCTTGTGTAATCAGCAAGTGTGGAAGACGGTCCTGATATAGGAAATTTGAAGTACACAGTCACGAGATGCAGCATCAATGTCAACGAACAAAAGACGAACGGTTATAGTCAAACATTACAAGACATCATTACGACTCTCATCGAGTTGTATCAGACGTAAACCTACATTCCTACCCTCTCCAACCCCTGAGGGGGCCGACATCCAACCCAGGAAGTCACAAACCCTAGCCACTCATCCAGCAAAACAGGGTGTGCTTATTCTTCACCCGAAACCGCTTCAAAACGCTTCCAAAAATCGCTGTGCTGTGCTTCCCATGGGCCATCTTCGTTCCTCCAGGATCCCTTTCCCTGGAGCCCAGCTTTTTTAATACGCCGACGCTAGAATGAACAATCTTCGACCGCCCGAAAGACCAAATAGACATTGAAAAAAGAAAGTACAATCCAAAAACGCCCAATCCCATCCTATCCTTCATTGCCGAAACCCAAAAATTCAGTGGCGGCCGTTATCCTGACCAAAGAGATGGCTCTTGCTTTGCGTGGGGCAGCGCAAATTGTAGTGCAAGAGACTGGTGTGAGTGATAGTGAGTATATCTATACATCGCGGAAGCTGCTGTGCCCCGGGGGTAAAACAAAACATTATAGTGCAGCACATTTTTAGTGAGTCAGATGTTGTGACGGTGGTTATAAACTAGGAAAGTGATCGTGCCCCAAGGGCTTGTGTGACCTGGATTTACCAGGTGTTGGATAATGTTGAAATGTGCAGCTTCATGTTCTTGGCCGCGAAGGAGGGTCGTCCACCACGAGTTCGGCTGAGCTGCCCAAGAGGTCGACCTCGCGATGCAGAGGATCAACTCTACTAATGCCATGTTGAGCTACCATCCCGAAACTAGCAGGACGCTCCTCGCGTCCACCTTGCAGGTCAACCTGGGTAAACTCGCCAGGGAATTCCATAGACGAATTGCTAGAAAGGCGTTTTTGGGATCCTGTGCGCTCAAAAGGCAGGCGTGACGAAAGAGACTGGCCATGGCGGTGTCGACTTGATTGTTGACTGACAGAATCAGAATCCCTCATGTGGTGTGGGTCGAATGCGAGGCTAGACCCAGGCATGGTCAGGCTCAGGGACGGAGGTCGAGGGTGTTTTCGCTCATGGCTACCTGAAGCCCGCTTAGAACTCTTTCGTGGAATCTCTGGTAGATCCATGTCAGCGGCAACCTGGCGGAGAGCAACACTATTGGGCTTCTTAGATAGGGCCCTTGTCGGCTCTCTTGGGACTCTCTCGTCATCGGTAAATGGTCGTGTTGATCGTTCGGCCACGGGGCTGTCGGGTTCCGAATCCTGCGGGTCACCATTGTCATCAAGCAAGTCACCTGCACGATGCCTAGGCGAGCGTCGTGGGGGTTCGTCCTCGTCGTCGGAATCGATGGGGCCGTTACGGAGCACACCCATGGCAACGGGGATACCCTCTGGCGGGGACTCGCCGCCATTTCTCGCCATCATGGCGGGAGGCATCCTAGCGCTTCTGACCACCTCAAAGCCCTTGCCCTTCTCCTTCGTCTTGCCTCCAAACATGCCCCTAAACCATCCCGAAGCCATAGCAACAGGTCCATTTGGATCGGCCGGGCCAGTTCCCAGTTTTCGACCCAGACCATCTGAATTAAGGGCAGGGCCGCGAACGCCATAGTAGAAATCAGATTCGCGTGTCGCGTAATCAGGGCGGTTCAGTGGGAAGCTAAGCTGGGAATTGGCGCCAGGGGGGCCGACAGGGGCGGGAGGAGCGGGAGTTGCGCCACGAGAGATCTCGGCCCCCATATCTGATTGATCGGCAGGGGTTCCCTCTCCAGCTTGACTAAATCTCTTGTTGTCTGCGCTGCTAGAACCGGGTGGCTTGTCGGAGTGAATTGAGTCGTTGAAGGTCCCACGGGGACGTCGAGGTGGTCGATAATATGGGTCAGCGGCTTCGGTAAGGGATTGAGAAGGATGATGGCGAGCGGCGGTTGGCGAAGGGAGGAAGGAGAATGTGCTCGCTTCACCAGGTGTATCTGGCATGATGGAACTCCCACTGTCCAAGTTACGGGGCATGCCGGAGTAGGCATCGATGCTATCGAGCGCCGAACTCTGCCGGTTGTGGGCAAGCATTCCACCAAGACTCGCACCAGACTCGCTTCGCACTCTTCCGCTGGGCATCACGTAGCCAGACTTGCCATTGTCTTCGGCATCTAACATGGCAGCTGTCGACAATTGGCTAGCTCGCGAGGGACCTGCATTTGCGCGATGTGTCACCCGACGTGACAGTTGTCGCATGCCAAAGATCTTGGACAACCCTCCCCTAGTGAGTCCCCTTGCGTCATCTCCGCCCGCGCCCAACAATCGCGCGACGACCTCAACGATGGTCTGGAGAGCGTTGAGGAAGAAGCCGAAAATCAGAGCGGCACCATGAATGGCTAAGATGACGTATCCGATCCACCCTTTTTCTCCTTCGGTGACCCCCAATGAGGGCAAGAACGCGACCATGAGGAGAATGGTGATCAGTCGTAACGAGCAGAAGAGTGTGTGATAGGCGTTCATCGACGTAGCGGACTGAAACGGGCGGAAGGCATGGATGGCGAGGACATGAATCACCTCGCAAATCGCAAGCAACACCACCTGCGCGATGCCACTCGGCTGAACGGCACCAATAGCAACGCCCCGGATAAAGGTGAGAAAAACAGGTATCAGGGCAAAGCCGGCGGCCTCGTCGGAATACGTGTTGTACAGCGGCCCATAGAGTAGGACGGTCGGAAGGTCATCGTAGAGTACGGACTTTGGCCGTGTCTTGATGATGAGCCAGAAGAGATAGGAAGCAAACAAGATGAGGATGAAGAGGGTGACAGTTGCTAGCGCAACGGCGAAGGCGGGGGCGTGGCTGGCTACCACAAGCTGAAAGCAAGAGAGCGCAACGATCGGCAGTAAGAAGAAGTTAAAGACAATGCGAACAACGTTACCCACGGAAAAGGGGATGTTCTTAGAACGCAGGTCTTCTTCAGCCGTGTTCCTAATCTTGCGGTACAGCCACTGGATGAGAAACCCGCCTTGGACCAGGATGGTAACGCTTGCTATGCAGACACAGAGCCAAACCATCATGCCTGCCCAAATGTCCTCAGTCTCGGCCATGCCGACCAATTGGCCGAGCTCCTGAAGTCCGTACTTGGCGTCAGTAACGTAGATGCCGTCCACAACGCTCTGCCAGGACTCGGCATTTGCGACAAAGCTCTCGTTGAACATAAGGGTCGACCACGCCAACTGGCTAACAATTGGCTTGTAAAACCCAGGGTAGTCCAAAGTGAGCCCACCGGTCAAGGCAACGAATTGGATGTACTGTAAGCAGTCTCCAAAACCCGGAGTAACTAATCGCAACAAATCCACGTCGCGGCCGTAGTTTGAAGTCCAGTGGAAAATATCGGTCGAACCCCAAGGACTCATAATAGCAGAAAAGGCAACGGCAGCTCCCATGAAGAGCAATATGACGACAGGCAAAACCTTGAGGAGCCACTGAAGACCACCAAGATCGGGGGTAACAACTGCGGAGACGCATCCAATCTTGGTGGCTGCGCTGTCGCCCCAAATGACGATAAAAGAAGCGTCAAGAGAGGCAAAGGCGTAAGAGGAAAACATGTCGTTTGTGATGTTTACCGAGGGTAGGTTGTCTGGAATCGAACTATTAAAGCCGAATATCAGCATCTTTCGTTTACACATCAATTCATTTCGTAGCGGCACGCAACTAGGATGGGAAGAGTGAAGCCTACATGTCAGAGCTGTTCCAGACAGGCCCAAGAGGGCAGGCACCATTCGCCAAACCAAACTCGCCGCAGAACTCCTGAGATATGTTGCCATATGGTTCATATGACAAGAAGTTGACTTTGCGAATCAAGGTTGTGGCTCTATTCAAGTCGGCATCAGGAATACGGACAATCTTGCCAAACGTCTGGTTAGGATCGTTCCAGTACGCGGTGTCTTCCGCTGGGGGAACCGAGCTCCCGTTTTGAGAGCCCGTAACATTCCCGTAAACGGTGACTTGCAAATGGTGGCTCGAATTCGCGGTGTCATATTTCGCATCGACATATACGGGACTCCATTGTAGAAGCGCGGGATTGTTTAAACGGTACGCAGCGAGGCAGTTGGAGTAGCTCTTTATCTTCACAGCAGCGACGGGGTGAATGGCGAGCACGGCGAGGAGGACGATAAGGACGCAGTTCGTGGAGAAACGTGGAAGGGAAGACAGTCGCAAGGGCCATGCCCTCCGCCGGGACCCAACGTCGGCCATGATCGAATGTGAGGGGCTCAGGGGATCGTTGGATGACGAGGATATATCTATGGGAGCAGCGAATGTCATAGGCACGGCGCTGCACTTTTCAAGGGTTGCATGTCGCCTCGTTGGCCGACCCTGAATGTTGTGGTTACGGTTATCGTGCTCGTGATCGTGGCGGTGTTGTTGACGGTGGTTCGGCGAGCGCGCACCACCAGCGCTGAGATGCATGATTCGGATGCAGGGTGCGTCTCGGGGTGAAAATGAGCCGGAGACTAGAAAGATGAAAAAAAAATTATGAAAAAAAAAAAATTTGAATGACAATAGGGCCTTGAAAGGGCCTAGAAGTGGTGAGAAGGTCGGAGGAGGGGGGGGACGGATCGTCGGAAGGATTTCAGGCGGCGGGCATCTTGTTGGAGGACGAAGACAGGCGCTCCAAGACAAAGGTGGTGTGCGGCAGGCGCAGGTGAGGTAGGAGCGAACGACCAAGGTACCGCCAGACCAGATGGAAAGAAGGGAGGTATCTGAAATGGGGAAGGCGGAAAGGTAGCCGCAAAATGAACAGGGAAAGAAAGAAGGGAAGGGACGAAAGTGTAGAAGGAAGAAAGAGAGAAACGAGAAGGAAGAAGGAGGAGAGAGAGGGAGAATGGAGACAAAAAAAAAAAGAGTTGAGATACGAGTTCCAACCCTGGCCGCGCTGCTGTCTCTCTTCTCGCAGCAGAGAGTGGGTGTGGGAGCGTGTGAGAAGTGGGTGTGTGTGAGTGTGTGTGCCTTGGCCTTGGTATGGAGAGCAGAATGGCCAAGAGCCAGACGGAGTAAGCAGAAATGGGTACTTGTCAACCCACCACGGATGCGCCTAGGAGGTAGGTACCCGTAGCTGAACCCTCACATCGACCTAGGGGATTGATTTCTCCACTGGGGGCCTTGGCTAAGATGGTCATCAAGATGGATCAGTCCTTCCTCTCCTTGATATTGTCCATTGTTGGACGTTCGGGTGCGTGCCTACGAAATACACCGGCGCTGCTGGGGCTGGGGCTGTGACATTGACGGTCAACAGCCGACGGTTCGTGGTCCTAAAGAAAGAGACAGAGGCCCTTGTCGAAGCGGTTTCTAGGCGCCGGGACGCTAACCTCGCACAGAATGGGGGGTGGCTGGGGGACCTGAACCTGAACTTCGAAGCTGCCTAAGGGAGGGACTAGACTACGACTGTGTGAGAGGTGGCTAGGTACTTACCTATCTAACGAATAACTATGACCATCGACTGCTACTAGAATCGTTTCTAGGCTCGTCTAGATCCTTTTGCAGCTCTGTATCTCGGTATCTGACGTTTAAATTTGACGGTCTCCAACGGGGGCAGATACATGCAGGAAACAAGCAGCCTAACGGCAAACCCCTGTGAATGATGATACACTGGGCTTAATATGTACGAAGGGGCACCTCACAAGAAGAAACCCTAATGGGCCTGCCGTTCTTCTCTTCTGGATCTTTGGAATCTTTCCAAGGCTACAAGGTTCTCTCCCGTCCGTTTCGTGGTGGCTGTGGCTGAAATCAACGCCCAAACGCACGCTAACCAAGGTACCACGGCGCCGAGAGGGCTGAATGATGAACGAGCCCGTCAACCAAGGGTCAAGGGGTCACGGCGAGGTACCTACAAATAGGCCAGCGCCAGGCAAGGAAGGACTACGGTACAAGCAACAATGAGGAACCTGAATGTCCCGGGACCAGGAGTGCATCCCGTGAGTAAGAACTAAGGTAAGAGAGTGTGCTTACTGCCCGCTCGTACATACATGGAAGGATGTTTGGGACCGTTCCCGCGTTCCTGCTGCCGTTCCAATGTCATGCAAAGAAACATCCTACTTCAAGGTAGGTACGGAGAAAAAAGGTTCGGCTGTAACGTGCCAACGGCGGCGGTCGATGGAGAAGCGTTGAGTTGTCCGGCTGCTGGAATAACCGACGCCTGACGTTTGTCTATTCGTACGTCATGGCCTGCGACGTGGAAGGAGGAGACGTGGGTGAAGAGTGAAAAAGGTTCCAGTCGATCCTCTTTTTTTGTCAACCCCCCACTAAAAGCAGCAACAACAACGGGATCAACGAAGATATGGGGAAGCTCAGCACGACGGCGAATGACAGACGCTGAGATGAAAGGAATATTCCTCTTCATCCAGCAGGCATATCACCATGCTAATCACTAACTAACGTACCCAGGGCACTCGCACAGCCACTGGTATTGCCGTGAAGCACTCGTTATTCCGCCTATTTGGTACTCGTACTGCACCATCGTCATCGTCGACGCGTCTCTCATCCGTCATCCGACTTTCTCACTCCACACCCACTCTCCCGCCCATCAGTTTCAAACTTCACAGCCATCTTTCAATCAGTTTCTGCGTACTAACTAAGTTAGAATTATTGGATTACCTCTACGTACGGCATGCAGCCCCTCCTTGTATAACAATGTCATCTCATCCGCCAACATGGAAACGGAACTGTTTTACCTCAAACCACGACGACAGCCAACCAACACCTCATATACAACCACTTCACACCTGCATCTGCATCTGCATCTGCATCTGCATCCAACCTCTCTATTCTTCGTCGTCTCGTCTGTCCCCAAGTTTTCTCCCAACAGTCCGCACGGCCGCCACTGGCGTCGGAATGCGCCCACAACCGAGAGCGCACGTCGACCAGCTCAGCGAAGAAGAAACAAAGAATCGAAAAATAGCAAATACGAGAGAACAAATCATGACGTGCAAAAAATACCAAGCCAAAATTCATGGGACCACGGCCCAACAGCAGCAAATAGCAAAACGGCGACCCTGTTTTATTTCCTTTTTATACGGCCTAGCCTCAAGAAGATGCCCGTCGATGCGATGCTGGAGGCTTGAGGCTTGAGGCTTGAGGCTTGAGGCTTGAGGCTTGCCCTGGCCCGGCAATTTCTATTTTCAGCAACAACAGACTTCACGCCGCAATGACTCCGTCTCGACGGAATGAGTGCAGCGACTGGCCTTGACCTGTTGCATCATCCAGTCGGTAGCGCTCCGAACGGTGCTTGGCGGGCTCCTCTTTGCACACCCACCCCCTTTTTTTTTTATTTCCCTTGCACGGCGACACGATACGGGCATTTGATTCCCTTGCTGATCATGATCCATCAGTTCAGCAGCCATTTTTTGCACTTTTCCTGTCAACTGTCAAGTCCCCCTCCCCTCCCCTCCTGCATGTCGTATTGGCCCCAGTACGCTTAACAACACATCGATCTCACCGACTCGGCCAGTTCGTGTTGCGTAAGATATATACTTAGGCATTTGCCTCTCCATAGGACCCTCTGTCCCTTCCAACTCTCTCTATTCACTACACTGCCTACTGCCCATCACCTCGATCATCGTACATACCGTCGTCCTTCTCCCAAGCACCCAAAATACCTAACCATGATACCCCATCACCACCAGCCCATCCGTGTCATGTCATCATTTTGCCCCCTCCCGATCTAGACCCTCCCAACCGCAACCACAATGTCTCACTCCCACACAACCGTCGATTCTTTGACACCTCGCAACCCGAGCATAGCCACCCTCCGTCTCAGACTTGGCTGCATTCTTATTTTATCCCACTCATCGTAGTATCTCATGTGACTGCTCATGTGCCCTCAACAACCTCCATGCCGCCACCGGCCTTGTAGCAGTCATTCAATCATATCGTCCTTGAATAAGAATTTGAGCAAACTTTGGCAGTATACCTCTGTAGTACATGCCCTATAAGTCAGCTACTTATCAGTACGAAAACACCTCGTATCTTCTTAGCCACATCGCCTCCCCTAGGTAGTTAATCCCCGAACACATGGCGGCTCCCCAAACACTCATTGGGCAACCATTAGACAATCATTAGACCCCTACACGTCCATCAAAGTCAGCCATCTTTAGCCTTATAAACATCAACACTACTTGATTCCAGCCCGCTCTAAGATGCCGTCAAATTTGACCATCTAGTAGCTACCGTAGTACACAGCACTGGCAATGTTGATAAGACAATTTGTCCATATCAACCCCGTAGCACAATCATCTCCCTGATCATTTTCATCAAACCTCCAAATTGCAATCAACATTCGAGCTCCATCTGTAGCACATCACCTATCCACCCAACCACCCATCACCATCTCGTCTCGCTCAATTCGAGACACGACCAAGCCATGTCCTACGCCTTTTGCTTGCCTTTGGCCACTGACTGCATCGTGTATTCCACAATTGTCTCTTCCTTCCCGTTCAACCACGAGTTCACCGCCTTCTTCAGTCGATTCTCCACGCTCAACGCTTCTTCCATGTCTCGAAATAGTAGCGGGGAATCAATCTCATCAACAGTCATGTACTCCCAGGCCGACATTCTCAAGCTGCTCAGCCCACCCCCAATTGTAGCTGAAAGCTGTTGTGTTTCTTGCCGACTCGGAATCTTCTCCAACGGAAGCATCATCGAAGGCAAGCGTCTTGGCCGTCCGCTCCGTGTTCTCATACTCCTTCCCTTCATATAGTATCGCCGAGGGTCTTGTTCCTCTCTCATAGATATCTCGCTCTGTGTACGGCTGCAACGGCGCTTACTTCGATGAACTTCTGAAAATGGTGTGTCGCACATCCGTGCTTGAATCAAATCATTCTGAAACCCCTCTTTGTCTCTCCGATTGTTCAGATCGTCACTTCCACTTGGCGGTGGTGGCGTCCTCATTAGCAATGCTTGAGATAAATGTGACCAATGCGCTCCCTGACTGGATGAATGGATTCCAGTGCTTCTCATTGTAGTCTGCATGTCAGGATGTTGAGATGCGGCCTGGAAGAAGCCGTCCAGCTGATCAGGGGCTGAAGTTCGACTGGCTTGATCTGGAAACTCATTGTCTCCATGATACTCAGCCCCATTGTTGTTGCATATTGGAGTCCTTGGCCTCTCACTCGGCATCTCGCGGCTGGGCCTGGCCAAGTATCTTCTACCCAATAAGGAGATACCATTTCTTGGTGGCCGTAACTGCGGTACGTTTCTCGGTAAGCCATCCCGAGTTGAGACGGAGGTTTGTCCCAGGTGATCACCTGCTGCCATACCCTCCGCCTGGCTTGCTCTCAATTCCAAGTTACCCTGGTCCCCCGCCAAATGTTCGCCGCGTCCACGATGAGAGCTGAATATCCTCTCAGATCGCATGGGATTCGAGGGCGGTGGAGTCTGGGGTCCATTGAATCCACCGGTTTGCAAGGAAATGTGATCCCTTTGATCCCTTCGTTCCCTTCCAGAAGCTGTTTCAAGTGTATTCCTTCCAGGGTTCAATGTGGTCGGACGCTGTCTATTCGGTCCTATCCCCACCGCTTCAGCAATTATATGCTGCCCTTGGCGAGGTAAGGAAATATCAATATCTCCCCGCGGGGCATGAGGGGCTCGGAGAATATTTGGCTCTGGGCTCGAGAAGTCGCTGTCAGACCCCAGTGATATCGCTTGTCCGTCTTCCTCTTCTTCCTCCCTCATCATGTTCAAGACGGAGCTTGTTAGTTCCTTCAGTGGTTGGCGTCCAATCTGGTGCTGCCTCGTAGTCTCGCGTAGATTGGATTCCTCCTGGCTCTGCAGGTTCCCCGACGTGGCAGTTTCATCTAATGCAATCTCTATTGGTTGGTCATTTTGTCGCTGAAAATACTGACGAATGGTCCTTTGTCGACGGATTGGCCCAGAATCCTTGTCAGCAGGACAAGAAGTTGTGTGGTTAGTTGCAGGAGAGGCAGTGCGACGTGGTGTAACTTGAACTGGAAACAATCCCGTTGTGAAGCCTTCGTCACTGGTATTGCTCTCTCTGCGAGCCAGGTTGACGTTGATAACTGTCCGCATCATTGCGAGTGTGGTAGAACTGCCGGTTTCATCGGGCTTCTCGGCATTGACTTGGGTGTGTGTTAACTCCTGGCGAGCTCGTGCTCCCACTCTGTGAGTAGCTTCGAATGAACTTTCACTCGGTCCAAGTTGCTTATCATGTTCGGCCTTATCCATTGCCTCCAGAAGATCCAAGTCGTCAACGACGACTTCCTCTCCCAGGTCGTGAAACTCATTCGCAGAGTTCAATATTGCTTGAGGGCTAGATCCATGTTCAGGGTCCGAAGCAGGCTTCTCCAGTTGCCTCATCGTGAGTAATTGAATGGTGTTCGTGTTACCTGCCGTAGAACTAGAAGGGTAACTCCTCCCGTCTTTGTCAGAGTCCGAACCTTCCGACTTGTAGACACAGTCACACAGATCTCGGAAGCAATCCAAAATGGCCTGCTCATCCTTGAAGATCACTTCGTCTTTCAGTGGTGAAATGCTCGCGTCGTATGATCTTGGGTTGCAGGTAATGTTAAGTCTCATGAACGGACTGGTCACAGATCTCGTGCGTTGGGTTTGTCCCAGTGACCCGGTGAGCGATTCTTTGAAGATGGTCGCAAGTCTTTTGCCAGTCCCTCTTGTTGAGAGTATCGGCCGAGAGCCGACAGATATAAAAGAGCCTCTACCCTTGATCGACGCCAACTGGCATCCTTGCCTTGGAAGAATAGCCGTTAGTGTTCCCCAAGCTGGCCTCTGAGGTTTCTCAGTGCTTCCGGACGTCAAAGACACAGCCTTCTCAACGCACTGGGTGATGACGGCGTTCCCGAACACTTGTGCGACCGCTTCGCGAGGGGTTGCCCGAGAGCTCGGGGAGTAAGACCATGTTTGGTTGGGCTCGCCGATAACTTTGAAAGACAGCTTCAGACGAGGCATCGCTAACGCATATGTTTCAAGCAGTCTCTTGATACCCGATAGCGACTTTCTACTCTCCTTCATTGCGTTTTGTTTCCTGACTGGCAGGTTCTCGAACAGTTTCAGTACTTGGACCATCGTTCCGATGGGCGCAGACACTGGCTGTTCCTTCTCAACGCCACCATTCCCAGGTTTCAGCCAGATCAGGGTCGCAATAGGATCCTGGGCAGTTTTGGTAGTTATCTTCACGGTAGCCAGGGAATTGGCGCTGGCAAGTGCGTCGCCTCGAAATCCAAGTGTTTCACCACCTCTCGCCTCCAGCTCCTCAAAGTTTCGAAGCTTGCTCGTGTGTGCTCGACGGCCAAGGAAATCGAAGTCCTCAAAAGAAACTCCATAGCCGTTGTCCCTAACTTGGATCTTGTCAACAGTATTCGGAGAAACCAGGACTTCGATTGATGTTGCACTAGCATCGACGCTGTTGTCGATGAGTTCCTTGACGAGAGAAATGGGGTCAGTGATGACCACTGAAGAGCCAAGGAGGCGGGTTGTCGATGATGGTAGAGGAGCTACCGCCATGGCCAAGGTTGGCAGGCTCCAACCATAGCTGGGCCAATTTGGAGATAAATAACGTGTAGAAAGTATGAAGATTGAGAAAAGATCAATTACGTTTGCTGGGAGCAAATATTAAAATGCGTAGCATGCTTCGACTCATCTCGTCACGAAGAAAGTTTGGAAACCAGACAGAGCCTCACAGAGTGAGGGTTTCTGAGGATCAACCCCATTTCGATCTTGGTGCCTGAGGGTTTCTGCCCGGATCAATAACGATAAAGACCTAAGTTTTACGAAAACCTAGATGGAAGGAAGGTACGAAGATGCGCGATGACTGCTGCCCGTTTAGTTACACCTTCCTCCCGTGTCCATTTGCTCAGGTCAGTAGCTTCGGCATCGTGACGCCGAGACGCAGGCGGGTCGGAAAGTACGTACCCGACCGCTTTGTCCCTTGCCTATCCCACTTGCCCACCTCTCAAGCCCCAGGGCGCCCACGCAGCTGTGACGTGACGTCCAACCCCGCTACACCACAGACAAGCCTCAGCATTCTCGATGCGCCCCGCACCACAACCTCCCTCCACGTCCCTCTCTGTGAAGCTTCTTCTTCTACCATCATCACCACCTGCCTAATTCACAGCGTCTTCTAACATTCAAACCGAATTACCTCTCCCGTCTTTCGCAATGTCGACACTCAAGGGCCCCTCCCCCCAGCACCACGACGGCTCCTCGTTGCGCATCGCCATCGTCCACGCTCGCTGGAACGAAACCATCATTGAGCCCCTCGTCGCCGGCGCCAAGGAGAAGCTCCTCGCCAGCGGCGTCAAGGAGTCCAACATTGTCACTCAGTCGTGCCCTGGTTCCTGGGAGCTCCCCATCACTGTCCAGCGGTAACCCTCCTTGCCAGCTTCCTTCCGCCCTCGCCGTTGCCATTGTGCTTGCTGACATATGCGCCTCGCCCTTGATTCAGCCTCTTCTCGGCCTCTCAGATCCAGAGCACCGCTACTGGCGGCCCGTCGGCGACCGATCTCCTCGCTTCCTCCACCACAGACCTGTCCTCTCTGCCCGCTTCGTCCGCCGCATCCGGTGCCTTCGATGCCATCATTGCGATTGGCGTCCTAATCAAGGGCGAGACGATGCACTTTGAGTACATCGCCGAGTCTACTTGCCAGGGCCTCATGCGTGTCCAGCTTGACACCGGCGTCCCCGTCATCCTCGGCGTGCTGACAGTCCTTACTGATGAACAGGCCAAGGCCCGCGCCGGAGTTGAAGGCAAGGGCCACAACCACGGCGAGGACTGGGGCTTGGCTGCCGTAGAAATGGGTGTCAAGAGGAGAGAGTGGGCGAACGGAACCATTGATGGCTAAATCAATTTCTTGGAGTTTGGGAATGTGTAAGACGTGAGATATCAATTGGGGGTGTGGGTACCATACATAGACTTGAGCAGACCCAAGAAACAAAACAAAACGAAATAAAACGAAACAGAACACCGAAACACGTTGTAAAGAGTCAACGGTCGTCACAATGACCCCATATTAGTCAATTACCGGCATAGAGACTTATCTATCATTGCACCAGACGCGAATCCCAGCGAGCGGTGCCCATCACTTCTTTCCCTGCGACGCCCAAGCAAAACATAATGATTCTAAAATATACAAAAAATGTATGAAGGGGTCTCGCAGTTACCGTAGTTAGCTGTGTACTCCCGCGAAAATGATGCAAAAATAATGCCTTTTTTCAATCCAATCTCTTTCCTGACAATGTCTTCATGAGACGGCATCTCAATTAAATCATGGTACTCAGTTCGCTACCGAGCCCCTTCTTATTTTTCCACTGTGTGCGCTTCTTATCCCTCTTAGCCTTCATGGCCTCCCACCCTTCCTCGTCATCGTCGTCTGACCCATCGGCCTTGACTATGTTGATGGTTGCCTTGGGCGTTGTGCTCGTCTCATCCCATCGGCCGAGCGCTCCAGACATGGTGTTGGTTCGGCGGTGGTTGTCGGTTGCAAGGAGATTCATCTGTGACACGGGTCGGTATCGACCGGGGAGACCAATGTTGCTTCGCTCAGACGGCGCAATCGATGGGGTATACCCCATGCCTCCTCCGCCGCGGATGGAACCAGCATATCCAGGCTGCGGCTGGGCAAACGCCCCGAGGTTGGGGGGCGGTTGCACCATGCTCATGGTACGCATCGAGGGATCCATCATCTGAGGGGTTCCATAGTCGGCTCGAACATCATGGAGTGCCGTGATGAGAGGTCGTTCATAGACTGAGTGGCACCAAGTGCTCCATAAGGATGCTGCATCTGAGGCATGCCCATGGGTTGCTGTCCCTGCTGCGGCTGCTGGTTGTTGGCGGCCATCATTTGCATAAACTGCATCTGCATCTGCATAAACTGCGACATTTGTTGCGTCATCTGAAGTTGAGCTTGATCTCCTACAGAGAGCGATGGCGGCTGAGGAGGCATCATTCCAGGCATGCCAGGCATACCTCCCATTCCACCACCATACATCATATGAGGAGGAATGCCAGCAAGGGGGTCGAAGCCTTGAGGTCCGTTCATGCCAGGAATAAGCTTTCCGCCGTCGATGTTGGGGCTACCTCGTCGCATGGCCCGTGAGCGCTCCTCACTGGCAATGACACCAACCAGGCCACCAACCGGGAGAGCCTGTTGCTGTGGAGGCGGCTGAGGGGCAAGAAGCGGCTGAGGAGGAGGCATCAGCTGCTGACCAGGCTGGAGCTGACCACCGCCGGAGAATTGCAAGGACTCCCTAATGGCCGGCTTGTTGATACTGGCACCAACGAAGGGGTCCTGGGGAAGATTGCGAGCAAAGGCTGGGAGGGTTGAGTGGCGCTGAGTGTTTGCGGGAGCGTCACCCATGGCAGAACCTGGTCTGGGTGGCTGCTGAATCGAAGCCCGCAGGTTGGGGTTGGACCCCATGTTGCTCAGTCGAGTCGGTGGTCGATTCTTGCCGGGGAAGCCATGAGCCTGCAGGATAGCCAATGGCACTTCTTCGTCTTCGTCTTCGTCAGAGATACCGCTAGGTCCTGGGCTTGGTGTCTTCTTCATGAGGTGCAACTGGGGAGCGCTCATAGACGCGGGAAGGGCCGGGCGATCAGCGGCAACGGGGTGCATGTCGGGTTGCTCGCCAGTGACCTTCATCATTTGCTGTCGATAAACGGCCATGTGTGCCTCTTGCTTTCTCCTCTGCTTCGCCTGCTGCTTCGATTTCTCAACCTCGTCATCGTCATCTTCGTAGTTGATTTCATCTTCGTCGTCATCATCATTGGTGGTTCGCTGAGTAGTCGACTCGGCTGGCTGGCGCTCCTTGTCCTTGCGGTACTTCTCAAATTGGGCTGGCGTCATGACCTTGTTGTGTGGAGGGCTGGGAGCACGGCTGGTATATCGGTTGGCGATTCGTGAGGATTGAGCCAAAGTTCCCTCAAACATGTTATCGTCGCCCTTCTTAAAGCTGGAGTTCAGGGGTTTTCTGCCGAAAGAGGAAGTGTCAAACGTGTCTTCGTCTCGGTATCGTGGTGACCTCGGATTGGAGTAGTTGTTCGAGCTGCTATCAGACAGAAGTCGTCCAACAGCGATAGAATCATGGAGCAACTTGGCATCCTCGTCTTCAATAATGTCAGAAGGCCGGCTCGACGTCTTGAAAGAGCTCTGGTGTCGGGGAACGGGAGGGGGCACATCGATGTCAGGCGAGGCAGGGTCGGAGCCGAGGAGGTTGTCGTCTGAGTTGCGGCCGCGGCTGTTCCATGATGCAGGAGACGGTTCAATTTTGGCGGTCTTGTTGATGCTGAGAGGGGCAGGCTGAGCTGCACGGTTGCCGGTCAGGGACCGCGGTGCTGCTGCGTTCTGCTCCAGGTTCTTCAAAGTAGCCATGCTTGCACGCTTGTCGAAGGATGAGAACATGGAACCAAAATCTCCGCCCATATCAAGACCGCCAGTTTCTTCCAGCTTCGGGGGTGTTGCTGTGCTGGTGGTCGAATCGGTCATGCCCCGGGCCCGCCCCGTGAAGTCGGTGTGTTGGATGGTCGGAACAGGTGGCACTTCTGAAGTTGAATCGTGGGAGGAATGGCTGTTCTTCTTATTAACTCCAAAGGAGAATGTACGACCCGCTCGGTTCAAAAAGCCGGATCCACTTGACTTAGGGGCTTGTCTAGCTCCAATGTCGTGGAGGTTTTTCTTGCCGGAATGCTTCGCATCGTCCATATCCGTAGAGGATGGAGCGGTCGAGGCGTTGCTATGTCTCGAAGAGGTATCAGTGGATGTCGCCTTAGTCGTGTTCGACGCCCCACTTCCCCTGAGAAGGAGTCAGCGCCATGCCGCATGACTATTTTCTTTAATAAAGAGAAAATAGATGTTCCCAGATCAGGGTGTGGTAGAGTCTCTGCGAAGGAGGGTTGGGTGTAAGTCAATACTCACCGGTTACCACTCTTCAGATCGGCAAACATGTTATCCTCCACATCCAGCTCCAGCTGGCTGGGCCTCGAGACGTGGCCGGAAGCCCGAGCCATTCTCGCGCCGCCGTCAAAGGACTTATTGACGGCAGGATCGTTTCGTTCAATAACTCGGAAGGATGGTTGTTCAGGTGCTACTTGGCCATGCTGGAAATCTTCCGAGGTGACGGTGGACCTCCGCCTGTTGAACGCGACACCGAATCTAGGCATATAGAACGTGCTTGGAGGCTCGATTTAAATTATGTGCAACCCATAAAACAAAGATCCGGCGATGATCTGAGTATTGGGCCGATCGTTTATTATCGCGGGCGAAGGCGGTCGACTTGTTGGGCAAGGCGATACGAACGTTGGGGTGGAAAGAGGAGATTCTACTCGAAGTCCCTGTTGGCAGCAAAAAAGACCGACTATTCGTAACAAATCGAGTCGAATAACTGGGGTATGAGCCACGAGACGGGCAGCTGCATGGTGGTGTTAGTAATGATCAGAGACACCGGGAGAGTCATGTAACAGTCCCGAGGGTGATTGAGCTGGTCGTGTCGGGAACAGGTAGAGCGGGAACCGCCATCTCGGGACACACGAAGCTTTATTCAAGCCGACGACGGGTCAAACAGCTTAGAGCGAGTAGTTTGTGCGGGTATGACGTTATGGTTGGTTGCAGTGAAGGCGAGGCAGCGCGCGCCGTGATGTGTGTGTATCATTCATTGCAAAAGAAAGTTGAGACTCACATTAATCTCCAGGAATGAGAGACACTTTTTGGTATTATGAGCGAGTGGCTGGCTGGGCCGAGCAGGCGAAGGGACGTAGCGAGAGGAGGTAGCAACAGGCCAAAACAATGAACCAAAAAAGGAAAAGGAAAAAAGTATGTTGCAGGCGAAACGTCCAATGGCGCAGGCAACAGCAAATAGTCAAGCTGAGAACGAAAACACGCAAGATGCAGATGCGATGATTAGGAGAGCGAGCGTGTGTTTTTTTTTGGGGTGGTGAGGTTTGAATGAAAGAAGAGGGTGAGCCAAAGTGGCCCGACGGCGAGGATTGGGATTGTACGGGTTTGGCCGTTGCACAGTGCAGGGGGGACAGTGTGGGCGGGCGAGACTCTGGGCTGCTACCGGCCGGGGGGGAGGTAAAATAGTAGGGCCTTTTTTTTTGGGATTCTTCCAAATGCAAAGGCACGGCCTCGTTCGGGTTCCTGTCTGTTGTCGTTGCGAGCGGAGCAACGAAGGAATGCGGGTCGAGCAAAAAAGGTGACAGCTCCGACAAGAGAGACAAACAGTTGTTTTCGAGCGAACGAAGGCGGAAACGTCGAAGACGGATGGATGACTACGGGCTGCGGGCTGGGGAGTGGAGGGGTGGAGGGAAGGAGAGGGAGAGACGCGATCGATCGAAGCGAACGACGGACGGAACGGCGAAGAACGGGCGGCGACGGCGGGCTCTGGGAATCAACAGCAAGAACAGGGCCCAGGAGGGAGTGGAGGAAGTGAAGGGGAAGAGAGAAGAGAAAGAGGAGGAAGGGGGGAAAGATACGAAGCGAACCGAGCGAGAAAGGCGGCGGTTAGGGGAACGATGTGTTATTATTTCTCGGGTTCCCACCCACACACGGCGTCGCCTCGCTGGCCACCTGAGGTTTAGTGAGATCTCGTCAGCCAGCAGCCAAGCAGCAGCCAGCCCGGTTGGTGGTCTCTGCACGGCTGCTGCTGCTGCTGCTGCTACGGGCTATTGGCAAACGGGCCTGACGAGCAGGATCCCCAAATGCCATTACCGAGTGAGGACCGTCGCTATGGAGTCAAGGAGTGATACAGCACAGCCAGATGCACCACCACCTCCATCCAATCCACGAGGTGCATGCATGGCCCACGTACGTATCGTGCCTGGGTTGGCCCTTGTGCCTGTTGTGGTGGTGGTTACTGGCAGGCGTCTCCCCATAGTGTTAATACGTAAGGACCTCAATGCAGTGGCAACGGCGTCTTGCTCTAGTTATGGCACACACAAGAGACGACGAGGCGTGAGCATAGCAGTGGTTGAGCAGTCAGTTACAGCACTCTGCTGGCCCCGGGACAACGGGCAATCCCATGCCACCACATGCCACCATGGCCGTGCGATGCTCCATCTTCCCATCCACTGCCCCATGCCACGGATGGGTGAATCCAGGCCCCATGCTTCCGTCCCTATTTTATCCCAGGTTCCAATGATTCATGGGCAATGTCATTCCCTCTGGAGGAAGCAGCACGCGAAAAAGCACAAGACCGTGACGTGCGGCCAGTGAACACTACGCAGTAAGCTAGTTACTGCGTCCCTACGTATCCGTACTATTTACATCCGTCCGCCCCCCAAATGGTGCCCGCCCACCAAACTTTTAACCAACTGACCAGTCGGCAACTTCGCCAGACCTGGCTTGACGGGGATCCAGCGGCGCGCGCGGTGCCAGGGCCTTCAGCCGAGCAGGGTCAAGCCCACGAGGGTCGAAGGGGGGGCGCCCAGGCTCAGCCGCCAAGGCTCAGCTTTGGGTTCCTTAGGGATGGACGGATGATGGATTTCATCTGGTGGTCGCCAGATTGATGAGGGCTCTGGGCTGTCTTCTGCGAGCGTGTGTGTGTGTGTGTCTATTTTTATGAGCTGGCTTGGGGCAAAGCGTTGACTGGCTCATCCGTTTGGAACCGTTGTCGATACAAAACTCTCTGTTCTTCGGCATCATCCTCTCCTTGACGAACGTTACGAATACAATCGACCTTCCGTGTTTACACTTGGGTTTCCTCCGGATGAATGCATCGGGCCAGACCTGGAAGCGAGCAACGGTGGCTTGACGCAAGCGGCGGCCAGCCAGGGGGAAGGGACGGGATGATGGCCCAAAAGTACTTCTCCACGAACAAAAAGAAATATGAAGACAGTTGGAATAAAAGTGAACCATGGCAATGTCATCAACGCTAACGGCAGGGGGAAAAGTCGATAGGTCTGGACGTGCAGACGCCGCCTTGGAAATTGGACTTGGGGGGGTGGGATTGGCGACCCAATAGTGCCGGGTGCCATGGGAATTGGGATGGAAGGACATGGGTTCCTGGAGAAGGGATTCGGAAGAGGCAATGGATCTCTCTGGTTCTGTCTTTCGTCCGGCGATGGATGAGGATGAGGACGATGGTGATAGGGACTTTTCCAGACCAAAGATCGGCCCCCTGTATCAAGGCACATGTATGCATTCGTTGCAACGGTTTCCCCTGATCCGATGGTCCATTTTGATCGTAGTTCACACCACCATCACGGAGTAACTCGTGTACCTTACAGTAAAGAGCGGCGAATATCCGTAGACTCGTTTGGTATTAACGGTTCTCGGACGCTGCAGAAACCTATTCTGAGCTCACCCGGCGGTCCACAACAAAACACGGGCGGACGTGCCGTTTGTTCCCCAATAGCTCGAGGCCGTTTTATTTGTTTACTCGGCGACGGCGAGCGCAACCAAGCAAGTCAACCCAGGTACGAATAGGCGGTTGGAACCATCTGACGGTGGATACTCTTGGACAATGGATGTCTCACAGAACTCCACGATGACTGTCGAGTGAATCCATCGCTGGTGCTACTGTCCTGTCGGGCTGCTGTAGCGCTTCACTAACAAAAACCTTGACTTGTGCTCCACCGCTTCTCATCATCATCACTTGTTGTTTGCATGCTGGCCGGCGTGTTGTTGTGCTTTATTGGGGGCCCTTTGCATTGTCAGCAGCTTTTGTGGGTTTATTATTGATGCTCCCCTTCCCCTCTTCCCAACTGACCATCTGCCGGGCATCTAACCTATCTTCTTTGCTTCTGTCCCATATTGGTGCATTCAATGGTTTGTGCCAAGTCTCCTCTGACTTGGTCATCCAGGCAAGCCTTGTCACCATCGAGATGTTGTCACTCACTCTCGCCCACAATCCCAAAGAGAGATGCTGCTGCTGCTCCTCAAAGGAAGACTGTCGAGCCGAGAACCAGTCGACAAAGGTTCGCCTTGGATGCTAGACACTTCATTTATGAAGGTGAGATTCTTTCTCAAAAATCGGCGGGGGCCCGACAGGCACGGCGGAGAGTTGCTATTTCAAGGGTCCGAAGTGGATGCTGCAGTGGGAGAGCGTGGATGGAGGGGGATCGGGGCCACTCTCTCTCCACTGCTGCTGCACTGTCCTGCACTGTCCTGCACTGTCCTGCACTGTCCTGCACTGCACCGTACAGAGGATGGTCCCGTTTTGTGGTCGGAGCTGGAGTGCTTGTTGGTTTGTTGCTGGGCGTGCTGTCGTGACGGAGGGACTGTATCTCTTGTTGTTGCCACGACACAAATCACGGCAGACACGATCATCAGAGAGGCCAAAGACTTCGAATCCTCCTTCATTCTTTTTTAAAGCAAGGCAACGAGAAACCTTAACTAAGAGCATTGAAATCACAGGCCGGAGGACCCGATTTACTCTGGTGTAGCCCCAGTGCCATGTAGGGACACATCCATGCCTCAATCTCCCATCATCCCGTGTCATTCATGGATCTATTTCCACCCGCACCCCGGGCCCAGACTCGAGCATTCTTCCAGACTTTTCATTACCAAAAATATTTTTCTTCTTCTTCTTCTTCTTCTTCTTCTTCTTCTTCTTCTTCTTCTTCTGGGGCAGGTTCCTCAAACAAGCCCTTGTCCATGCCACCGGTTTTGACCGCTGTGACGTCGGTGACCCATCACGATCTACAGGAACTCGACGATCACCGGCGGCATCGTAACGACTGACGACGTCGGTTCCAGAAAGACGAATGAATTGAGACTATCATGACCGACCCTTGTGTGTTTGCTTCGTCCCCCTCCCTCTCGACCAAGTTTACACACACACACCAAGTTTCGTAGATCCAATACGATGCTCCCGCCCCTCCTTCTCCTTGCTTCTTCTCAGGCACCCAGCATCTTCTGTGGTCCCAAGTCCGTGACTGTATCGTATACAGCACCTCGTCCGAACCAAAACATGGCATTCACACACATTCATTAATTAAAGAACCCCGAGGTCCCCCTTTTTTTTTCCCCTGGTCTCCCTTAACCACTAGCATGCACGGTGGGCCGGCCTCGGCGGATTCGTTAGGAAGAAAAGGGCAATAAATCAGCGTTGGGAGGTTTGAGGGCCATTTTTTATCAGTTTCGGCCATCGTCCTGAGAAAGCTTGGCTGGGGGCCAATTCTCACTTCATCCCTCGAACATTCCACCCAGAGGCAGACTTTGCCGTGTGCTGTCGCACGGTTGGCTCTTTTCTTGTTGCCCCGTCGTCTATTCTTATTCGTAGGTTTCCTCGCAGGGCTGGGAAGCTTGATTCAATAGCTGAAAACGGCTGATTTGGGCTGATGGTGGCTTGCACGAGTAGAGCTGATGCTGGAGCTCGACTTCAGCAGTGCTTACCTGGTTATTCGTAGGCGTGTCTTATAGATTCCTGCCTGTCTTTTTTCTCTCTGCTCCGTTCAATACTATGGACCAAGCAAGACGGCGAAACCATCGGTTCCTGGTCCAATTTGTTTACACCGTCCACAGAGGGGGTTGAGAGGTCTTCAGAATGCCGACTGCTGCCCTGATTATTGAATTCACATAGGGGCTACGGAGAGTTATTGCCACACAGACACACACACACACGCTGCATGCATGGACGTACCTCATGTGCAATGACAATATATTTTACGAAGTTGGCATGTCCTAGAGATGCGTGGCTGTGGCTCCCGCAGCTTTGGATCCCCTTTGGCCTCTTGTTGCCCGCCTTCAAGGGACATCCGTCTCACGTCACTTCCAACTAGCAAATAATCTCCAGGAAATAAAGACACAGGAACAAGGTCGGGAAGGATTTGCCGCTCAGCCCAGGACCCGGGAATGGATATGAGAAACAAGAGGTCACACACCGAGGAATTGTCCCATCATCCGATCATCATCGACCAAGAAAGCTTTTTTTTTTCCTTGGGCGTCTTTACCCCAATTTTTATCCATTTTTATGCGGTCCCTTTTCCCCTGGGCCTGACTCCTCCGTGCTCCGCAGACTTCGTATGGATGGTTGTCCCGTCTCCACCAGACCAGGGGAAGAATGGGGATGGCTGCTGTGTTGTGCGGAACGTCAGGGGGGGAGAAGACGGAGGATAACTAACGAGGTTGTAGCTAAGGACTAAGGAGCCCTGCAAACACACGTCAACAAGGCATGCAAACCGTGGGTACGGAGCAACTCTCTTTCGTCACTCGTTGTCGAGGATTGATCACTGTTTTGTGGGCTTTCACGCCTTCACCAGCCCTCCTCATTTTTTAGCGGCAATCTTCGATCCAGCTCCAGCTCCCTGAGACTGCAGAAGGCCAGAAGCCTTGTTGGAACTGATACCGAGACTCCACCGTCCCTGATAACCTTGTTGAGGAGTCGATGCTGGAGCTTTTTCATCCATCTACCCTTGTGGGTGCTTGCTCTCTGGCTCTGCCAACGCGTCGTAACTTCTGTCGTCAACACCGGGCCATCAGTCTGGCGGCGGTCATCCAAACGTACTTCGTACAGAAGCGTGAAACAAGACTTGATGGATACAGCAGATTGCGCGGCCTCTTGGTGGATCGTCCTGCAACCCCTAGGAGGGCGAGAGGATAGATTGGTACTTGGAGCATGTAGGGTCATGATATGTTCGAGCTGTCGTTACTTCGTACGCACAGTGTCAGACTGGTCAGGCAGGCCAAGGGTAAGTTAGGCGTTGCATGTGTTGAGGCAAGATTGGTTAATGATGCCACATGCCGGAGGAAACGTTCAGATACGAAACGGCTTGGGCATGCTTGGGTTCGTTCTGCGGGAGCGGATAGAAGTCCAGGGCAATTTATGCAGTGCAGATAACCCTCGATATGAACTGCTCGCCGTTGTTGGTATTGGAGATTTACCCATTGAGCAGTGTTTTAGAGGTCATACCTCACGTGCTAATGTGTTCTCTTCTGATTCCTCGGCAACAAGTTGATCGACAGCTGCCTGCTGGGGAATTGAGGGGTGGGTTGAATTATTTTCGATCGGAACGTCCCAATTCCGATGAATTGCAGATGGGTGACGACAGAATGACTGGTTGTTGAGGAGGAAGCCAATGCGGATAATTGACAATAGACGTCAGGTAGGCGAACCTTGAGTCGTGGTTGGTCTTGTTGACAACAGCGTTGACAACCACTGAGATGAACGGTATCACTCACAGTGGCTGTGATGTGAACGCCGACGCCGAACGCCGACGCCCTCGCCCATGTTGTTGCTGGCTGTGCTCACCTTTCAATGCAACGTCGAAGAGGGAGGGAGCATTGCGAGAGTTTGAGGGCTTCCGCTCGAATCGTGACTACCCTAGAGTCTCGATGGTAGAGTCACATGCCGGCAACCGATTGGGAAGCCGCAGAGTTGAAAGTCGGAGACGCAACTGACCCTAACCCTAGTGCCCACCAGCCAAGTGAAGAGTTTTGCGAATACCATGTGGACAATCCTAATATACTCGATGCCATTACTCCGTACGGATACACATTTTCTCCTCATCGCCAATTGTCCAACCACCGCATTCTCAATATCTGGCGAGGCAACTGAAAGCGTCACGAGAATTACGTACCTGGATTTATCATATCCACTGCCGTTGGAACTGCTCCATCAGAGCGCGATACTAAGCTCAACAGGCAATGCTACAGACAATAGCAGCTTAGCAGGATGGAGCATTCGCTGCTTAAAAAGCTTTGAGTAATGGACGAATGGAGACCGAGGGACGCTTAGGGACTCCGAGGGGCCAAGAAGGACCACGAGGAGCCATTCACAGCCTCTCGAAGAGCAAGCGCCTGTCTAAGCTAACGTCTTGGCCAATGTTGGGGGTCAAGGAACACAGGTCAAAGGGTCCGGTGCAGCGAAGCTACAGTACGTACTGCGAGATTCACGGATTGAGACGAACGAAGTCCATCTAATCAATCAATCAATCTCGCTTCCCGACCCCCGTGCCCTTGCGACCTGACCTGGAGTTGCGACAATGCGAAACTGTGCCGTGACGCCGTCTCCTCCGCCGTCGCATCCTTTGCCGCCTCTTGCGATCTCGGCAATCGGACGAACTCTTTTATCCAGCTTCAATCAGATAAACTCACTGGACCCGCGTACCTTAATTTTTTCTGCTTCAACTCTTTCAATCTTGCCCATCCTTCATCCCCTCGCTCGTCCCCATTGATAAACTCCAGTCGAAGCATGAGCTCCCCTTCTGCGCCCTCAACGCCCGCCCGCTCCGTGCGCCGACCCTCTCTGCTGGCCGGAGACGAATCGCACAATCCGCTCGGCACGCGCAGTGGCGCTCTGCAGTCGCTCATTCGCAGCCGCTCCGCCCAGAGCATCCCGAGCTTGAACCCCTCTCATGGCCTCGGCCACGCTCACCCAAAAGCCGCCTTCTGGCCTGGCCCCGAAGATGAAGAGTCCGGCCGAAACAACCGCTCCTCGCTGGACCACGACGAGCTCAGCCGTCTCCTCGCCGACGAGCGCCGGTTGACGCAGCTCTTGAACGGCCCCCAAAACCGCAGCTTGAAACTCATCGGCCGCAGCAACCCGCGATATCGCTGGGAGCAGTACTGGACGCGCGAGGACCAGCTCAACGCCATGTCCACCCCACTGTACGTGATTCCTCGGCCATCGGAGCCTTCTCTCCCGGATGACGAGGACAAGGCTGATACCAATTGTGCGACAGACGCGTCTACTACGAACGAATCAACGAGCTCATCCAGCAGTACATGTACATTGACGCCCTCTTGGACTCGGCCATCCCTCACGAACTTCTGAATGAGTACCAGACCGACATCGAGGCCTCTCAATTCCGCCCCGTCAACGTCCCCGACACCATTCGCGAAGAGGCAACCGTCTCTCCAGCCCCTTCGCCTCCTCAGAATGGCAGCACTACCGTTGGTGGCACCCCTAGCTCCTACGGCACCATTAAACACAGCGTCTCCACGAAGCAGCTCTCTCGCACACCCAAGGATATCTTCCGCTCCTCCGAGAGTCTGCCCCTGCTCCAGCGACAGGACGACGAGGATGAGGATGACGACCATCCTGACCACCCACCTGCCCATGAGGACGGATTTGGCCCCAAGCCTCTGTTACCATGGCTCGAGGATGCCGAAGTCGACCACGACGATCCCGTCGTCACCCTCGCCATTTGGGTCAACTTCATTGCAAACGGCATTCTCCTCCTCGGAAAGCTCGTCGTCATTCTTTCCGTGCCGTCCATGTCCGTCCTTGCCAGTTTGGTCGATGCTGTCCTCGATTTCCTGAGTACCGTTATTGTCTGGGTTACCACTCGCCTCATCTCTTCCAGCCAATCAGATCAGTATAGCTATCCCGTTGGTCGACGCAAGTAAGTCATGACTGTAGCCGAACCTGGACCAGTAAGGAGAAGCCTCTGGAGGGGTTTCGAACTGGTCTCGAGAACCAATTGATGCAGCGAATATGTTTGGTCGACTAACACGCTACTCATAGACTCGAACCTCTTGGTGTGCTGGTCTTCTCCGTTATCATGATCACTTCGTTCTTCCAGGTCAGTCTCACGTGTGTGCAGACTCTCATGGGACCTGACCATGCCATTCTCGAGCTTGGTCTCCCCGCCATCATCATCATGGTTTCGACCATCATCATCAAGGGCGCCTGCTGGGTCTGGTGTCGTCTCGTTAGGAACTCGAGCGTCCGAGCACTGTAGGTTTTCATTCTCAATTCAATCTCCGTGGTGCGGGGACGCAGCTAATATTATCTCCTAGAGCCGAGGACGCCAAGACGGATGTCATCTTCAACACTGGCTCCATCTTGTTCCCCATTTGTAAGTTTTAATAATATCATCTCTCATTTGGGCGAGATCGGACGCGCTCAAAGACCCGCCCGCCCCTGGCCCTTGCTAATGCTTTCTTTTTCTGCAGTGGGCTTCTACGGCCGTGTTTGGTGGCTCGACGCCGTCGGCGGCCTGTTGCTCTCCCTGGTCGTCATCTTCAACTGGAGCCAGACGTCGGCCCAGCACATTCGCAATCTCTCAGGCTTCTCGGCTCAGCCCGACGAGCGAAACCTGCTCCTGTACCTGACCATGCGCTTCGCCACGGCCATCAAGAAGATCCAGAACCTCCGCGCCTATCATGCCGGTGACAAGCTCTTCGTCGAGGTCGACATCGTGCTGTCTGCCGCCACGCCTCTCAAGGACAGCCACGACTTGAGCGAGGTCCTCACCTACTTCCTCGAGTCTGTGCCCATCGTCGACCGAGCCTTCGTCCATGTGGATTATACGAGCTACAATGCTCCGACCCACATTGTGAAACAGTCGGCCGCGAAATAGAGTCTTTGGAAGAATCTTTCGGCCGGAGATGCCGTATGCGGGGAGACAAAAAAACGCGAAAAGCTCGTGTTGAAGTTGGAAAGACACGTGGGCTAACATCATAGGTCGAAGGAGTAGCGAGAGCTGCGAGCCAAGTCACCCAACGTTATTTTGAATTCGGCAGAGCCCAAAAATAATGGGCTCGTTGTACTAACTAGGTATTTAGATATTAAAAGAGAAAAAAGTGTACAATAGAACGTGATTATTTTCTTAGAAGTGGAAGTTGGTTATTGTTTAACGAGGCTGGAAAACAAGAAGCGAAAAGAAAGAAAGATACAGGCGGGCAAACTCGAGACAGCTGTACTAAGTAAGTAGATAAAGAGATGTAACACTAGTAAGCAACGCTTCCTCGGATGCGCCAAATCAGTAAGGAATGCCGTTGGTCAGGAGCTGGAACTGGTCGTAGATGCCGGTGCTGTAGCTGCCATAGCTGGTCTTGATGAGGCCCTTCATGAAGTCAGCCGCCTCTCGCTCGGAACGATCGAGGACGAAGCGCTCGCGGAAGTGCTTGACGCTCTCGGGCTTGAAGCAGGGCAGACCGCTGTCCATCATGAGCCAGACGATCTGGCTGAGCTTCTCGCAGTACTGGCGACTGGCGAGGAAGGCCTTTACGCAGAGCTCTTCAAACGCCTTGAAGCTCTGGTGCTCCGTAGAGCCGCCCATGACGGCGAGCATCTCCGACGTAAGTTTGAAGGGGGCGCGCTCAAACTTGATACCACCGGGAGCGATGTCGAAGCAGAAGCCAAAGTCGATGTGCAAGATGTGTCCAGCATCGTCGATCATGATGTTTCCGTTGTGACGATCCTTGAACTGCAAGAGGAAGGAAATGACCGAGTAGGCGGCCATGGACTTGACAAAGTTGCTGCGGGCACGCTGGAAGCGAAGCGAGTCCTCATTGCCGTACTTTGAGATGAAGTAGTCGTAGAGACCGTTGACGGCCTCGCGACCCAGCATGTCTCGGGAGATGGAGTTGGGCAGCACGTCGATGACACCGCAACCTGGAGCTGTTGCGGTGACTCGGTATGGGAAGACGTAGACATCGAGGCCGACGTCGTGGAAGATGCCCCTGAATGCGGCAATCATCTGCAGAGCAAGGACATCCTGTCGACAATCATCACCCACCTTGAAGATGGCAGACTGCCAAACCTCAATAGTGCTGTTTTCATGGTTGTTGAGCCCGTTCCCGTTCGTCTCCCCAAGCAAAGCATCTTCTTGATTGTTGTTGCTCTTGTTCTTCTTGATTCGGAACGTTGCCATGTAAGGTGCCTTGGCGTGACTCTGCAGAGGCTTTCCAGACTTGCGGTCGATACCAATGACAACGCCGTCAGGATTACTGGGCAGGTAAACACCAACCTCGACCTTGATTTTGCGCAGCTCTTCTTCAATCTTCTGCTTCTTTTCTGGCTTGGACCGCTTGATGAGCGGCTTCAGCTTGCCGGAAATGTCCGTGACTTCATCAAAGAAGGAAAACTCTCGCTCATAAAATTCCTTGTCCTCGAGTGCGAAGCTACTGACCATCTTGGCCCTAACAATATCGAGAGTAGGCTTGATCTCGTCGGGGATCTGAGCATCATCATCCTTGTACGAGTTTGCCTTCATGTTCCAGATGATTTGGTGGGCGAAGAGCTGCGAGAACTGAGCCGTCTCTAGGATGTACCGTTGCACATACCCGAGAACGTCGTAACGAAGGGTTTGCACAATTTGGGGAACATAGAAGAAGGTAATATCGGCCGAGTGGCTCTCCAAGGCACGCATGGCGTATTGAATGATGAAGGGGTGGTCTTGGTATACAGGCAAGAACATGGTGACTGCCGTAACTGGATTCACAGGTTGCCAGAATAACAAGTACTATAAATTATTAGCATAAGAAAGTATTCCACAGTGGGGTGATTGTGCATACCTTGAGCTGCTGTACGTTGACATCTTCAGGGAGGAACCCGCCGAAGATTAGGGGAATAGCTTCAGCTTCAGACACAGCCTTCTCCGGCATGGTCAGGAGAAGGAATCGGATATCGCGCTGCAACCGAGGATAGGGGAACCTGGTAGCAAGCTCGATAGCAATGGCAGGATCCTGCCACCAGGCCGTCCTAACTAGTGGCAATAAAGCTGCTTCGGTGGTAGCCTTTGATGCGTTGTGAACCGGCAACTGAGGTGCAGTGGCGTTGAGCGGGTTCACCCAGACAACCAGTCGAGATTGCTCGTTCTTAAGCAAGATCTCAAGAAGTTGCTCCTTGGACTGGAGTGATTTGACGTTGCCAACTGTTTGGGCTCCAATAAAGGCAACATGCTGCAACGCCGTAACGACATCCGAAAGAAGTCGGATTTCAGTCTTGATATGAAGCAGGTTGCTTCCAAACGACCATCTCGGCGAGTACCTGAACCAGCTTAGGCCTGCTGATAGAATCTTTTCCTTGAATCTCCACTGAGCGGCGGGCTTAAGCGTGGGACAAGCTCGCAACACCCGTAAACTGAAGAGGATAATAGAAAATCGAATCTCTCTGGCCAGTGGATGGGATGCTGATTGTCTCACAGCATCGAGAGTCAAATCCAGCATACGCAAGAAGACCTTTTGCATATCAGGGCTTCCGTGACGGATGGCATTGAAGTGACTGGCAAAGAATTGAAGGAGTCGAGTGTGAGGCGATAGAATATCATGCACCACCTGCTTCTTCTTGGCGAGTGCTTCCAATTCACTGGGGGCGAACTCTTCCTTGAGGAAGAACGGATCGATATGAGTGAGAGCTGGGCTGAACAGTCCCACTTTCCTGCCAAGAGTAAACTCCCACTGCTGGATGATCTCGTTCAAGAGTTTCGACTCCAACTTGGGGTTCTCGTTGATGACACCCAGCCACAACGAAACGCCAAGCTTAATGGATTGTTTCGTGAAAAGAGCAAATGGGATGCTCACAAGATAATGAGCAACTGCAGATTCATCCCTGTCGGTACGACACAGAAGTGCAGCAGCCCTGCGAAGGATATCTCGCACTTCGTTGATGGACGTACTCTTCTTGCTCAAGATTCTCGCCTCAACGTGAGCCAAGGCAGTAGTGGCATTAGCACTCTCCTTGACAGACGACTGCACAAAAGACAAGCGGCGGTTGTGGTTCATAAAGCTAATCAACTCAGTACCGCGGTCTGGGAGCGTCTCTCCATATCTATACTCCTGTCGGGTGGTGTACTGGGCCACAAAGTCGGACGCAGTGTTGATACTCGAATTTCCAATCGTGTCCATTGACTGAAGACGGTTGTCTGTTGAAGGAATGATGGATCCGAGCTCCAGAGCGAAAGATCTCCCCAGAGAAACGTGTCCATATGCTCCTTCGTCGTCAAATTCAGACAAGTACGTTTGCAGGAGTCCCTTCACGTCCAGAGGCGCGAGGTTGATGGCTGCGTTCACCCATCCCTTGGCCTTCCGGTGAAGGATGTCGACGGTCCATCTTCGGAAGTCGTAGTCGTCAGAGAGCTCAACCGTAACCCCGCCGAGATCAGATGTGAAGATGGACTGAGGATCGTAATGATCGGTTTCGGATTCCAAACAGCTCGACCACATGAGAGACAGAAGCTCTAGCAATGCGAACAATGAGGAGCGGTGGCAGAGGGCAGAAGGAACATCACGCAAGATCCTGTCCGCACAAACAAAGGCAGCTTGCTGGACTCTCTCGATTCGGTGACAGCAGCTGCAGAACATTGACGCGAGTTGCATGGCGGCATACTGACCTGAAAAGTTACGGTCGACCATACCCTGCGTCTTCCTGAGGTATTTGTCGACGACAGCAGCCGCGATGCCCTCCATTGTACTGCTAACCTCACCCTTCTGCATACTGGGTTCCAGGAAGTAGGACAGAACCTTGGTGCAATCTCCGGAATCTGCGCGGAGACTCTCCATAAGATACGCCGCCTGAAGGAAAATGATCTTTCGGTAACTGAGGCCCTTGATTTCATTCGCTTTGGTCGGGACAAGATCACATAAGAGTTTCTTCTGGGACGATTCCCGTTCGTTACTGTACCCACGGCGCAGAACAGTGTTGAGTTCAATATCACTCTCGACCTGCTCGCCTCGTTGCTCCGCCACCAAGGGGGGGGAGTGGATCGAGATCAGGCGCAGCTCGTTGATGTACTGTCTTCCGCGGTCTGTGTTGGTCGTGAATCCGTGAACGACAATGTTGAACCACGCGTCTCGGAGCAAGGCGTAAGTCTCGTCGTCGTCAATAGGCTCCGAGGCAAAATCATTAGTCGACATGAAGACAGCCAGGGGGTGCAAAAGCTCGGCGATCTCCTTGGCAGCCATCTGAACATCAACTTCCTTAGTATGGTTGGATGAATGAACGTCGCCAAGGCCGATGATGCTGTCGAGTAGGTGCTCCATGTAAATATCAAAAAGTTGAGAGTCACGTCGAAGGTTGGCGGAAATGTGAGTGCGAGCATTCCTCACTGCTTCTAAGAGGAAGGTTTGGTTCCCAACGACACCAGTATGGCAGAGCCGGGTGAACATCTTGAGCAAAGAACGGAACTCGAGCTGTCCACCTTCGAGGGCTAGAGCTGCCGCGCCATTGATAATACGAGCATCCACGCCAGTGTTCACCTTCTCGAGCTTCTGCTGCAGCATAGACTGAGCAAGAGCAGTAATCTTCTCGTCTTGGCAGGCTGCAGCAATGCCACAGATGGTTTGCACAACGTTGCCAGAGACAACCGCTGTCTCCTCCTCGCTGTACATCTGGAGCGAGATGGAGCTGCCAATGGATTGGCGGTTGTTATAAATGGATGTCATCGGAGGTTCGCTAACGGCGCCGTTAGTCTGGCCATCAGTGAATGCTTGCTCAGATCCAGGGCTAAGGACGTTGCCCAGGGTGTAGAGTGTACTGATGACAGCATCCTTGGAGAGCATCTTCAGAACGTATGCCAGACTGTTGGATGCAACATTGACCGTCTCTCTCTGAGGAGAGCCTTGGACGATAAATCGAGGCACAAGACGGCTGACGGTGGAAGAGAATGCCGGGGCAGCCTGGCAAACCAGTGCCAGGCAACGCAAAACGACAGAGGCAAGTGTCGAATCAGCCATCTGCACAGGATCATCCAGAGTCTCTTGAAGCCAGTTTGCAATGACATCTGCATCGGCAGCCTCTTCATTCAGTAGGGTACAGTTCAAATAGGAGACAAAGGTCGCGGCTTTCACAGAGTAGGCCAGAGCTTGTTGGTCAGGAGAACCCATTCGGATGAAGTCAGCGCCGGCGTCCATGTAAGTCATTTCGTCAATCGCGAAGAGGGCATACGCCTCAATGGTCTGAAAATCGCCTTCATTGCCGGAGAGGTACTCGGTTCGCAATTCACTTCCCTTGGAAAGGAGAATGTCCAAGACATGAGTTTTGCGGAGCCGGGGACCATCCGCCACCATCAACGATGTGCTGGCTACGACCAGCCACATGAAACTGCGATGCAAGAGCATCGCTCCAAGAGGGCGTCCGGACGAGGCATAGTGGCGCAAATATCTCTTCCACTCCTTAACTTCACGGTCCTGGCTGTGGGAGTTTCGAATTGTCGAGAGTGCAGTTTCCACGGCAACCAGGAAGGGCTCGGAAAGAAGCGCCTTGAGCTTTTGAATCAAGGCCAAACGACCACCAGATCGCCAGAAGTCTGCTTGAGCTGATGCCGCGTCCAAAAACCCAACCAGAGCCACGGCGATAGTGACAGTTCGAATCGCATCGGTTAAATGGGGGTTTTCAGGGTCACCGTCTTGGGGAAACAGGATGCCCTCGGCCGCGCGCTTGCACGAGTTAACGAATGCCCATATTTTATCGGCGACATTCTCTTGCAACTCGTCGTAGTTGATGCCCAGTGCCAGCAACGCGCCAGTCACATGAAAGGCCAGGGATTCGGTTGGGGACGGATCGACTTTGCGGAAAAAAGGGGACGGGACAAAAAGCTGAACGTGGGCTTCGAGAATGTACGGGAACAGCTGGTAGGAGAGCCTCTGGGCGCTCTGGCCGGATTTGATCTTCGGAGCGGTCTTGCACAGCGCGAGGAGGACTTCGAATTCGCGAATGGACTATTGTTGTTAGTTCGCTGGCACCAGGCGGTCAATGTAGGCTAGAGGATCGCCGCACCATGGGAACTCGGCCCAAGGAGTTCATGGATTTCTGGTGGTATCCATTGGGGATATCTTTGCCTTTCGACGGGGCATGGCACGCTCTGCACAGGCGGTCGAGGTCGGATCGATCGAACGATGTCGAAGAATTGCTTGCGGACAGCGAAGCAATCTTCTGGAGCGCCTTTGCGCGAATGTCGCGCGCCATGACGGCTTCTCGAGTGTTCAGAACAAAAACAAAAAAAAAAGTATCAAGCAAGGGGCATTAGAAAAAACAATAGTCTCGACAGAGGGATGTCAACAAGGTCACATTCAAAGGTGAAGACGCTTGTGGTATTCGAATGACGATTTCCTGAGCTAGGAGTGAACCCCTTGTCTTAGGCTTAGTCAGCTTGAGCTACCCCAGCTCGCAGCCAGCCAACAAGCTGCAAGCACCTGCCACCAGCCCCAGCTTGGCAAGGCTACAAGCTTGACGCGCGCTCGTTGGCAACCTCAGCTCCAGTGACGACAAGGCATCTCCATCATCAACGAATCCTCGAACCTCAACAACCTCGCCGACTGCGCATCACCACATATCCGAATACCGCCGATTCCCTTGATTCGCTAGACCCTCACTGCAACGATGGCTGCCATGTTCAGCCAGAACCCCTTGATGAATGGGCCCAACTACTCGTTCTCCGATGCCCCCAAGACCAACCATGGAGAGCTCCGAGAGCATCGATTCAACCCGTAAATGGCCTTCTACACCCCCCTAAAGACCTCGTCCTGACTCTGCAATAGCTATACCGACAATGGCGGCTCTACTCTTGCCATTGCTGGTGCTGACTTCACCATCATGGCCGGCGACACTCGACACACTAGCGGCTACAGCATCAACTCCCGTATGAGCCCCAAGGTCTTCAAGATCGGCGGTACCACCTCTTCCCAGGACGATGCGACGTTAGTTCTCTCCGTGTGTGGCTTTGCCGCCGACGGCGAGGCCCTCCGCGACCACCTCGACACCATCTGCAAGATCTACCGTTATCGTCATGGCAAGCCCATGACGGTCAACGCCTGCGCCAAGCGCTTGTCCACTATTCTTTACGGAAAGCGATTCTTCCCCTACTATTCGCACGCAATGCTCGGTGGTCTGGATGAGGAGGGCAAGGGTGCTGTGTATTCCTACGACCCTGTCGGCAGCTACGAGCGTGAGCAGTGCCGAGCAGGCGGTGCTGCAGGCAGCCTTATCATGCCCTTCCTCGACAACCAGGTCAACTTCAAGAACCAGTACGTCCCCGGCAGCGGCGTGGGCCACGACCTGAAGGAGCGAGAGCGTCGTCCCCTGACCCGACCAGAAGTCGAGACGTTGGTCAAGGATGCGTTTGATGGCGCGGTGGAGCGTCACATCGAGGTTGGTGACAGCCTTCAGATGCTGATTATCACGGCGGACGGCATTGAGGAGATGATCTTGCCCTTGAAGAAGGATTAGACGGGATATCGGGGTATAGGCTAATGTACAACAGCAACTTCTTAGACGCCAGGGAATGAATGTGACCTTCTCCGGCTTGAATGTGTCTTTGACCTTGGTCTGTGGTGGAAGGGGGTGACTTGATGTTGACCATGGGGAAATTCCCAACTGTGCACGCTCTTTTGTGAGGCTTCTGTGTTGAACGATCAGAGCCCTTTGGCGTTCATTCTACCCTTGACCATGTAAGGCGCACTGTCGCCGGGAATTACTCGATGCAGGCTGAGGCTAAGTCCCACGGACGGTCCACTCGACAGTGCCTGGTTAGCTACCCTACAGCCATGCATCAACAGCGCCTGGCGATATGCAAACCTGGCAACGGCAAATTCAAACGAAGATGATGATATTCTGGAACCCGATCGAAGCTAGAGCGCCCCTATCCCGGAATCGCCTGTTACCGTTCAGCTGGGCCGGGATGTTGGTCCCACGTCCCGGCGGCTTTAGAAGTCGTCTTGTTGGCTGGTTGCGAATTGAGTTCTTCACCTTCGCCACTAGAAGCCTCCATCTCGCACCCGAAAACACTCCGACTCCTGGAAGATGACCTGATTTTTTGCGCAAAGAGAAGCATCTAGACCGTTAGTCTCTAAACAGAGCGAGCCGAGTTTCGACGACTCGGGCCCGACTTTTGAGAGTGATGGATGCAGCAAGCGTAAACGAGAGTCACGAAGCTCAGCCAAATTCAAACCAAACTGCCTCTCACTCTCGCCGTACGAACCGTTAAGACCCCAGTGGCGACATGCTCTGATCGTCCCCCGTATCGTCACCGCCCCCGCCAATGAGAATTCCAAATCGTAACACTGCCCGTTCAGATCAAGGCCACCGTAACGCTCTCTTTGTTTGGAACCGTCGCCACCTCGAGACACCGTTTTCCACCACCAGCTAAGAAGTCGCCACACGGGACGACGACGGCTGACGGCTGAACCTGTGGCAACCTCAGGAGTTCCGGGCTCCTCTACGCGGAGTAGACGGTTCCCATGATACCCTGTACCGTAGATACGTGCTTAATGTTGCTGCTTGTGGCTGTTGCAAGATACCTGCTGCATGTATGCATACCTTATGACCATGTATGCACGTACAGCCTCACACCGATAATCCTGAAGCACCACCAGCTATTTACTGCTTGCACTAGTCGTTCAATGCCGTGCTTCTGACCGTCTGACCCCCTTTCTTCTAATGGGTGCATCGGCTGGAGACCTCGATATCTCGTCACTGTAGCATCACACCGCATCATTTGCAACCAAAAACCACGCAATGCATTAAACAGAATAAAGGCCCAGCTGTGCATATGCCTCCATCTCCAATCACCAGCCATTGGGCGTCTGTGTAAAACAAGTACAGTACTCCTCCGTATTCGTACGTGGAATACTCTCATCCTGGGACCTAGAATTCTTAATTTCCCACATGGCAACACTATCTGTGGCGTCCGGCAAGGCCCCCCTCTCCACCCCCCCCCCCCAAAAAAAAAAACGTCACACTCGGAGCGCATGCTCCTTGAATACGGGGCGACTCTAAACGGCTTCTGACCGTCCCCCGTAACCATGGGTTGGTCCGTTTGGATCGATCTCATCCCCGCCTTTGGGCTGTCTCTGATCCGAAGTGCTTGGAAATTCTCTGGACGCTTACAAAAATGCTTGGACCTAACCTAGCAGTTAGTGAGTGGAGATGAGACCGTTGAATTTCGGACGTTGAAGCCTGTGAAGGTCAAGTCTCGATGAACAACTCTCGACGTAGCGGAGGCGTAAATCACGCCACTACGAGTGGACAGTGTGGCTGGAATGCACATGGGTGAAGCGGCAGAACCTGCTAAAACGCTTCAATAAACGCCTAGTCGGAGGTTTAGTTGTGTTAGTAGCCATTGCTCCGAAGGAAACAAGGCTGCAGGGTTGTGCTGGCCATGCAAGCGGGTTCAAGCACGACTTGCAGCGCCAACACTGGAGAAAGTGCCGGAAGACTCATCTTCCGAACAAATGAAAGGCTCGAGGATGTGGACGAGAAACCAAAAGGAACCGACTGCTGGCCAATACTAATGCCTTTGTGGAAAACAGCCCTCTCCACCGTCTCGACTACACAAGGGACATTGGAAGCAATGGGGGACATGGGCCTGTGAATGATGTCAACCTTCTAGCCAATGGTATGAGGTCCTCTATTAAGCTTCCAGTCGATAGTTGGATAACCATCCTCAAGCTCTACATAGTATTACCAACCGTGGGCATGCTTCTTATCAAAGGCCACCGTTATTCACGGATGAAAACCCTTGTCTGGCAGAGCTTAGTAAGAAGGAGGCGTATGAAGTGCTTGGTCCAAGCAAGCCACTTGCTCTTCTGGGCTGGTCTACTGGAACATTCTATGTGCAGCAAATCTCTGATTGCAACGCCTTCTCGGCCCCGAACTTGCACGCTGCCAGTTGATAGCGCCATGTAATGGTGACTGCTGATAGAGACTTACACCATAACCACTTGGTGGTGGCCGAGGAAGCTATACTTTGAGTAGCCACATGGGCACCCTAGTCATGGTCGACTTGCGCCCATCTCATCTCTTCAATCATATGGTATCGCTGTTTCCGTCAGTATCTCGCTACAACGTAGATATCTGATGGAATGGCCGAGTATTGTAAGCACGGACTATATTCGTTCCGCAGACATGAGATTCCTGCGGCGTTGCGGAGTTTGCCAACTGATAGATAAACCTCGTCATTGTCAGTGCTGTCTTCGACAAGACTCAAACGATTCGAGGCGTCCAGAACCTCGCAGTCCTAAACAGAATGAGCGGATCTCACATTCTCGTACTTGGCGGTACTGGTCCTGCGGGGACATGTCTCATACGGGAGCTTCTTTACCGCGAGCACCCAACCATCGCCTATGTGAGAAATCCCTCCAAGATCCCCCATGACCTGTCATCCAGTCCTCTCCTTCAGGTATGTGCCGATCGATTGGGGGGTCTTAAGCTGTGTAGGGATGTAAAATGCTGATGATGCAGCTTCAAGATCATCAAAGGTGAGATGAGCGATCTACCTAAACATTCGTTAGCCATTGCCCAGTCCAGTACCATCGTTTTATTGCTTGGTCCAAACTCCCTACGGATCAGTGATCCGCAACTTTTCGCGGACATATACTCCAAGAGCGTATTCCCGCTGATGAGAGAGCGCTCCGTGAAGCGGATCCTCGCCATGGGCACCATATCTATTTATGAACCAGAAGACAAGCCTTCCTTGATTCGATGGTTTGTGGTCTTGGTTGTAAGACTACTAGCCTCGATTGCCTATGTAAACATCCTCAACGTCGGGCAGGCATTTCGAACCGATGCGCAAGGACTTGATTGGACAGTGTTTCGGATTGCTGGCATACTGGGAGGAGCTGATGAAGCAAGCTGGCGAAGGGATCGAGATGAGCGAGATACTTTCGTCGGTTGGGTGGGAGATGACGGATGGAGTATCTAGCAGAGGCGAGGCGCCATGGCGAAATGGCTGCGTCGATGCAGTAGAGGGAAACGCTGACAAATGGATCGGAAAGTTTCCGGCAGTGAGCAGACAGGCGGAGAGCAAGAAAAAGTCCGACTAATGACACCTGTTTTGGTGCTATAGCGAGTTGTTCCGAAATGTTTGTGGTTTGGTTTGCCCTCAGGGTCCAGTCTTAGTCATGAAGCAAGTGGTCCCTTACTCCAAATTTCTGCATGGCACCTCCTTGTTGACAATATTTCGTGCATGCAAACCTGAGTATATGACGTAGATATCTTCATTGGACCTCTTTCCCCAGGTTTTCTGACGCAACCTGGCCGGGATGTAGATCATCTCCCAATGCTGCGGGCAGACACCCGTAGCGAATGGGAACACCCCATTCACTTATACGATCAACCCAGCTGATGTCAGCTCCTCACATGGGGTCTAGACCGTTGGCACCGGTCGAGACCTCTCCAAAGCACCAGACACGATTCGCCACTCATGATTGAAAAAATGTTGTTGGACCCATCGAACAGTCGTGTAGCAGCGGCTGTGCGCTTACTGGTTCTCCATACACATTTGGGACTAACTCGTCACAATGAAACCGTTGACATCCAGCCTTACTAGGCTCGCGTCGAGCCTAGCTCCAGAACAGTGGTTTGGATAGAGATGAGAACTACCAGAACCGCCATTGGGAATAAAAGTTGAGCAATGCACAAGGATTGCGTCTTTGCTTCGCCTTGACAACTTATGATGTTGACTCGAGGGCATCAATCAGCTCGGCTCGAGAGTGGCCAGGTGCACTGACGTGGAAATTCAAATACATCGACGTTGAGCATGGGGAGGCCGCTTCACAAGGTATCATCACATCTCTTAGGCAGTCTGTAAACATGAAATTCTCTCCCTGAGCTGTAGGCAATGGTGCGGGCCGATGGATGGGCCAAGGACGGGAAAATAGCTGTCGTCAATCCCCGAACGCTAATCAGGACATGAAGGGGAATCTGGCCCTGTTATCGATTTTGATATGAAATTCGCCACGAAGAGAGCTACTACGTGGTTAAGAAAAGAGCATAGGATGAATCCCAGAATGGATATGTTTGTTGCGGGTGCGTTTTGGACAGTATGCCGAGTCGGGCAGGCCATCGAGGTAGATTTGGTGAGGCAGGGGCCACGGCACTCGGATGTGCTTGGTTCCAGGCCGAATTTGGCGCTGCATCTTGGTGAAAGACCAACCAATTCGCCCACAAGGTGGCTGAGGCATCTTCGACGCCGATCAGGTGGCGGCAAACGAAGGTCAACTCGAGCATGGTTCTGGGTTTTGTCCGGGCCTTGATGTGAGGAGCTCACGCCGTTACACATGAGATTGTTGGGCCTTGCGCTGATGACACGACGATCCTGAAGAGTTCCCGTCACGTTTTCAAGCCACAAACCCGCTGCCATCTGGCTTTAGGTCGTAGTAGAAAGCCTCAATTGCTCTGTCTTGGAACCATAGAGGCACGTTGTCGTCAGCAGCCGACGTCGATATGTCGTCATTGCGGAATGTTGGATGGAGGAACAAGCGGGCGTGACGGCTCCCAATTGGGCCACGATCGGCGGGGGGCGTCAGGACCCTTGTTGGCGAGATGCTGGTGTGAGTGGCAACAAAAGCCAATCATGGGCGTCCTTACGGCTTCTCTAACGAGGTGCCCAAACCCTTGTTTTCAGGGACATGGCTTGTGCTACGACTTTCGCTTTCCCACACGTGGAGCTGACACCAAATATGACCATTGTTTTTATCATGTGTTTGACAGACTTTGAGCATCTCAATCGGAAGAGTCGTCAGTCGAAAGGCAGCCCGCACCGTTCAGCTTGTACGTAGATTTGTTAATTAGATCCGGAGCTTTCAATCCGCCTTCGAACCAAACCCCCAGCCGCGCTCTGGGGTTTTGATTGGTCCGATGTTGCCAAACGGGACCTGTTTTTCCAGGGTCCAAGGGTCTACTCCATGGCACATCTCTTGTGCGACGCTACTTGGGCCAAAAGTAGCTGTCGTATGACAAGGACCTCGGAGAGGCAGCCGAAGGAGGCAATTGCGACTCTCATGAAAGTGGAAGAAAAGCGAGGGTTGCCGACAGAAGATGACGCAGATGGCGGTGGACAACGGGTAGTGCGTACCGGAAAGGGAGGCACAACCACCCGTATCCGATCTTGAAGCAGTCTGGTTTGTAGATGGAGACGCAAGGGGAATGCGGTTGACGGGCAGCTTGGATGTGACAAATCCCATCCGCCGCTAGCAAGCTCACGATGCTGTAAAACCGCAGCCCAAACGCAGCTGACGAATCACCTGCTGCAAAACCCCTCTCCCAATGGAATCTTAGTGTCGCGGGAGGCTTAGGGCCCGGGTGCCTTTAGCTGGGACCTGAAGGTGGATTGGTGGGGAGTTGCGCGAGCAAAAAAAGCGGAGGGATCGTCGGGATTAACGAGACGCCTCCCCTGAGGCTTCTTTGTCCGTCGGTACGAGAGATGGTATGGAGTACGTGCTTGATCCCTTGAAGTGTCGTGGAGCGGGGGGTTTCCGAGACCTGGATCAGCCAGTCGCGGCTTGACGCCTCACAGTCGTAGAGACGACAGCGTGATTCGAGGCAGTGTGTTGATCGCTGAATTTCTCAGCTTACAGCAAGTGGGGGGTCGGTCTCGTTCTGCACATCCTGGTGGCTGGAGCTTTCAGGGTAATGTTTGATTGAACACGGATGGTGTGTGGTAGCGAACGATGGCCCGATCAATATCGGGCCCGAACTAGAAATCCATGGACCAGCCTGGACCATCTGTAGTGGTTCGAAGCTCTGCCGATGTTCACGGCGAACCGTAAGAGAACCACAGGAGACGACGCTGAAGCCGCCACTCTCACCTGGGGACACCGAGTAGACCGGACGAGGATCGACACAATTGGTGAATTTGGTACCGTCTTCATTGAAGCTTCGGACCGGCGAATTGACTTTCGTCCCGTACGCATAATGGCGGGCTTGTCTCGTGTCGATCAGATCTCAGGGACCTCCACCCTCCACCTTTCAAACCCACCACCATCCCGCCTCGGCTACCCTGTCTTCGCCGGATCCCTGTTGGCCATGTTTGGTGTCGCTGATGAGAGAAGCCATCAACTCGAACCATTCGGTGGCGACGGATAAGTGCAATGGGATCCGAACATGCGGCTGCGCGCTGCGTTTGACATAGTTAGACCCGACTGAATGGCACGAAGGTTAAGGCGAGTCGGAGATTATTGAGGTCGACGGTTGATTTGGAATGAGGCGGAGGGAGGTTGAGTTTAAGATTGGCGATTACTGCTGGTAGACTGTTAAGTTGGGTACGCGCCTGGCCACTCAAGTCTCGCGGAGGTACCTCGGTACTAGGCACTTTTGATCCACCCTCCCTTCTCTTTGCGCGAGGGCCCCGGGTCATTGTGCTTGCTTTCCTGCCGCTCACCCAAAGACAGGAGGAACGACTCTGATGCGAACCAGAAACGAGAAACCAATGCCATTGAGCGCCTCAGACAAAAGCAAAGCACAGAACAGCATGCGTGGCGCAGCAGACAAGGTACGGAGAACTGTGAATTGGTGGATAAGATGCAGCTTGCCAACCAGATGCTCCGTAATGATTGCATCAGGGGAGCCAAAGTTGGCATGGCCCAGCGCTGAGATGCAGAATGCCAAGCGACAAGGGACCGTTGGGAGCAATTCTGTGGCTGGTGAGAGTATGAGAGAAGGGTGAGCGAATCTAAATTCGGGATTCTTTCCCAAACTTAGCGTGGCGAATTCCCGACAGAAGCAAGGAATTTGCAGTGGCGATACCTCCTTCCCAATCCTTTCCAGTTGATGCTGGACAAGTGCGAATCCATACTTCGGACATTGTGCGGATCGTGCTTCGGACCTTAATTCTAGGTACCTACGTACCACGTCATGCATGAACCTCATTCGTCTTTCGTTTTGCTCTTTGCGTCCCTTACAGCATTACCTCAATATCAACCCCTGCTTGCTTGTTTACCTTGGTATCGCGTCTTTGCGCACCGGACGCAATGGTGTCGAGAAAGGAAGACATCGTTTCATATTTGGCAAAGCATAGTCGAAGCAGCACTCCATGGACAACACCTGACTTGGCCGTGAGCCGCACCTTAGGCAATGAACCATCCATGGCAATTCCCAAAGAAAGAAGCAGTTGACTAACTGAGTAGGGAGCATCAAACTTGCTAACCTGCTAATTATAGCCGCAGCAAGGCACTGTGATTCCCCCCATGCCAAATAGTCCCGAGTCGTTCGAGTTGACCTGTTTGTTTCGTGCGCGCTGCGTGACCTCAGGCAAACAATGGGCAAGAAAAGCAAGGACGGAAGTGCCGGTAACGTCGACGCCGATGTCAACGCCACGCAGCAAGCAGGCTTGGCTCATTCTAATTGCTGTTCAGCATCGGCCATCCAGCAACTGACACCATTCATCCCACAATTCCTCACCTGTAGTCCACAGCAATCCCCAGCCCTGGCGCTCCATGCGACTCCACCCTCGCAGACCCTGACCGTGTTACTCGAGCCACCCCTCCCTCCCTCACGATGCGTGGCTGTCCTGTCGTTCTGCGCCGGCCCTTCAAGCACTTCTGTCAATCTCTCTTGTCTCTTTCCAAAACCCCCCGGTTCCTGATGTGATGATCCGTGGCGGGACATGACAACTGGGGCACGGGAGCAGCCAAGCAGCCACTTCGCTCATAAGCAAGACATTGTTGTTGGGCTGAAATAAAACTGTTGTGGTCATGACCAAAACCTGTCTTACCTGCCGAGTAACTACCACCTGCGTCTGTGTGTTGTTAGGTAGCTGTTGGTGTTTCTTGCCGTTGCCCATTGTCTTGATTCTGAACCGTCCTGTAACTACGCGGTCCCTCATCGTCGTCGTCGTCGTCGTCGTCCTCCTCCTCCTCATCATCCTCTGTCTTCAGCATCCCCTCTCCTCTCCCTCTCTCCACCGACCACCACCGACCACCACCTACCACCTCCGCTCTCCTCCACTACATTTACCACGTCAACAGTCCAGTAGCACGCCGCCCTAAATCCCATCCATTCCCATCCCATCCATGCCTGCTCGCTTGTGATCGTCCACCGTCTTTCCCCATTGCCTACCTATGAATACTGGCGGTCCGTCCCCCAGACCAGATTCACACGCCCCCCTCTCGGTATCGTGTCGTCTGCCCTGTCCCCTCGAAGTTACCTAGCCTTCTGCTCTCTGGTTTACTTCTCGCCCCTTCTGCCTCCGCCGTGAGCCCTAATAAGCCACACTTCCCTCCGCCTTTTCCATTCTCCTGGTTCCTCTACTAGCCACTTGTCTCTTGCCCAGCTCTTTAGGCCTCTGCCTCGCCATCTGTTGCTTTGGCCAGGCCGCATGTCTTCACTCCTCACAGGGCTCTCCTGCAAGACATGGAGTCAATCACCAAGGGCCTTATTCCTAGTGCCTACTTCACTGGCTCGCTGTTGTTAGCTGCATACTTCACTCCTCTTTTTCTTTTGCTTTGCTAGATTGTCTCAAGACTTCTGTCCTGACTTATCAGTCCCGTCCCTTGGCCAATTCGTGTTTTGTTCTTCCGTTTCGTTTGCTGGGGGTCAATCTCTCTGTTTCCTCCTGGTGTTCGCGGTCCAAGACCGAGGTCAGGTTTTATTCCTTTTATGGACTGTCGTTTGTGGCTCAAGATCTCGTTTGAACCCTTGTCCAAAGCTCCCATCTAACAAGGACGGTCCGCCATCCTTGTTGCACTAAAGCAGTACAGAGTACGCAGAACGCCTCTACTGTACGAAGTACCATTACCAACCTGGGCCTCCCCTCCCGCCCCTCCTTGCTCTCGCCGTTTTGTTTCTCTGCGCCCTGCTTCACCGGTTTACCCCTCGATTCTTTTCAAGCCCCCGTGGGGCAATTTAGGCGCCCGACTTCATCTTCTCACTCTGCCTTGGTCTTTTTTCGACTCGCCATCCGTTCCTTGTCGTTTGGACTCGCGAGAATACATACTTCACCCTGCAGCTCTCGAATCCCTGCAATCTTCCTCCTGCCTCTCCCCAACTTGCTGGATTACTTAACGCTTCCCTTGAGTTGACCTCAACTAGTCACTGTTAGTGAACGGGGCTAGGTAGTTGCTGGTCTAACAGTACTTGGTTCGCTTGTGTCTTCTCGACTAGAGCAGTCGGAGTTTCCCACATCAGAAACAAACGTCATCGGTCTGGATAAGTTGAGACCTTGCATGGCTAGGATTCCATCTTTACAGTTTTGGGCCGACTAGAGAAAAACGGTACGGCTTGTCCCCCACATTTCTTCCGAAGCATAACTTGCCCAACTACCCTACCCTTTACTTCCATATTAGAGACCTCAGTGCTGACTGTGCTCGACTTTGATCCTACAGCAAGAGATAGCTTCTTTCATTTCCCGCCGTTTACCCTTTATTCTCCATCCGCGCAACACAAATGGGAGATCTTCCGGTCACCTTGCCTTCGGATCCCCGAAACATCGAGCAGAACCCTGCAACCATGGGTGATGTGGCAGCCGCAACGCCAGCTCGCAGTGAGGAACAGCAAATACCACCGCAGCATGGGATATCTCATTCTCAGCACTACTCCATGACGCCTCACCACGCTTTCGCCGGTCAGTTGGACATGTCTCAGTCGTCAGGTGCCCGTCAAGGTGGCTACAACATGAACGCCATGGCGAGCTCTCTCCCGCAAGTTCCCTATCGCCAGAGTCAATATGCGTCTGGAAACCAGCAACGGTACCCCATGTCGAATTCTCCCTCCATGATGCAGCAGATACCACAGTACGTCGGACACCAACCGGTTCAGATGCCCGGTCAAGGATACTACGTTCAGCAACCACAGATGGGCCAATACTATGGAGGACCATATCCGCATTCGCAGCCTGGTTCAGCAGGCCCTCGGCAAAATATGGCCTACTACCCTGACCAGATGATGATGAACCAGCAACAGTCAACTTACTACTATCCGCAACCTCCCCAGTACCCTCCTTCTACTCATGCGATGCCGAACACCATGGTGCCTGGCCAGTACATGAACGGGACCACTGCCAATAACGACCCCCGAGTCCTGCATCAGTCTGCCGTGAACAGTGAAACGCACCCTGCACCCCAGAAACAGTGGCAAGGTAGGCCCCAAAAGCAAACGCCCACCAAGAGCAAACTAAGTCCCGACCCAGATGGGACCGAGGGGCGACAAAACACAGTTCGAGGGCCTCCACGGAAGCCACGCCAAAGCGGTGAGAAGCATGAGCTTTAAACTTGGTGGGTGATTTGGCTGACTAGCATAGGCCATGCGATTTGGATTGGTAACCTTCCCCCACAAACCGACCTCATGGCTCTGGTTCAGCACGTCTGCAAGGAAGCAGCGGGACTCGAGTCTCTGTTTCTCATCTCTAAAAGCAATTGTGCATTTGCGAACTTCAAGGATGAAGAGACATGTACAGCCGCACAGCAGAAGCTCCATGACTCCAAGTTTCAGACTGTCCGCCTTGTGAGCCGCCTTCGTAAGAGTACCGTTGAAGTTGTCGGTTTGACACCACCCACGGGCCCTGCGAAAAGCAACCAGGTCGGGAAGAGCGAACTGGCTGAAGTGCATCTGGTAGTGGATGGTTCAAGTGCCAACCCCGCCAGTGAGGATACCTCATCCAAGAAGGTGCCTAGAGAAGGCGAAATAGCGTCAAACAGGGACAAGTTCTTTATTCTGAAGAGCCTGACAGTGGAGGATCTCGATCTCAGCGTCAAGACGGGCATCTGGGCAACTCAGTCTCATAATGAGGAGACGCTAAACAAGGCTTTTAAAGCGAGTAACACATCTTTGGATCAAAGAATTCACAACTAACATATGTCGTCTACAGGCCTCTGACAACGTTTACCTCGTCTTTTCTGCCAACAAGTCAGGGGAGTATTTTGGATATGCACGGATGACATCGGAAATCAACGACGACCCTGAAGCAGCCATCGAATTTGCACCCAAGATGCCGGCAGCGAGCGAACTCGATCTACCGAAAGCAATACCTACCGAAGCGACGGAAGACGCACCCAAGGGAAGAATCATTGATGATTCCGCAAGGGGCACGATATTTTGGGAGGCGGAACGTGATGAAGCCGATAACACGTCTGATTCTGAGAGCGTTACGAGCGATAGGAGTGCAGGTGCTGAAGATGAGGCTGTCAGGACATGGGGCAAGCCATTCAAGCTTGAGTGGCTGTCAACATCCCGACTGCCATTTTACCGGACCAGAGGCCTCCGAAATCCTTGGAACTCTAACAGAGAGGTCAAGATTGCTAGAGATGGTACAGAGATGGAGCCAGCGGCTGGTCGCAGGCTCATCGGACTATTCAACCGAATTCAACCCACTGCTTCAGCCACGGGGAACGTATCGGTTCCAGTGGCTGCTGGGCCAGGGTTTCCTCCAATGAGGCCTTACGGACAGTGATGGGGTTTTAGACGCATGTTGTACTTTACAGGACTTGTCACGACTGATGGACTTGGGGGATTGTACTGGATGCCACTTCCTAATTCAAAGAGTTCGAACCCTTGGGTAGGGTTCTCTGAAGATGTGGTGTATTCATGACGAGGGGAAATGGACCCATTGAAGAGTTCTAATGTGTACATTTAACAACTATGTTTCGCCTTACAAAATGACCTGACTTGTATTGTTCATTTGTGTGTTTCATCTTGAGTTGTTGGGCTCAGGTGGAATGGGTTTGGGACGTCGGTTGTCTTCCGACGTTGGTTCTCCGCCAAGACCTGGAGACTCCCGACTCCCCGAGTCACTAATCGCGGCACGAAGAACTAGATGGAAAGTTAGGGTCCCGAAAGGTTGCGGGAGACTGACAGGGCGCCCAAAGGATCCAATGCCAAGTGCCGGAGAGGCGCCTATCCGGACACACGTGCTCTCAACCACAGCTGCACGCTGTTGTCGGGAAGCACTAGTTGTTTGCACTACGTACCTAGTTCGACCAAGAATCAGCTTGGGACGGATGAAACTATGGATACCAGGCAGTGGGACGACGCTGTGGCTTGCTTGCAATGATGAGGTCCATCGTACGAAGAGCAAGTTTTGGGCTGGCCTTTGCTTGAAAGACAAACCGGGCGTTCGTAAGAAGAGGGGCTTCGCCAAGGATAAGGCCTGAACCACTTGATGTTTCCATCAGTGTTGACGCGTTGATGCACTTTGGCAAGAGTGCAGCTTGCAGTAGCCGCTGTGAATCCTTGTCCTATTTGGATGCAACAATGGGGGGGGGGAGGGGGGAGTGTGAGTGAAGAAACATGTGGGATTGTTGGGGATTTTCTGGTGACGTCATATCTACCAGTCAAGGGGTGCACCCCTCATTAGGTAAGCCGGGGACTTTTGGGAACGCCAAAGCCTCCCGCCACAGTAGCACTTGGAGCGATCGGTTGCAAATGGGGAGAAATTCAGGATAAGAGCAATTGAAATCATGCCCTTGAGGCAAATCTGAGCCTCGAAATCCGTTCAGCTTACCAGCCTGCAATTATGTAGGGTTGGCATTATTAAGCGCAAAAATGGACTCTAATTCTGAGTAGAAAGTGCAGCATGAGCCACTATCAGATGTGGCTCAGGCCCCTCTTTTGGGATGGATGTTAAATGCCTCCACTATGGATAGCTACCAACTGTGGCGTGTCAAATAACCAGCCCGAAGACTGATGCGATGCACCTGAACGCTTGAAGAACGGAATTTCCCCAAAGCCATGACAAATGTGCCTTCTCCTTGCTAAAGGAAGATGGGATGAAGCAAGGGAACGAATGGAATGAAGCGCTCTTCCATGGTGCTGGCTGTTGTCGGTGCTGGCTGTTGTCGGTGATTGCATGATGGAAGTGAGTAGAAGATTCTGGGAGGCGCTGGAACTACCTAGTCCTTTACAACCACAAACCACAGGCAAACCGCAAGCAAACCACATAATCACATCACTGTTTGTCAGACTGATTTCTGCCTGCGCTTGGACATTCAAGTGTGTTCTAGAAGATTAGAAATGGCACGTTCCTTAGAATTCGCGAATCTGGGGGAAACTACTATTGATGTCTCTTGCCTCCTTCATCCAAGTATAAAGCAACGTCTCACTTCCTCCAAAGCTCAATCTTCCTTCTCATCAGAACACACACACAACAACCAATACAGCAATCTCTTCTATGCATTCTTGCAAATCCTCTCTTCCTCAACGATCTTCTTCCAACCTGAAGTACTACACCCTCAAGCCCACCAACAACACCCAAACACGCAAAATGGCTTTCTTCCCCCGACACTTCTACAACACCAACTCCGACGCTTCCTTCACTCCCCTCTTCCGCCTCCTTGACGACTTTGAATCCTACTCTCGTCAGAGTGCGCCGCAAGTCCCTACCTGGCAGCCCAAGTTCGATGTCCGCGAGACCGAGCAGGGCTATGAACTCCACGGCGAGTTCCCTGGTGTGAACAAGGAGGACGTCCACATCGAGTTCACTGAGCCTCAGACTATGCTCATCCGCGGCAAGACTGAGCGCTCCTACACCTCCGGCACCCCGCCTGCTGCTCTTGTCCAGGACACCACTGTTCGCGGTGCCATCGCTGAGGACAGTGACAAGGACAGCGACAAGGCCTCTTCCCACCAAGCCACTGTCGAGGATGAGTATGAATCAGTCTCGCACGAAACCGAAGAGCCCGAGCACGCCGACCCAGAAGAAGTTGCACCCGAGCCCGAGGTTGAGCAGCCCGTCCAGAAGAAGCCCGTCGACACTGCCAAGTACTGGCTCACTGAGCGCTCCGTTGGCGAGTTCTCCCGCAGCTTCAACTTCCCTACCCGGGTTGAGCAGGATCTCGTCTCTGCCAGCTTCAAGGACGGCATCTTGACCGTTGTCGTTCCCAAGGCCAAAAAGCACGAGGCCCGACGCATCGCTGTCAACTAAAGCAAACCTGCTCCCAACAACAGCCCACGCATCGCTTCGGCTAGGTCTGCATTCGCCACTTCCTCTCGACAGGTCATCAGATCACAGCATTGTTCAATGATTCGCTTTCATGAGTTGGAGGAGTTGCATGGATAGGGTGTTTTCCGGAATGCGAGCATGCACGATTTCATCACTCTACTTTCATCGTTTGGTCTTTTTCACACGCTCTCTTGTACAGTAGTCATACACTACACTAATAAATGACAAATAACCTACTTTCATTGCATAAACTTGTTTCTACACCTGAATGGATGAAATGTGACGTTTTATAAGCGCTACAATTCTTAGATCCCTTGAAATCGCTTAGCGTTGCTCATGGAATCTCATCAGCGATGAGCAATTCACTTCAGGGTTTGGACGCCGTGTAGGTCGAGGCCACCGCTACCTTTATATAGGTAGGTAGTGGAGTTACTCCCAAGGTGACGGGGCCGTTAAGAAATGGGATCTAAGCTGCCGAAAAAGAAAAAAATGCTTTGGTTTTTGGCCTCCTCAGTAAGAAAAAAACTGAAAGCCGAAGATGAGATCTTGTAGACTTTTGCTATGGTTATTTTTATACAACTCCTCTGAAGTGGCTGCAATAAAGTGAGCGTAGTGGTAACCACGCCGCGTTCCAGGCAGCTGGCACTTGCCTTAACTAACTGTAAGATTAATTGAGCCGAGTCACGTGATCTGGCGTATCCTAGTTGGTGCTGTTGCCTTCCGCTCGAACGCGTCGCACCGCGACTTCCATAAATGTCATCCCCTCCATCCACAACCCTCTCCTGATTACCAATCTTTCCTCCTGATTTCTCCAATATCCGTTCCTCCGTTCTTCAGTCCGGACTGTTCAACCCTTTTTTTCATCGGTGCGCCTCAAGCTGCCACCATGGCTGAGGAGTATGACGAGGCCCAGATGGGCGACGATGGCGGCATGACGGGCCCTGGCGCTCCCACCCCTCTTTCTGCACTCGAGGTAAGGCAGCTCTTATTGATTTGGGTCTGCAATTGATGCTTAAGTTTTGTCTCATTAGGGCGTCGCTGGTTTGACGAAGCGTGATATCCAGCTGGTGGTCGACGGAGGTTACAACACAGTAGAGTCAGTGGCGTACACGCCACGTCGGGTGCTGGAGCAGGTGAAGGGTATTTCTGAGCAGAAGGCTGCCAAGATCCTGGGTGAAGGTTCGTCATATAATCTTTTCGGCGCGATTTGGAACTTCTGACTGACCTCGCGAAGCGTCCAAGCTTGTGCCAATGGGCTTCACTACGGCTACCGAAATGCACCAGCGTCGAAGCGAACTCATCTCCATCACGACCGGATCGAAGAATCTGGACACCCTCCTTGCCGGTGGTGTCGAGACCGGCTCGGTAACTGAGCTGTTTGGAGAGTTCAGAACTGGAAAAAGTCAGATTTGCCATACCCTTGCTGTCACATGTCAACTGCCCTTTGACATGGGTGGCGGAGAAGGCAAGTGTATGTATATTGATACGGAGGGCACATTTCGTCCAGTACGGTTGCTCGGAGTCGCCAACCGATTTGGCCTTTCCGGCGAAGAAGTACTCGACAATGTGGCATATGCGCGAGCCTACAACTCAGACCACCAGCTTCAGCTTTTGAACCAAGCTGCCGCCATGATGTGCGAGACGAGATTCTCTCTCCTCATCGTGGACAGCGCGACATCGCTTTACCGTACCGACTTTTGCGGTCGTGGTGAGCTCTCCAACCGACAGACTCATCTTGCAAAATTCATGCGAACACTGCAACGGCTTGCCGATGAGTTTGGTATAGCTGTTGTCATCACAAACCAGGTTGTTGCCCAAGTGGACGGCGGTCCTAGCGCCATGTTCAATCCAGATCCAAAGAAGCCCATCGGTGGCAACATCATTGCTCATGCCAGCACTACAAGAATCAGTTTGAAGAAGGGACGTGCAGAGACCAGGATTGCGAAGATCTACGACAGCCCCTGTCTTCCAGAGAGCGATACTCTGTTTGCCATTACTGAGGAGGGCATTGGTGACCCAGCCCCTAAGGACATGGAGAAGGACTGATTGCCGCTTCCAAAGGGGACTTGTATAATGTGACATTAATGGCGTATATGATGATGTTTCTTTGCATGGGTGCCCGGGTTGGTGTAGCATGGAGTTTTTGTCGTTGCCTTATTATCGCGAGGTTACTGCCTAGAGGTGCTCGGACTGTTTCGGGGAATATGTTGATTTAGCCAGCGTATTCTGGTAGTCGAAGTAGATTTAAAGAAATGAAGAACGACTGAACGCGATAGAAATGAAGCCAAGAAATGGCGATCAATTTGCCTATTTCTTGACACTATATTCACTGCCTAATCGCATGATTGCCTGGTGTGAACAGGGTGGGAGGACGCCTGGTTGGGTCTGAGGCAGAGCTGATTTCCATATTCGGTTAGCGTGAGCGCGACATTGAAGTTTCCACTCTGAAATTCTGCCATGCAACGCGACCGCATCTACACAGCAACCGACTTGCGCCCATCGCAGCCGACCAACCTCAAAGAAACCCACGACTCAACATCTCGCCATCGATTCGCTTTATGGAGGCGATATGGATTCAGGCGAGACCCAGTATCTCTACAAAGAGACCCGCTTGAACCTGGAGCCTCCAGCTTCGTCGTCCCTCGTCACCATTCGGGTCCCTGCAGCTTCCCACCTCGGTCGCAGCCATCACAAGATCACTCGTGACGACTCTGTCGAGGATGAGACGACCTTTCGACTAAAGAACTTGGCGACTGCGTCGTCTATATACCATCGACAATGGAACAGCTCGCCGCGCAGCTTCCTCTGGCGGGTCTTGGAGGAGGGCACTATCCTGAGCATTCGAGCCGTGGATGTTTGCAAAAAGGCACAGGCAGCCGATGCGCCTCTGGTCCTGAACTTTGTCTTCAGCGTACCCATACAGCCTGGCTGCGTTGCCTTCTCTGACCCCGAGGAGCACGATTCTCTACTGGTCTTTGTCCTTGACCAGGCCAACCAGCTGTACCAGTTTACACTGCGGCCCGAGTTCTTCAGAAAGCGGTCTGCTATCGACACCGGGCTTTTGGAACTCGCAAAGGTTCAGTCTCCTGCAGGACTCGGCTTCAAGACCGCACATAGAATGGTGGCTGTGACGGCTGAGACGCTGCTGGTGACTGTTAATGATGGCGGCATGATCCGTTTGGACAAGAACAAAGAGCATCAGAGTAAGTCAAATATGAGGCTGGTCCGTCCTACTTACTAACGAGTCATTTAGCCGATAGTCGCATTTGGAATGAATCCTTCTTCAACGTCCAGGGATGGGCGCAGAATCTTCGCAGCTTGCTTCCTTTCCAAGGAAAACACACGATTAAATATGGCAGGGTCAACATGGAATACAGCGCAGCCACTGCGGTGGAAATCACGTCTTTCGGGCTTCCGGACGCCCTTTTTGCCATTACCGTCTGTCTCGACCACCGAATGCGAATCTGGAACATACAAGATGGTCGGATTGTGTACACGGGCGACATTCTGAATGCCGAAAGGAATCCTCAAGAGATTGGCAAGTGGGCGATTGACCCTTCTCACAGTAATCTCGTCCGAGTCGTTGGAAGAAGCCCAGGACAGAGGATCTGCGCCACTTTCTCCCCTATCGGCGCTGGAGAGTTCAAGTTTTGGAAGATGACGGCTAAGGATGCTCATACTCTCATCGTGGAGGACGTTTTCCCCCAGAATGCCCTAGTCCCCGTGACTCCCTCGTCGTCCGACGTATGGACTCTGGCTGATTTCGTCTTGTCTTCGCCTCTCGAGAGTGGCCTACAGCTTTGGACTTTGTGGAAGAATAACATGACCTACCGAGTTCAGAGGCTAGAGGTGGATAGGAAAGACATTACGAACTCCTGGGACTACAACTGGACGGGTGTCCACGTGGATAGCCCATCATTGGCCGCTGAGACGTCTGGACCATGCGACCCAACTGATGTCACGGAGAAGTGGCTACAACTGATCCTGAAGCCCGGACGATTTACCAGGGCGACATTAGAGACGGCACTATCAATCTACGAGCGAGGACTTGGAACTACAAAGGAAAGTAGCAAGGGTCGGGGGTTGGCTGAATCGATATGCTCGGTTTTGGGATCTACCGCTACTCTTGACCGTGGTGCTGCTGGAGCTATGGACTACGAACAATTCCGTGCTTCGAGCGAGACTCAATGGAAGCGATTCTATCGACTACTGATGGAATTGGATAAGCAGCGAGGAGAGGCCATTGGTCTCGTCTTGGACGGATCCTCGGAGATGACGTGGGTTGTTTGTGCTGATTCCCTCTCGGCAATTCGAGATTGCAGCAGCATCGAGCGACTGTACCACAACCTGGCCGTCCCAGAAACGGATCGGATTAGAGAAGCCACCCTGGTGAACTCAGCACTGGTCTTTGTGGAAGGGTTTCCCGACAACTTGGTGCAGCTCTGCCAAGCTGCGCTGCGATCAGAGTTGTTCCAAGATTCGGCAAAGACGGAGTTGGAGCGGATACAGTACTTCTCGGACAAGTCTGGCTTCTGGCGGGGGATCACAGACGAGGACTGTAACCAAGTCGTCGATGCTCTGGGCCAGAACTTCAGCTTGGTGACCGACGATCTATATGCTGACATTTTTGGATTGGTTGCTGCGCCAGTGTGCGCCAAAAGCCGAAACCTTCGCCCTCTGACCGAGTTTGGACGAAAGCTTGTCGTCCAGGCAGTCCAAGAGACTCTCGCTGTGCAATGGAAGGTTTGCTTCAGCCAATTGATACTGCTTGTTCATATGGAGTTCGAGTTCGACCAGGAGGCAGATGCCCTGCACAATCGATTGGAGATTGGCACAGTCTACAGACAGCTCATCACTGCTCTGCGAAGACTGGAGCTCCTAAAATGGCTCGGCAAGACGGAGATTTCGGGTGTGGTTGTCCGAGAGAAGGGCGAAACGACTGGGATCTCTAAGAAGGGACCTGATGATGTCCAGGTGGTGACAGCGCTTGAGGCAAACCTTGGTCACCTCCTCGGTGTTGCAGTTAAGAACGAGCCACTCGCAAGCAGCATCACTGACCTCATTGCCAATCTGTGTGCACCAGATAGCGACATCGAGGTCTCACCAGCCCTTATTCAGTGCTCTCTAATCAAGCGAGAGCGGGCTGACCTGGCCCTCGATCTTGCTCCTTTCTGTGACCAGAACCCCTTTTCAGTTTACGTTCAGGGTCGTGTGTCATTGGCCCTTAAAGATTTCAGCACCGCTGCGATTCATTTCAGAAAGGCCGCCATAGGAATGAGTAAGTACAACGAGACACATTTTTGAGATCATCACTAATAATCTGTCAGGCACTGAGAATGTCGAGATCGATCGCCATAGCAGTGGTCTCCTCGACGACACAGAATGGAATCTGCTCAACAGCGGCCTCGCCAAGTATTACTCTCATATCGTCGCGCTGTACGAAAAACAAAAAGCCTACTCCTTTGTGGTTGAGTTTGCTAGACTGGCTATGCAGTTCCTCGGCTTCAAGCAGGATGCCGCCCTGACCAAGACAGAGATGCAGAGTCGGTTGTTTAATGCCGCTGTGGCAACATCTCAGTTTGACCTTGCTCACACAACCTTGCTGTCTATCAAAGATTCGGCCTTAAGACATTCAAGCCTCCGAAAGCTTGTCGACAAGATGTGCGAGACATATCACAATCTCGAGCTTGTAGCTCTGCCATTCCCCGGCATGCAGCAAGACGTGGACAATCTTCTTTCCCAGAGGTCTAAGGCGACCATGGATATCGTTGATGGATTCCCCTATCACCAGGTCCTCTACTCATGGAGAATTAAGCACAACAACTACCGCGGTGCCGCGACCGTGCTCCTAGACCGCATCAAGAAGCTGCGGTCTGCGGGCGAGGGAGACGAGGTCATGGGCGACGATATCCTCGACACCCCCATCACTAGACAGTACCTACTACTCATCAACGCTCTCAGCTGTGTGGAACTCAAACAAGCCTGGATCTACGATGAGCCGACAGATGCGGTTGGAAAGCGAAAGGTGGTGTCATTGGCGGATATCCGGAAGCAATACCAGGATGAATTAGACCGGATCGCAGCCATTCACAACAATCAGTTTGGGTTCGAGGTGGACGACGTCATGGAAATTGTATAAAGAGCCTGGAAGGGAGGAAATTCTGTAGACTTAAAGGGTGTTGCTTTGAAAAAAATCTCTCACAGGGCGAGATACCTCGGACATGTCATTTGGGATTCATAGGGATTAATCATTTCATTGTTTTTTATTACGAAACTTGAGAGTACCAACTTCAGATCGCCTGGTTCTCCCTGTATTTAGACCTTAAACGCCAGGACCGATGCTAGAAACTTGCAAATAGTTGTATAACAAGGTACTTCGTACACCGTAGAAAATCACGCAGCACCCCCCCGACCTTTTGCATCAGGCTTGGGCTGCTTGGATGGCGGCTAGCTTATTCTCAGGGGGCGTGGGCAGGGCCGAGGTGCCTGAGACGGTGCCCACGGCATCAGGGGCCTGGCGGAAGAGGATGATTTCAGACTGCTTGAAGTATCGGCGGGCATCTGTGAATGAAGGTTAGTATGTTGGCACAGGGAGGGGATGGATGGTGTGTTGAGGGGGGAAGCTCACCTTCATCGATGAGAACAAGGCTGAGATAGTAACGAGTGGAGAATTTCTTGTTGACGTCGCGGAACGTAGGCGTCAAGTCGAAGCCTCCTAGGAAGAGTCGGATGGGGATCGTCTCGCCTCGCGACGGTGAACCATCCATAATCTCGAAGCGCACGAGCGTCTCGCTCTCGTTGTACTGATTCGGGGCTGCGCCTGTAGTCTCCCTCCTGATGATGGACAGCTCCATGTGTTTGATCTTCAGGCGGACGAGCAGGAAGTAGATGCGGCCGACTATAACATCTTTTAGGTGGTACTTGCTCTTGCTATATTCGAACTCGATGTGCAGGCAGTCCTCGATGCCGACGTCCATCTTGATGCTGCTGTTCATCTCGGGGGGGATGCGGTAGCTGTATACCCAGATATCCTTTTCGCGGATGACGTCGGCCATGCGGCGCGAGACGGTGACGCGTACAAAGTAGCGCAGCTTGACATTGATGCCGTTGTAGGACTCGTACTGCTTCTCGACGTTCTTGAAGTTGAAGTCAAAGGTCTGGGGGTGTTGCAGCTCGCCGGGGGCGGCGAGTTCTTGGTTGAGGGAAAGGAATTCGTAGTGGTTGCCGCGGTCGAAGAACATCTCTGGCGAGGAGGTTAGCATCGAATGCGAGAGCCTCGTTGAGCATGGTCAATGGGGTGGCGGGGTTGGATGTAGATGGCCTCAGGGGGGAAGCATCGGATCTTGGGGGGAATGGTCGCATGGGATTATCGAAGCATACCTATGGTGCCAATGAACTGGACCTTGATGCCCGTGTGCTCGAGTCTCTTGCCGTCCTTGGGACGAATGGTGACGGCGCCCTTGACAGATTCGCCATCCATGAAGAGGGGCGCCTTTTCGCGGCGGTTCTTGTCAAGCTTGACATCGACCATGGAGCGGTCGTCGGCATCGTCGAGCACGATGTCGATATCGACGGGGGTCGCGAAGAAGTAGGACATGGTGATGGTCGAGTGGGGAGAGACGGAAGGGCAAGGCGAGGACGACGGAGACGTGCGCGCGTATCAAATGTCGAGATTGAAAGGCAAGACTGGTTCTATCGTGAGGTTTGAGAGGCTGGCGCAGCAGCAGTAGCAGCAGCAGGGATGGCTATGGTCTCTTGGACGTTAGTGTTGTTGGCCTTCGCTGACGTACCGGCCGGAGGAGGCAGGGGACCAGGAGGGACCCACCTGAGCTGTCCGCAGCCGTGAGGTGAGGTGAACAAGCCAGAACGGTTGGTGCGGCGAGCCAATAAGGTGAGCTGATGGGAGAGGAATGGTTTATTTTTGATGCCTAGAGCTGCCGCGTATGTTCGAGTAATACTAAAAAGAAGAAAAAGAAAAGAAAAATAGGCATGTTGTGTTAAGCACGATAAATAGCAATGTTGCCTTATAAGATCACATTTTGAAAGTCTCAATCGCTGTGTTTGGGAGTTTCACCTTCACCAACCCATATCTGCATCCTGCCTGATACCGCCGCCCCCATTGGTCATGTCCCGCTACACCAAGACCCAATCCCAAAATTTAGACCTCGTTCAGACCACGTGCAAGGTCACGTTCCTCGGCCTCCACCCTGGGCTGGCGCACTACCCCATCTGGTTCACCACCAACATTTCCCTCACGTGCAGTGTGCCCTAGAACTTTTCTCGCCCACACGAAATTCGCCAAACCATCCATTCGTGATCCGCCGCCGACGACTCCAGATACCCTCAACCCCCGACATCAATACCTCACAACCGGCAGGATGAAGTACATTCATTCTCAGGAGCTCCTTGAGATCCCCGAGGGGGGTACGTTGCGTCTACCCGTTTTCTTTTTTCCCGAAAGATTCGATTCGCACGTCTTCGAGAGTTGTCGGCGCCCGAGCGTCGCACACAAAGATGTCGAATTCTCGAAACGGGCTGTCGATGATTGGGAATGTCTTTGCACGCAATTGGAACACGCATCGCTGACTCGTCTGCGCATTTAGTCAAGGTCGCCATCAAGTCCCGAATTGTCACCGTTGAGGGTCCCCGAGGTACGAAACACCATGAGCAAGCCAGAACAGATCGTGGGAGCTTCAAGCTCTAGATCCCGGTTGCAGAAAACGCGGGAACAAATTATCTGACTCGAGGGAATAGGCAAGCTGGTCAAGGATCTCAGCCACTTGGCTGTCAACTTCGCCGTCCCCAAGCCCAACACCATCTCCATCGAGATCCACCACGGCAACCGAAAGAATGTCGCTACCCTCCGCACCGTCCGTACCCTCATCAACAACTTGATCGTCGGCGTGACGAAGGGCTACAAGTACAAGATGCGTTACGTCTACGCCCATTTCCCCATCAACGTCAACTTGAACAAGAACGCCGAGACTGGCCTATTCGAGGTCGAGATCCGAAACTTTATTGGAGAGAAGATCGTCCGCCGTGTCATCATGGCCGAGGGTGTCGATGTCGAGGTTTCCGCTTCCCAGAAGGATGAGCTCGTCCTCTCTGGCAACTCGCTCGAGAACGTGTCGCAAAGTGCTGCCGACATCCAGCAGATCTGCCGAGTGCGAAACAAGGATATCCGAAAGGTAGAGATTGCCGAACCACGCCCGGTCATAATGATCTTTTCTCAGCGCACGATGCTAATCCTCTGTAGTTCTTGGACGGTCTCTACGTCTCCGAGAAGGGCAACATTGTTCAGGACGAATAGATGTGGACATGGATCTTGTTTCTTTTGCGTTTCTGGGTCTCAGGAGTGGCGAAGGGTTCATCATTGCCTGTCAAGTAGCAAAAAAAGGGGCTACAAAACAAATACTAAAAGCAACGAGATGATGCCTCTCTGGTGCCAACACACCTAATCTTCACAAATTGTGCGTGACTTGCGGAGTACGAGGGAACGATTTTAAACAAGTGCGCGGGGGGGTTTTTTGGCGGCGGCGCAAAAAAAAAAAAAAACATTTTCTTTATCATTTACAATGATTATGAGCTATTGAAAAGCTATCCCAAGCCCTTCTGTCTATATCGTGCAAAGAGAATGCAAAACATCTCAATCCCTTCGTCGAGACTGACTTCAAAGGCGGAACAATTCAACTGGGATGTACGATCAGATGGAAACGCAGTCTTGTACTCTTTGTGAAAACGAATTCTCCCAGGCCTTGCCCAGTGAGAGCGTGCGATGCATTCACTGATCTTTATCAAACTCTCGTGTAATCTTTAACTTCCTTTCCTTTCCTTTCTTCATAGCGTCATTTCCATCCTTTCCATCATGACGATGTGTGATCCCCCTTTTAAACAAATATGCTGCCAAAAAAATTTTTTGACAAAAAACCGGAAGAAATTCTCAAAGATGAACAAGGAAGAAGGGTGAGGTGTGAATTAATAGCGGGGGAGAAATCAATCCGGGGGAGTGAAAGGCAAATATATATCGCAGACCGAAAAACGCCAGCACAGCTTGATTATGTGCGGAATACCAGATCGAGCTTATATCCAGTCAGGTTCGAAATCCTATGTCGAATAGAGAGACATGTACAGGATGAGATGAATAGGGTGTTGTGAGGTGAAGTTGGGGCTCATATTATCGCCGGCTGGCAGAGCGAGAGTAGTATGTTCCCCGACTGTCTCGGGTGCGGGCTGTGTGGCGAGTGCGCCGGCTTCGTGAGCTCACGCTGCCTGTTTGGATTGGTCAGTCATTTGATCTTACTTGCATATGATGAGCGCTCAGTGAGCTGACTTACTCGGGTCGTCGTAATCACTGTACGAGTAGTAAGAATCGCTGTACCGCGATGAACCTCGGGATGATCGCGAGCCGCGAGAGGGCTTGCTGGCGGGTCGCTTGTCCTTCTTCATGTTGAGCAGAGCGAGCAGGGTGGCAGCCAGGCCGGCAAGGCCCAGCCACTTGGCACCGCTCGACTTCTTCTCCTCGCGACGGGAAGAGGCAGAAGCGGGACCCTTCTTGCCGCCGAACCAGCCCTTGTGCGTAGATCTCTTGGAGTGGGCGGTGGGAGGACGGCTTCCGTGGCGAGAGTAGCGCTCCTCGACGATATCGACTCGCTCGCGACTCTCTTCCTTGTCCTTCTTGCCAAAGAGGGCGACCCAGAGGCCACGGGCAATGCAGCAGAAGCAGAGGAGCAGGAGCAGAGCGACGCCAGCAAGAGTGCCAATAACAATACCAGCAATTGCACCAGCGCTGAGGTCACCACCGGTGCCGCCAGAACCGCCAGCGCCAACCGTGTCGCTATCACTGGTGGCGGTGGAAGTCTCAGAAGTGCCCGTCTCGGTTGCCGTGTCGGATCGCACGCCCTCACTGGTGATGGTGGTGGTGCCGGTGACTCGGTAGGGAGCCGAGTATTGGGTGGTGACCTTTCCGTTGGAGGTGATGACAACAGTCGTGCCGTCTTCCATGCCAGGCTTCGCAGAGCACTGGCCGTCGTAGGCGCATGTCTGCCAGCCGGCGCAGCAGATTGTGCCGCAAGCTTCTTGCTGGGAATTCTTGGGGATGCAATCGACGCCCTCAGTGGCCTCGGGCGCGGCGTCCCAGAGCGTGGCTATGGTGCTGGTGTAGGTTTGTGTGACGGTCCAGGTGGTGGTGTATTCGCCATAGTAAGATCCTTCCCCGACGCAGCTGGCTACGTCGTTGATGGTGGTGCACGTCTCACCGCTGGAGCAACAATATTGGTTGTCGGCGCCGCAGTAGGAATTGCATCCTCGGGGCATGAGGTATGAGAAGCCGGCATCGTGAAGGTTGTCTCGGGGAAAAGGCCCAGCTGCAGTCAGGCCCGCCGCGGCGAGGAGCAGCAGCGTCCTTGAGGAGAAGCGCATTGTGGGAGACACGCCTCGCTCTCAATCGCAACGAGGAGGGGGTTGGAGGAAGAGGCGGGAGGTGGTTCCAGTTGGAGTCAAATTCCTGGGCGGAGGGCGTTGCGTTTTTCCCCCGTTACTTGGAAGCTGCAGAGAAATGCGGGATAAGCCGGTTTTCGTGGGCGGCTGAGGAATGCGGTGTAGGTAGTTCGCCAGCAAATACGAGGTGTGTTGGTACCCAAAGCTGTGTGTTAACTTAGCGGGGTTTAGGTTTCTTGGGCTGTTGAGAGGTGAGGTGGTGATGGTGGGATGAGGGCCAAGGTTTGGAGGATTCCGAGGATGGGAATTGTTAGAGTTTGGGAGAGAGGGAAGAAGAGGAGGATGATTATTTTTCTAGAGACACGAAAGAAAAAAACCAAGGAAATGCAGAGAAAAGACTTCCGGCAGCTGCAGTGAGTCTTTATTATGCGGCTGGTTGAAGGGTGGTGGAGGGCTTTTGCAACCAACCTCCTACTTACTTACCACTGACACCTAAAATCCGCGAGGTTGGGTGTAAGTGTCAAGTCAACCCACCACCAATGCGGGCACGGGCGGACGGGACAGGGGAAATCGGGGCTTGACAAGAATTAGGGGATCGATCTAGACCACGAGGGATAAAATCAGTAAAAATTGTCACAGATAGACGGGGGAATTTTGAGGGGGTCTCAGTCCTTTGTTTTCCCCCAACGCAGCGTCACTTCTCACGATGGTGTTGGGCTTACTGCTACCGTAGCAGCTCTTCGTATGATGACGACAATTACTTGGCGGGGGAAGAAAGGTGCAGACGCAGTGTGGGCTGCCAGCTCATGACACCTAAAAGGCACCCTCGAGCGCGGTTTACGGGACAACTATCGATAGCGCTACATTCTGCAAGACAGGCCAGAATTGGCGGCCATCAGGGCCCGGATTGGGTGCACGACGGCCCATGACAGCGACACAGCCCCTTGTGGTCCGTGGTCTTGGCGACCGGACTGCCTTGGCCATCTCTCCCTTGCGCTGGAGGCCGACGCTCCCGAATCCCGTCCCGTCCATTCTCCGGCGCTTGTACCTGTAAATCCCTTCACTGATCAGGACGGGAAGCTTGACTCTGGGTGACAGTCAGAGGCAGGGATACAACGGCGGGCTTCTGCAGGCAAAGGGACGAACACCCCCCGTTGATCCATAAACTTCCAGCGTTTAATCTAAAATCAGGGGTAGCTCTCCCTGCAAGTGGCAGGATTCTGGGGATTTCCAATTGGGGGGATGGGTACTCTGACAACTTCCGCTTCTGAGGCGAAACGAGGTCATCGCCAACTCGAAAATGGGTGGTTGGGAGGCAAATTAAAGTGTGTGCAGCGGAAGTCTCCAAGACGTGGCACAAGAGAGCACAGGGCCCAAGAGAAGATGTGGTCCGTGCGAGTACGGGGCCAGAACCTCGGTGTGAGCCCGGACCATCTCTAGCCACATTGTCTCTCCTGCTCTCGATCAAGCCACATCAAGAGAACGGACCCCACTTCCATCGACCTTTGTGGCTTAACTTCCAAGGTTGCGTGGCTTGGTCCCAATAAGCTCCAGAACCAGTTCCAGGTTAGAGGGAGCTGTGACGCTGCTGCTTGGTTGCATCACCAGCAGCTTCATTTCATCTGTTCCTTCATCTTACCCCCATCGGCCATCTCTATCTTCTCCCTTCGCTCCTCCCCGGCCAGAGCTCCTCCCCGACGCATCGTACGACGCCTTATTTCGCAGCCGCGACGCCGTCACCATGTCGCCAGACCCTCCCACCTACCTCGCCTCCCTGCAGAGCAACATCCGCCAGAGGCCGATTCCTTGGGACGGCGCTGTCAGAGCGGGCACACTGACCGAGGAGCAGCTGTCCAAGATCCGCGCCGTCGACAAGGCCAAGAAGCCTGAACAAAGGAAGGAGATTGTCACTGGCGATCTTGATGGATACCGGCTGCTCTTTGTCGGTGGCTCTGGACAGTCGAGCGTCCTCGAGGCAGCAGGAAAGCATCCAAATGTGGTCCAGTACATCCTTGTTTTGCTGGGCGACCTACTCGAGGGTAAGTTCGATACGACTTCTTCCATTTGTAGTACGCGGAAAACCTTCACTGCGATGGTTATCTCGACTCTACTCTACCTATAGCAGCTTCCCTCTCAGGTATATTCAAGATCATCGTCCTAACAGATATCTCTTCTCCTAGGCTCCCCGTCCCTTGCCAAAGCCCTCTTCAAGACACAAGATCCATACCGACATTTCTTACCACTGTTAAACTCGACCAACGCTGAAGATCATATCCCATTGCTTACTGCGCACGCGCTCACCACTCTAATGTGTTTTGCCCGAGATGAATCCCAGGCCACCCTCCAGGCCCTACCCATCATTTTCACCTACCTTTCCGGCCTGGCTAAGAGCTCTGATGCTGGTCTACAAGACATTGCCGTGCAGGAGTACTCCTCGCTCCTCTACGGTCATGTTCCCAGAGAGCAATTCTGGAACCAACGCAGCGAAACTATTGAGCCCCTTGTCAAGATCCTCCAGGCTGCCTGCGGTCTTGAAAATGGTACGTCGTCTGCCAGTCTCTGGAGTGGCAATACCGGGAATCGCAGCACCGGCTTTGAGGGTTCATTGGGTGGCGGCGTTGGGTTGCAGCTTTTGTATCACGCCCTACTTGTCATATGGCAGATGAGTTTTGAGGCGGACGACATTGGCGATGACTTGAACGAGTGAGTACACTATAACGCTTATGGGTACCGATGGCTGCTAACACGACCCTTGAAGCGAATACGACATTGTTCTTTTGTATACTCAGCTTTTACGTTTGTCGCCCAAGGAGAAGACGACCCGATTAATCCTTTCCACTCTCTACAACCTCCTCGAGAAGAATCCCAAGTCTCTACTCCCTACTGCAGTTCTAGCCCGTCTCCCCTCCCTTCTCGACAACATTGGCAGCCGCCATCTTACGGATCCCGACCTGTTGGAGGATCTCTCGGGACTCAAGGAGATGCTGGAGGAGTACACCAAGACGAAGACGACGTTTGACGAATATGTTGCTGAGGTCCAGTCGGGTCACCTGCGGTGGTCACCTCCCCACCGAAACACAGTCTTTTGGGCCGAGAATGCCCGCAAGATCCTCGAGTTTGAGAACGGCGAGATCCCCCGAAAGTTGGTTGAAATCATGCGTCAGCCCTGGGAGAACGACAAGCAGGTGCTAGCCATTGCATGCAACGATGTTGGTGCGCTGGTGAAGGAGGTGCCTGAGAAGCGATACCAGCTGGAGAAGATTGGGTTGAAGACACGGATCATGGAGCTCATGCAGTCGGACGACGAAAATGTCCGATGGGAGAGTCTTCGTGCATTGGGCGGGTGGCTCAAGTACAGTTTCGAGGAGAAATAAGGACCTAGAAGGGATTGTTGGGAATTGTCACTACTGCGGAGTCTTGATTTGTTTTGGTGGGCGTCGTCGAGGTTGCCGCTTTCGAGTCAGGCGCGCGAGCTCGTAGAGTTCATTTTGGTAGAATGAGCCGCGCCAGTGGTATCAGCAGGCTGTAATTGGCATAGTTACTTGGTATCGGAGAGTCTCTGTGAGGGCTCTTGACTACATGACTGCGTAAGAATGGAATTTTAACCAACGGCAATGCTCACGGCAGATGCTCCTCGGTGTCTTGTTGTGAAGGAGAGAAGGCTATTGTTGTTGACGTAGCCATGATGTCTTCTCGACTTGAACCAAACGGTTCTTCGGTACGCTCTCTTCTCTCTTCTCCATGTTCTTCTCTTCGGACCGCGCTCCGGAGTCCGGAGACGCGGCGTAAAATGCCGAAACCGCGGCTATCCGCCGACGACGTGCCCCAACCCCCTCCGAACTCTGAGGATGTACTTGCCTTATCAGTTAAAGTGTGCCGCAACCTTGGGTCACTCACTAGCGAGTAAGCGGTAGCCCTCGTCGTGCCTCTTGACCAGTTTATCCTCTTACAACTCCTCAATCCCTTGCACCGCTCGATCAATTGGCCGCGCTCAGCTTCTTTCTCGTCAATTGAATCATCATGAAGGGCATCAACATGGCTACGAGGGCAGGTCCCAGGATGCAGGCGGCCCTGGCTGCTTCTGCTCGCCCTACGTCATTCTCCGCCGCTTCGGCCGTGAGCGTCTCTCAGCAGCTCCGACGGGCGTCGGGTGCGTCGACCGGAGACCTCAAGAAGACGCCTCTGTACGACTTCCATGTTGCCAACGGCGGCAAGCTGGTTCCCTTTGCTGGCTTCAAGCTGCCTGTGCAGTACGACAGCTTGTCCATTGCAAAGTCTCACAAGTTCACCCGTTCCAATGCCTCGCTGTTTGACGTGAGCCACATGGTTCAACACATCTTCAAGGGCCCTGATGCTGCCGCCTTCCTCGAGAAGGTCACGCCTTCGGACTGGAAGAACCAGGGCTTCATGCAGAGCAAGTTGACCACTTTCCTGTGGCCTGGCACCGGCGGCATTGTCGACGATTCAGTCGTGACAAGGTTGGGTGAGGATGAGTACTACGTCGTCACCAACGGTGCTTGCCTCGACAAGGACGTCAAGTATTTCGACGAAGAGCTGGGCAAGTTTGGTGGAAACGTCGAGTGGACGGTGCTCGAGAACTCGGGTCTGGTTGCACTTCAGGGTCCCCAGGCTGCCGAGATTCTCAGTGAGCTCCTCGCCTCGGACATCAACCTGAACGAGCTCTACTTTGGCAACGCCGCCTACGTTGAGCTGAAGCTTCCCGACGGAGGCAAGACGCACCCTATTCTCGTCAGCCGAGGTGGCTACACGGGTGAGGACGGCTTCGAGCTGTCCTTCAACGGCAAGCTGTATCCTGCTTTTGAGACCACGACGCCCGCCATCGAAGCCCTTCTCGCCAAGGCTGGCCCTGAACGTCTCCAGCTTGCTGGCCTAGGTGCTCGTGATTCTCTGCGTCTCGAGGCTGGCATGTGTCTATACGGGCACGATCTCGACGACACCACTACCCCCGTCGAGGCTGGTCTTAGCTGGATCATCCCCCCTGCCCGCCGCCAGGCCGGTGGCTTCCACGGCGCCGAGGTTATCGTTCCTCAGCTGACGCCCAAGGGCAAGGGAGGCGCGGGTGTGTCACGCCGCCGTGTCGGATTCGTTGTGGAGGGCGCCCCTGCTCGTGAGGGTGCTGAGATTGAGGTTGACGGTGAGAAGGTCGGCATCCTCACCAGCGGCGTGCCCAGCCCGTCTCTGAGCAAAAACATTGGCATGGGATATATAAAGGACGGGCTGCAAAAGGCTGGCACGAAGGTGGACATTTTAGTGCGAGGCAAGAAGCGCAATGGTATCGTGACCAAGATGCCTTTCTTGCCAGCCAAGTACCACAAGGCACCTACTTCTTAGGAAGAGTTATGAAGGGGCTTAATCAGGTGGCTTTTATATGCGTCAGGTTTTGGATTGTTAGGGAGCGGAATCTGGGGATATTCAACATAGGTACATTGGGAAAAACATTTGGAAAGGGAGAATATTTTGTTCTCGATATGATTGGAGTCAATACAATACTCACTTGAGCAGTGGTTGGGTCCATGTTTTCTTATTAGAGTCCATATGCTCGTCAGGCGTGGCGTTCGCTTTGTGAGGCGCTCTTGGTTTCAGCTTGAAGACTTGTCACTAGCTTCATGTGGCACATGGGCAAAAAAAAAAAAAAGTCGCACAATGACTATTATAGTTAACCCCTGGCCGGACTCGAACCGGCAATCTTGAGATTAGAAGCTGTTGTCGTCAGTATTGCATGATAGAGGGTCAAGCATGGGAAGGAGGCTTGCTTACTCTCACGCCTTAACCATTAGGCCACAGGGGCTGGGTGGTTCGCTGGCCTCTGGGCGAGGAGTTTTGTAGCTTTGCCAAGACGTGAGATGAGATGATTGGGAGATGGTTTAGGGTAAGTAGGGTGTCAAAGCTGTTCTACGTAATTAGGAGTTGCATCTCTGTTCAATAAACCGAGAAATGACTGAGGTAACTGTCTGTGCGGTAATGTGCGGTAACGACACAACAGAAGGCGTTAATTGGTGTCACCCACCATGTCCCGTCCCAGGCCTCGTTTAGGTTGTGTTTACTCCTCCAGGTTCCATGTTTTCCACCACCCATGACACAACCTCGAACAAGGATGCTTAGAGACGACCGTCCATTCGGCCAAGACCGTCCTAAGCCCTGTTTGGCACGAATCCCACATTTGAGGGGCAGTGAGTTGTCTGCGTTGTCGACGAAAAGCAGGCTGCTGTACAGGTTAGCGGCCCGAAGGTCGTGCTCTTTGTTGTCACACAAGACTCAGAGGTTTCATTTTGAATGGCTCGGACGCAGCTGGTCGGAGCCGAGAGATGCATTAGGACGGGATGGCCCCTGGAGAGTATCAGGTGAGGGCGACAGCGAATACTACGGCAACGACGAAAGGATTGTTGGAGTTCATGTCAGTGTGAGGGGCATAGATTGTGAAGATGCTGTAAATCCTATTCACGAAGTAGTCATAGGCTGACGAACTGAAGACAGCGGCCCCAAGTCTCGGGGGGTTCGTTCAAAGCAACATCTCCATCCCTCCCATCTACCGACATGTGGCCATTCGTTGGCTAGCTCTACCTCATGTAGTATTATCATAATGCATGCAATCTCAAGCGAAAGGCAAGGCACGAGCATGCCAAGGAATCACACAAACCCCGTGCCGCAATTCTTGGACCAAGTACCTGCAGCAGCATGCAAAGCTCATTTATTATTTTCTTTTATTTGCTTTGTGGCTTGATTCGATAATTACCTAAATACTCTTTGAGCCACCTGTATTTTTCGACTAGCCATCCGCCTATTCGCACCTGCCGTCTTTTGTTGTTGTTATCAACCCACACCACCGCTGCTTCCTGATCAGCTCACACGTATTCGTACCTCAACAAACACTCGTTCGTCGTGATGCAGGTACGAGGCGTCGCTGGTCGGTGGCTGTTGCTACTACTTCAACTATTATTATTCGCAGGCAAGTGTTTCCATGATTTGATCCAGCACAAGACCCAAAAAATCCTTCTTACTAACCATCGCATAGGCGTTGCTCAAGCAGTAGACTGCACAAATGTCACCATTGCAGACGCAGACGATGCCGCAGACGTCCGCGGCAGCTGCACCGTCATCACCGGCAACTTGGGCTTCTCAAAGACGCTGAGCGAAGATATCAATCTCGACGGTGTCACCGAGATCCAGGGCGACATCACCCACTCGGGCTGCGAGGAGGCCTGGGACGACTGCACCATCCCTGATGCCTTCACCATCTCCAGCACCACCCTCACAAAGGTCGGCGGCGCCATTGACTTCTGGTACTTTCAGGGCCTCCAGGAGCTGTCATTCCCAGCCCTCACAGAGGTCCAGGGCTCCGTATCGCTGAAGCGCCTGCACCAGCTCAAGACGCTTGACATCACCAAGCTCGCTCGCCTGGGCTACTTCATCCTCGAGGCCCAAAACCTTACCAAGCTGGAGCATGAGGGGCTTGAGGGCTTCACGGGTGAGAACAAGTACGGCGCCGTCGCCTTCTGGGCCGCCGCCGTCACAAACGTTGACAGCTTCTTCAACCACCCCATCGAGGCCAACGGCAGCGCGGACCAGTCCGGCGTCACCATCTCGGGCGAGTACCTGCCCAACCTGGACCGCCTCAACTTTGCCTGGGCCAAGGTGCCGCGCCTGTGGGTGTCGGGGAACAATATCAACGTGACGCTGGGCAACTCGCGCGCATCGGCCATGGAGATTGACAGCCTGGTACTTAAAGGCAACATTACCGCGCTGAACCGCCACTCAGCAGTCAAGAACCTGACGGTGGGGGGCCTCACCGTCGAGGCTGATGACTACATAGAGGAGCTTGAGCTTCCCTTTGACCACTGTTCGGGCTTGAGTGTGGCTACGAGTGACAGCTTGCAGAGCATCAAGCTCCCGAGAGCTGCGCTTAGCTGGGAGGACTTTGACTTGAGCATTTCCTCGTGCGACAGCTTAAACTTGGCTTCTCAGTATGATGGCGACGAGCAGTTGTGGTACTGGCCCGAGAAGAACATGTCCAAGATCTCAATTACTGGAGTCAACGTCACTAACGGTTTCTTGTAAGTCTCATCGCTCGAACCGCCCATGGAATATCTTCTGGCTAACTTACCTGTAGTGACTCGTTTCTCGACTATCACGCCAATGGCAACAACAGTCTCAAGGTCCTGAAAGAGTTCACGATATCGCCCAACCAGAACCAAGAAACGTCATTTAACTGCACACCATTTGACGATTTGAAGAGCCGAGGAGTGTTACCCAGTGACTATAAGTGCGACAATGTCACCGAGTCGGCCGCTAGTCCTATTGGTCTTCATGGGCTGTGGCACTATGGGGCTGCATCGGCAGCAATTGCTTTTTACTTGATTTAATAGATTCAAGAGGCGGTAACACTGCGTGATACCAACTACTTGCTTTTATTTCATTAGAGTTAAATATCGGATAGGAAAAGGAAACTGGGAATACTTTCATATCATCTCTGCATCAGTTTGTGCGACTGCTCCACAAGCGAGCCTCGCATTGGGGGAGCAGAAAAATTGTCCAACAATAACGCGACCGAGCCATTGCTAACTGCTTGTCTATAACAGACGCTCGCATTTTAATAGTTCTAGGAAATTGGTCGTTTTAAATCGCCGCATCATCTCATCTAACCCGGGTGGCCTTCCCGCCAAGATCCAATAAACAAATGCTGGACGAGGATGGTGGGATCGCCCTCCTCATGCGTGTTCTCAAATGATAACCAGCCAAAGCTATCCTTTGGCAATACTAGAACGTCGCCAATTAGTCGGGGTTCTTTCAGCGAATCTAACTCATCGCCGTTATGCACCTCGCCCGTTACACTCGTGAAGTAATCCATTAAGCCTTTCGTAAAAGTGAAGGGCCCGGTGGTACCCATGACATCCTCAAACGTGATCGGACCCTTGGGCTTCCTCTCGAGGAGCTCTTGCACGCCCTTTGTCGTTTCATCGACGACGGCCTGTATGGCTGGGTGTCCCGGCTTGGCCAGGACGGTATACTGGCACAGCTGGACCGAGTAGTTGGAGCCTGGCCAAATGGGCTGGTGGTGATGGTCGTTCTCAATGCCAATGACCAGGTTCACGCCTGAATCTCGATATTTATCTGGAATCCATTTTGACACGGGCTGTTTCGGTAAGACGTCAATGTCGGCCCACACGCCGCCTTCCTTGAGCAGAATCAGATATCTGAGGAAGTCTGCCTTTAAGATGGGATCGTGTATGCTAGTAAAGACGGACGAGGTCTTGTTATCGAATTGGTCTACCACGTATGCATCGATGTTGGCATCGATAATGCGCTCGTACCGCCAGTCGGGATTGACGACGCGCCATTGATGGGGGAAGCCGACTGTTCGGTCTGTCGGGTCTTCTGAATCGTCTTTCCAACTCTGCCAGATCTTGTGGGGGAAGGGTTTCTTGGAGAGGGACTGCAACGCGGACTCTGGCGGGGAGGGCGATGTTTGGTCGAAGGGGGTTGCTATGCGATGTGCCTGGTCAGCTTCCGGTACGTCCATCGGGGCGGATGGCATATCTACATGCGCCACTCACAGTCTGATGGTGCGTAGGTGTAGTTTGCTAGTAAGAACAGAGTCAGCGTGATGGCTGCCAGCAGCACATACACGTGGGTTTTGGGGGTCTTTGATGGAAACATTAATATCGTGGGCCTGTACTAAGGAGGAATAAAGGGAAATGAATGTTGGGGGAGGGGGAAGAGATGAATTGCGAAAAGAGGAATGCGACATGAGAGACTATTCAACGAGGGAAGGAACTGACGCCTTAACGCCACGCATCGAAGGATTCAGCGCGATCAGCGCCAGACTTTTAGCGCGGGAAAAACTATCACTATCACACGTAAGACATTGAGTGTGATTAATTAACTTACCTGGTTCCATCGCGCGTGCTGAGCATTTGTAGGAATTTAGACTTCAAGGAAGCGCTCCTGCCGCAAGCAGGAGGGGTCGATGTATAACAAATAGTGGGGCTTGGGAAATGAACAGTTCCCCGCGAAGCCAATCATTCGAGTGTGTTCTGATGCGCATGCGACATTGCCGCGAGAAGGGCGGGAGTACCCGCGGGTGTGCGTCTTGGCGACCCGACGGCAGTCACGCTGCGAGGAACTCTTTCCACCATGATGCTACTGTGATAAGTGTGATAGTTAGTGTGATGAGCATTTTAGAGAGAGCTGAAACGCCTTGGGCTTGGTCGCTGCGGCCTTGGCGGCAATCGGCGGCTGTGCTGCGGTTTGCGCGCTCTCAGCTCCATGCTGCCTTCAGTGTGCGCCTCATTGTGCTCAAATGGCTTGTCAACCACCTCTGCCGAGGCTTGTCCACTTGCTGAAGATTGGCCAACTAAACAAAAATACTCAGCTGAAGCTCATGCCATCTACGCCGGCTATTTCGGCTCTTCAGAATGTTCTCAATCCTGGTCAAGATGCTCTCCTTACAAGCCTCCAATTCATTAATAATAAAAGGCTACCTTGATACTGGATTCAACAAAGAAGCAGAGGTTTAGGCTTACAAAAATAATGAATAAAACCGAACTCATTAACCAATTCAGCACGCATGCAAAAAAAGGCGCCACCAACACCGGAGCGTACTGTATGTTTGGGTTGGAAAGGAATAAACAGTTTTATAATCACAAGGTGAGAACTATAAATTTGACGGGTAACTTACTTGATACCCTAAGAACGAAGGGTAACCCCGGCACCAGGTTATTTACCATGGCATCTTACTGCCAGCCTGAAGCAAAGAGAACAGGTGCATCGCCATCCCGACGGCCCGGAGCCAACAGCCCCCTTCGTTGAACCGCACAAGAGCTGCTCTCGATGCAAACACCTGCACCGCAGCAGCTTCCAACAAGACACATCTGGCTCGCACCACACTCCAAACTCGTCGTGCACGAGGTCAAAGACGCGCAGGAAGCATCCAAGAAGCACTTTGCATCTCCGCCCGCATCAGCACCGCAGTAACACTCTCCACCAGCAGCGCAGTTCGAGTACCCGTTGCAGGTGCCGGCATTTTCGCACTGGCTGCATGTTGAGTCGGGGTTGGTAAACGTGACGGCTGCGGAAATGAGCGAGGTGGGGACGTCGTTGAGCGACTCGATGGCCTTGCTGTCGCCCGTCTTGCTGTAGGAGAGGGTGAGCGGCATGGGGAACTCGCCGAGGAACGGCTTCGCGAGGTTGCAGAGAAACTTGGCGACTCGGTCGGGATCTCCCGTGTTGATGGCGTCTCGGATCCTGTTGACGAGATCCAGGACAGCGAGGAAGCCGAGGATACCGAGAACGATGGGCGAAGCAAGGCCACCGCTTGAGATCTCGGCAGCCAGAAGCGCCGAGAGGATGAAGCGCCGGATGACGATCGCGCCAAGGCCAGCCTCCCCCAGGAGCGAAATGGCAGAGAGGACGGAGGAAAGGTGGACTGCCAGATGTTGGCGTCGTCGATGCACTTGGCCAATTTGCTGTTTGCGCCAGGGAAGTCGCAGCTCCAGAAGAAGCTTCCGCCTTGGCTCTGGGCTGCATCTTCAAGACAAGGCGTGCTGCCTAGAGAGAGACTGATGAGGTTCTCGATGGGGTTGTCGCACTGGTCTTTGACGGAAGCCTGCACGGCGAAGGACTGTTGGGGGGCTCGAGGAACGAGATCGACACTGCGGCGAGCGGGAGGTTGCGTCTTGTCTCTCAAGTCTTCGAGCTGCTTGAGCAAGTCCTTAACAGCAATGTCAACTCTGACAGCACAGCCTGTCTCGAAATGGAGGCCGTTGTTGTCGACGACCATCGAAGTGCCATCGGGGTCGACAATGGCGACCTTGTCGGGGCCAGAAATATCGACTAGATACTCGGCGCCATCCACCGTGACGGTGAGATAGATGGGCTGGCCATTGTCGTCGATGAAGATGGACCCTTCCAGGCCGGGGCTCAACTCGGACAAGTCAACTTCGTGGAGCGAGCCGATAGGCACTGGGGGATGATATCAGGTGGCAGGGTCCGGGTCGGCTGTAGCAACGGACGAGACTCCCTTGAGCAGCAATGGAGGATCCCTGGGTTTGCACTTGCTGCTACCGCCGCCCTCGGGTATGGCCTGGGTGAGAGGGGCCGAGAGAAGGACGAGACAAAAGAATGGCTTGAAGCCCATCTTAAAACGAATGAGTGTGAAGTGGACGAACTGGACTACGCCTATGACGGCCGAGGAGAACTCAGCGGCCTTTTATCTCTGGGTATCTTTTCTCCTTCCTCCAGCCTCGACCTCCCAATTCCATGGAATCTGCCTCGCTCTGGTCGTATTCTTTGTTCGAGCGGGAGATTCCCACGAATATGCAAAGAGCCGCCATAGCTGAAAATGGTGGAGATTGACTCTTATGGGAAACAAAGGGAAAGAAGCGCCGGGGATACTCTGTATGTTAGTCGCCGCCAGAGCTGAACGTTGATGGAAATTACGAGGCAGTAGATTACGGGGAAACAGACAAGGGAGGGATGCAATTTGCCCCAGCGAGACAAAGACAATTGGTCGAAACTATTGAGCGTTGCGGTATATACTGTTGTGGCGCGACCGGACTATGTAAGTCGACAACGCCTCACAGTGTGATACTCTCAGCCCGTGTCTTGGAAGAACAACGTATAAACGCCGAGACGCGCAATTCTCCTCGGGGCTAATGACGGCTAAGAATAAGAAGGCATGTCTCGACCGTAATGGTGCAGCCACCTAGGTATGCAGGGGGAGGTTGTATAGCCGCGCTTGGTAAGATCGATGGTGTTCTGGCGGTCGTAAGTACCTATTATGACGGTTTAAAGGTCTGGAAACACCCTGCATACAGTATTCAAATATGAGGTTAGGAGTAATAGTGCCAGGCGTTTGGCTTATTCACGTTACCCAAGGTCATATCTGTAACTCTGAGGCAACTTCCGCTTGATATGGATAGTTTGTCCAAGAGCCGGGAGACGGAAGGCATCGTGAGAACTCTTTCTGGATGTCCTATAATAAGGCGTCGTTCGTCCTCTTTTGGCTTGACCTTCTTCCAACTTAGCGAATTTGCTCTGCCTTTTACACTCTAACATCATCCCCAGCGTTTCCGTTCTCATTTACACGAATCTTTGTTCTCCTGACTCTTTATTTCGACAACTACCATCCTGCTCCCTGCCAAGGCAGGATGAAGCATTTTGCCGTGGTTGGGAGTGTGGCATTGGCCCTCCTGCCCACCCCTCATGTCTGGGCCGCGGATGTTCTACCTGGCGTCTATAAAAGCCCAGCCTCCGGGTACGACGTGAGGGTTTACCCGCCGATCGCCAGTTCAGAAGGAGGTATGGAAAGAGATTCGAGGCATCTCGACTGGCCGTCAATGCGGAGCGTTACTGATGACTTTTGTCCTAGAATATGGCATGGCCACGCTCTATCACGGAACAGGCTGCGCCGAGGCGACGGGAGCGCTGATGCACCCGTATATCAAAGACTTCGGCGGCTGTGACAACATGTGCAACCCGGCCGACAGCCATCTCAGTGCATACTTGCAACGTTGGCCACACGTGCAGATACGCGGCTACGCGGACGGCGATTGCACGGGCACAGAGGTGTGGTACGACTACGAGAAGTACGAACCCCAGACGGGAATGTGCTTGGATTGGGGGGAACCCGTGAAAAGCTACCACATATGGAGCCCAAAGGCCTGCAAGAAGAATCTACACAATCAGGACTTTGGCCTGGGACCAACAGAGGTGTGGACGAAGAACTGGACGGGGACGGCAAACAAGAAAGAAGAGTTTCTCGCCGAGCTCGATGGCAAGATGGAGGCCAAGCACAAGGCAAACGAGGCGACCAACGAGGAAGAGTCGGACCAACCAGCGGATATCGAGGGCAACGCTGACGAGGCGGCGGACAGACTCTACGAGGAAACCAAGGAGAAGACTTGGGTTTATCCAGACCGCAAATGGGACAACAGGTGGTCATCGAAACCACGATCAAAATCACGACCATACGGTTAGGTTAGTAAGCAAGCAAGCAAGCAAGCATGTAGCCACAAAAAAACCATGGGAAGCCATCACACAAAAGCGTACAACCTCCCTCAAACGAGCGGCAAGAATTGGTCTAGCAACGTGAGTCCCTCATGTAGTGGCCGCCTGTGGAAGAGCAGAGGGCGACCGAGACGCCGACTTGGAAGAGTCGCGCCGTGAGGGACAAGAGTTGCGTTGGTGAAGAGGAAAAAAGAAGAAATTGAGGTTGGAGGAGGCGCGAAAATACTTTGTACTGGCGGGGAATTTTTTTCTTTAGTGGGGCTCGATAACCCGATGAAGCTTAGGCTCCCTTAGAGGTCAGCGTCTGCCAGCACTTACGTATTACAAGAGGCGGGTAGTAATTGTACGGATGAAAATACACCGGACGTTTCTCACAGGCTATTCTCATGGTTCTGGCAGGTGACTCGGTTGCGTTGTTTGATCACGCTGGCGAGTGGCTGCCTTGTCCAAAACGAGCAAAGTGGCGGGGAGTTGAATATTTACTGTCAACTCCAGTCAAGAGGGAGCGGCACGGGGCCAGGAGCATGACGCACAGTTGTATCTGACTGGGGCCGAAAGATGGGGGCGGAAATGGCACCTTGATGGTCTTGATGGCTCTGAGGAACTCTCCATGTCGATGAAACTGCATGCAGTTCGTTGCCCCTTTTCTGCACCTGTTGCGGGAGGCCTTGTCGTTGCTTTTTATTCGGGTGCTGTTGAAGAGACGACATAAAAGTAGACACGCACTTGGGTAAACGATATTCGCCGTTCGTACACTGCCTGACTACTTGAACCAGTGTTCATATTAATAACACATGTCATCCGAGGCGTGTCGTGTGCTCAAGTGTCCTGGCTCCTTTGTCAGGCCTTTTACCCCGTCTCATCCATCACCCCAAATCCTTATCCCACGTGTAGCCGCTACACCCCAAGATTGGTTGTCAGAGTCTGTCCGAGTGGTGTTTTGGACAGAGGCGCGTGCCAGCAGAGGGACACTAACTGTGCAGGCCCGACTTGACAGGATGACGATGGAGGGGTTGGGGGTTGTTGTCATAAATATAAATTGACTCGGCCGTGTTCCTCTTCTATCGTGGAGTTTTCAAGAGAAAGAACCTCTTTTCTTTTCTCTTCTTTTCTTTTTGTCCTTTTCTTTTTCATTTATTAGGTATTGACGAATTCAAACTTCAAGGGAGAGTCCGCCATTGCCAACTCTACTTTACTTTGGTGGAGCCTGCCTGACCTTCTTCTCCCTACCTAGGTACCTAGGTAGGTACCTTACCTACTACTGTACCTACCGTACACAGAGGAACTCTTTTTCTTCATTGGCTGGACCAGAGCCTTGTTATAGCTGCCTGCCACGCAGTCGTTGTTGCATCCGCCCTGTCTTTCCATCTTGCAGCAACAAAGGACCCTGGTCTTTTTCCTCTGACCAACAAAGGAATGACCTCACTCTCCACTATCGCGCCTGCACATTTGCCTCTCGCTGTTCGTGCTATTTGAGGCTATTCCTCTAAGTGACTCGCGCTTTCCCGACAACCCATCAATTCTCTTCCACTTTCCAGATTACAGAGCGCCTATCAAGTACTTAGCTCTTCCACCCACACCAAACTCCTTTTCGGCACTCACCACCTTCAACCATTTCAGCTTGAAGCTGTTTCTCTCCCACCAACTGCCTCTACCACCGCACCACCTCCTCTTCGACACCGCTGCGTTCCTCCAGAATGCCCAATTCAGGCGCCCGGCTGCTGGCCGCGGCCGTCCTGTTGCTCCCTGGCGTCTTCTCGTCACCAATTTCCGATACCAGCCAGGTCGTGCTCGATGCCGCGCCACAACAAGACGGACCAAGTTTCAGAACAACACCGATACACGACCAGAATCAGCCTCGGAAGCTGCAAGGGAGGTTCCTGCATATCACAGGTATGTTTGTGTGCGCCATGTTTGCGCATTGAATGAGCACATGGTAGGGCTTAACGACGAGTGGTGTGATGTCGCCGTTGAGTCCCTCCAATTCGCCGCGTGGGCTACCCACCACAAACAGCATTGTCAACGTCGCCTCTGGAAAAACTCAATCTAACACTATCTTGAACTCTAGATTTCCATCCCGACGCCTTCTACAAGCCTCACACTTCCACCGCAGAAGGCATCGCCTGCCATCGCAAAAAGGGCCCTGCCGGCCACTACGGCGCCGAGACCACCGATTGCGACTCGCCCTTGTCCCTCATCGACTCGACGCTCGATTGGATCCGCGCGAATCTGAAAGACCAAGTCGACTTTGTCATTTGGACTGGCGACAGTGCCCGCCACGATAGCGACGAGAAGATTCCCCGAAACAAAAGCGACGTACTCGGTACCAACAAGCTCCTCTCCCAAAAGATCGTCGATGCCTTCTCCCATGAGGGCCAGCAGCTCACCATTCCCATTATCCCTACCTTTGGCAACAATGACTTTCTCCCTCACAATATCTTCTACCCGGGGCCCAACAAGTGGCTTCAGGCCTACAGCGACATCTGGTACCGCTTCATCCCCGAAGAGCAACGCCACTCGTTCGGCTTTGGTGGCTGGTTCGAGGTTGAGGTGATCCCCGACAAGCTGTCCGTATTCAGCCTCAACACCATGTACTTCTTCGACCGTAACGCTGGCGTTGATGGCTGCGCCGACCCTCTCGAACCTGGCTTTAAGCATCTCGAATGGTTGAGCATTCAGTTGCAGCGCCTTCGCGAGCGTGGTATGAAGGCCATCCTCATCGGCCACGTTCCTCCCGCCCGAACCGAGAGCAAACAGAATTGGGACGAGACTTGCTGGCAGAAGTACACTTTATGGCTCAGGCAATACCGGGATGTCGTCACTGGTGCCTTTTATGGCCACATGAATATTGACCATTTCCTGCTTCAAGACACCAAGGACATTGACCTCACTCTCCTCGGCGCCAATGAGCAGACCTTGCTTGCTCAAAGTTCAACGAAGAAGAAGAAGGCTTCAAAAGGAAAGAGCTTCGACATGCAGTCAAAGAGCGACTACCTTCAAGAACTCAGGGAGTCTTGGGCTGGCCTACCGGGCGTTGTCACTAACTCTGTTGAAAATGAAGAAGAAGATGATACCGACGATGGTGACACCGACGGGCTAAGGAAGAAGGGCAAAAAGGGGAAGAAGAAGAACCCCCTTAAGAAGATTGGCGGCAAGTATGGTGAGCGATACCAGCTGTCGTTGGTTAGCCCCAGCATTGTCCCCAATTTCTTTCCCAGCATTCGTGTCATCGAGTACAACATTACGGGCCTCGAAGACTCACCTATTTGGACTGATCGCTTCAACCCCGAAACAGCCCCTGTCATTCCCGAAATTTGGGAGGATGATGAAGATGAGCAGCAGATCCATCTGGAACTCAAGCGAGACCTGGAGGCTGAAAGGAGGAAGAAGAAGAAGGGAAAGAAGGGAAAGAAAGGCAAAAAGAAGAAGCCCACTGATCCTAACCTCGTCATGCCTGATGATCCACCCAAGGGTTCAACGCCTGGCCCGGCTTACTTCCCTCAGCCATTCACCTTGACTGGTTACACCCAGTACTTTGCGAATCTTACTTACCTCAACAACGACATGGAGGACGGTGCAGATAAGAATCGGTGGCGAGATGGAGATTTTAGTGACAGGGATCCGAAACACGACAAACCACAGCCCAGAGAGTTCAAGTTTGAGATTGAGTACAGCACTTTCACCGACAAGGTCTACAAGCTACGCGATTTGACAGTCAGAAGCTATCTGAAGCTGGCGTATAGAATTGGAAAGCAAGAATTGAAGATCCCGCTGACGGAGGATGTCAGCGAATATGAGAACGAGCTGTATCTTCTCGAGAAGGAGGATGATGTCACGGAGGACGACGTTGAAGACGATGCCGAAGACCAGGACGACCACGTCGACAGCCAGGGAAAGAAAAAGAAGAAGAAGAAGAAGAAGCCCAAGGAGAAGCTCAACAAGGTTTGGCGAGAGTTCCTCATGCGAGCTTTTGTCAGCACCATTTCCAAAAAGGAGCTGAAGAAGTTGACCGAGTGACGAAGTCATGAAATTTGGTCGGTAAAGACGACACGTCTTTAGACATAGAGAATTGGGTAGGTAACCGTTTATACTTGGGTAGATGGGCGTTTCTGGAGCATTGCAACAATTACTCTTAGCGGACTTGCAATACTAGGTAGATGGGGTTTTATTTACACTTGGACACAGACACACGATGTCATGACAAATGAACAACATATACTGTACATTAAATCGTTTCTATTTGCATTATGATAACATATGGCAATTCGTTTCGGCTTTATCAACCTCAAAAGAAGGGGTATTGTGAAGCACTTGGTCCTGTTGCCGTGAATCCCTCAGATGGTAAAGACGGACGGATACATCATCTCGTCCCATTCCAACTGCCAAACCATCCATTAACTCCGAATGAAATAAAATATGCCAGTCCTTTGTCTCTGCATGAATACCGTATTAGTCGTTTACCTCATGACAGCTTTACTCGACCCCATTCACTACTCTCAGGGCTCGCCGCGGTCCCATGACAACGTTGAAGAAACTCGGTTCTTGACCCTCCAGCAACCTCTCCGTCGACCCGTTGGCACTCCCACCCAGCCTCGACTCGCCACTCTGCTTGCTCGCGGAAGAAACTGCAGTCACGGCGCCAGCAGTGGCAGTAGCAGCAGTGGTGCCGCTCGACATACCCGGGCTGGGGTCGTCAAACTCGCCGGGGCGGAACTTGGGTTCGATGATAGACGAGGTGCCCACATCGCGGTCAGTGCTGCCAATCCAGCCAAAGAAGCTCTCGCGCGAGGACCAGCGATTCTGCTGCTGCGCCATGGACGGGTTGAGCGAGTTGGTGTCGGACATGGAGGCGCCCGAGTAGCGGTTCGTGACGGCGAGGTGTTGGCGGTACGCGCGGACCTGGCGACGGTAGAGCCAGGCGCAGAAGCCAAGGTACAGCGCGAGGAGGCCGGCGATGCCCGCGACGATGCCGGCTGCGACGAGGCCTGGTTGAGGGCCGGAGCTTGGATCATCGTCGCTGGCGCCCGTTGGGTCGGAGCTGTGCGTGATGGTCGCCGTGGGCCCAGACTGCGTTATGGTGTAGACGGGGGGCTTGCCTGTCGCAAAAGGCCCGTCTGTCGCGGGGCCCGCGGCCGGAGTGCTCTGGGTGGCTCCGCCGTCCGAGTCGCCGCCTACAACCTGCTGAACGGCCTTGGGCACCTTGTAGCCGTACGAGCCGGCGAGGACGAGGTTGTCCGGGTGCCAGTCGGCGTCGTGGTCGCCGGCGTGGAATTTGGTCTTCCACTTGAGCGTGGATGCGTCGAAGACATATATGCCCGGCTCGTCGCAAGGGATCTTGTCGCCGACGTAGCCGCCTATGACGACGAGTTGGCCGTCGCGCATGGCGCACGAGTGGCCGGCGCGAGGGGATGGAACGTCTTGGTCACTCTGGTCGACTTTGATCCATGTGAAGGAGGGGATGCTGAGGATGTACATGTCATCGTACTGGGTCTGATTTCCCTATAGTCACAGAGGGTCAGTTGGATGAGGAAGAGAAAGGGGGGCTTGAGACATACATATGGCAAGTTCTGACCTCCAAAGACATATATCTGGAAGCTCGACGCATCAGGAGCACTGGCCACGACGGCGCAGGGGTTTACGCGCACACCAGGAGCGTTCCCGGACGTCTCTTGGTGAAACCACTCTGAGTGGGCGATATCGTAGACATCAAGCGTCTGCAGGTCGTCGGTGAAGTTGTCCGCCGTGCCGCCCGCCAAGCCAATCAAAACACCCATATCTCCCCAGCCGGGTATGAAGACCAGCACGCCGTCGGCCCTCTCAGGGAACTTGCCTGCCTGCTGGACGCCGCCCTTGGTGATGTTCCGAAAGGCACCTTCCTGGCCGGCCCCCGTACCAGTGGACAGCTTGGTGACGCCCGAGTTGACGTATCCCGGGTGTGTGAACTCGAGCAGGCTCTTGAGGTAGACGCGATCGATGTCCTTGGACCAGCCGGGGGTGGTAGACCAGTCCAGGTGGCCACCAAAGTACCAGCTCAGGCCGAGTTCGGGGACGGAGAGGCCTGCGCCCTCGGCGGCGCGGTGGACGGCAAAGTTAGCGGCTTCTGAGTAGTTGCCAGCCGACGTCTTCGGGTTCGCGAACTCGGTCCATTTGGAATCTTTGATGGAGTACTTCCAGACGGACTCGGGGCCAGGGTCAACAAAGGGAGAGTCGGAGAACTGGCCGCCGTAAAGATAGAGATTATTGTAGTCATTCCAGAGATAGCCCATGGACAACTCGGGGGGGCCATCTGGTCTTTCTAGGCCCTTGAGAGGAGGAGAGTCGGTATTCCAGTTCTTGTCGAGATCCAAGGTCAGGAAGTAGTTGTTCCACGTGTTGTTCTCCTGGTCCCCGTCCATCTTTGCTCGGCCACCGTACATGTAGACAGTCCCGTTCAAGACAGCAGACTGAAGCGCCCATCTCGTGCAAACATTTGTTGGGCTATCCTCTCGCCGTGTCACGGCTCCAGCGCCGGCGCCATTCAGCTCAACGGTAGTATCACCGCTGCGCCAGCTGAATGCCGGCAGCACGACGGCAATGAGCATGGCCAGCATAGTGAAGCGCTGGAAGCTAGACATGGCAGCAGGCGGTGCAGCAGGTGCAGTCCTGATCATTGGACGGCCTTTTCTGTTGGCGAGCTTGGTGTACCACGGCTTGGGCTTGGGCGGGAGGGTATGAGAACGCTCATGTTGATGTTGTTGATGGTGTGATTCGGGCGACTGATGAGTATTTGTGCGCCGTCCCTCGTCATGATCCTCGTCTTGCTCTCGGTCACTCTGGTCCCGGGATTGGGGCTCCACGTCGCCACTCGTAAATGCAAAAATATCCGTTTCCTTGTCCGGCGTCTTGAAGGATACATGGCGCTGCTTGTCCAACGTGAGGGACGGGGGGTAGCAGACGGCATCGTGGTCGTCTAGGCCGACCTCAGTAAAGACGGATCTTCTTCCTTTCCTAATGCAGCCTCCCATTTTAAACGGCGGTGGTGCCATGCCGAAACCTTCTCGCAGTCGATCCGAAGTCAGTTGGGAGTTGAACTGAGGTCGCACAGTCGGCACCGCGAGGCTCGACTTTGCAGGGTCGCGGGGCGCTTTAACAAAGCCCATGGCTGCCAGTGCAGAGTCGATGACGAGTGGCAATGAAACAGCGCAGACCAATGGAAGGATATCAATGGTCGATCGTCAAGGTACTATGATGTAGCCCACCTTTTGAGCAATCCTGGGCAGCGGAACGATATCATCACCTGGCAGAAGCGAACAGGGTGGTGGGTGATAAGAAGAAGGCTGGAACCTAGAGGCCACACTGGGCAAAGTCATGGAATATGTCTGCAGAGGAGCGAGAAGAGGGGGGGATAGAAGTAGTAATTCCTCCTTCAGAGATCATCGCCATAAGCACCACTCAGCCGAAGGCAAAGGATCCCTCGATCCCTCGGCTCCCCCCACTTCCAGACGGGAACAAGCAAGTCAATTGAAGACGGCCAACAAGAAACAAAGGTTGACAACGCACAAGCTGGCCAAGGGAGTGACACCGAGCAAGCAGCCAGACGGTCGGTTTCAACCCCCTGGCCCACGACATCATCGACTCCCACCACGCCCTGCGCCAGGGAGAACGGAAGGGCTTGTGAGAGAGGAACAAGGATGAGACAAGCTTACTGACTTCGCATCCAAGCATTCCAATCGCAGTAAAGTAGCATCGCTCCAACGACGGATCGCTACCGTTTTCATCCATGACCCCGGCGGCGACACGGACGTGATTGGATCGACGCGTGTGGCGATGACCTCACCTTGGACATGGCGCAGAGAGTGAAGGCCGCTTTTTCATTTGCTTGTTTCCCTAATATAATCCGGGGTCGGCGATATCGATTGATTGAACGATGAGTGCCGTTCGTTGTGCTGCGACAGTTCGAGTCGATACTGTGAAGGTGAAGATGAAGCAATGATAGAGGCTTCAGGCCAAGTTGCTTTATTCCAGCGAAACCAGGTTTCTAATTTGGTCTTGACGTCAGATTTGGCTCCATGGTATTCGCACTGTGCTAACCTGTCCGCTTCCAACAAAGGACAGTGCGAAATCTAACTACCTACAACAATGCCTCGAATGCCTGTGATAATCAAACAATTCCATTCAAAAGATACATGCTCGAAGCCTCCGGACGCGTATCCATCCGTTCGTGTCTCCTTCCAACACGAGCCTCCATCCACTGAGAACAGCCTCTCACCAAGTCACTCTGCGCCAAAACCATGCTGATCAACCGTCACCACGGCCCTGTGAAACGTTGCAATCTTTAGGTTAAAATCCTTTCTCCGCATCGCGATTGATCGACAGCCTTCTCGCTTCGTGATCAGGTGAGGTGAGAAGAGCACCGCCACAGCTTAAACAATATCCATTCCGCCACAGCTCGAGCTCGGCACCCGGCGATCGCTTCGTATCTCTCTATTTTAGGAGGTTCGGTGCCATTGTTTCCCGGCATTAGCCAAAAGGCTGTACTTGACTCGGCAATTTGTCTTTGTTTTGCACATTTTGCCACGATGCTATCTTGAGAGCCAAGCAACCAAAGTTTCCGCGAGTCGATGGCGCCCTGCTTTCGTCGGAACTATTTCGAACCGAAAAAGCTAGGCTGTCGTTGGTGTCCCAACTCGTGACATGTTGAGATGCAAGATAGATCCCCTATCATCTTTGGTCCCATTCACAGTCCCGGCCGAGGGACGGAGAAAGGTTTGCAAGCCAACCCATCCTCTACGAGGTCCACTGGCCGTCTACACTCAGGCGGGAATCGGTCTTCAAATTTGTACACCTTCAATGCCTGCCTGACCCCGAGTTCGCGGCCGATGATTGCCAGTGCCTTCCTCGCAACTTCTTTCTGGGACTCGAGTGTTGAGGAGAAAACATAGACGGCCGTGAGCGGCCAGATCAGTTTCAACGCATCAAACAGCGTTTTTGGGGCCGGGTTGCGCCTAAAAGCCGTTGGGTCGAGAGTTTGCGGTAAGCCGTCGACGATTTTCTGGGCAGAACTGTGCACGATCTCAATGCAGTGCGTACGCAGCGCCTGGAGAACAAGAAGGGGGACCGGAGCAGCAATGTGGTGAGTTAAGAAAGTGACGAAAATCATCAAGAGATGGTAGCCCTTGACCCGTGTTGAATAATACATGTTCAGCATGTACGGATCGAGGTCGTGGCTAAGGAAACTCCCAGACTCAAAGAACTTTTTGAGGTCATCCTCGGCCGTGGACATGCACCCGACCAAGTCATGGTACTCGGTAGAAGCAGTCGCATAGTCCGCATTGCTGAGGATGGTCTGGATTCGGGCTTGGACATGGGCGACCTTAGTAATGAAGACGGACACATGGAGCGCCACAGACTCCATGGGGTGCGAGTTATCTCTAATGATGCCAAGCCATTCGTCCGACTCTGGAGGGCATTCGATGTTTGTGAGGAGACATTGCACTTGCTGATATTTGTTAGTGGGAATAATTGAGGAAAACACAAGTCTAGAACGTACTACCATGTTATACGCTGGCCAAAACCCGGCCCGGCCACCGTCCTTTATCAGCCATTTTGTCCCTCTTTCCTTGAGAATGCTATAGAGGCCGCGCGTGTGTAGATGCCATGGGCTCAGGGGCTCCATTCGGTTGATAGAGCCCATAAGAAGCTACGTGATTGTTAGCAATGGAGACATTAGATCAAACGGCAGATGGTCGGCGGGTACCTCGTAGTTTGCGAGAATCCATACTGTCGCAAGCACATCATCTCTCAGGGCTCCTTCGGGCGATTTTAATGCAAAGTGTACGGCGCTCAAAGTCTTTCCGAGATACTTGCCAATCTCTTGTTCGGCCTCAAGGCCCGAGTCTTTGTGCATGGCCGTCGAGTGCTTGAGATTGGTCACATAGGTTCGTGAGAAGAGATGAGCAGCCCAAACCAATGGCCCGTCATTGTCATTTTCACGATATATGTCATGGAGGAACTCCAGAGTAGAGTACACATTGAGCAGAATAGGGATTGAGTGAGTTGTCCAATGTTGGTTGAGTGACTGGGGCAAGAAGGGCACGTCGCCTCTACTTATTGGAACAATATGAGAGGAACCTGCTGTCAAGGCGTTGGCCCATTCGGGATCATGCAGGAAGTCTGACGGGGTTGTATAGTCGACTTCTGATGGGGAGGGAGTCGATTGTGTCGAGGAAGACGTATCGGATCCCTTGGTAGACCCCTTCTGAGACCGCTTCTTGCGCTTCTTGATGTTGGCTGGGTTCGCGTTGCGAAAGACGAGCTCCTGTTCGTTGCGGTAACCAGGGCATTCAGCGCCGTACTTGATGCATCTTTGACAAGCTGGTTTGGCGAGATCACACTGAGGTCCAAGTCAGAATATGAATAAGCACGCGCCGAGGGTGGTGGGGCGGGCGATTGATAACGGCTTCTACCAGGACTAGGGACAAGAGATCGACTAACCTTGACACGCCTGGACCGACAGAGATGGCAGTCTTTGCTGGGCTTTCCAGTATTGGGCATAGTGATCTGTAGTCGTGCGTAAGGCAATTCCTGTCATGGGGGAGATTGAGGAGGATTGAAGAGTCAAAGAGGAAACCCATTCGAGGTCGCTCCTGCCATGACGTGGTGGGACTCAACGCAACGGTTTATGCCCTTTTGGGATTAGTTCCCTTCAGGCTGACGGTGCAAGTGCCGATATCCGATCAAACAACTCACTCGTATTTCGTGTCGCTCACGATATTCACAGAGAGAATGAGGAATGAAATGGAAAATTCAAGCGTTCTTGTATAAGGTTAATATCTTTCCTCTTGTTCATTCATTCGTATGCATGCCTCGTCATCACCTATTCCCTAGTTGGCTCCCTCCTAGAACGGTATCCAAGGTCTCCCTTTCATCATCCCCGGGCTTTGCTCTACAAGGCCAGAGTCTCATGCACGCATCTTTCATACCATATAAGCTCATTCGTCCGTTCTCTTCCTTTTTCTTCCTGCTTCCATCACAGAGAATTCTAGTGTTTATCCACCCACCAAACTGTAACTTCATCATCTTCATCAAGCACCTGCTGACATGTATCACAGTTTGGTTCCAACTCAGACGCAATACACATGCTAAAATAAAACTCATCCATCAACTTGGGCCTCAACCGTGTTTTTGGTCTTATTCCAACTCCTTTCAAGGCGTGCCCATTCTTGTCCTTCCTAATTCGGCCATGCCCATGGAGCTCACTGGTCCGTTGGCGGTAACCCCACCAGTCGCCACTAATAATACGAATCCCCTCACCTTGTAGTTATTCACGCCCTATTTCTGACTTTTTACATACACATCGTGAACATCATCCCTCTTGCGCTCCAAAACACTCTCAAACAACCGTCCTACAACAGCTCACCCCCGCAACTATGCCCTTCCCGCGTACAGGTGGCTGCGCCTGCGGCCTCATCCGTTACACCCTCACCAAACCGCCCCTCATCGTCCACTGCTGCCACTGCACCGCCTGCCAGCGCCAGACCGGCTCCGCCTTTGCCATCAACGCCACCATCGAGTCCTACGAAGTCGTACTCCTGGCCCCGGAGAGCTCATCCATCGCCGGCTCCAAGACGAGTCCTGGTCCCGTGCCCACCGGCCTCGAGCCCGCCTTTGCTTCCACCACCGATGCTTCAGTCCCCGCCACCCCCGAGATCCCCCAGCCCGTGAGTGTCTGCCTGCCCAGCGAGTCCGGCTTCGGCACCACCGTCGTGCATTGTCCAACTTGTTTCACGAGTTTGTGGAACTACTACGGCGACGGCGGGCCGCATGTGTCGTACGTCCGCGTTGGCACCCTCGACAAGCCGTGGGAGGTCGAACCGGACGTGCACATCTACACCCGCAGTCGCAGAGCCTTCGTGGACATCGCCGACGGCAAGCCCCAGTTCACCGAGTACTACCCCAGCCGGGAGGCGCTGCTGAGTGAAGATGCTTTGAAGAGGTGGGAGCTTTTGAAGCCAACCATCGCACAATGGCGAATAGAGCTGAGAGCTGCCCAAGCCAAGGAGCAAGGCAAATGATTTCAAACGCCTCACATGAGTACGTGTGTTTTGTATCTCAACCATCAAGCCAAAGCGAGCAGTCATTGCCGCCTTGACACTGCACAAACGAGATCTCCTCAGAAGGAACATCTTCTGTATTTCACAAATGTCCACGCCCCGTCCAATCTAGATATATGTACATAACGGACCGCCGCCGCTAACCAAACACCTGAATATGTATGCCATTCCGGCAATGTATACGTAATTTCCGTCCACCGCACACCTGGGAATCCAAAGAAGCCCAACCATAATCCTCCCTCCCAGATGACTAGGGTGAGTCATGAAATGAAGAAGCGCGCAAGAAACCATAACAGGAGGGTCGCCAACTGCCTCCTCTCAAACGCCGCCGATATCGCGTGAAAATGACCGGCAGAATATGTAAAACAAAGTATCGAGCATATCGAGCACATCACCGACCCACGCCAAGTGGTACGTCAGATGATGACTGTAAGAGTGTTGGCCCCAAATTTTCGTTAAATGCAAAATGTGTGCATGGGGAAGGGGAGAAATCATCCAGGGACGTGGTTGATGGTTTCTTTATGTAGAGAAGCAAATGCAAGTGTTGCCAACGCCACCAGGGGATATATATTCAGTGGCCGTGCGCTATGTATGTCCATTGGGAATGTGTGCGTGTGTGGTTGTGTCTGTAAATGTGACGGGTGAGGAGATGATGTGTGTCGACATGTGTGGTTAGCTCGTAGCACAGCGCCAGACTTCTGAGACATTACCCTCCGATCTTTCGGAATCCCTCAACACCAAGAATTGGGATTTCCATGTCCCACAGATTTGTCACGCCCTCGTCCCGACGGCGTTCAACAAAGTTGTTGCACTCAAAAATAACCTGAGCCCATTCGGCCAAGGCACGTCCCGCGTAGACGACGTTCTTGACGTACAGGCCAGCAGGCTTGATGGGCTCAGTGACGCCATCATCCCATCGATCCGCGCCCCAGGACATCTCGCCAACAGGCGTGGACGGGGCTGGGCTTGGCTTTCTGCTGGCTGGGTTGCTTCGTCCTTCGGCTAGATCCGAGAGAGAGAGCTCAGAGGCTGAGAGCTCAGGCCTAGAATTGGCCTGGTGCAAGCCTAGGGAAAGGCGGCGGGGGAGTTCGTCGACAGGTGAGCTCATAGGGCTGGCGTTCCTCGCTCCATTAATCAAGCCAGCAAGCTGTGGGCTACCAGAAAACTTGCGTGTCGGGGGGGTGAAGCCTTCGGAAGGAACTTGCGGGCTATTCTTGCTGGAGGGCGGAGCGATTCGTGCTTGAGCTGGAGCAGGCAGACGAGGACGGGTCAAGAAGCGATCGCGGAAAGGAGCTGCTTGATTTTGCCAGGCCAGGATAAACTTGAAGACGAACTTGGGCTCATCGTAAACAGGGTTATCGCTTTCTTCGGAAAACCGACCACCCTTAACGACAATGGTCTTTCGTCCTTCGGCAGTCTCACGGCGTGCAACTTGGAGGTCGTCTTCCCAATCGTCCGGGTTGTTCGTACCACCACTAAGGGACAGAACCTTGCCCAACAAGGACCACCGCTTCTTGGCATCTGTCTTGGGGAGGTCGCCATTTGTGTTGCCAGGAGGAGACTCAGTGCTTGGGGACTTGGTTCCATCGAATCCCATGAAGAGTCCAGTCTGAGAAGTGTTCACTTCTTGTCGAATGATCATGAACCGCTTCCCAGGAGCGGGTAGAACCGGTGCGGTTGAAGGGGGAGGCCGTTCTTCCTCTTCTGCGGTGTGCTTCAGGTAGAGATAATGAGCCCAGTTGGTTTTCAGCCTCCTGGCTACGAGAAGGAAAATTCTCTGGTCCACCTCCTCGTGTCTCCCGGTATCTCGGCACATTCGCCAACAAATCAGGCGGTGGTAGTAAGCCCGGACCATAGGACACCAGTGGTTAAAGAACTCATTAAACGTCTCCTCCGTTAGGAGCCAGTCCTTGCACAGCGTCCATTTTCGTTGAGGATCCTTTGCAATGGCATCCCAGATACCAAAAACGAGGGACATCATACGAACCTCTGACATGGTATTGTACGTGCCCATGACTTTCCTGCACACATCAATCCAGAAAGTCCAGTCCAAGTAAGTCTTCGTCCTAGCCGGGTCCTCAAATTCGCTGTACAGAACCAAAACCTCTTCAAGGAAGTCGCAGAGGGTGAAACAGGCAGAATGGTTGAATTGCGATGTCTTGCGTGTTGATGCTTTCATGAGAGCAGCGAAGGACTCCGCAAACGTGTGACGAGCTCCAGCCACCTCCTCAGTATCATCAGACAAGAAGTCTTTCAAGAGCATGACAAGTCTGTTCTCCGACATTCCTTTCATCACGTTGCTCGGCGGCAGAGCCAACGTCAAGGCGGTATCCGGGCCATTTATCGAGTCTACCAGCGGCTGGGCATATCCATCAATGGCGGTTTGCCTGTGAATAGTCGTGTCCAGAACGAAGAGCAGCTGGGCATGGACGAGAGCAAAGGCAGGGCTCCTCGCCTTCTCAATCAATGGCAGACTAGCGGGCATGAATTGCTCAGAAAGAATGTGGAAATATTTGCAGAAAATGAAGAAGAGATCGGTATCTCGGCCCTTCCACCTAGACACCCAAGGACCCGTCCAAGGTATCCGAGACACGAGCATGGGAAGCTTCGGGACCCTCTTCAGATTGTCCCACATACTCTTGGGGGTGGACCAACCGAACGTGCTGAGACTTGGAGGGAACAGTGCCACGATGTCTTCACTTTCACCCCTGTTCTTCCGGGGAAGTCCCATCTCATCTGCAACACGGCGAATAAGCTCCGGTGAAAGGCCCCAAAGTCGGATCAAAATGTCCGACACTCCAGGTGCAAAGAAAAACGCGTAGGCGCAGGCTCTTCCAGCAAAATTGACCAGGCCCATCGGTGCATGACGCAGGGACATCTTCTCTACCACAAAGGCCATTTGTCTGACCAGGTTCGACACAAACATAGTCCTCACATTATGTTCGGACGACTCCTCCAGGAATGCAGCCTGGCTAGATGTCATGGAAGAGCCGGTCGAATTGGATCGGGCACGCACCCGTTCGCCAGGGGATCGACTCGCCAAAGGTTGAAAGTACGACGTGTTCTGGCGCCACTCGGGTCGCATCATCATCCAAGTCGCAGCATCATACAGGATCTGGCGGTCAACACCTGGCAGAGGTTGGGGGGTCTGGCCCTCTAGCATTTCCAGGATGGCGATCCACCATTTATTGAGGATTGTGGCTCTCCGGTCCACGTCTTCGGGATATAGCTTCTTGATCGACTCGTGGTTCATGGTACTGCGCAGGAAAGGGAAGACCTGGGAGGAGATCTGGGACATTCGTTGGGCTGTGCTCTTGGCGAGGAATCCTTTAAAGTCCAAGTCGAGCGTCTTGAACGACGACCACAGGGCGTCGCGGGTCTGAGGCTGCGGCATCTCGATCGACGACTCATCGGTGATTGATTTTGTTGTTGTGGTGTCGATGGGCGTTGATTGAGAGTTGCGGCCGTCGGTGCTGATGGAGGCTGGTGGTACGAGACTAGTGGCTGAAGAAGCGCAGCTGTTGTCCGAGCCACCGACGACAACCTGAACTGTGTTTGTGTTCAGCTTGGCCAAAACGGCGGGCTTCTGCTTCTTCTTGGTCAGAAAATTGCTTGCGCGAAACCCTTTCGAGGCCGGCTTTAGTGACTCAGTCGATTTATTGGTGTCTGCTTGCTCGACTGTCAAACCAGGCCGTTTGCGGGTCTTGGTGAGCTTGACGGATGAGGTGGAGCTGTCAGCGCGCGTACGCCCAGCTTTGTCTTCTTTGTTTTCTTTGGGCGCATCGGGCTTTCCCATTGGAGAGGGCGATCGGGACGTTTTCCATGAGCGTGCGAAACTCGCAAATGAGCCCGTAGACAAATTCTTGGGCAGCGGCTTCAACTCGTCTTTGCCGGGCGAAGCACCAGCAAACCTCATGTCGCCTGCAGATGTTGTTGGACGGGGAAGGTCCTCTTTCACGGGGTCCCCGTTGACGGTGTTGGGGAGCCATCGAGGGCGTTCGACGAGGGAGCCGGTCCTGTTTCGTGCATGTTTGGGCCTATTCTTGGACTGCGACTTGGTCTGGGCATTTTCGTCGGTGACCTCTTGAGTGCGAACGACGGAGGCCGGGACGTTCGGGTCTGGTTTCGTCGTGGAAAGGAAGACGGAGGTGTCGAGGGTAAAGTCGGAATTGAAAGAAGGGACATCGAAGTCTGGGAGGTTTAGGGACAAGGACGGAGGAGGAGTATCGAGGCCGGACAAGGAGAGCAGGTCCGGGGTAGAACGAGAGCGAGAGAAAGAAGAAGAGGTTTCCACGGCCGGAGCCATAATTACAGTAGGGCCTCTCATTTCATGACCCGATGTTGACTGAAGGCGATAGACAGCACGCAAAAAGCTTCCAAGACGAGAGCTGCGCAAGTACTCCTCCAAGGGCTCCTTGACGGTGTTCCTTCCGCTTTCGCGGGGGGTGTTCTTCGGGAGGCTCTCCTCGCCTCAAAGGTGAGAAGGGAAAGCCGGCCGTGTCACAGGAAGGAGCCTTTGTGCTAAATCAACATCACTCCGACGTGCTCTGGCCGGCAGAGATAAAGATGAACAGGAACTGATGGGTGTGGGGCGTAATTGGGTAAAGAATTGGTAGGATCAAGGAGAAGAAGAAGTTGTGTTGGATCAGCGCAGAGGAACAAAAGTATGGAGGTGAATGGATCCCGTCTTGTGTCCTTGCGTCCCTAGGCTAGCAGTGCAGCACAGCACAAGCAACAAGGCAGTAACTAGACACGGGTAGGGACTTGCCTGCGATAAATTGTCCAAAGAAATGGAAGCAAGCAAGGTACGCAGACTGATTCCCGTCCCGTTGGCTGTTTGCTGGCGCTGGCAATGGCGCTGCTACTGGCACTCGCAAACTCCACAGCCCACACACTGGAGATCGCCACGGACTTGCCGGGGGGTGGGCAGAGCGGTGGTGGTGAATCGTGATGGACAAGGGGGCCAGGGGCTTGCAGCAGGCCGTCGTCTCTTGGAGGACTCGGCGCGAAGGCAGTAGTTAGTTATTGTTGACAGAGAAAAGTAATAAAATGCCAAATTATTACTTCGAACAGCGGGTAGCGGCCCACGAAAAAGCAACAGAGCTAACCACAGAGAGGCGCAAATAAAGACATCCATGGACGGAATGGGAGCCCAGGTCGAAGTGGAGGAGCCGGAGGCGGCGGAGGTGAGGCGGGCCAGGGTAGGTAGGTACCTCGAGTTAGGTCGGGTCGCTCAGGTTAGCGACAGGGGGTGTGGGCCGCCCGCCGCACAAGGCTGTCCAGCTGGCCGTCCGCTAAAACCTGTCTGTCCACCTCACTAAATCCAACCACTGAACCGACCTGACTCTTGAGGGAGGTCTTGTGGGCTGCGGCCGGCCAGCCACCGCCAACGGCAGAAAACTGACGACACAAGACGGACGCTGGCGCCAAAGGGGAAATGAAGTTGTCGACGTCTTGGGCAAGGCGTCTAGTACTTTGGGCATAGGTACCTAGTCAGAGCGCCCGCCCGCACTTGCTCCGAGTAATTGCGTAGGCAGGCGACTCACTCACTCAATCACTCACTCACCCACTGGCTGTGATGCCTTCATCCCACCAAAACAAGAGCCGAAACGCAACACAGGGCTGAGCATGTCGTGCCCGGTCAAGCCTGTACTGCGCCGGAAACACGAATCATCACACATGCCTGATCCCAGGAAGCATGCGGCAGGTCTCTCCCGGTCAAGCAACATGCATATTAGTTATTTGCTTGCGCACCAAGTAAGTACCTACGGCGTAATCCGTACGTACCTACACAGATGGTAGTTAGCATCCTGAGCAGTCGGCCGAAAGCAACAGATCAGTCAGATCACGGCAAAACGAAATCAGGAGGAATAAGAAAATCGTAATAAGACTGCACGTCATCAACCTCGACGGGACGGACGAACGCGCTATATCACGTCGCACATACAGCACGAATACCTACCGGGATACTCCCGGAACTTGTGTAGTATCCGTCTGTATGTCTGTCTGTCTTGTCCGCGTCGCTTCTCTGTGACTGTGAGAGTGTAAATGCATTTACAGCTTTGCCAAGTTCATATACGAAGACTCGCAGCAGCAGTCGGACCCGGTGCGCCCGACAAAAACTCTGAATGGGTTGGTCAGCGAGAGTTGCCTCGTGGAAAGGCTGTGAAGCACAGCAGCGGGGGGGCATCTCCCATCTCCTATCATCGATTCATCTCGCGGCTGAGAGGAGCCATGTGCGTAGCAATAAGGGAAAGTTGGGCCAGTTTAGAACCTAAATTATTCCTCCATGGGATGGAAGTTGCACACCCCTTTATTAGGTACATGTGAATAGGTACAATTCACTGATCATCTCTCTCCCTACCGCTCCTACACGTGCTCCTTGCACACAGAGGTACACACCGCTGTTCACGAAGTCTCGGTTTTGTCTCGTCTTGTCTCCCAAAACTTCCCGAAGGATGGCTCACACCCACGCACAACGATTGTCTCGGGATCGCTGTTGAACAAGGCAGAACCTCTGCACTAAGAGATGGAAGGTGCTAATTCTGTCTCGTCCCCTAAAGTTTCAGCCAAAGAGGATTTAGCCGTGACATATGCACATGGCGTGTCAATGTTTATCTACATCATCGATATTCACGGGCCGCCATCAACATGATGATTCCATGATCTGAGATTACTTTCAGTTAATTAATTAGCTGGGAGCAACTTCCCTCCATCCACTATGACATGGCCCTGTGGGAATTCCATTCCAGCCCCCCTGGCTCTTCTAGCGGAACGAGGCGTTCTCACGTTGCCGCCGAACCCTCGCGCACTGGTGGTGGTGATGATTGATGAATGGGCATCGTCAATTCCTGTAGCTGATCCTCTCTCTACCGCATTGCGCCTGTTCCCATCCCCATCAAGGCCCTGGCTGGCCGTAGGGCCGCCCCTGACCCCCCTGGCCCATCACAACTCGGTCGCAATCACGACCAGTGAATCTCGAAAAGTTTTAGTCTTGGAGATGGCCCCATCATCGTGGAGCAGCTTGAACGGCTGGTGCTACGAGCCGTCGCTCGCTTCTGCGTTGGAACGAGGGGTGCCCAACAGCCGGACAGTGGGGATGCATGCAGAATATCAGGAGAAGCCCTCACATCCAGTCGCCACGGGCACACGCTTCTGCTGCACGCACAAGCACAATAGAGTTGGTGGACGTCGTTCGGCCGCGGAGTTCGGATGTCCAAAACGACGGACGGGAGAGACGGACAAACGCCTCTCTCTCGTTCATCCATGACGAGCTGCGGGTGCATACGATTGCATACAGGATACGGTTTAACTACAGGAAAGTATCGCATTTCACACTTCATGCCAACAACAATAACAAAGTTTCATCTCATCTTCTCGTTCGGTCTATTTCCCCGAGACGGAGGACCGTGAGCCCGCCCATGCTCGATTTCAGGTTGAGCACTTTAAGCCTCGATGTTGACAGCTCAGCTCAGATGACAAGAACAGACCACTTATAAGAAACAAACTGTTCTAGCCGGAGGGAAAGGGGGAACGGGTTTTTACGACTCTGGGTAGGACGCATGACGATGCACGCACATGCGGCTGCAGAGCACAGCTCATCACATCCAGCTCATTTCATCGGGGTGGACACTATGTACCAAGAACTGTTCGCGCCGCCGTTGCTCTCTTTTGTGCCTGGTCTTGCCCGAGTCTCCGTCGCGGTGCCACAAGAGAGATGATGAGACACTCCTAGTGACTCCCCTCTTCCCGACAGATCGCAGGATGCCCAGAGAACGATCCCGTCTAATCTTACAGGCTTCGAAAAGTTCGAATGATGGAATCCGCCGGGAACGCAATGGCCTCACGCGCCCTGAAGCCCCCCGATTCCCACTTGTTAGTCTTTGTCTGACGACAGTTTGAAACATCTGTCATCGTCCCGTCCAACTCAGATCTAGTCTTCCCGACATCTTGACTCTAACGTAGGATGTCTCGTGCGAAAAGACCAAGGCCTAAATTCCGCGGACGGAACAGCCGCTATCCACATGTTGATGTTACAACCCGTGTGAGGCACAGTCACCTCAGAATGTTGCGAAACCTCACGAGTTGCCGTCATTGGCTAATTGTCTCCAGGAGGGTCTCGCACGCGACGATCTCTCGCAGATCTGCGTACGAATGGAAGGAAGCACGTCGCCCTCGTATGCGTTCTGATTTCCATACATATATACTGCATCTACATACCGTCTGCATCCGCATCCGCATCTGGCTGCATCTGCTTCCGCACGTGCTTCTCTCCTCCCGTCTGCTCGTCGCTGTTTACGGCTTCCTTTCCTGATGGTTGAGGAGGGGTTCTGCTTCGCCAAGAGCCGTGTCTCTCAGCTCGACATGGGTCTCAACTCCACTGGTTGACGGTCGGTCTGGTCGACAACGGGCCAGCCTAGGCCGCGAAGGGCCTCTGGTCATTCCGCTCTTTGGGTTCCAACAGCGAAACATGTGCGGCGTCAGTTAACCTGAATCTTGTCTAGGACTCGGTTTAAACTACAAAGCCACCGCTTACCAATGCCCTACACTCTTGTCTGTCAAAGACGACGTGAAACAGGCGGCCACAAGCCCATCTTTTAGCTCAACCATGGCGGCGCCATTGGCCCTCGAAATATTGGCATGTCTATTCGTGATGTTCTAGCTCCCTTCCCGAGCCCCCTGCTGTCCCTTGCTCGGCTGAAAGGCGCCGATGCGGCGAGGCAAGAGTTCCAGGCTGATGGGTCCTATCTTCCCCCATGATGCGCCAACCGCCCATCCGTCATTATCTGACGCCGCTGGTCCCACCGCCAAATCAATTTCTCTCTCTGCCCACCCCTCCCCATACAGAATTTACCTGTCGGTCGAAGGTCCGCTTTCCGTTTAGAATGAAAAACCCTTATGAGTCGAAAATTGAGTGTGTACACCCAAAGTTCCCCGGCACATTCGTCCCCTCGGGCCAGTGTGAAACGAACAGAAGATGGCTGTGTTTGGAATAAGTAACCCGAGAGAATATATCCATCATACCTACAATAAGTGACTACTCAAGGTCATTAGTTCCCTAAGTTGCATGCATAGGTACCCAAGTACGTAGGTATGTGAAGAGCGACTCCAAGGTTGGTGTTCGTAAAAGTTGCATTATCCGGCCTCTTCTCACAAGCTCTTGGAAACGAAAGGTGCTGATGGTCTGGCGGGTCACAGGAAACCACTATCAGGTTGTCTCCAGGCACTGAAACCCTTACTCATAAAGTCGATGCCAACAGGCCAGGTCTGCTGTGGCTCCCTTCAATATTGCTTGATACATTCATGAAACCCACTCGAGCATCTCAAACACTTCAACACTGCCAAAATCCCATCCCCTTAAAATCAGCGCTGAGCCTCAAAGCACAGTCTAAATGGGCCTTTGGGATGAACTGGAGGCCATTGCTAAGGCAACGTTTCTGACAGCTTCGGACAACATCGAAGACACAACCATTGGCTTGTCTTCCTCGGAGACGATTCCGAAAATTGAGGAATTCCGCACGAACCTCAATCGTGGGTTTACAATCTCAGATTCCTACTGGAATATGGTGCGAGGCCAAAGGGAATCGGAGTGTGTGTGATCATGCAGCATCAAGAAACGCAGCCTAGGTACATCGCCAAGTGGCGCTGGCTGAAAGACAACGACGCCAGCTTCAGTCTTCGACCTACTTGATAAAGCTGGACGGCCCACTGAGCAGCATCGAGGCTGTGGCCAGAGCCAGAGCCAGAGCGGGAAACTTTGGGCCCTTGTCAGCGCACAGCATCATCAACGCGACAGATGCCGCCGCCCAGCATAACGGCAGCTCTTTCTGTCAGGTAAATAGCAAGGCCACGGTTGCCATTAAGGGCTTTTTGTCAGAGTCACAATTCAACTTAGGTCAACATTCATACGGTATTCGAAAGCCCAAAAGGACCTGTACTCATCCTATTTCTATCCATCCCTAGGGGTGTACTCGACACTACCTCAGCATATTCTTCAAGGTTCCAACTGCGTTCCTCGCCCAGCGCAAGTAGAGTACCCAGTATGGTACTTTTTGTATGGTATACTTGCTAATGGTCTTCACTGGTCTGCTTAAAAGTGACCCAAGTGCACCCCGACCAAAATTGGCGGCGGACTTCTCGGGACTGTGGAAGATGCAAGGACTCGTCGACGATCCAAGAGGGAACAGTATTTTCGATGGCAAAGCATTCTTAGCGAATGACAAGAAGCATGAGGACGCATTACAGGTGTATGAGACAGACGCGTACGAGGTGGTTCAGTGTCATGTCGAAATGAAGGAAGGGAAGCCCGTGGATGGTTTAACGTTTCGGTTCAAGGGTAAAGGCAGTTAACTGATGAAGGACTATTCCACGCAAGCGCTACCCTTAGAACCGTTTCCTTTTCACTTCGGGTTTGACCTCGAGGCCGCGATACGCCCCGAGGAATCAACTCTTCCTATTCTAAACTTCGGGAGTCAGAGCCCTCCTCGAGTGTCCCCTTCGAGTGAAGCTACCATCCCAAATTTAGACGACTACTTCTTTGGTCTGCAAAGATATAAAGCTCACCCATGTTAACACTGACTCCGTGATCTATTCCTACGCCCAAACTATGCATCCTCAGGAATGCATCCCTATCCCTGACTCAAAGCCTCGGCCTTCAACCCTGACAAAGGCGACATGAACCTCTCATGACCACGTTTTATTGGGTGATGTGGAACAAGGGCATAAGTAAAGCCACTACGTACTCCAGACTCTCGTCCATGGCTCGCTGCAAAGATCCGAAACGCGCAGGTGGAAGCCACTTCACTCGGCCGGCCTTCTAGAAGGCCAAGGCTGTTGAAGGGATGGAACGGGCCATGCCAGCTGAAAAGCCTCGACAAACGAGTTGAAGCGATTGGGCCACGTCCTCGGCCACGGCCGTTTGACCAGGAGGGGACCAAGTGGCCCAAGAACCGGACACGCGACGACTTGGCCTACCGGAACCACCCCATCCATGAGAAGATGCGAGAAATGACAACGCCATCACAGCAGAGCTGGCCTGGCGCAACATCATATGGCCGAACGGATAAGACATATAGAATAAAGGGAAGTTGGAAGCATGTAATGTCGCCCTATCTTCATGCACCGCAGTCTTTGGGAAAGCAAGAACATAGGTGTTTGGTAATGATAGGGCTTTTCGATCTTGGCACGATGAAAATATTCCTTCAGCAATTAGAGCACGGAGAGAACCCATTGCTGTACACACTAATGCCGTGTTTGTTTGAGAGTTTTGCATGGGCATGACACTTCACGTGGGAACCTACCGTTTGTGCGACAGTCCTGACGGCAGAGATCAGATCAGATCATCCGTTGCGCTTGATCGATGGTGTCGCCTCTCCTCTCTCATCATGGCCCGGAGGGAATCCGCTCGGTCTGGACGACGAATGGAGGGTCGGCCAATGCTGGTTGCGAGATTGAGATTGACTTGAAGCAAGGAGCGCTGATAAAGCCGCGTCAGATTTTTGGTAGAGCTGAGGCGTTTCAATGCCGGCATCAGATTCAGGGCAACCTCGTTTGAAGTGATCCGAGTTTTTAGAGAGATGAAATTTTCAAGTCTGAAGATGGATGGGGATAAGGTCGTGGCTGATTATATAATGCCCCTGCCCGAGCCCTCATTGGTTGGGATATACATGCATCCAATAGGAATATTGCTCACTTGGATCCTTGTCCACTCCTTCCTAAATGTGGGGATGCAATACTCATCCCCCACAAGAGCAGATGGCGACGAAAAAGTGTTCAACATGAGCATGAAAATGTCCAAAAATAAATTTAAAATAAAAAGAATACCAACATACAACAGCGAGGATTCCCCGGTCGTCACCGACCCGAGTACTAGTTCGCCGCTTCTCAGCTTAACGTGCGGGGAGCAGACGGGACCCAGTGTTTTCTAAGAGCTATGGTCGTATGTGCTCGAAACGGAGGAGTGTGCACACATGAGCACTGGTGCATTCCTAGGGATTGTATTTCTGGGCATGTAGATGTGTACCGTCTTGTCAACTAGGAGGAGGCGAGCCTGACGGTTAGGCAATTTGACGAATGGCACGCACAACCATATTCTTCCTGGGGCGTTGTGGATTAAGCCCACGAAGGCTGACCATAGAACTAGTGAGCTTCAGATGTGTGTGTTCACATCTTGAAACTCGTTTTTTCTACTTCAAAGCCAAGTACTCCCCAGTCCTACGAGACACCTAAGCAGTCTCCATGTAACAATTACTCACCAAAGAAGGCCCTCACCAGACACAGAGACAAGAGAATCAGACCAAATAACGAGGCCGAGAAGTCACCAAGTAGCATAATAGCGATGCAGACACAAGCCATCATCCTCATCGGACGCAAGCTGTAGGGTAGGACACCTGGAAACAAGTGCCGCCAGGAGCTTAATGACGTCACACGAAGATGGACATTGGAGCAGCAGCCTGAAGCTGTTGTATTGGCCCGATGCTATGTAGGTAGCTAGGTTGTGCAAGACACATGGATCGCCATAAAGAACCATAACACACCATGCAGATAGTTGAAAGGCATCGAATCGGTGCGTTGGCGTCGAATCGCACATGCAGAAGATACGGACATGGCCGGCGCAAATAGATTGATCTTCGGTCTATCTGAACTCGGTCGTGGGTCAATCAAGCCACAGCAGCATGAGGATCAGCAACCCTACACGCAAAGCGAGGCTCTCGACAGGCAAGAACCAAGAGGTGTTCTCGCGACTAAGATTGAGCAGCATCAAAGTGTGGAGTCTCTCGCGTTTCAAGATGATTCCCAGACTCGTGGAGAGAAACCGGCTTTTAGTTGATGGTGGTTGGGCGATTGTGTTTTCACAGCATGAGAATTAGCTCTTGGCTTCTTGGCGTTCGGGCCGAGACCAAGCAAAGAACGTGGAAGAGAGAGATTGATTACGGACAGGCCCGGCCATGGTACTTTGCGCAAAGCAGGCCAATCCTTTGCCGGGGAGCTGCATGTGCCGCGTGGCTGAGGAAACGTCGTTGACGAAGAGGTTGTCAGCTGATAGAGAAAAGGACAACGTCAGCCCGGATAGGACAATTGTCATGGAACAAAAGTACGAAGCACAGCAGGCTTATCTGTGCGGTGGTAAAAGTACCCAGTGTGTCGCATCGTGAGAGCTGATTTGGAGGTGCGCTTGCTAGTTTCAACAATGGGCCAATGGCATGCGAGTGGAATAATTTCCCTTGGCATCATCACCCACATCAATCTTGTCGTGCAGGTCTGTCACCTGTGTCTCGTGCCTGTGAAAGCTGGAGCAAGTTGGAGGCCGCACTCTTTTCGGGACCTTTGTTGCCTTGACAGAAGACGAGAAAGAACAAGACTGTTTCAGCTGGCAATGGCCTGATATTCCAAGCCACGCAAAGACATTATCACCAGTCTAGGAGGTAAGCTTATAAATAAGAAGGGACTTTAGGGACAGCCCGGCGTGATCGAGACGGGAGGTGATGCTGTCAGCACGACAGTTGGACCCCGTATTGGACAGGAGGGAACCAAAACAGCTAGAAAACCATGGTGACAGTTCACAGCTCCCCACGCCAGCTGCAATAAATTCGCATTATTAGTTTTGGTGCATTCGCATTCGCAGGCGTTGTCGCTAGTGCGTAGCTCATGCCCATAGCGGATTTGGTTCCCTTGTGATCCCTGTCCGACGCTCTAAAAAGCTGGATCTCGAGTTGGTGCGCGCGAATCGAGTCTCCCTCGTTAGCACCTGCGTCATCTGTTTTGTTGCTGGTGTCTCTCGGTAGGTACCTCCCCGACTACCTAGGTATCTAGGTACTCTCATATCCCAACCCTTTCCGCCTCCCTCTTCCGCCCATTCTTTCGTCTTCACCCGACGTCTCCTTTTCATTCTCTTTTCCCGTATCCCTCCTCCATCTTCCCTCTTCGGGCGTCTCCCCTTGTACGTATTGCTTTCATTGTCTGTACAGTATAGCTGTTGTCGTGTCGGCTGCGACAGCTCAAGCTAACCTTCGACTTCAAGACATTTCGGCTGCAAGCTTGCGCCCCTAACGACGAAAAATCCACAAACCCGCATCTCCTTTGGCCGTCTGCTATTCGCCCATAGCTCCCGAATTGGTCGACGAGTTGCAACATGGCGACTCGCGACGCTGAGAGACCGCTCACTGGGGACGATCGCAACCCACATGCGTCAGCGAGCCGTTGGCGGCACCAGGAATCGTCCGCCTTTGCAGAGCACGCAGCATTGCAAGCAGCAGCGGCGCGAAGCCCACTACTGCACGACAATGGCACAGGCGACTTGACTGATTTCCTAAATAAGTCGCGAATTGAACCCGAAACCGATGCTCGCAGCGCCCACCACCAACCTCACCAACCCGTCACTCTCGCTGCTGCGCGGGCGAATCCTGATGGCACAGCTTTCCTTGACGGGGCGGAATCTTCGCACGTGGTTGATGCAGTGGTAGACGAGACACCCGACGGCAAAGAAATTGTTTGCGGTCCTCTGTTGAACTATCGCTACATGAAAGATGGTCGTTGGATCGGTAGTGTTCTTGTCGTTGTCCGAGGTGGTGGCAAGATGCAGCTCCACCAACCATTCTTGACTATCCGGCAAGCATCAGGTGGAAAGCAGTACCACGCCTCGACCGAAACCAATGGCGAAACCAATGGTGTAGAGGTTGCGGGCGGAAATACCGAAAAAACAAGAATCGAATCGCATTGCCTCTATTCGGACCCGCGAAACACCTTCTGGGCCTTCGATATCAATGTCCCTATCGAAGCGACCGAGACCAGCTACGAATATGAGATTCCCGAAATGCGGTACTCGACCGAACACAAGCCTCGCCTCAACACCTTCTTCGTCCCGGCTGCGACTGAATCGATGCGCATCATGTTCCACTCGTGCAATGGCTTCAGTGTTGGCACCGACGAAGAGGCCTGGAGCGGACCTGCGCTGTGGAACGATGTCGCTCGAAAACACAAGGCCATTCCATTCCATGTCATGATTGGCGGTGGCGATCAGATATACAATGATGGTATCCGAGTCGATGGCCCTCTTCGCCGATGGACCGACATCAGTAATCCCAAGAAGCGTAGAGAATATCCCTTCCCCGAGAAACTCCGGACCGAATGCGATGATTATTATCTCAAGAACTACATACGCTGGTATAATACGAAGCCATTTGCAGCAGTGAACGGAAAGATCCCTCAAGTCAACATCTGGGACGACCACGACGTGAGTGTCGAGAATGGAAGTCGACAGAATCACCATTGACAAGTTCGTAGATTATCGACGGCTTTGGTTCGTACATCGATCAATTCATGCGTTGCGACGTCTTCCGAGGCATTGGTGGTACAGCGCACAAGTACTACATGCTCTTCCAGCATCACACGTCACCACCGCCATCCACTTACACAACCGGTAAGATGACTTGGAAGAACGACTAAGAAAGCTAAAGCTGATCAACCATAGACCACGCCGGACTCGAGGGTGCCACGCAGGGACCTGATCCGAATCAACTTATCGACACCTATGTTCCGAATGCGGAAACTGGACCGCAATACATCGTCGGTCCAAAGCCTGGCCCTTATGTGGCTGAACACTCGCTCAACATCTACTGTCGACTTGGCGCACGCATTTCTATGCTTGGACTTGATGCGCGAACTGAGGTTGGTGCTCTTTTTTCCAGGCCGTGCACTCCAAGAGAAACTAACAAATTCTCCAGCGAACGCGACATCAAGTCAACTACCCAGAGACATACGAGCTGATCTTCGACCGTCTGCGATCAGAGTTGCGGGACGCCGCGGAGTCCGGCCAGCCTATTCAGCACCTGATCCTGCTCCTTGGGATTCCCATTGCCTATCCGGTATGTGCCAAATGTATGGTGTGCCGAAGATATCGGAGTTGACATGATTGTAGCGCCTGACGTGGCTGGAGAACATCTTCCGAAGTCCTCTCATGGGTCCTGTCAAACTCCTGAACCGTCGTTTCGGCCTCGGTGGTGGCCTCTTCAACCAATTTGACGGTAGCATCGATCTTTTGGATGACCTGGATGACCATTATACTGCCAGAACTCACAAAAAAGAGCGCCACGACTTGGTAGTGAGGTTGCAAAAGGTAGCTGCTGAGTTCTCGGTGCGAGTGACTATTCTCGGAGGCGATGTGCACCTTGCGGCTTTGGGCCGGTTCTATTCGAACCCTCATCTCAAGATTCCAGCAGAGGAGGATCATCGCTACATGGTGAACGTCGTCTCGTCGGCCATTGTCAATAAGCCCCCGCCTCAGGCTGTTGCCAATTTGCTCGCACGTCGAAACAAGATTCACCACCTCAACTCGAAGACGGACGAGACGTTGTTGAATCTGTTCAACAAGGACCCTGGAGACTCGTCCAAGACGGCAAACCACAACCACTGCACGATGCCGAGTCGAAACTTCGCTACTATCACGGAGAACTCGCCCAACAATATGAACGGCTTCACTAACGGCGACGCAAATGGCTCGGCTGAAGATGAGAGCAGCACCCAGCCGTTCCTTGGCCGAAACGGACACGAAGACTTGCACAAGGGCGAGGTTGGATCGGGGACGGAACACAAGGCGGCATCACGCCAGACTCACGGAAGGGGTCAAGACGGGACTCTGGATGTATGCATCAACGTCGAGATTGACCAGCACGACCCCGACGGCCAGACCGAGATGTACGGACTTACAGTGCCTTTGCTGAACTACTATAAGAGGGACGAGCCGGCGACGCCGCCCTCGGAGCCGGCCCCAGCCAAGTAGCACTGGAAGTGGCGGGCCGCGTTGCGGGCCTTTTGGAAGCGCCGGTAAGTCACAAGGAACATGTTGTTCTTATCTATCATCGCCTGCTAACGGCCGCAAGTAGGGTCAGAAAAGCCCAGCGGGAACCCGGGCGGAAGAGAGTGGAGTTCGGTTGGAAGGTTGATGGCTCTTCTTCTTTTTGACAGGAATGGGTCCTAAAATAAGCCTGGAAGAGCCGAAGAGTGGGGAAGGGCCTGGACGACTTCCTTACTCCTGAGCTGGAGCAGTATGAATAATGGCAAACGACCAGTGGAGGCGGAGCCGTTATGCGTGATGCAAGAGGTTGTTAATGTGGTTGTCGTGCTCTCTTTTTACCTTGCTTCTATAGACGGAGTAGGAGAGATACCCTTTTGTAGGGAAGAGAAGGGTCAAAGATTCGGAGGGTCTCGTTACGGTGGGTAATCCGGGGAATCATTACGAATAGCTGTAGCCTATACCAACATTCCTGTCTAATGCATATTTTACTCTTCAAGATTGCGTTACTGAATGGCTCTCACGAGTGGCCACGTATTGTCCCATGGCTCATGCGAGATAGGCCACATGATCAAGTTGCAAATCTATCGTTTCCCCACGTCGACGTCGGCAAAGCGCGGTTCTCCAAACCACTTTCGCCATTCGACCCGCTGAACATGGCAGGTCAGCAAATAAAAACACAGTGGTTCTATTCAACTATGTACCCATAGCTGCCAGGGGCTTGGAGGCGTGCGGCTCTTCGCGGGAGAAGAGACGGACGGGCCTGAAGCCAACAGCCAAGTGAAGGCCGAAACCGGCGGGGCCGGGAGAAGACAAATGCCCTTGCCATTGGCCAATCATGGAGCTCTGTTTCCCGGCAGGCCGGCGGCGACTACGGCGAGGCATGGCTTGTTTCCTTGACGATTTGAGCAATGTCTTGCCTTTTGCTGAATGACCTCTGCATCGAGTGGGAATGGCTTAGAGGATTACGTATCCGAGGTATCTGATCTCTAGACATGGCTTAATACTTGCTCTTCCGAGCACGTAGGAGATAAGTTATGAATATGAGTGAAGAAAGAGAGACGTCATGCGGCCGGCGGCCCCACGAGTCCCCGCTTCCGCCGTCTTGTCATGGCTGCTATTGTTTTTTTTTTCTCCAGTGGCAGTCTCCCCAAACACTTTTTAGGCCGCGATAAGCCGAACGTAAGGCGAGAGCTGTTCTGCGACTAAACAGTCCAGCACAGTGGGTGCACAACAGTGTGCGAAAGAGGCAAGACGAGGAACGAAGTCAAGGGAAGCTTGAGAGCTCAAGTTCGCCTGCCGGCATAGTTTAACCCGGCAACTGGGTATTTTAGAAAAGGGAAAAGGACCCCTCCTTCCCTTATAAGCCACTCGATCGTAGAATCCCCCTCCAACTCCTTCCCTCAAACGTGAACACACCCTTTCCTCCCTCTTCTCATCAGCGCCTTCTTTTTTTCTACTTTTCTCTGTCTTGTGATACCCTCTATTATCGACCATCGATAAGCCTCGCCACAGCAATGCCTTCCATGCTTCTTAATCGGGCGGGTGCCCAGGGTCTTCGCACCGCTGCGAGAGCACAGCAGATGCGGGGTGCTGCTACCCTCGCTGCTTTCCGCACTCCCAAGGTCTTCAACGAGCCCAACGTACGTATACCTCTTTTCGGATTGCGAAATGGAATGATGCTCGAAACGACGAGATTGGAGCAAACACGAGACAAGAAAGCTGACAATGGTCAATAACAGCAACACTTCGTCAAGAACAGCGAGCAGCGCAAAGGTTTGACGGCCGCTATCGAGAAGCTCCAGAACCAGCTTCCCCTTGAGGTCCCCGTTGTCGTTGGTGGCAAGCAGGTATGTAATCAGCTTTCCTGGATCCTGCATCATCACAAGACGGGGCCAATTGATGGCTGCATCATCTTGCGGCAAGCCTTAGTGTGAGGAGAGATGACTGACCATGCCACCACAGATCAAGGCATCTGCGCTCTCCAAGCAGGTCAATCCCGCCGACCATGCCACCACCGTTGCCTCCTACCACACTGCTACTCCCGCCGATGTCTCCAAGGCCATTGACGCTGCCCTCGCTGCTAAGCCCGCCTGGGAGGCCCTCCCCTTCGCCGAACGCGCCGCCATCTTCCTCAAGGCCGCCGACCTCATCTCCACCAAGTACCGTTACGACATCATGGCAGCCACTATGCTCGGCCAAGGCAAGAATGCTTGGCAGGCCGAGATCGACTCCGCCGCCGAGTTGGCCGACTTCTTCCGCTTCAACGTTCACTACGCCGAGCAGCTCTACAGCGGACAGCCCGAGCACAACAGCCCCAACGTTTGGAACCGTCTCGAGTACCGGCCTCTGGAGGGTTTTGTTTACGCCGTGAGCCCCTTCAACTTCACTGCCATTGCTGGTAACCTCCCTGGTGCCCCTGCTTTGCTGGGCAACGTCGTTGTCTGGAAGCCCAGTGACTTCTCCATCGCCTCCAACTGGCTCGTTTACAACATCCTCCTCGAGGCCGGTCTGCCCAAGGACGTCATCCAGTTCGTCCCTGGCAACCCTGTTGAGGTGACCAAGGTCGTCCTCGAGCACAAGGAGTTTGCTGGTCTTCACTACACTGGCAGCACTGCCGTCTTCCGCAAGTTGTACGGCACCATTGGCCAGGGAATTGCTGAGGGTCGCTACCGATCCTACCCCCGTGTCGTTGGCGAGACTGGTGGCAAGAACTTCCATTTGATCCACCCCTCGGCTGACATTGACAACGCCGTCAAGCAGACCGTCCGTGGTGCTTTCGAATTCCAGGGCCAGAAGTGCAGTGCTACTTCTCGCCTGTATGTGCCCAAGTCCAAGTGGGCCGAATTCAAGGAGAAGTTGGCGGCCGAGGTCGAGAAGCTCAGCATCGGTGTCCCGTGGGAGCATGGCCACTTTATCGGCCCCGTCATTCACGAGGCTTCATTTAAGAAGCTCTCTGGTGCCATTGACGAAGCCAAGACGGACAAGGACCTTGAGCTTGTCACCGGTGGCAAGTACGACTCGTCCAAGGGCTATTTCGTCCACCCCACCATCTACGCCACGACCAACCCTGACCACAAGTTCCTCTCAACTGAGTTCTTCGGTCCCATTTTGACTACTTACGTCTGGGATGACGCCGCCCCCGATGCCTACGGCGCCGTGTGCAAGCTGGTCGAGTCCACCTCTGAGTATGGCCTCACCGGTTCCATCTTCGCTGCTGACCGCGAGGCTGTGCGATTTGCCGAGGAGAACCTCCGCAACGCTGCTGGCAACTTCTATGTCAACTGCAAGAGCACTGGGGCAGTGGTTGGCCAGCAGCCCTTTGGTGGTTCTCGCGCCAGCGGTACCAACGACAAGGCCGGTAGCCAGAACCTGCTGACCCGATTTGTCAACGTTCGGTCTATCAAGGAGGAGTTTGTGCCTACAACCCAGGTTACCTACCCCAGCAACGAGATCTAAGCTTGAAGGCCAGGGTTGAAAGACGCGGTCATGGATAATGATTGATATTGGTTCATATTTTGGAGTCTAGGGAAAAGATCGGATGGGAATTTGATTACATCACGCATAGTATGCAGACAACTGCACGGAACAAGGGATTGCTAAGTATGAGACTACGGGTTATACTTGCTAATAACGGACTTGATTCAACTTTAACTGGCTTTGTACATGGTTGTGAATGTATGGAATCACATAGTGACGACTTTTTCGTATCTTTGAAGCATCAGGTAGGTAGGGCTGTTCTTGTTTCACTACAGCTCATCCAAGTAGTAGCTAATACTGTACTCTTCCGCTCGAAAAGCAGAGGTGGTTCACTTTGGGTCATACGTGAACGCTCATTCTCTGGAACCCCTGACGGAGACTTAGTTATCGTGGCCCCAACTCATGTGCTGCCTATGCATTGTTTTGTGTAGAGTACAGTGTTAAACGGAATTCGCATATAAGCCGAAGGCTTGGCGTGCTTGGGTTTCGACGGCTTGATGTCTGTACGAAGTAGGTGGGATTGGCCAAGAAAAGAGGCATCTCACTCTCGATACGCGGTCCACAATGCGAGAGAACGAGTAACTCAACTCGACTCAACATTTCTCTAGTGATGTCCGTGACTATGAAAACATGCACTTTATATTCTAGGAAGGGTGACTAAAGAAAAAGAAAGCACAGAAGTAAGGATAGAACAGGGAGGGTCTAAAGTGACGGGTATGATACGTATGCTATCTATGAGGCTTCCTATCTAGTCTATAGGCCTCAGCTAGGGAATTCTGACGTTAAGAAGATATCGGGTATCGGTTACTCATGGGCCTGCGGTCTATTAACCTGTTCGGAGGTCATGGCACGAGCCGAGCGAAGCGCACGGATGCTGACCATCCATTATTGAGACGTCTGAACGACGAATTGAATCCGTGAATTAAGGCTTGAAGTGTTTATAACAATGGTAGACCGGACATTTCCACTGTTGAGATTAGCCAAGGGTTCACCACATGCTCAGCAGCAACAAGGGATGATGTCTGACAATACGACAGGGTTCTCTTTGAACCGAGAAAGGTTGCCGGCATGGCGGATAATCCAGACCTTGAGGGAAAAGAAAAAGAAGTCAGTTAATTGATGGCCTGGCGTAGGGTCACTGGGATGATCTAGGGTGAGGCCCTGGCCCCCACGTTGGCACATGCGAGACGTTGATGGGTGGGATTCACCTGGAAACTAGAGCAGCCACAATCTCTGAGAGTTGACGGTAGGACACGTGCTCAACTCTGAAGAAGAACGAATGATGGAAGCCAAATTGCCACGACCCTTGCTCTTAAGGAGGACCCCTGTTTGCAAGGCCGGATCAGCATGAGCATCTGGCGACTCGACTAGTCTTGGAGAGAGCAAGTAAGGGCTAGGGTCTGGGATGGAGACACGTGCTCGCGTGTACTCGAACTGGTGGTTTTCGTACTTTGGAGTGGTGGCGGACCGTGAGACGTGACGTGCTGGTTGATGGAGGTGGAGGTGGAGGTGGAGATTTGTTGTTGAAGACTCAACCTCTTTGAGGAAGTGAGGAGGTGGACCTTGTGTGGAGGCTGAGTGAGGGACCGTGTCGTTAAATTGGGGTTGGACATCTGAGATTCACATTGTCCGGATGAAGTAATATGGAGTACTTCGTACGTACGTAGGTACTCAGGAGCTGGGAGGAGCCTTTCCGTGCCAACATGACAACAAGAGGAATTGCTCTTGTGAATCGTTTCCCTTTTGCCCTCGGTATCCGGGATCTTGGCATGACATGCTTGAGCAGAAGTTGCAGCTCATGGCGGCGAATTCCCTGGCCCTGGAGTGGTTGAGTGGATGAGATTTGGAGCTTGTCTGGGTGGTTGTGGTCTCGTCGGTGATCGCTCTGGGAAAGTCGGGGTTTTGATGGGTCTGTGCGAAGCTTGGGTTGCTAGGTTGGCCTGCTTTTATTTCGACGTCGGGGATAAGGATGATGGGGCTTGAGAGGTACTTTGTCGAGATATCGCGGCCAATTGATGCTGTCATTGTCTTGATTTTGGTATTTTTGTGTATTAAGGGAGAGGAGATGTTAAGGCAGAAAAGACAGCCGAGCTTCCCAAGGGAACTGGAAGGGTCGATTAGAAGGAGAGATGGCTTACAACCTGCCGTGGCCAAATTCTCCCCATGCTTCCTTCCTGCTTCCTCCTCCACGACGACCACCTCCCCATCTTCGTCTCCTCACCTTGACCGAGGCAGGAAGGAGGGACCTTTTAGCAAAAAGGCTCATGCTCACCAACCTCAGCCAAGCTTTTCTGCGGGCAGTTTTCCATGGGGAAACCACCGCCCCCCCCCTTGGCCCTGGGCCCTGGCCACAGCGCATGTCCTGCGGTGCTGCCGTCCAAGCCGCAGGGAGCGACCACATGGGCAAATGCCCCACGCTGATTCGCCAAGGTGCTTCAACAACATCGGAGAGCACGCGACCATTTTCTCGATGATGCTTGGTCCAAGACGAAAGTTGCGGTTTCCATGATCCATTCTCCCTGTCTGCGGGCGCGGATTGGGTGCAGCTCGTAGAAGGGAAGAGCGAAACTCTCTTTCTTGCCTTGGCGTCTTTTGCTTTTTGGTTACGGGAATTGGGGAAGGGACGGGGGAGTTCGTGGTGCTGGTTGAATGGCTTGTCCCTTTTCCTCCGTGTTGGCTGCAATTCCCTTTTCTTCTTGTTGTTATTCTACTTACCTGAGCGTTGTTGTCCACTGCACCAAGCAAGTACTGTAACTGTCTCGCGTGCTCTCCTCCCGTCGACCCTCGTGCTCATGCTTCTGGTTCCTGTTCCATGCTCCATGCTCCATGCTCCATGCGCTAAGGTATGGATGATAGCGTCGTCTCGTCTGCTTCAGCTTGTGCGTGCTCGTGATTGTGCCCCCCTTCTTCTTTCTTCGGGGCCTTTTTACGAAGTACATTCTCTCCGGGGTCTTGTTGGTGTCGAATCTTGGATCCACGTTTCTTTATATCTCCTCTCCTGTCAACGCTGGCGCCGCTTCTTCTGTTGGTATCTTGAGAAGGGGGTGTGAAACTTGGAGGATCCAACAAGCAACACTCGTCCATCTGCCCTGCCAATCCATCATCTTCTCCTCTCTCTTTGCTTCACCCTGTCAAGCCAGTTCAAGAGAAACCTGGGCCTCCAAGTCCAGACCAGACCGAAGACGCCCTCGTCACCAACCATCGAGTCTCCCGTCGACTGTCTTCCCACAATCTCCCTGTTTCCTTCTCCTCATTACAACACACAATATTTCCCCTTCACTCTTCTTTCTTTTGTCTGCTTCGGATCGGCGAGTGAAGAGGGTTTGGGCTCGTGGCTTCGATTGCGTCCTCGTGACTGGTGCACCTCACAGAGCCTCACATCGCACCGCATCTCGTCGCATCGCAACGCAGCCTACGTCGGTCAGGCCAACATCGACTTCGGTCTTCGCCTCACTCTATTGCCTTACTCCCCTACGCCAACTTGTACTCGCCTACCCGCTCTCACAATCGAGGTCGCCTTCTATTTTTCTCACAGATCATTCTCCTCTCCTGTCTGGTTTCGCAAAGCCAACTTCTCCAAGCCCAAGACCCATTCGCCACATCCGCCAACTTTTCCTGCAGCTCGTCTATCATTCCATTCACATTTCCGCAGTCACCAAGATGCCTCGCCCAGGGCTTCCACTCACACCGGGGTCCTCATCCGACATCAAGGGCAAGGACGGCAGTCAGCAGCTTGCCTCTTTTCAACTTTCTTTTGAGTTACCGCCTCCAGCAATACACGACCCCAACCGGATATCGCCTTCGGGCGCCCGACTCTCACCAACAGATCCCAAGTCCCGCCCGCTTGCTAACGTCTCGCCCGCCTCAACGTACCCCATGCAACCTGCTGAAGCGGTCAAGGCCCGCCGGCGTTCATCCGCGGCCAAGGACACAAAGGACAATACGTTTGCCCTCCCACCCCCTCCGACTCGGTCTCGCAAGATCATCCAAATGAAACCTCGGAATCAAGATGGAAACGCAGATAGTGGAACCGGAAAGGAGACGACAAAAGCGGGTGCCAAGGGCTCTGCGACATCGAAGGCGGCCGCTTCCAAGACAGCAGCAGCCACCTCAAAGGCCGACGAAGCTGGCGGTGACAAGGGAAAGAAGAAGCAGCCAAGCGCAACCAGTGCGGCAGGACGAAAGATTGCAAGGAAAACAGCCCACAGCTTAATTGAGAGGCGAAGGCGAAGCAAAATGAACGAGGAATTTGCCGTGTTGAAGAGCATGATTCCGGCTTGCACAGGAGAGATGCACAAGCTGTCCATCTTACAGGTTTGTCCGATGTCCGAGAGCGAAAACCGACGAGTTTCTGACATGAAATCGCAATCCCCATAGGCATCGATCGAATATGTTCGATATCTCGAAGACTGTGTCGCCCAGTTGAAAGCCCAGCAAGAAGACAATGAGACCCACCCCGAGTCCGGCCGGCAGACCCCCACTGCCCGAGACCGTTTGCCTTCGATCCGCGAGTTCCACCCGACTTTCCGGTCCGATCCAGTGGGCGACGTCGATGTTGAGATGGAGGATTCCGAGGCCGAATCACCGACAATTCCTTGTAATTCAGAAGGAAATGTCCACCAGCCTTCAGTTTCTCCTGCCTTGCCCCCTCAAGACGCAATGACTGCACGACATCGAAATCATTCGTACTCGTCCGTCTCGACGGATGCCCGCCGATACAGTTTCAGCGCCTCGGTCACCACGTCGCCCGCCTTCGGGCCTCAAGTCTTTGGCGCAGGAGCATATGCGCGAAGCGATGCGTCTGCCCCGGCCTCGACACTGACCAGCCCGGCCCTGGATCCCCAGAGTGAGCTTGATCAGGAGGCCATGGCCGCTTTGCTGATGCTAAACAACGACCGTCGCGGATCAAAAGGGCGGGGGCTGTCAGTCCGTGATCTGCTCAGCACGTGAGCGTCCTGTGATGACTTGATGGATGTCAATACTTTATTCGGGGGAAACAGAGAGGCGCCTGGAGTTTGGTAGTGATGGCGGCTAGGGATCTTCAAAGCGACACCCTCTAACAGGGACACTGAAGATGGACATGGGAGGTCGGCAAAATCGTCCCATTCGCAAAAGAGAGTTGGTTTGGGAGTGTTGCATCTGGGCTTGCGAAGGGTCCAATGTAACCCGCTAAGACGACTAGCGAAACATTGGTGATAGCCAGCCGCTGCGGCGAAGCATCGCTTTCTTGGGAACTTATATATATTGGAATTTAGACAATTGGCTGGTGATCGCTTTGGAGGTAATCGGAACGGAAATATAGAGCGAGAGGCTTTTCTATCTCTCAGGTTGGCCGACGTTTCTCAATATACGGACGGAGTTGGTGTGGGGGCGTCGTTTGATTTGGTCGCCATTTTCATCATTCTTGTTCGTTTACTTCATCTGCCGGCACGTCACGATGCTTCTGAACGTGCACTGTTTTCTTTTCAATTCTGTAGATCTGTTAGCTGGGTCGACAACCGAGTTTCAATTTAATTACCAAGAGAAGGACGGGGATGGGCTTGGGCAACCCTGGTTGGAAACTCACAGTGCCAACGAGGTGGACGACCAATAGGCAATGCTGTTCCACGAGAGATTGAAAGACGTCACCATAAACCCAACATCCATCCATCCAAGTCTATTGTCCGAGCTCATTGTGATACCAAGCCACAGTCTCATCTTCTCTCATCTCAAGGATATACTCGGAGCGATTGACACCTCACAAGACAGACTGCGTCCCACACACCCTGGACTTTCAAACACCAAAATCTGTAACAACCCCCGTCCGTCTCCCCGTGTAAGCCCCGGATGGCCGGAATCGTAAGCAACATGGCAAAACACCATGGTTCATCTCTCAAGTTTCACACTCGCTGCTCTTTGCAATTGGCATGGATAGAACCACCGTTTCAGCTCGCTCGCTCTGTTGCTCATCGTACGAGAGCATAAACTTCTGGCATGATGGCCGCATCGTGCCTTGACGGCCTCTTCCAGAGATGCCATTGTTGGTGAGTTGAGGTTGCTTTGGGGTGCGAAGGGAAGGCCGTGCTGAGACGAGGGAAACGAGTATTTAGATGAGCTTCAACGCCGCTCTTGGGAATAGAAAATCTTGTCTTCATCAGTTCAAGCAGCGCTCGAGCAGACAGGACAACTCTCTCCTTTCCAACACTCCTCTTCTCTTCTTTCAAGGCCTGGCGCCCAAGTTCAATTAATCCTTACTTCTTGCCTTTGCTCCTTAATTCACCGCCCAATCTTTCGTCTGCTGCGCCGGCGTGGATCATCTACTGTACGACTCTTTCTGTGTCTGTCTCCCAAGCTTTCCCAACAACCGGCAAGGGGAAAGCGACTTAGCCACTGCCCTCCCTCGCACTCTTCCCGCCTACTCCGGTCCCGAGCTCTCCAGACCCCCTTCCGACGTCTTCGGAGTATCCGCCGGCGCGCCTCTTCCCCGAGTCCTCCCGCTCAAGCCCGAAGGCTACGCCGCCCAGCCGCCGCCGTACTATCCGGGTGGTCGCAGCACCAGTCTCGAGGTCAAGCCGCTCCGTCTCGTCCGCGCATCCCGCAAGCGTAAGCCGCCGAGGAAGCCGTCTCCGCCGAGCTACTACGAGACTTATTCGTATACGCTGTACCAATCGGTTACGACGCTGAGCATCGAACCCGCCGACCCTCCACCCCCCTATTTCGAAACAATGGCTTCCCAAACTTCCACGATGCCCAAGGTCGGCACCGACTCCGGACCCCGGCCCTTTAGCCCCCCTCGTGCTGTGGACAATGTCCTGGCCGACTTGCACCGGCAGCTCGATGATTCGGCTTCGGAATCGGGCTCTAGCGTGGACTCGCGCGGTAATCGCCGCCGTCGCCGTCGCCGCAACCGCAACAACAACAACCAGCTCGCCCCTGCTGGCGGCATCAAGACCGGCCCTCCGCTGCCGCGCCTGGCCGAGACTAAGCCCGTGCGTCTGCAGCTTGGACTGAACCTGGATGTCGAGCTTGAGCTCAAGGCACGCCTCCAGGGAGATGTGTCGCTCACTCTGCTGTAAGTTCTTGAAACCACTTATGCCGACCTTGGGATGAATCAATCGCAACGGGAGAACGGACGCTGACAGAGATGCTAGGCAATAGAGTTGAGAACAAGCAGACTGCTCGTCAGTCCACTGAACTGCGGCCCAACAAGGCAGGGGAGGTATCCGTCGAGGAGCTCTTCTTCATGCGACTGACGACAATGCGATTCCGCCAGAACTGGCTGCAGCGAGAGGTGAGCGGGTCACTCACTGCGTCCGTCATGCTGGTCATTGGCGCGGCTGGATTCATTCTCGGCTTTTTATCAAGCAGGCTCGTTGACTCGTGGGGGAACCCAAGTGTGCCCGGATGGGGGGTGCTTGAAGCTCTCCGTTGGAAGATGGATATGGCCGTTCAATTGTCACAATAGGTTATGATCGAGATATATCAGGTAGAGGTGCCAATAATGTCGATTTTATGGTAAAACGGAAGCTTCACATTGTTTGCTGCCATGTGTCCTCATCGTAGAAACATGTTAGGCGGAAGATGACGCCGATTGTTGGTTGCTCTTAAATCGAGCTGGCCAGGTTGCCAACGGTTTGTGCCAAAACTGGTGGAACTCAATCTGTCCCACGACCTCTTCCTGCTTGTATTTGGCGAAGATATCCTATCATCAAGTCGTGTTCACGTCACTGGTCTGAGGTATCAACTCGTCGAACTTCCCTGTCGGTAGATGAATATAGGGTTATTTTTATAGATAGTACACATGCATAAGGCACTAGATATCAAGACTTTAATCTTTGACTTCCAGCGATATCGTCCCTCGCGTCTTTCAGTAGGAAGCTATAGAAGTTAGATTGATAACAACGAATACTGAGAAGCCAGACTTACTTATACCAAAGAATGGTAGGTCCAATCGTCATGAGATGCCACAGGCTGTGGGCGTCGATAGAGAACAACCAAGGGGGGAAATCAAACAATTCCATACTCATTGCGAAGATGACCCAGGCAACCACGAAACCAGGCCAGGCGGCCCACGCACGCCTCGACTTTTTGTATCTGTCAAAACTGAACCACGTCCAAAGGATGTTCTGGATGATACCCGCAGCAACATTGGCAGCCATGTTGTACGTATAATCCCATTTCACGAACTTTAGGTAGCAAACATGACACAGGTACATGCTCAAACACAACAGTGTCCAGGCGCGCAAGACAGAGCGACGACGCGGAGTGGCTCTGTCGAGGCGAAAAACGCGGATAGGAGTGTAATATAATCCGTACAGGACGTTTGCGCCGGCGGCGAAGTAGTCAAGCTCTTCGGTTAGACGAAAGTCGCGGGTGTGGAAGATGGAGCTGAAGACCCATGACGCGATACCGACCCAAGCTAAACACACGTAGAAAGGGCGCATCGAATAGGAGGCGGGGATGTGGGCGCGAACCTTTTTGAGGCCATCCCAATGCGCCCAGAGGTTGCCCAGAGAGAAGAGGACACTGAAAGGTTCCTGCATTCCCAGGAAACGATAGAATGGCCATTTTCCGTAGAATTGTACGACGGGGAGCCCGGAGGCGATGCGCTGCCCGGTTACGATGTGTTGGCAGGCATAGTCGCATTCGCTGGCGCAGTTCCAGAAGAGGAGACGGTGGTGGAATGCTGTGCGGAAGATGTGTTAGCTCGGAGGTGCATCGACAGGAGGATGGAGGAGGATGAAGGCGCAATAACGTACGGATGGGCGTTTGTTCCCGGCCAACACCACAGTTTTCGGTTTTGCAGACCTGTTGTAGAGGTACTGTTAGATCATGCGGATCACATGGGACCGAAGTGAGCTGTTAAGGGAGTTGAATCTACTCACGTTGAGGCAATCCTTGAATTCAGCAGAACGATCGCCAACGGATGCATGAGCTGTTGCTGCGAGAACCAAAACGAGGACGGTCAGGGAGAAGACCCGAGTCCATGGCCGCCCCCTTTCTGAAGCCATGGCAAAAGCATCGACTTCGAATTGTAGGAGGAAACGGTGGTTTGGAGCGGGGAACGACGAGGATACAAGAAGACACGAGACGACAAAGAAAGGAAACACGAAGTTTGGATCCCCCAGATGTGGCTTCCGTCAGTGGAAGGAAGGTTAGACGCGGGAGACGATCACAGGGCTCTGATTGGCTTGACCACAGCACTCGGAAGCTCCTATAGCGGGTTAGTCCCCCAGGACTTACAGGGGACTTGGAGACCTTCGGGCGCCGGCAGATGACCGACTCTCCCGAAGGCTGGAGTTTTGTGGAGAAGGCTTCGACTGATGACCAACAGCGTGTAAAGGATCGTGGGATAACTAACTAATTGTGTTCCGTATGCACATAATCATTGCTCTTCAGGCTGGGCGGTGAGGGAGATCAAAGTGCAAACTTGGTGCGCTGGATGACAGTTCTTGAGCCCAGCCACCTCCGCCATTGGTACCTGATGTCTAGACTCGAGTGCCAACACATTGCTCCCGTGGAGACTTTATTTCTCTCTCTCAATGCACGAGGTTATTAGAGTCATAAAGACCCCTTCCCCGACCCGGTAGAGTATTCCCCAATCAACAAACAAGAACCACGCCCCCATTAGTTCATTTTGACTAATTAAGGTCCAAGTCAGTGTCTCACCTGCCGGCATGCTCTGGGCTTGACTGAGTTCTCGGCCCGCCCCATTCGGTGTTTGTCCAGGATCCCGTTGCTCCGGGCAACCCCCTCGCTCCTGATTGGCCCACGCCGTGCATAACCAAAATACGCCTCTAGTTCGTCCACCCATCTTCTCTCGACGATGCAACCCGACGCGCAACATTGACAAAATCTCTGGTAATTTTTTTGCCCTTCGGACAATGGGATCAACCGACACGTAGTATATCTTTTGCTTTGGACCCAATCATCACCAATTCTCTCTAGTACGATCTCCCTTTCGCTTCAACCGCGCCGGCACAAAAACAACAACATCATGGCGACTGCCTCACCAACACCCATGGCGAACGGACTCGTCCGGAGAGCCTCACAACGACAAGGTCTTCGAAGACTTCCCTCGAGGCAGGCGATGAATCACAATGACAGCCACCAGGCTCCCTCAGGTGCTGCTGCCTCAAATAACCAATATCCCCAGCCACAACATTTTCACGCTGATGACAGCTCCGACGACGAAATGCCCGTCGTTATGAAGCTCAGCGCCTTGACCAAGGCCATTCTCAATGATGGAGCCCCCGAGCAGGTTGAGCGTCCCGCATCTCCTCCCCGAACGCGACGACGGACAAGTGCATTGAACGCGTCAACCTCGTCCGCGACTGAATCCCGAAGACACTTGCGATCCGGAAGCATGCAGGCTTATGAGGCGAAAACTTCTCGAGCAACCAGCCCAGCTGGAAGCCGAGATGCCAGCCCAATCAGGAGAAGAGTGGTTCGGCTCAGCAATACACCTCAGAGCCTCAACCAGCTGAAGCCTACTAAGCGTCGATCAACATCAAATTCGAGGTCAACTCAGAGGTCACGACCATCGAGTCGCCCCGAAAGTCGTGACAGCTCTTCGCATGAGAAGCACGAATCCCAATCCGATATCAACACACCCTCTCAAGGTGGACGCGTGGTCCGCATTGCCTCTGGCTCCTCAGGAAACCGAAGCCGCCTAGGATCGACTGCCCCCTCGTCAGGACGATCGAACCAAGAGCGGTCCATGATTGACAGGTCTGCTATCGAAGCAGAAGATGAGCAGCCTGAGGAACCCCCTTCCACTGTTAACCGCAACCCACCCCCGTTTAGCCATGGTAGCGTTTCACGATACCCGTCAACATCCAACAGAACTCGACCAGAAGACAACATGAACCTTCAAAGCTCGATGCGAGTCAAGCGAGTCGGGAAGGTTTCTGGAAGCTTCCTCAGTGGACCAGCTCGCCGAGGCCGACGGAGACAAAGCGAGGAGGATGAAGTAAACGGCGAGGGCGAACCTATCGCATCAAGCCAGGAGCCCGAGAGCCAGCCTGCTGAGGATGCTGCCTACTATGGCGATGGAATCCGCAACTTCAACTCTGGGAGTCCAGTCAGTGGCAACGCCGCGGCTAGGGCTATTCACCGAAGAAATACGTCCAATCTCGACTTGCGCACGGGATCCGCAAAACCTTCCCCTCGAGAGCCCCTTGCTCGCGAGCCCTCGCCTCGAGTACCATCGCCTCGCGTACCTACCCCTGAGGTGGTTTCCATTCGAGAGCGGACACCAGAGCCCGAGCAAAACGAGCCCGAAGAGATTCACTACAAGGTTCCAATGGCTCTCCCTGAGATGCCATCTCGGCGCGACCAAGAAAACAACATAATGGCCAGCTACAAGCGCACCAAGCCCTCAGTCGACGATCTTGTCGAGAAGGCAGCCAGGCCCCCGGCGACTGCAGACATTGCCCCCTTGAGGACGGTCTCACCAGAGAGAAAACCGCTCGCTGCCGTAGCCCGAAATACGCCTCATCGACAAGTTCCCGCACCACCCCCAAAGATGTCTATCATTGACGCTGCCACAACCACTGCCGGCGCCGCCACGGCTACTCAGGGAAAACAGAGGCGAAACATCTTGAGGGTGAACGGCAAAGTCTACACCCGATTGGACGTGCTTGGTCGAGGCGGCAGCGCTAAAGTATACCGGGTCACACCAGAGAACGGTACCATGTTGGCTCTCAAGCGTGTATCTTTGGAGAACATCGACGATACCATCTTCCGTGGATACATGGGCGAGATTGATCTTCTGGAAAAGCTCAAGAATGCCGATAGGGTCATCAACCTGATCGATCACGAATTGAACATGGAGAAGAAGGTTCTGACTTTGGTAAGTTTGACTTACCCTTACTTGTACGAGATTCAGCTGCTAACTCTAACCAGGTTATGGAACTGGGTGATTTGGATCTGGGAACCCTTCTTAAAAGTCGGACAAAATCCGAATACGCACGATTCGATCCCGTCTTTGTCCGGTTCTACTGGAAGGAGATGGTTGAGTGTGTCCGAGCGATTCACGAATACGATGTCGTTCACTCAGATCTGAAGCCGGCCAATTTTGTCCTGGTCAAGGGCACATTGAAGCTCATCGACTTCGGCATCGCCAATGCTATCCAGACCGACGAGACCGTCAACGTCCACCGCGATACTAATGTGGGCACTCCTAACTATATGTCACCCGAGTCACTGATGGACTCGAATAACTCCCAAGGGGGACGTGTACCTGGCCGCGCCAAACTTGTCAAGCTCGGCAAGCCCAGTGATGTCTGGTCACTTGGCTGTATTCTCTACCAGATGGTGTATGGCATGGCTCCCTTCGCCCATATCGCCACGCAATTTTCCAGGTGCCAGGCTATCATCAACTGGAACCATGAGATCGAGTTTCCTTCACGGGGTATGGGCGGTGCTCCGGTCCCGCCATCACTACTTCGTACTATGAGACGATGCCTCAACCGCGACCAGCACATGCGACCTACATGCGACGAGCTGCTCTACGAGTCGGACCCCTTCCTGTATCCTGCAGAATTGACCGACAAGGCTCTCCCGATCGACGAAGAGCTGCTTGGTAGAATCATCCAGAGCGTCGTGACGAGGTGTCGAGAACGCATGCCCACTGAGGCGGAGACGCTGAGCGTTTGGCCGCAGGCTTATTGGTCCAGCGTCAAGAAGGCTATGGCGAACAGGATGTAATTTTGGTGTACGACAACGATCTGATATGAGAGAACGGCGACGAGCTTGTTCTTGGACATGGCTCACGTTTATGATTTGATTTTTTTTCTTTTTGAGAAGCATTCATTGGGAGCAAGGCGGGCATTTATAGCTTGGTGTTGAGGGAGTATCATTCTTGACTTTCGTTGCGAAACTGAGCATCGCCTTATCTCTTGGCATTAAGAGCTTGGAGTTCGTTACATTTTGGGATTGGATTGGTCTACATAGAGATGGCGTCCAGGTTTGCTCCGTACTCGGCTCGCATCAATGCGAGTGTTCGAATTCAAACAGTCTTCAGCGGCTGTATATTATCCGCTTCTTCGTTGATACAAAATAGCTCCCGCTGCCTTGCAAAAGTGTTTTTTTTATTGTTGTACAGCCAGCTTCTCGCTGGTAACTTGGATGGTACACTGTCTAAATGGACTGTTTGGTACAGGCTCATCAACGTTTCTTGAATCTTCCTCCATCGCATCATTGGACTTCGCCGACTGACATATTCCCCACTAGGACGACGCTTCGACATCTTCCACGCTGTTGATGTTCAGCTCCGAGATCCTTAGAATGGTGTATCGGTGCTTGCTCTTCGCCTGCTTCGCTCGCCTTTGCCTCCGCTTCGTCTTGATCTTGATACGCAGGGGTTCCGACTCAGTACCAATAACTGTGGCCCGGCACTGAAACACCCGCTCGTCGATGTGGGGAGCACCCTTCAAGGTAAAGTCTCGGCTACCAATGATACTTGCACGGTCCAATCGTAAGACATCACCAGGCTGCACGCCGGGCATCTTGAACGGCAGGCGGATCTGGTCGCCCTGCTGGACGAGGTACGGGAAGCCGTGGATGTGGACGGTGATGTAGTGGCCCGGCTGCGCGGCGAGCAGCGGCAAGAGGGTCTTGACGGAATCGGCGATAGGTGTGGGAGGGGGCTTCGGGTGGCTCTTCTTGAAGGCCAATGGCCGAGGCTGAGCGTCCGTTGGGTTGGCAGCGTTATTGGGATGATGCTGGGTGATGGGCTCGACAATTGGCGTTGTGGAGTTGAAAGCGCGGGCGCGAATTGGCAGCGAAAAGGACGGGATGAGGCGCGCACCGGGAGCTCGAAGCTCCAGCGCGGAGCGGAGAAGTGCCCTGCTCATTTTTGACCGTCTTCCCTTTCAGTCGTTGGGCACTTGCTGGTTAAGAGGGTGGGATTGGACTCGAACGGCAGTGAGGTTGAGCATCTCAAAAAAGTTCACTACTAGAGAGAGCTGCCCGGAGGTGGAATTTGCCGGAGAAGCGTAGCGCCGGGCCCCGATGTTTTTTCTGATGGCTGGCCGACCGCCTGCAGCGAACTACTATCAACCGCCACTTTTTTTTTTATCGCGGTGCAATTTTCAGCATCACATCCCCACCAGCCAAGTATCCAGTCCCTTTTGCTTGGGCAATACCGCAACCATGGTATGTATCTGATGATGAGGAATCGGGCAGTGACAGAGTCACTTATTCGGCCAAACGTGTGGCTCGCACGCTCACGCTCCCAGACCAACTGGTTTTCAATTGAGAAATGCTAACTCTTCGCAGCCTCAGAACGAGTATATGGAGAGATGGCGCAAGCTGCACGGCCGCCGTCTCGATCACGAAGAACGAGTCCGCAAGCGCACTGCTCGTGAGGGCCACAAGGCATCCCAGGATGCTCAGAACCTGCGCGGCCTCCGAGCCAAGCTCTACCAGAAGAAGCGCCACAACGAGAAGATCCAGATGAAGAAGGCCATCAAGGCGCACGAGGAACGCAACGTCAAGACGGCGGACGAGAAGGAGCCGACAACGCCTATGCCCTCGTACCTGCTCGACCGCACCAACCCGTCGACGGCCAAGGCTTTGAGCAGCGCCATCAAGAACAAGCGAGCTGAGAAGGCGGCCAAGTTTGCGGTGCCCCTGCCCAAGGTCCGCGGCATCAGCGAGGAGGAGATGTTCAAGGTTATCAAGACGGGCAAGAAGACTCACCAGAAGGCGTGGAAGCGCATGGTGACCAAGCCGACGTTTGTTGGACCCGACTTTACTCGACGCAACCCCAAGCACGAGCGATTCATCCGCCCCATGGGTCTGCGCTACAAGAAGGCCAATGTGACCCACCCGGAGCTTAACGTAACTGTCCAGCTGCCCATTATCGGCGTCAAGAAGAACCCCCAGAACCCCATGTATACGCAGCTGGGCGTCCTGACCAAGGGTACGGTCATCGAGGTCAATGTCAGCGAGTTGGGCCTTGTGACGGCTGGAGGAAAGGTTGTCTGGGGGAGATATGCGCAGATCTCGAACAATCCAGAGATGGAGGTAAATACCGTAGCCTTAGTATCCTGTTGAAGGGCTTCGCTAACGCACATCTAGGGGTGTATCAACAGTATCCTGTTGGTATAATTTTTGGTTGACAGTAACTACATGCAACGGCGTCAAGGCGTTTTGGAGGTTTTAAGAGGAGAAGATAAAAGAAGAGTGGAACTGCGATATGTGCTTTCAGGACGGGTGGAACGTCGACTGAGGATTCCCAGTTGCGATGAAGAAGACAACACTCTGCGGCAGAGGTGCCTGGCTAACTTGTTGGCGAGATGAGAATGAGGCCAACGGAACACCTAGGTATCATGATGATGGAATATTCAAGACTAGATAGATGCCCTACCTGGTAGAAGCTGTCATGGAATACAACACAGCGATGGCTTTACTATTTGGCTTTCCATGAAGCTACCTGAGTATTCGTAGGTACGCTTGGCTGTTTGTCCATGGGTTGATAGGGTGAAAGGTTTTCTTGCATTAGTTGCACACGACTCATAACATTGCCCGAGCGACAGTCTTAGTCTTGGCTCTCGAGGGCGGCGTCTTCGGATCTACTACGAAGCACGGAGCAAACAAATCAAGGCCGCGTTGCCGAAGCCAATCAATGCGTTGCCTGTTCCATTTTTTGTGGCACACGCAGCAAACAGGCTCTCCTTTGCGCCCTCTGTTCGTCAGGTTCCATGGCTGGTAACTGGTCGTATACCTCCTCCCTACTTGTAGCGCTCTACTCTTGCTGCTAGAGCCTAGCGGCGGGGTGGCAGAGTCAGAAAGAGGGGACCCTTCAAAAATGGCCACCACTTGCTCGCTGCAAATTTGGGCGGTGACGGCGATAAATTATTTTCTGCCCAAAAACTAACAAAATCCCGTCGCATTTTGCTTCTTGTTCCTCTTTCGCCTGGTCCCTCGTCGCGTTTCTCCCCTTGTCTACCGTACAATTCCTCCAACCCTCACCTGCTTCTCTTTACACTCACGACCAGGCCCTCTCACTCTAACTACCAGTCAACATGAGCGGCGACAAGATGGAGGTTGAAATGGCTGAGGAGAAGCTCAAGACCATGGAGCACAGCGAGCAGCACTACTTCAAGAGGTGAGTCCCAATCCCTGCATACTCGCATTCTTCTCTCAACCGTTGAGAAAGCTGACTGGTTTCGCGATTAGCTATGATCACCATGGTACGATTAATCGAAATGACTCGAGAAAACGAACATATTTGACTAACTACTCATGTTTTGCATCGCAAAAGGCATCCATGAGGAGATGTTGGTATGGCGATACCTCCCCCCCGCTGCAACCGCAGAAAAAGTACCCCGCTGACAGCTTCTTTGTAATTGCAGAAAGACGAGGTGCGCACGCGATCGTACATGAACGCCATCATGCAGAACAAGCACATCTTTAAGGACAAGGTCGTTCTCGATGTTGGCTGCGGTACTGCCATTCTCTCCATGTACGTGTCTCTATCACCCCAAGCCTCTCTGCTCTTTGCTCGCGCCGTGTGCCCCGCTCCCCGCGTCGATCGCCGCGCATCGTCCAACCACCCCGCCACCATCTGTTGAGAACTCGATACCTACAGAATATGGACTAATTTGCGCCTGTCAACAGGTTTGCCGCCAAGGCTGGTGCTAAGCATGTCATCGGTGTCGACATGTCCACCATCATCTTCAAGGCCCGCGAGATCGTCGAGGTCAACGGTCTCTCCGACAAGATCACCCTGCTCCAGGGCAAGATGGAGGAGGTTGAGCTCCCCTTCCCCAAGGTTGATATTATCATCTCCGAGTGGATGGGTTACTTCCTCCTCTACGAGTCCATGCTTGACACCGTTCTCTATGCCCGTGACACCTACCTCAACAAGGACGGTCTTATCTTCCCCGACAAGGCCACCATCTTCTTTGCTGGTATCGAGGATGGCGAGTACAAGGAGGAGAAGATTGGATGTGAGTTACTACCGAACTTGGGCCATGCCCCATGATCAGTTGCTGACAAGACGCCATAGTCTGGGATGATGTCTACGGCTTCAACTATAGCCCCCTGAAGGCCACCGCGCTTTCCGAGCCTCTCGTTGACACGGTCGAGGTCAAGGCTGTTGTCACCGACCCCGAAGCTGTTCTCACCCTCGACCTCTACACTTGCACCACCGCCGACCTTGCTTTCGCTGTCCCCTTCACCCTCAAGTGTAGGCGTGACGACTTCATCCACGCCCTCGTCTCGTGGTTCGACATCGACTTCACGGCCTGCCACAAGCCCATCCGCTTCTCAACTGGCCCACACACCAAGTACACCCACTGGAAGCAGACCGTCTTCTACCTCGACGATGTTCTCACCGTACAGGCGGGCGAGGAGGTCCAGCTGAACCTCGACGTCAAGCCCAACACTAAGAACAGGCGCGACCTCGACATTCGCGTTGCTTACGAGTTCCAGCCCGAGGACTCTAACCGAGCTGCCAAGGGCGACAGCGAGTACCGCATGTGCTAGGTGCCCTATACTAGACGCCCGGGATGGGCGGTAGCTAATGAAAATGAAAAAATGCGGACACGGAAAGACGCCCATGAGACGAGAAACTCGCCCACGACGACGAAGCGTACAGCGACGTCCGAGGAGAGATTGGTCTCAAGGGGGAAAATGTGTACAAGGAGGCTGGCGTCTTTGGCACCTTTTTATGAGTGGGATTATATACTTTTTCGGTAGATAAAACGCGAGGGGATGTTGACGACCCGTTATGAGTGATACCACAAAGACAGCACTCCGGAGCTACCTAGTCAATAGATCATTTGCTTGAGCTATGTCGAGGGTTTTCCCAGTGACGGTATTCGCATATCCAAAATGATCAATTCATGGCTAAAAATCCATCCAAAAAGATTTTTTCATTCATCATAAAGTCTAGGCCGAGCAATATGCTCGTTTGAACCCAGCTAGATAGGTCATAAGGGTCGAGGTCGCTCCAGAACCCTCCATTGAACTCTGATCATATTTCAAGCATAATCGCTTCCAACACACCTTGATTTTGTCTAGGCAGATGCTTTTCTCATAATTCCATTGACACATGAAGCGCCTATGCAGTGCCGTAGTGCTTGACAATTTGGGCAACCTTGTTGGCCAGCTCGTCGGCTTCGGACCGGGTGGCGGCCTCAGCGTACACACGACAAGCATTCTCAGTACCACTAGCACGGGCAAAGGAGCGGGCGCTGGTGTACTTCTTGACGCACTGGTCGATCTCGTCCTGGGCACCAACAGGGTGGCTGAGGCGCCGCTCGGCGTCGGTGGTTTGGAAGAGATCCTTGTTACCGACCTCAACGCGAACAAGACGGTTGGGAAGGTCAGTGTAGGTGGTGGCCCAGTCCCTGAGAGACCAACCCTTGTGGGCAAGGATGACCTCAACCATGAGCATGTCGGAGATGGCATCACCAACGGTCTGGTTGATCAAGTCGCTGACGGCGGCAAGGGTCTCGAGGGCGTCCTTTTGAGCAGGTGACTGAGGAGCGGTCTCGTGGAAAGCACGGATGGCCTCCTGGGAGAAGACGACGGTGCCGTGGCCGTTGGCCTCGAAGTAGACACCGACGTCAAAATTGCAGGCGGCATGGTGAAGGTGCTTGACACCAGTGGGAGTGCAGACGACGGGAAGTTGGAGGTTCCTCTCAATGTAGTTGGTGCTGGCACCGTTGGCGTAGGCAGTCTGAACGACGCCAATACGAAGGTCCTCAGCCAAGCCTGCGGAGCGGACGAGATCGCCGATGAAGGCGGCGTTGAGGGAGGAGATGCGGTCACCGTCGAGCATGAAGAAGCCAGTCTCGGGGTCAATCCACCAGTACATCAGGCGGTCAGCATCACCGTCGAGGGAGCAGGATCGGACGCCAGTAACGGGCTTGGGAGTGGGGGGAGCCCGCTGCTTGGTCTTGACGTAGTCGGCACCGGACTGGGGAAATCATTGTTAGTAAGAAGAGCTGAGCAGTATTCGGCGGGTTGCCATTGATTTTATACGCACATCGAGGTTGAGCACCTCAGGTCGCAGAACATCGTCGTTGACGACCTTGCAGTCAAAGCCAGTCACGTCGGTGGGAATGACCTTCAGAAGCTCAGACAGCTTGGGACCACCAACACCGTTGGCACAATCGACGACCAGCTGGCCCTGGACCTTCTTGCCTCGAAGAGCGCGGACGAAGGCATCGGAAAGCTTGTTGTAGTAGCCAGCCTCGCTGACCTCGCCGTAGGCCTTGGGGGTGCCCTCGGTGTTGACGCAGCGGGTGAGGTAGTGGAGCTGAGGGGTGGTGAGGATCTTGTAGTCGGTGTAGTCGGTGTTGGTGGCTTCGAGAGCGTCGGCGAGAGAGGAGACGAGGGAGTGGCCGGAAGGACGAGTGTCGCGGCCGTAGACAACGCGGGCAGAGGTGCTCAAGTCAATCTTGAGCTGGGCGGCGAGGGCCTTGTAAGTGTCGAGCAGCTCCTGGTCAGTCTGACAGTTGACAAGCTTGGTGGCATAAGCCTCCCAGTCCTGCTCCAGCATCTCGCCCATGGGGTCGACAATCTTGACACCATTGTCGACGGCCGGGTTGTGGCTCGCCGTCACCATGACGCCGATGGCCTGGCCATTGAACTTGCGACTGCGCAGGCCCGAGAGAAGACCAACACGAAAGGCGACGCCGTCGAGCAGGTCTGCCTTCATGCGGAACCCCGCAGTGCCGTACTTGTAGGCGTGGCCTGCGACGATGGGATGCTTGGCCGAAGCCTCGAGGAATTTGGCGTCCATGACTTTTGGGGGAGGAGGAGGGATTGGTACCAAGAAACGAAGAAGGGGGTGAGGAAGAAGTGAAAAGAGGAAAAAGAGAGTCGCGCTGATGATGGGATCCCAAGATCCTTATGAAACAAAGACCAAGCAAGACCTGGACAGGGCGACCTCCACATGGAGGGACAGGGCGTCGGCGGGGGAGGTGGCATTGAGATGGGAAGGAGGGGCAATGGGTACATGGCGGTTCATGCTAATTGTGGTAGCACGAGAAAGTACCATTGGAGTTACAGAACCAGCCCATGGATGGGGGAGCTATGGTCACACTCACACACACCTGGCGTCTCGTCAGCGGGCAATTCAGCGAGCAGCATTTTCAAGCCACCAGATGATGAATTTATTAATTGAATCCACGGCCTATGTGTTTGCCTCATTCTCTAACTACCTACTACTATTGCTCGCCCTGCTGTACGCATGCACAAAAAAGACTCCATCGCAGCCTGAGACGGGCCATCATGTCTCGCTCTGCTCCGGTGGCTTCTCACCGTTCGCGAACAACTCAATGCGATACCCGCTTTTTGACGCTATAATTACGAGGTACATAAGCTGTACAGCCCTTCCATTCTAATCACTACGACCACCGCCCAACCACCATGAAGCCTTGCAAGCCCCCAAGACCCGCCGTCTTATTAGTGCCTCAGCTGCCGTGGCAGTATTTTTCCTTCCATTCCATTTCTTCTTGCTGCAAGTTGCTGGAGCTGAAGCGGGAGAGTTGGGGACCCGGGCAGCAAGTCCGCTTTGAGGAAGGAACCCATGTCGGTGGGCTGCTCTTGCCTTGCAGGTGGGAGCTTCACACTCACTGATTGGATCCTTCGGGCTTCGCTTTACTACTTTCGCCTCACGTCAGCAAACCCTCAGGTCCCGTGAACATTCATGGACTCATATCAAATGCAATCGTCTCAATTCATTTCACGCTATGCGCCGCCCAAGTCTATATCCTTATCTCTGCGACATGTTCAAAATTCGACGTGTGTGATGGGGGTATCGCTCACAAATATTCACACGCAAAACCGTAATTCATTACTCGGACACACTCCTCCTCAGCCTCAACAGCCTCGCAACCGCCTCGTGTCCATGTTCTTCCGCCCACGACAACGGCCTTCTTCCGTAAACATCCACCGACTCCGGATCGACCCTCTTGCAAGCTAGCAGCAACCTCGCCGAGCCCTCGCGTCCTTCTCTTGCTGCCCATGTGAGAGCTGTCCGGCCGTACTTGTCTCGGGCATTGACCTCGACGTCTTCCCGAACTAACAGCATCTTGACTACCGCGTTGTGCCCCTCGCGAGCAGCCCACAGCACTGGCGTTCGGAAGTAAATGTCGTTGGCGTTGACATCGACCACTGGCCTCTCCAGGAACAGCCGTACGACCGCTTCTTGTCCGTCTCTGGCCGCCCGGGATAGTGGTGTCTCGCCCCTGTCCAGCGGGTTCGTGACACGGGGGTTTGGATTAATCGAGGGTATGGCGAGAAGTAGCTTCACAACAGCGTCGTGCCCTCCGCGTGCTGCCCACCAGAGGGGTGTCTGGTCGAAACTGTCCTTGATATTCACGTCCGTGTCTCCCTTGCCGAGAAGCAGCCTCACCACCCTTTCATGGCCGTTCCGTGCTGCCCAAAGCAGCGGAGTCCAGCCGAACTTGTCCCTATAGTTGACATTGATGGATAGCTTGTCAAGCAATATCTTGACAGGGCATGTATCGCCTTTTCTCGCCGCGGAGAGTAAAGATCTGTTGTCCAAATCTTCCGGACTGCCCTCTAAAATCTGCGCACCGAACATATTTTCGAGTATCGTCTCAGCAACTTCCTCGTGGCCGTTACCAGTAGCCCAGGCTAGGGGACTGACACCGTGGATGTCTTGGTGGCTCACTTTGACCTTTGTGTTCTTGAGCAACAGCTTCACCGCGCCCTTGTTTCCTCTTCTCGCGGCCCATGTCAATGGTGTTGCCTCGGCTTCATCGAGAGCATTCATCTCGACGTCGTTTCTCGCGAGTAGAATCTTGACGATTTCGTCATGTCCGTTTCTTGCAGCCCATGAAAGAGGCGTTTGCTGGTACTCAGTTTCCTTGCAGTTGATGTCAATATTCGGTTTGGCGAGGAGCAACTGGACTACCTCCTTGTGACCGCCTCTAGCGGCCCAAGAGAGAGCCGTGTCACCATAGAGCGCGTCTTTTGAGTTGACATTGACGCCATCCTTTGCAAGTAGCAGTTTGACCACAGCAACCCGTCCCATTCTCGCCGCCCACGACAAAGGTGTCCTGCCGAATTCCGGGTCGGTGGAATTGGCGTCAATTTCGTTTCTGTCGAGGAGTAACGCAACTACACCATCATGTCCATTGTCAATGGCGCACCATAGAGGAGTCTGTCTATACTCGGAATCCCTGGCATTCACATTGACGCCGTCCAAGGTCAACAGCAACCTCACCGCATCTTCGTGCCCATTCTTGGCAGCCCACCACAGAGGCGTTTGCCCGAAGCTGTTGGAATCAATGCCACTATATCCGCGGCCAAGTAGGGTTTTGATGATATCTGTGAGGCCAAAGTAGGCAGCAAGGTGCATGCCAGTCTGAGACCCTGGCACCACCTGACTGTACCCTGCGAAGCCTCTCAAACTCATCAACACCTGACTCGCCGCTGCGACTTTAGACTCGTCTTCCAGAAGGTCAAGGATGAGCTCCTCCGAGTCCTCTGAGCATTTGCGGGCGTGGTGTCCCCAATTCCGTGCTGCATAATCGTACAAGGAGTTCTCGTGAAGCCGATTCTCAAAGTCTTCGTCGGTCTGACTGGGGCCTGTTTCGAAAGTCTCAAAGGAGAGGTATGTGGCACAAACTGTGGTGATATTCTTCGTTGCATCAGGAAACCAATGGCTCCAATTCCTGTCAAAGTACTCCTGTGTCGTGTAATGGACCAAACGGACAGTGTCACTTAGGGTGTCCACGGTCACCAATCCTGCACACACAGAGACAATGTCTTCTATATCGGGGATGTTCTCCTCGTCTAATCCTGCCGACTCCATCTCAACGGCAAGGGCATGTTGCAGCTCAGACGTTGTGAGGTGTCTTCTGGCACAGGAGATCCAGGAGAGGACCTGGCTGGCAAGTTCCCGGGAATCTGCGACGTGACCATTGATCCTATACATGGCTTCGTTGTAAGCATGATCATATCCCTTATGCTCTTCAACTTCCAGTATTTTGTTCAAGGAGATACGGATTGCCTTAGGCGATTTCTTCCCGATCAACGAGTCCATATAGAGCTTGGCGAGGAGGAACCTTGGGAGCGAGTCAGTATCACCTAGTTTGTGAAGGGGCAGAGACGGAGTTTACATTCCATGGACAGCCTGTGTGATCTTGTCCTTGATCTCTTTCTGCAGTTCGACGTTGCGTGCAACAAAGCCTGGTAGTCGCGATATGTTGCCTTCCATATATCTCTGTACGTCGTGCTTTGTTGCCCGAATTTCGAGCGTCGGGCTTCCATCAAACGCTCGCTCAATGTTTGGTATGAAGCGCGAGGTTGCAAATACATTGGCTTCTGCTTTGGTCTGGAGTTGAGACAGCGCCGATAGGAACTTCATCCTGTCGCTGTCTGAAGCCTGGCAACATTCGTCCAGCGCATCGACCACGATGTAAGTTTTTGAAAAATCGCCAACGGTGTATTGCAAGACACTGAAGACTTCTTCAAAGGTAGGACGAGCTCGCTTGTATCGGTAGCTCGACCAAAGCTCATGGACTTCGTCTGGTACAGATCGCTGCTTTTGAACCAGCTGTCTTAGCATGCTGAGAAGAAGGTCGATCGGTTGTTGCTCGTGTTGCTGCCGGAAATTGCAGTAGACATAGGCAATGCCCACGGTATAGTCGGGATCGTACTTGTTACAGAGGTGGTCGACGACAATGGCAGTGATCATGGTCTTCCCGGCTCCTGGCATTCCGGGACAGAAGAGGGTCTCGCCGCTTCCATCAGCCCAGAGACTGAACTGCTTGGATTCGATCAGCCACTCTCCAGTGCCTTTTTGTCGTCTGCTGATGAAGTCACTCTGTGCTTTGGAGTATTCCAGCGCTGCCAGCCAGTCTATCACTTCTCGTCGCTCTTGTTCGTCCTGGCCCTGGTTGAGACGCTGGACCCCTTCCTTGACGGCCATGGTATCGGCGCGGATTATTTTGGTGTCATCATGAATCTGCTTAGACAGCGAAAGATGGTCGTTTTCCACCGCCAGCATCAAGAGCGACTTTTGTCTATCGATGGCTTTGACCAAGTCCTCGACTGCAGTCTGCTTGAGAGGCCATAACAGGCTCTTTCCGAGCCCTTTCAGACCCCCCTTTGGCGCCGCCTTCTCGAGTTGTACGTTGAGAGAAGTAAGGGAATGCTGAAGCTGCTCGAGGGGCCCCCACTTGGTGTTCATGGAGCGTATGGTTGACGACCAATCTTCGCCTCCTTCTTCTGCGTCTTGGACGATTTCCCAAAAGGTGCGGAGAACTCCTTCGGTGGATCTGACTTCTGCTTTGAGGCGAGCGCATTCTTTGGGACCCTCGCGCACCTGGTTGAGATACTTGACGGTTTTGGCGCAAAGCTCCATGACGGCGAGGACGTTTGCGATAACGCTGAGCGGATCCATGGCTTCAGCGGCACGGAGGGCGGGAGCGTAACGGACCTCGCTCCGAAAAGGCGCTTTCACTCACTCGAAGAAGATGTTGTAGCGACGCTTTGGTGTTTCGTTTGGGCGCTTAAGGTGACTAGAAAGGCGGGTAAATTGGATAAAAGGAACCAAGCAAGCAGATCGTGGTTGGTTGTAACTATTAAATGCAGGGTGGAGAGAGGCAGCGAGTTGGGCGTATTTTCTCTCGAGGAGAAGATGTAGTCGATTTGGTGTCATGAGACTTTCTCTGGGCCATTCGGCTCGGCTAGGGCTGTGCCAGGTCTCTGCATATATAACGTTACAGGAGAAAAGCGGCCGGGGAACCATCGCATTTGCGGCGAGGATGTCTGGCGCAGCCTCAACTTGAAGTGAAGCCACCAGTAGAAATGCAGCTTCAACGGGGGAAGCAGACAGGCGAATGCTACAGGGCTCCGTCGCTCACACCCACCACTTCGCCCTGTTTTGGGCCAAGGACCTGCAGCATGCGTCGTCCACAATCATGCAGCCGCCTAAGTTGGGCATTTTCTGGCCCCCAACCGAGAAGGGAGACATGGGCGCCAAATGAGACAGATAACTGTCTGAGTGTGGCCGGGTCAAGTTAGCTGATAAGACAACAGAGGTAGCATGTTGTGAGATGTAGAAGGCATCTTTTTTGTTGTTGTGTGGATTGATTGAGTTGTTGCGAGTTGGGAAACTGGATCCCCTTCAATTCCTTCCTCGCAATTAATCCAACTGCTACGTCTTATCCCAGGCTCCACGTGACGTACGCATATGCAGTCAGGCCAACGAATGCAGAGGAGCGAGTCTGACTATTCCTATATCAGCAAAGGTGTTTCTGCCTCGTCGTATGCCATCATTTCTGCCTTTCATCCCCCGCGGATACATTTCGTGGCTTACTCACCGTCCAACCAGCTTCCACAACCACCTCTCTACAGCCCTATAAAGGCGGCGCTTTCAGCAACTATTTTAGTCACGGTGCACTTCATTCAATCCTCAGGCGAACATTCAGTTTGCATAATTCCTTGTTCCTTGCATACAAAGTACACTTCTCCTGTCCTCCTGTCCTCAACCCCTTACGATGGGAAGTAGTCAACAACCTTCAGCGTATTGCACGGTTCGTAAATGAGGCTTGCTGGTCACATGTTCAGCTCATTGACTTGTTACCTAGCTCCTGACGAATGATGGCTATGTTCCCGGTAAATATTCGTGGGGTTGAAACTCCTTCAATCCAAGTCCTAACGCCAAGACAGCTGCCCTAGTCCTAGCAAAGTCGCTGAGGAACACCGACACCACCCTTCCCCTCGTTGTTCTCGTTGTCCCCGGTACTGTTTCCGATGAGTCGAGGAAGAAGCTGCAGGTCCTGTACGACGACATCATCGAAGTGCCCGCCATCTCGGGCATCTCCAACAACAACTTGATGACCATTGGCCGGCCCGACTTGCACCTGACACTCACCAAGCTGAACCTCTGGTCCCTTGCACAATATGAGCGTGTCTTGTACCTAGATGCTGACACGCTCGTTATCGCCAACTTGGACCACCTGTTCTCGCTGCCCAAGTCCATCGAATTTGCGGCCTCTCCAGAACTCGGTTTCCCGGACTGCTTCAACAGTGGCATGATGCTCCTTGTCCCCAACGATAAGCGTTTTGCTGAGCTCAAGCAATTGGCCACCGAAATCGAGTCCTTCGATGGAGGTGACCAGGGCCTCCTGAATGTCTATTTTGGGGACGGCACACTTGGCCAGCCCCCAACCGCCGACAGCCAGCCACACCCTTGGTATAGACTTAGTTTCACCTACAACATGGAGATGCACCAAGTGTATCGCATGTACATACCCGCCGTCCTTCGTTATCGCGCCCAGCACAAGGTCCTGCATTTCATTGGAAAGGACAAGCCGTGGCATTTCGTCGACGGCAAGGTAGATCGGCCAAAGGACGCCCCTGGGTACTTCCACTTCTACGCTGACATGGTCGAGAAGTGGTGGGCAGTGCGGCGCGAGGTGGACGCGATGGAGCTGCTGACCTGATAGACGCAAGACATGATTCATACATTAGACTTAAGGTAGATGGATATAATGCGATGATGATATTCAATTCTATGAGCGAATGAATGCAAATGTTAATGTACTTTTCTAACAGTGACTCGTCTTCCAAGCTTAAGAGTACCTCGCTATTGCGTGGGAAACGCCATACGTGACATCCTCTGAATCACCTTATCAGAAAACATATCCTGAACCAGAGTATCAAGGCAACTCAATGCTCCAGCGGATGCCGCTGCTTTGGCTTTTGATAATGGTTGGGACTTTGGCTTGGGTGGTGCAATCCGTCCTCGCTCCGACTCGTACAGTCTCCTGACTCGACCGGGCTCTTCGTACTCAAAGCACCCTTCTAGATTCCTGGAAGTTTGAGCCTTCCAAAGCACGTCCGAGGGAGAATTTTCCGGCCCAAGATCGATCCAGACACGAAGTGTCATCTTCCCGGGGCGTGCTTGCACAGAGAAGTCTGTCGGACAGAGAGGGCAATAGCCGCGGACCTCGTCGCCTTTCGCTTTAAATGCTGACAGCATCGTTTTCCAAAAGTAGTACTCTGGCTGCAACGGATGGCTCACCGTCTCCCTCTGTAACCGCTGGCTGTATTGACCCAACAAAAGTTGATGCTCGCAAATTTTCCAACGCCGCAAGAAACCGGCCTTGAGCTTGGAGCCAAACTTCACTGTGAAATAGCTTGTCGAGTGTATAAGAAATCTTTCCTTCACGATCTTAGGAACGTATGAAAGCTTGCCGATGACCCCGTCCTCGGGGCTAGAAGCCAGCATTTTAAGGCCCTTGCGAGTAGCCAAAACAGTGTTGAGCCAATGCATCTGGCCGCAGTCCATTTCATTGATGCGTGCATACTTCAGGGCCAGCTGTATGTGGTGCTGAGCGTATTGAGCCTTTCCTAGCTTATAGAGATGAAGTAGTGGCCCTCTAGGACAGAAACAGTCGAGGATATTATCTGGTGCTGGTTTCAGAAATGGCCTGTTGTGAAGCTTGAGGCACTGCTCACACGCCCACTGGTCTGGCTTGTTGCGAGCGAGACAAGTAAGAAAGTCATAAGTCTCTCCTTCACTGAGTTTTTCGCTGAGTTTCCGTTCGGGGGGAAGGATGCAACCGAAGAAGGACCGCAGCGAGCGGCATGTCTGGGATAAGAGGATCTGGCTGTGAGGAGGGAGGTATCTTGTGATGGCGACTGTCAAGCTGGGGTCCAGAGAAACGAGGGGGCAATCGAAATTGGGTATTCGAGTCTTTAGGCGTCTTCGTATCCGCAGGTCTGCTTTTATCTTGGCAACAATGTGTTTCGCTTTCTTTTCCGAGGGTGCCATGATGGCTTGGTGCGGACGATAGGCCGGCAGGTATTGTGTTGTTAGAACAGGGCGAATGTGCGATTGAGGGGGAAATGAAGATGAGGGACCTACCCACAGCCTAAATACTGAATCCATGAAAAGGAGCCAACAAGATTGATTTGGAGCCATGTGGCTTGAAAGGTTTCGTTGAATAGATACGCGACGTTAGAAACCTTCAACAACGTCTCAGGCACTCCCAGCCGGGTGATGCCGGGAGCTCGAGCTGGAAGAAGGGCAAGATACTTTCCACCCTTTAACAACTCTTCCTCGAAAAGTTAGAGGAGTGGACAGAAAGACAACCCGGGCCATGCTGGCTGAGAATAGAATCATCTCAGTGCGAAAACCGAAATGTTCACTAGAGATGCGAGTCCAAGGCGCTACAACAATAGATCCGGGAGTGATTTATCCAATTCTAGTGCAACAACTATCGTTGTCCTATCTCTATCGAAGAAATTCACACTCACAATTACAATACAAAAGAACATCGAATTGCAGTTGCCCAGGTCGGTAGGTAAAGAAGAGTCGACTCCGCACCTGGGATCGAAGCACACGATCAGAAAGGAAGAGGATAACGTAATAGGGGGGGTTTCATTAGAGTTGGTAGGGCTGAGAGTTATCAGCCTCGAACCAATTGGATTATAGCTTAATGTGAGTTGAACTTAGCTTTGGCACCTCCGTACTTTACGGATTGACATAGACGAATCATGATTGGATCCATTTGCATCTATCCTTCAGATGTTTCATGATTCATGTCCCTTCTCCACTTATCGCCCTCGGATGAGACCGATTAAAAAGATACGTACCGATCCACCGCGCACGTGTTTTCGTGTTGTCGTCGCTCCAGTCAGCACCTCCTTCAGACGCGAGGCACCAGCCGCGAAGCCTCGACCAGCCAAGCACTCCGGACCGACAGTCAGTTTTTGGTGTCTAAACTCGGATCCCTTCACTGCGAGTTGCACCATTCAAATGGCTTTGGCTTCCCCATCTGGCTGGACATCATCGCTCTCGTCGCGCCATGGAAGACTCGGAATGTGCCAACCCCCGGCTCCTCGGCTGGGTGAAGGAGTGGCTGGATGTAGCCCGCGAAAGGAATTCCAAAGGAGTAACAACTTACAAGCACGCCTACGACTCGCTCAAAGCATGTCCCATTACATTCGAGCACCCGTCTCAGCTGCAGCAATTGAAGGGGTTTGGTCCTAAACTTTGCGAACGCCTTGAAGACCAGTTGAAAAAACACTGTCAGCAGAATGGACTTCCCATGCCAGAGCACCCCCAGCGTCGCAAGGCCGCTGGGAGAGGCCAAGACGGTGAAGAAGCTGGAACCTCTTCAAAGACAAAGAAGACACGGAAACCCAAAGCCTACGTACCCTCGTTTCGATCTGGCGCCTATGCTCTCGTTATCGGGCTCTCGACACAGGACGAAGATGCATCTGTCGGCATGACTAAATCCGAACTTATCGAGGTCTGCCAACCCCACTGCGACTCATCCTTCTCGGCTCCCAGTGACCCAACCAAGTTTTACACGGCTTGGAATTCTATGAAGACGTTAGTGCAAAAAGAATTTGTGTACGAGCGTGGAAGACCGTTGAAGCGGTACGCTCTGACGGACGAAGGATGGGAAGTGGCGAAACGCATTAAAGAGACAGCTCAGTGGCAAGCGGAAAATCAAGATGATGAGAATGAAGGACAGTCCTCAAGACTCCCGTCCAATGCTGCGTTGACAAGACCCCAGCCCGCACAGAGGGCCCCGTCAGTCGAATGTGCGGAGCCGGGCCAAGCTCCAGCAACATCCTATCAAGATCTGGTATCAGATGGGCCGATGATAGAAGACGACAACGGGCTACCGACCTTTTCTCCAATTCAATTGTCCCCAGGCTCTTTCTCGATCCATCTCGTACTCGATGTTCGAGAAGTCAGGGCCAAGACTGATCGAGACTACATGCAGGAGGAACTTACGAAGCAAGGGGTCAAGCCCATCATGAGAAGCTTGGAGCTAGGCGACGTCCAATGGATTGCCAAGTGTCATGATTCGGCATTGCTTTCTAGACACGGGGCTGAAGGCGACGAGATTGTGTTGGATTGGATCGTCGAACGCAAGCGCTTAGACGATCTAGTTGGCAGTATCAAGGACGGTCGCTTCCATGAACAAAAGTTCCGTCTGAAGCGCTCGGGGGTGAAAAAGGTCATATACATCATTGAGGAGATTACCATGGATCCGGCATCCATCGATAGATATAAGGAGGCTATCGAGTCGGCCATCGCTTCTATGCAGGTTGTCAATGGATACTTTGTCAAGAAGACTCCAAAGATGGATGACACTATCAAATATCTCGCTCGAATGACAGCGATGCTGAAGCGAACATACGAACAACAGACATTACACGTTATTCCGACAAATGTTCTCACGGCTCAGAACTATCTCCCACTCCTCGCCCATCTCCGCGAAAAGCAGCCCGGGACTGGATTCTACATCACCTATCCAGCGTTTTCGTCCTTGGCATCCAAGTCAGGGAGCATGACTCTCAGGGATTTGTTCCTCAAAATGCTAATGGCGACAAAAGGAGTGACTGGTGAAAAGGCGCTTGAGATTCAGAAGAGGTGGAAGACGCCATACAACTTCGTCAAAGCATACGAGGAGTGTGGACCAGGGCAACAGGGCACCAAGCGGAAGCAGGACCTGGTTTTCAGCCAGACAAGCCACCTGGTAGGGCGAAAGAAGATAACCAAAGCTCTAAGTCTAAAGATTGCAGAAGTGTGGGGGAATGTATGAACACGGCGATGAAGAGGGCGATGAGACATGATACCCATGATGAAATGAAAACCTATATTACCCAACTACGCTTCTTATTTTTTCAAATTTGGGACTGCGCAATGATCCTCTCAACCATCTTCTCCAGGAGAGGGATCGAAGCACCGGCGGCATCGGCGCCAAGAATACCCGACAGGGACTTTTCGGCGTACTTGGCCATCATATCAACCTCGACATTGACCGTCTCACTCTTCTTCTTGGCCGCCACTACAACTCTCTCCTGGGTGTAGGCAATCAGCATCACCTCCCACCAACCCTCAAGGTCGTCCACCTTGGTGACGGTCAAACTCGTGCCGTCAATGGCAATGAAACCCTTGTACACGACGTAGCGCAACATGTCACGCCTCTTTGGCTGGAAGCGGAATGTCAAGGCGTTGCCGTCCTGCTCAACGGAGAGGATCTCGGCAGTGGTGTCGACGTGGCCCTGGACGAAGTGGCCGCCCATGCGAGTATCGGCGCGAACGGCGCGCTCCAGATTGACGTGGCTACCCTCGATGAGAGCTCCCAGGTTGGTGATTCGCAACGTCTCGGGGGCGACGCCGACGGTGAAGGTTCCCTGGGTGAAGTTGGTGACGGTTAGACAGACGCCGTTGACAGCAATGGAGTCGCCATCGTGACAGTCTGAGAGGAGAGCGGAACTGGAGGGAAGGGTGATGATCATCGACGTTCCACCGGTGGAGTCATTGGTGTTGAGGTTGGAAATGACTGGATAGGAGTGTAAGATGACGTCCGTGTGAGTTCGTCCTGAGAATATGAGATCTCACCTCCAATTTCTTCAACAATTCCGGTAAACATTTTGAGGGTCTGTCTCTTTGAAAATGTTAGTTGTTGAAAGTCATAGGAGAGCTCTTTAAAGCTGATATACTCGCTCAACTCACGGCAGGGGAGACGGGTCCGAGGATGAAAGAGCACCTATTCCAAACGACGTACCAAACGAAGCAAGATTCAATCTACCAGGAGTTCAATCAAGTTTGAGAGTGCCTTCTCAATCAGAAGTGAGGGTCAAGCGTTCGGTCTTTTGGTGCGATGACAAATGATGTGTCAAGACTAAGAGTCCAGCTCACCGGAGCCCCTCGGAGCTTTAAGTGCGCCGAAGTCCTTGGAATCCGGCCCCGCGTTTGTGCCCCGCAGTTGGCTCGCTCCTTATCGATAACGGCCCACCCAATTTTTTCTGTCTCCCACTTCAACACCTTCAAGCGGCGTGAAATTCAAGGCAGTTTCTTTTGCGACAGGCAGTCGGTTCTTTTTCTTCACTCAACGAACAGGTTGTCTTTTAGAATATTCGCTCAGCAAGACCATCAATCTACAAGGGGCTAATCAACTGATTCCGGGCTTCGGCTCCTCCTCAAAGTTCGACACTCTCATCTCCAACAACCCCCACTACAATACTACAGAAACCGCAATGGCGCCGTCGCGGCCTGAAAACAAAAAAGCAAAGCTCGACGTGGCTAAGCTCCTCGTCGACGCTCAAACTCAGCTCGAAGTCGGAAACCTGAACGAAGCCGCCGAAATCGCACAAAACGCCCTCGATGCCACCGGCGCAGGTGGTGACTTCGAGCTCAGCGCCCTTAACCTCTTGGGCACCATCCACGTCGAGGTTGGCGACATTGATGATGCGAGAGCTTACTTCCAGCGCGCCGTGACGCTCGACCCTGAAGGTGCCGTTGACGAGAAGGTCGGCGGTGGTCCTGAGAAGTTTCTCCTTCTTGCCCAGCTCAGCGAGGAGGGCGGACAAGACAGCGTCGGCTGGTTCGAGCGCGGCGCCGCAGCTCTGCGGAAACAGATTCAGATCCTGTCTGACCTACCATTAAAGACGCCCGAGCAGCAGACCACCCTCGACGAGAAGCAGCAGAAGCTTGGAGGCGTTCTGTGTGCTGTCGCCGAGGTCTACATGACGGACCTGTCGTGGGAAGCCGACGCCGAACAGCGCTGCGAAGCCCTCATCACCGAAGCCATGCTCATCGCTCCACAGGCCGCCGAGACGTGGCAGACGGTTGCAAATGTCCGCATTTCCCAAGAGCGCGCCGATGAGGCCCGCGCCGCCCTCAAGCGCAGTCTCGAGCTCTGGCAAGACCTGCCGCCAAACCACCCGGCCATCCCCGATTTTCCGACCCGTATCGGCCTCGCCCGACTACTCCTGGAGACCGAGTTGGAGGAGGACGCTATACACGTCCTGGAACGCCTCGTCGCCGACGATGACACTAGTGTGGAGGCTTGGTATCTCGGCGGTTGGTGCCTCTACATTACCGGCGACAAGGCCATCGCTGCCTCATCGCAGCAGCAAAACGGTGCCTCGCCCTTGCCAGACGACTGCAAGGCCATCTGGAAGACTTCGCGACAGTGGCTCACCCAGTGCCTGAAGCTGTTCCAGCTCCAAGATTACGAGGACGAGCGTTTGGGCGAGCACGCTCAGGAACTCTTGGCTAGCATCAACAAGGCCGTCGGCGAGCCTGTTGAGGGCGAGGAGGAGGAGTGGGAGGATGCTAGCGAGGACGAAGACGAGGAGATGCAAGGCTGAGCAACGATGTTTCTGGAATGATGGACACTTTGGTTGATGCGACAAAAAGAATAGGGCATTAGACGGCGTTTTGGGCAGATACATAGGTAGGCATGTCTGGAAAAAGGGATTGAAACCCCAAATATTATTTTTTAAAAAAGCCGAAATTCTAGGCACACAATGAAGGTCGATACAGGCTAAACCCTGGCCTTACATCTATCACAATAAGCTTCTCAATAGGGTTCACAATTGAAACCCCAAATATATAGTGGACATTTCGCGGGGTTCCAACCCGAGTTCTATACCCTGAGAATTTTGTTGAGCAAATAAGGCATGTCGCTCCATTACGTGTAAAGAGGGCCTTTGGCCTCTCGCCCCCGTCCCGTATCTCTTGTATCTCTTTGAAGAATGCACACAGTCATCCCTTCATTTCATGGCAGGCCTGTCGCCTACGCAGAATCCCATCAAGCCCCGAACTCCAAATAATGCGGTCGACCGGTCAGGCTCTCATGTTACCTCATGCCGCCTTGTCTCATGCCTCTACCTTCAGCTTCTCAACAGCCTCTACGGGCACATCGTCATCATCTTCGTCACCCTTGCCCGCCAGGCCTTGCTGCCAGAGCTGCTTGCCCGTCAACTTGACGGCTTCCTTGACCCTCGCCTTCTTGAGCTCGGCCAAGCGCTCCTCCTCTTCGCGCTGACGGGTCTCTGCCATCTCCTTGAGGAAGTCCTCACGCCACTTGAGGAACGTCTCGGGCGTCACAGGCGTGCCGTGGAACTTCTTGTTTTCCTCGCGCTCGGCGGCCAGGACGGCTTCCTCGTGAACCTTTGCGGCGGCGTCCTTGCGGTCCTGGACGAGCTGCTCGGCGGCTTCCTTGAGAGCGGATACGATGGTGAATACCATGGCCATGCCGAGGTTCTCCTGGATGGTGTCTTCGAGGCCGGCGAGGAGCTGGTCGCGATCATCGGCGACGCTGAAGTGCTCGTGGGCGGCGCTGTCGGCCGAGGAGAGGATGTCGAGGTGGGGGGGCTTCTCGGGGTAGTCTTCAGGGTAGCGGACTTGCAGGAGCATCGTTGGGGGTTCGCGGTCTTCCTCGTCTAGAATGTCTAGGGCGATTGATACTCTGAATTCCGTGTCGGAAATATCTACAAGATTCAGAGTCAGTTGGTCACATCGTTTCATGAAGTTGAAGCTGGGCCATTACCTGTGATCTCTTCAGGGAAGATGGATTCGAGAACCTCTCGCTCTTCAATCTGGTCTTCGCGCCCCATTTTAGATAATTCCCCTCTGAGAGGATTCGAAAACAATAATACAATATTCGTTGCTTGCTTCACTCTCTCAGTCCAGTCTCTCTTCCCAAGTCAAACCAAGACCTGACGTGAGTGCAAGTGGGGGGAGGCCCATAGCGGGGTGTCGCCGTAGTGGGATTAGCCCGGTTTGACCGCCCGGCATATTGCTACAGCAAAATTTCGGAGGCTTGGGTTGGAGCGGCAGAATGTGCTGACCGCCCAAATCTTGGCAATCTCTTTCGGTTAAGCATCATCGCCGCCTTAAGTTTTCATGTCGCGAAGAGAATTGGGGGTCGTTTTTATGCATTCAATCAATTGTGGGGGGAAGCTCATCTATGCAATCTGTAAAAAGCCTCCTATTGGCTTATGCAACTATCGCCACCTACTGCCGAGTCTCGACCACCTTTTGTGCACCTCCGACCAGGTTGCTGGCATTCTGCCAACCAACAAACCCTGTCGGAATTGAGCCATTTCGTTCCGAACAACGTCCTCCACATCCCGAACATTTCTCGCAATTCCCGTGTCTTGTTGTTCCTTTTCTTTTCTTTTTCCGTCCATTTGTTGGGTCAATTGAGAATCATTCCAAAGGGCTCGTTGCCCGTCAAACCCTTGGCTTTCAATCGCACGGCACGCGTGTCGAGATAGCTTCGGTACTCGTGTTTGGGCATCGTTTTCGCTCCGTCAGCCCAGATGTTGTGCTTCACGGCCTCCCAGATGCGCAGTTGCTCGATGAATGTGTCTCGAGGCCGAACCACGTTGCGCCTCTGTCTGACTTGGGAGTAGATGGAGTCGAGCCCTTCGTTGCGTTTGCGCATGAGATAGGCTATGGCGACGGTGGCCGAGCGGGAGATGCCTAGTCGACAATGGATCAAGACATTGGGTTCGCGTGGTGTCTCTGCGCCTTGTTGGAGGACTATGTCTTGGTCCAGTTCGTCCATGGGCGTTGACGCCGTGGACGTTGTGGTCGATGACAGTTGGAGAGGCTCATGTCTACTCAATTGCACATCGATGAAGTCGCAAATCTTGTCCAAGAGAACGAGGATATCCATGGTGGAATTGTCCAGGCAAGGCACATAAAGATGGCACGCCTTGGGGATGATTGCTCTATACTCGGGGTGGTTCCATCTTTCGTAGCCGCCGTCCAGAAGGGACACGACGGCCGTGATGTTATTTTCTCGAAGAACTTGGCGCTTCAGCGAGCTCTTGACGTTCCCAACAAAGAGGTTGGGCGCGATCTGGTTGATGGACGGGTCCATGCAAGACATGGTAAAGTAGGTCTCCATGGTGAGAGGCATTGTGACTCTGAGAGGAGAGTTTGGCCTTGCTGAAGTCGCTCTGTGCAATTGGGGGATCACGAAAACCATTCTTCTATGGCAAGTCCGGGATCGGCAAGGCATGTCAACAACGCATATTGGCCGCTCACGTGCAATGATTTATGCCGGGTGGCGTCCTGCATGTCTCTGGGGTGACCGCTGTTGAACGCTGTCCTTCTGTCTTACAAGAGGACGAGGAATGATGCCGATGAATGGGTTGATGTTGTCGTGTACGTGTGTATGTATGTGTGTTTGCTATGTGTCAATGGCACGAGGGGCGTCTGGCCATGCTGAGTGCATCTGATCTGATGAGGGAGCCCATATAACAAGTACATATTGCTGCATTACGGGATCCTGCATGTTATGCTTGCTGAGCCCATTATTAGTCGGGCAAAACACCGAGTGGGTTCACATATGCGCAAGGTAACCTGCATAATAAGGTGATACAAATCATCATCAGTTTGCGGCTTAGGGCTGTTGACAGGCTTCCAGATGGAACAACATGGTCAAAGGCGTGAGTCGCGTGTCAAGAACCTCGTATTGCTGTCTCCCCAACTAGATCAGTATTGAGCCATGGATCATCCATCAACTCTCTCGCCTTGGGCCTCTCTTCAGGCTGCCATTGGAGCATTCTCCTCATAAACCGGAGCAACATGTCCTTTTCGTGGTCGGGTATACACTGCGGAACAATATCTTCGAATCTTCTCCCGTTGCTTACATAGTCGTTGTAAAGAAATGTGCCTATTCCGAGTGAGCCCAGACTTCTTTGTGGATCAGAATGATATCAAGACTTACCGTCGTCTGAGAAGAATGGTCCGCCGTAAAAGTCGACAACAGTATTGCACAGCGTGCCCTGGGCGTTCAAGGCTTCCGGCATCCACGTCCAGTTCCGCATCTCTCTCTCTTTCCGAATAAGCGCTTCCGGCACCGGCCCAAGCGTCCCAATCATGTCGCCTATATGGCGGGCTGCACTATAAGGCTCACTGCTCTCTTGGTGGTCCCAAAACAAGGTGCGCCCAGTGAGGAGGTCCCATACTAGAATTGCATAGTTCCAGATGTCTGCGCTATACGACCAGCCCGTGCCCAGTAGGACTTCGGGCGCATGGTAACGGTCTGGTTGTATGGGGTTGATGAAGGGTCCCTGCCGAGTCCCGTCATGGGCGAGGCCAAAGTCTGCCAACTTTGGGCTCATTTTCAGTAGAGATGGTCGGTCTTTGACTTGGCCGAAATCGTTCTGGCATTGGTAAACTGAGCGGCCACGAAATGTCTTCCGTGGCAACGTCTTTGACGCTTGCCCTTGGACAAACCTCTCAAGAACCGCGTGATCTTCAAACGTCATCAGGATGTTGTCCGCCTTCAAGTCTGTTTACGGCTTAGACGGCTTTCTCAAAGGAGTGCGTATTTGTACATACCTGTGTGGATAATCTTGCACTCTGAATGAAGGTATTCCAGACCTGCCAAAATGGTCCGTAGATGACGCTTCAAGATGGGGAGACATGTTCGCGTGACTTTCCCGCTGTCGCTGAGTCGTCGCTTAAACATCCACAACGGCTCTCTCATCGGGTCGAATACCATGCAGAGATGTGAGCCTCTTCGAGTTGGAATAATGAAGTGGTCAATGGCGGTTAAGAGGGCCGGGTGAGCTTTCTGGTATGGGTTAAAGGTCTTTGCGGTTGCAATATGGTGGCATATGCCCAATTCATGCCAGGCATCATCCCCCTCATAGTTGTTCGCGTTGATCTTGATGGCCACATATTTCTTGGGCTTGGTTACTCCTTGACTGCAACCCCTTTCCAATTAGTTGTCGAACTACGATACGATGGATGCCAGTCGCTCGACTCCACTCACGCATTCGAAGTCAAGTCCAGGGCCAGCCAAACAGTTGATGAGGATCCATAACCAATCTTCGCCTTCAACTCATATCTTCCATACAGGATCTCTCCTGGGTTAGGATGGTAGTAGGTTTCCCATTGGTAGCCGGAAATGTTTTCCTCGTCAATCGGCGCTTCCAGAGGAAGAGAGTCGACTCTGGGGAATCGCGACCTATAGAGGCTTGCAAGTCTCGGCAAGATGAAGGACCTGGAAAACAACTGCACAGGACTCTGTCTCGACCTAAATTTAGAGATGCCCTCCTGATTATGAGGAGCAATGCCGACGCTCCGAGAGTAACGAATTGGTCGACACGTCGCACTTCGGAGCATGGCTCGTAGGCCGAGCAGGCGACAACTAGAAGCGGTCGCTATTAGGAGACTATTCCCGAGACGAGGTCCGAACGAAGTAAAGAAAGAGACAGAAGCAAAGCAACAACAAGAAACAGATACGAAAAGACACGAAACGGAAAAGGAAACTAAGAATTGAGAGCGGAGATATATAATACAGTCTTGTACGGATGCCATCATCAGAAATGAGACGAGATTGACCTTGGCGACGCCGGGACATTGTTCTCCGATTCCTTGAGCTTTCCATGTCGGCCCCGGGGTGAATAGTTGCCGGTTTTATTGCCGACACTATCGTCGGCTGCGGACGCGGGATGAGCTGCCAAATGTGAGGCCACTTTATGCAATATATATGTAGTTGTTTGTGGGGGCATTTGGGGGGGCAAAATCTTGCACAACTGAATTATTCTATGTGGGGGTACCTTGTTCACAAGCGCGATAGTGGAAAAGCAGCAACGGGGGCCAGGCTTATCGCTATCGCCCGCCTATCGCAAAAAAAAAGTTTCGGCAGCCTTCAACGTTTGGCGGCAGAAATTCCAATCTGCATACAACCATCACCTCACCATCCCGGCCACCAACTTCCATAGCCAACACAATGGCCACGAAAAGCGCAGCAGTTGGGACGAAGCGGAAGTCTGCGACCAGCACCAGGGGAAAGACTAACCCCAAATTCAAGAAGGCGCGCGTGGACGAGACCAAAAGTCGACGACAACCCGAGGAGGACCCCGAGGAGGATTCGTCTGATGTCTCTGACTCTGAGGATGGCGGTGCCAAATTAAACAATGAGTCTTCCAATAAGGACACCAAGAATTCCAATGGAAATGCCAATGGAAAGACTTTCGAGCGAGGTATGTTTTCCAGCCACACCACCCATGCCTTTTACACTGTTAACCATCTCCCCAGGTCAAACCTCTCGCGAATCCCATGCCAAGCAGAAGCAGCTCGCCCTAGAACGCAGAGCCGCCAAACCCCTTGCCGACGAACTTCAGCGAACAAAGAAGCTCTGGGAGCGATTGCGAAGGAAGTCCCATGTGCCCAAGGAGGAGAGACAAACCCTGGTCGACGAGCTCTTCACCATCATCACCGGCCGCGTCAAGGATTTCGTCCTCAAGCACGATGCCGTCCGCGCGGTGCAAACCGCCATCAAGTACTCGACTCCCGATCAGAGGAAGCAGATTGCTCGGGAGCTCGTGGGAACCTATGCTCAGCTTGCTGAGAGTCGATATGCCAAGTTTTTAATCGGAAAGCTCCTGGTTCAAAACGACACTGAGATTCGCGATATCATCATCCCCGAGTTTTACACCAAGGTCCGCAAGTTGATCAACCATGCCGAGGCTTCATGGATTCTCGACGACATCTACCGAGGCGCTGCGACTAAGGAGCAGAAGGCCTACCTACTGCGAGAGTGGTACGGCCCCGAGTTTGTTCTCAGAGAACTCACCAAGGACAAGGACGTGAACCCCACAGCAGACCTCAAGGCCATCTTTGAGGCGGAGCCCAGCAAGAGAGGACATATCATGAAGAGTCTGGCAGACATGATCAACTCCCTAGTCCAGAAGAAGATGACCGGTTTTACCATGCTCCACGACGCCATGCTACAATACTTTTTGAACACTCAGCCCGGAACGGAGGAGTTTACTGAGTTTGTCGAGATGATTAAGGGAGACGAAAGTGGCGATTTGCTCAAGAACATGGCTTTCACGAAGTCTGGTGCCAAGTTGACCTGCTTGCTACTCGCATACGGCTCTGCCAAGGACCGAAAGCAGATTCTAAAAACGTACAAGGGCACTTTTCTCCTCATGTCTGGCGATGCTTGCGCCTACCTTGTCATCCTTACGGCTTACGATGTTATTGACGATACCAAGCTGGCGGCCAAGGCCATCTTCCCTGAGCTCCTTGGCGAGGATGAGGAGGCCATACCCCAAAACCTTGCAGCGGCGCTCAGCAATCCTTCCGCTAGAGCGACACTTCTTTACCTTTTCGAGGGACTATCAAAGTCCGTCTTCCCCCCTAGCCACTCTTTCGACGTTGAGCTTCTTGAAGAGGTGCGCGAGATCCGCAAAACGACCAGCAAGAAGGATGAGGATGCCCGACGTAACGAGTTGATCGCCTTTCTGGCACCCAGCCTTGTCTCTGCGATTGCAGCTCAACCCTCTGACATTACGGCCACGGCATTTGGCTGCCAGCTTGTTACGGACGTTCTTCTTTCTGGTGTCAATAATGACAACTCGAAAGCGTTGGAGGCGATTGCCCAGTCGGCCGGTGGCGACCCCAAGCAGGTGTCCCAAGAGGACGACCTCACACAGCAGGTCCACATCGCGAGCACGCCCTTCGGTGGCCGTATGCTCAAGTCGCTGATCCAAGGTGGCAAATTTGACAAGGAGGCCAGCAAGATTATCCCTGTTGAGCCGCCCTTGAACTTTGCCAACACTCTGTACCCCATCATCCAGGAGCACATTCTCGAATGGGCCACTGGACCCAGCTCTTGGGTGGTTGTTGGCCTACTTGAGGCTAGCGACTTTGGCGAGGCTTCTGCGTTGAAGAAGATTCTCAAGAAGAACAAGAAGGCTCTGGAGAAGGCTGCCACGGAAGAGACGGCAGAGCAGAAGGCGGCGCGGGAAGCTCAGGAGGCCGCACCAAAGGGGAAGAAGGGCAAGAAGAAGGGCGACAAGCCTGTGGGCAATATGGGAAGCAAGCTACTTTTGGAGAAGTTGTGAGGGTATTCTAGAGCCGGCGCGGGTATAAAACGAATGGTGTGCCAGTTTCATGTCCCCGTAATGTATTAGGCGTTTTTGGGTACAGGTGTCTAAAAAGGAACAATTGACGATGTTACCTGAAGTCTCAGTCAACCAAGTTTCGTGATAATGAATGGCGGATGCTCAGGTCGTACATGTGGTGTGTTCTTCTCAACGGTGAGCAAACTGAGTTGGGAGTTGGGTGCGGACCTTTAGGGTGGGAGAGTTGGCGTGGGCGGTTGTTTGCATGTTGCAAAGTGTGACCACTGGAAACACCCGAGGATGAGCTGCGGAAGTAAGAGACCTTGCACTGATAAGGGCTGGGGGTGTTTTTACGATGGCTGCATGGAGTTTGATTAAATCATGTTGAGGCCTTGATAGTTGTTGAGGTTGTTTTGACGGAATGCAGCCTCCCAGGCATAAACTTGAGCATATATCATGGTTTACCATGGCAGTCGACTTGCTTTGCCAAGATATGTACGCTACACAATCAAGGATCATTTGCATATGCCTACCTAGGTATGCAACGTACATGACACACGACGTCACGCAAACCATTGTCGGGTTGGCTTATGGCCGATCAGCTACTTCAGCCGAGTGCTGGATTTGATATACTCCGCCGAGAGGAGGCCGACGTACGGTCCGCGCAAACTGCCCGTCAATATTGTTGTCATATTTCTTTCCGGAAGCATCGAGATCACACAATCTGCTTCGGAATATGTTGCTGTTCTGAAGCTGGAGCATACATGGCATCTGGGGGACGAGGAGCGAGACAGGGCCGAAGGCAAATGATTCCTAGCAACGATATTGTCTACTCGTGTAACGTGATCTGCAGAGATTAGGTATTGAACCGATGTTGCTCTTTACTTGAAGGAGGTGTGATGTTTGCGTTTCAGAATGTGCCAGACGCAAATGGATGAAGGAAGAGTTGCGGCTATCGATACGACTTGGGCTCAATACCCAGCCAGACAAGAAGGTATCTACCCATCCTCTTAGCGATTTTGAATGAGAATGAATCAGAGTGAATGGAGATAGACGTGCACAAATAAACACTGGGCTGAGAAAATAGCCATTCAGATGACGGCAGGTGCCCGCCAAACGGCAAGTGGAAGTGACGGCCCTTGGCAACTGTCCTGCCAATGAGTCCCCTCCTGTTGATTAGTTTCTATTGTGATGCACTGCAATTCGCCCAACTTCCTCAACTCCATATCACTTGGGTTTCTCCCGCACAATCTTCTCCCTCTTCCCGTTTCCCGCCCTCTGCCCTCTCTACCCATCATCACTCCCCCTCTCGCTCACGCCGACGCCTCCAGCACTACGCTTCTCTCCCATCCTTTTCTCTCCTTCTCGTCTGGGTTACTCGTCGCCCCAGACGTCGTGTCCCTCTGGATGCAGCCATGCGAGGGGATTCCCGCTCAGCAACCCCGTCACCTGAAATTCCAGAGATTCCCTTGGAGACCGTCTCCCGCGGCTCCGAGCCTGGCCCGGACTTAGATTGCGAACCTGGTTTCTTGGCTTCCAACATCTCGGGTACCACACGGCCTCCTACCCTCTCCTGCTTCGGCTACCTAGCCCTGACTCTGTTTCCCTTGACCAGAGAACTCTGCTCACACCTGCCCTTCCTACTCCCTACTCTCGTGGTTCTCGAGTTCGTGTTGTGTTGCGGGCGTGAAGCATGCACCTAGATATTCTCCCTACAGAGGCCACCAGCTGTGAACCAGGTGAAACTTTCTACGCATGCAGCACGGGAGACTTTAGGGGATGCTGCTCCCAAGACCCATGCGAGGACGGATTTTGCAGTACTTTCTGGATCCCACCACCCGACGACATCATGACCACCTCAGAAAAAATAACCTCCAAGACTTCTGCACTCAGCACTAGCATCATTCGAAGCCGAGAGGGGGACACGCCATCGACTCTCCCATCTGACGAGTCGGATGGCGATGACTTGCCCATGTCCATACCCTCCAAGACGGACAAGGGCAAGGACGAGTCCACTGGCAAAAACGATAAACCATCAAAGACAATGACTGACTCGGGAGTTACTCACACGATTCCCAACCAGAACCCGGTCACAATCACCAAGCATACCCTCATCATCACGGACAAGTCACCAACTCCAACCCCTTCGTCCACTCTCTCGTCGTTGGACCCTTCATTGACGACGAGTACTTCTTCGCCTGAAGCTACTCTTACTGAGAGCACCGTTGCTGGAGTTTCTCCTGATGATGCCGCGAGCAGCTCACCTTCGACTGGAATGATTGCTGGAGTTTCTATCGGCGGGGCTATCGCTCTGGGAATCTGTACGTTTCTATTGATCAGATACTTTCGACGCAGCCGACGAGTAGTGGCAATATCTGAGGGAAGGTTCAGCATCGACGCCATCCGTGATAGCGACAACGGAGAGAAGAACTACCTGCAAGTCATGTCTCCCCACACCACAGGCACACAGGGCAGTGGTGACCCCTTTGCTCCTTTTGGAGGTTTGTATTCCGCCTCCCTTTGCACACTCTGTTCCAATGCTAATGTCATCTAGGCCGAGCGGACATGCCCCACGACCCTTTGCGGCCCCCTGTCGATACCTTCGAGATGGATGGCACAAGTACTGCTCCGGTAGAGCTTCCAGCTGAGACCCATAGCCGTGCTTCCATGGCACCATATTCTCAAGACGTCGTCGCGCAGCAACACCCTGTCCAGCCAACTGGCCCTGTTGACCCTCGTGCCAATCTCAATGCGTCCCTCACAGATCGTCACCAGAACACCTACGTCAACCACTGGAACCAGTATCGCAATCTCGGACCTGAGCGGTAAATGTCTGATATCAAGGGGGGGGGGTTCGTGAGGGAAGGGGTTGTGGTGAGATTTTCCGGCGTTGGGCATAGATTAATACCCTGAAATTCAAGTGTATGGCTGGCATCATTTCCTTGAGATCAATTTGGAGTGGCGGGGGGGTTTTTATGTGGCAATGGCACGGATCTAGGCTGCTGGTGAAGGTCCTAGACCATATAAACAAACAAGTTTCATTTCGTCATAAGGTCAATAGTACCAGGGATTGCCTTTTTTTCTTTCCAAGTACGGAGTGATGTTTGTCTACTCTCTCGTACCCGAACAAGTGTGTAGTTGCCTTATAGAGTCCGACCTACCATACGCCTCAAATGCAAGAATTGTCCTCAAAACTGGAAGTCAAACCGTCTTATGCCATGCCGTCTTTGAACTGTGGCCCTATTCGGGGAAAATTGAGCAATTCCAACCCGCTCCAGAAAACCAAAATCCTTTTTTTCCTCTCCCACTTTCCACAATCAAGTTGTGTCACTGAGAAGCGCGTTTACCGGTTTTGCAACTTTGAGATTTCGTCGAGAAGGTCCTGGAGATCCTCGTCCTTGATCTTTTCGGCCAGCGAAGGGATGAGCGTCTTGGCCTCGTCGGCGTTTTCGCAGCATAGAGAACCTATGAGGCAAACGTTAGAATCTCAAAGAAGAAGGTTCCCCCAAGCTCTTGTTAGGGATTATCGTTTCGTACCCAGCTGTGCACGCTCGAATTTGGCCAGGTCCTTGTGCGCGCTGAGAAGGCGTTCAACGGCCTCGACGTTTTCCTTTTGGGTGAAGCGAGCGAAATGATCCAGATAGTTAAGCGTTTGGTTCAGCATTCTACGGTACGAAGTCGTGGTCAGCGCTTTTACGTGTTTTTGGGAGACAGGAGCGTGGATGGGGGTTGGTGTTTACTCGGTCTCGTTTACGTTCTTGCGGTCGTTGCGGCGCTTGGAGACAAGGGCGTTGAGGACGAGGTGGGCTTCGGAGAGGGTGAGGGTGTCGACGTTTTGGAACTCGCCAAGGTTGAGGTTGGCGGACGCCTCCTCGTTGCCGGGAGGCGGCGGCTTGGGACGAGAGATGCGCTTGTGCTGTGGCATTTTGGGTGGGAAGAAAGAGAGAACGGTTCAACGCGTGCAAGGAGAAGAATTGACGGTGGAGAAACTGCACAGCGGTAGGAGAGAAGAAGGGAATGGGGGTTGTAAGAATGCGACGGCGGGTGGAGAGTCGATGCGACGGCGAAGATGGAGGCGAGGACAAAGGAAGAAGAAAGTGAAGGTCCCTGCATGCGTCGAAGACGAGGCTGACAGATGATAGCGAACCTTGCTTGGAGCTTGCGCGACAGGCAGGCGGTACGTACCTAAGTGCCGTCTCATTGAACTGTGCTGGTGCATTTTAGTGGGGCATCGGTTGGTTCCAGAAGGCGCCAAGGGGTCGGTACTGGACGCTGGGGGGCTCTGAAGCTGCCCGTGGAAGCTGGCTGATGAATGGAGTCGCGTGGCTGTTTGGTCCAGTCGCAAGTGGTGACTGCGACTCAAAACCCCAGCATACGGATTCAGTATTGACTTGGTACCTCAAAAAGAAACCGCCGAATGCCTGTCTGGTCTCAAAGAAACATGTAATACTTTCCTGTTTACTCGTGTTGCATTTTCCTCTCTATGAAACGGTTGCGCTGACATGTCGACCACCTAGTCTCCAGCTGTTCTCTCTCTTAAGAAACCTCAAGTGTCGTTTCATGAGCTGCGTCTCTCATCGATGGATCGGTGAGCCTCAAGGCCCAAGTAGAAACCTGACATTAGAGCGCTGATGGGCTGTCGTCACCCGTCCTCGACACAATGTAAGCATTCTCCTGCTTCATCTCCGTCTCCCGGCCGTCTCCCCTTTCCTGTTTCTGACCGTGGTGCTACCCGATAGGACCGTCTTCACACTCATCATCATCAACAAGGCCGGCGGCCTGGTCTACAACAAGAACTTCCAAGACGGCTTGAACCAGATCAGCACAAACGATTATCTCGTCCTCGCTGGTACTTTTCACGGGTAAGCCCACGCCCACCTCTTTCGCTCCGTCAACTCAAGGAAACCCACACTCACCTCCGCCAGGGTCCACGCCATCACATCACGTCTCAACCCCGTCAAGCCGCTCCCCGGCTCTACGCCCGCTGGGCACAGGCCCGAGCCGCCGTCAGGCCTTGAAGTGCTCGAAACGGAAAACTTCCGCATGCAGTGCTTCAACACGTTGACGGGCACAAAGTTCCTGCTCTTCACCGACACGACACAAGCCAATGTGGATGTCACCATCCGCCGCATCTACGACCTCTACTCCGACTACGTCATGAAGAACCCCTTCTACTCATTGGAGATGCCCATCCGGTGTGACATGTTTGACCGAAAACTCTTGTCGTATATCCGGGAGATTAATAACCGATAGAAGGATATAGTGAATTTTGTGGGAGGGCTGCCAGACCAGGAGTTGCATGGTGGGTTGCAGTATAGAGGATAACCCGTCTAATGGGGACGGGACACAGATAATACGGCTCGTAATGAATTGAACTTGGTTCGTCTAAAACCCCTGACCTGATGTCTATTGTACAGTTACTGCCGAGGCGACGATTCTATCCCCCTTTATGATGACATCGCAATTACGATGTGTCCATCTTGTCTCCGTCATCCTTCTTACCTCCCTTATCTGCGTCCTTTGACCCGCTCGGCTTGCCATCCTCCTCCTTCACGGTCTCGAGCGATGCCTTCTTGGCCTCTTCTTCCTCCTCTCGCGCCGCTTTCTCCTGCCTGGCCTTCTCCTCCTCCATACTCATACGCAGAGCGAGGGCCAGCTCCGGCTCCAGGGCGGGATCAAATCCGAACTCGAACTCCTCGTTGCCACCAGCCGCGCCGGCCCCGCTGCCTGCGCCGGCGGCCTCGCCCAGGAGAATGGGGGTGGCGATGAGCTGGTCGCTCAGCATCTTAGCGCTGGGCGGGATGACGACCAGATGGCTGCCCTCGGAAGTCTTGACGGTATCAACGAACAGTTGTAGCTTCTTCTGGGTGTTGTCGTCGTCAAGGTCGCCAAAGAGAACAAAATCGACGGTGACGTTGCCCTTCTTCATCTTCTTGGCGAGCGTAGTAAGCTCTTTGTCCGATTCCTCGACGGGTGAGCAGATGAAGACGATTATTCGTTGACGCTGCGATCGGTTCTGTCGATGCTTCAAGGCAAGCTTTGGAAAATGTCAGCTATGGTTTCGCGGGTGGGTTCAGAGCGCAACGTACAGTTGCTACTTGGATTCCCGTCTTGAGGTGGGAGGAGCCTCCGATCTTCTTCTTGGTTCGGTGCAAGCCATCGAGGATCTTGCCTTGCTCCGTGGTGAGGGTGACGAGCACCTCGGGGCCCTTGCCGCCCATGCTCATCAGGCCCACTGAAGACTCGGGGTTGCCTTGTGTGATGGTCTGGAATAGGATGCCGACAGCATCTACTTGTGAGTCGAATCGGGTCGGTTGGTAGTCGCCATTCCTGCTGCTCTCGCTGTTGTCCACGACAACCATGACCGCCTCGAGAACCATGATGATGAATTGTTTGACGATGTATTTCTATGTGAATGGAGAGCGTCGAGGTCAGACCGGGGACGAGATTGGAGTTCGTAGGGAGTTGAATCGAAGAGTGTTGGATGTCGAGTTTGGTTCTGGATGTGAAGGCTGAAGCCGATTGCGATGGAGCTTCCTTGTGTCGTAAGGCGGTTCAGCCTAGCACAGTCCAAGCTTCAAAAAGGCAGTACTGAGACTTTGATAATAGCTGAGAGGGTCTGGTAAACTTAGGTTGCGGGTACTTGCAAAGCAGGCGCACCACGCACAATGCGTCAGGGAAGCTCTGATTACCTAATGCATCCACATACTCCCGTTTGTTTACTTGGATCTGGACTCCACCACTTTGGCGCGCCTGGGGTATCTTGACATTTACACTTCCTACAATACATTTCTTCTTGTTGGAGTTTTTGGCGTCATACTCTCTGCGCTACACCTCTGAATTTTTGAACAACAAGTCTCAACCCCCTACTCACGATTCTACGCGTTTATTCTCAAAATGGCGCCCACACGAGCCACGAAGCGCAAGTCGGACGCGACTACAGACCTCCAGGTTCCCGTCAAATCTACTAGCCCTTCGACTCCCCAGCGAAGTCCGATCAGAAAGCGAAGAGGAGCGATTTCTCTACAACAGAAGCAAGCGATGATCGATAACCTGCAACTCGAGAGTACGAGAATACTGTCCCTTGAGGGAGACGTGATGCTAACGTTCCTCCCTAGTCACCGAACGCGCTCGACGACTACGCGCGCAGTACAATCTTCAGGCGCAAGGCCTCCGGTCGCGCATTGAGATTCGAATCAACAGAATTCCCATGGCACTACGAAAGATTAAGATGGGCGACCTGTTGCTGAAGTTCCAAGAGCAAGAAGAGAAGCGAGCCAACCGACCAGTCGTCCCTGCCAAGGATCATCCCACACGATCAAGACCCGCGCCGGCCGCTGGTCCTAGTGTGAAGGCAGCTGGGCGTCCGAAGAAGCGCATGAGGTTAGTTGATAAATGTGCGTCACAGTTCTTATGTTATTATACTGACACGGTCTTGCAGCGATGCAATCTCGGGAGACAAAGAGAATGAATTTGAGCATGTCGAAACCGCGAAGAAGCGCATTCGAGCTGCTGTTACTGCAGATGTCCGCCCAACACAGATTTTGTCGCCTACCTCCTCGAATTCACGTCTCAATCGCGTCCGGCCTGCCTCCCCTGTCAAGTCTGGCATTGCTCGCCCAGCTTCACCACTGAAGAGCTCCACAAATCGCTCTGCTGCGGGAAATGTTTTGTCTAATATGGTTGAAAAGGCAAAGGCCACGCGTGCTGGAGCAGCAAGAAAGGTGACGGCGGCTTCCAGCACCAGCTCGAGCTCTACCAGCACTACCGCGGCCACGCGGACTAGGAGGGCGGCTGCTCAGACAAAACCTCGTGCTCCTGCATCTCGACCAGCAACACGCAATGCTCGCAGAGTTAGCGGCCATAGCGAAACCAGCGAGGCCAGCACCGGAACCGTTGTGAAGCGGGGTGCTGCAGCCAAGGCACCACCGGCCAAGAAGGGCGTGATAAGCTCGATCAGAAAGGGCGTGACAGGCGGAACCAAGAAGGCCACCAAGGCTGCGGCCCCAGTCCCAGCGTCAACTGCTGGCACGGGCCGTGTGCTACGAAAACGGGGTTGAGGGTTAATGGTGGCAAGCTTGTGTGCGTTACTGTAATGAACGGCGTTAAAAGTGATTTGCGGCTTGGGAAGGGTCTGTCACGACTCAATTGGCAAATGGATGTGCATGGAGACCAGGAGTATATGAGAATTTGAATGTCCACTTGGCCCTCGGTCAATGTATACAAGCTATCTGCCCTCGTCTAAGGAGGAGGTGCCGCGCTACCCTTCTTCTTCTTCTTGTCCTCGACAAGCTCAATGTGATCCTCTGGAATGTCCTTGTACTTTTCAAGCAAAAACTCCTCAATCTCAGGGCTGACATCGCCCTGCACCTGAATCTCTTCTCCTCCGCCAGGAAGTCGAGTCACTGAGGATCCAGTTGCAAATTTCTTGCCGAAATCTTTCGCCACCTATAAGTCCAGTTAGCACACGCTCCCTCGCAGGACGCACGTCGTATTCTTTGAGGCCTTTAGTATTCGTACCTTCTTGAGATCCAAGCCGAAAGCCTCGAGGCCTATCACGGCAGTGACGAACTTCTTTTTGTTTCGTTCGATGCGCTTGATGGTGATCATGCTCTTGGCGAGCTTCTCAACCTGCTTGGCCTCTGCGGCCTCGGCCTTTGCAGTCTTCTTCTGGGCGTCCTTTTCGGCTCGCTTCTGGGCTGCCACGGAAAGCGAGGCCGTGGCGGCTTCTAGGGCCTCTGTGTTGCGGGTGTTACGCGTAAGTTCAAACGCATGATGTTTGAGATGGAAGAGGGGAAGGGGGTGTCGAACCTGCAGACCAGAGACGGTCGTACATCTCCTTGTTGTTCTTTTCTAGCCATTCCTGGCATTTCTTGACGGTGCCGCCATATTCGCAGTACTACTTGGCAATCGTTAGGTATTGGGGATCGGTGCGTGGAAGTAGGAATCCCATTGGGTTCGGGGTAAAGGAAGAATCGAACCTCGGGGGGTAGGGTGCAAACTGCAAAGGCATCATCAGCACGTTGTCAATGGCGCAGATAAAAAATATCGGTGGCGACACAGGGAACAAGATGTGAGTTTCCGAAAAAGAAAAGGGACTTACCTCCACAGTATACGACACTTCGACTTTGGGGCTCACCCTCGTGTTCTACGTCTGCCATGGCTTAATGTATGTGCAGACTGTTTTGGTTTGGGAAGCTCTTTTGGATGGCGAGACGCGTGCCAGAAGGTCAACGCATGGCGGGGTAAAATTCATGGAGGGGCTCTTGCCTGCAATGCGTCGTTGGGCGTTGCCCAGCACAGCGTAGCACCGGCGCTCGGCCGGGAGCGGAACGGGCATAGTGGGGCCGTTTTTCAGCTTCCGGCCTGAGGCAGGAGATTTTGGGGGCACCTCGAAGAATGAGGTGGTTGCTGTCTGAGGCACCAACTTTGGCATGCCAGTGACTTCATTCCTTCAACCTCCGACCTTCGACGGGTGATGGCGGGGAGATGAGGTCCTCAAGTCTGGACTTGGCCATCAACGTGGCTAACCGCCAACTTTCTGCAAAACTCAGGGCATACTACTCTAATTACCAATCTCCCCCTGAGCAAAACACAGCATTCACGTTGGTTCTGCAGTATCTTGAACTGAGCTGGGGTAATCTGCACTTACCCGCCCGTTCCTCCCGCCCGCACAAACTAACTAGCTCTCGGTAACTATCGTCTCCTCATCTGATATGGCACCATCCGAAGATCTGAGAGACGACCCAACACGATCAGTGCCCATGTCGACGCGTCCCCTCGGGATCGAAACAAGCATTGACGGATAGTCGCCCGTTTCTCACCCACAACGTCATTTCCACCACTGGTTGCCTCCTCTCCATCAGCCGTTTAGGCGGTCATGACATGAGGATGGCCGCCCGACGGGGACGGCCATGGTGGGTTTGTTGCATGACATGTGTTGATTCTACACCGTTCTCATCGTCCTGTAGTCGTGCCAAGGCATGCATCTTGACCATCACTATCACAAACCAGGGCAGTTTTCGAGCGAGGAACATGTGGGAGAAGAAACATTTAGCCGCCAGACTCGGGCGCGTAACTCGAAAACGGTCGAAAACGGGAGTGGAACCCTTGTTCGCCGGGTCCAATCATGGGCGGCCAATGTTGCAGCTTTCGCGCGCGCCAGCCAGTCACTTTGCAAGTTGACCACGTCTGCCGCTGTCAGCCAAATATAGCAACCAGAAAAAGAGCATCTGGGGCTTTTGATTGGGTTGAACCTGAAATAGTCGCTCAGGAGTGGGCTGCCCTTGCAGGCCGCCTTCCCACTTCCATCCACCCTCACGCATCTCGATGCACTCCAAGCACATCTTCACACCACGCCGGCCCAACTTGGGCGCTGCAGCATTGCCATCAATGCCCATCTCACCAGTCAGGCGTCTCCCAGCCCGCCGGTGTTGTCATAGCTGGCTCTGCGCCCCAGTTTCTCGTCCCAGAAAGGCCTAGGACCGCCATGCATCGACCCACCGCGATGCGTTTCTCGCCGCTCATGGTTCTCGAGATGGACGACGGGCGCCACTTTTCGCTATGCCAGGTCCCGGATAGCCGCTTCGCTCGAGTGACTTAAGACTTGCACTTCCCCGGCCAGAAGTCTGGCCTGCTTCTCCGCATTCACTTCTGTCTCCAGCATTTATTGCTGTATCATTTTGCATTTTCTCCTTCTCAGTAGAGACAGCTTCGTTGACCGAGGCATTTCTGTCGTTTAACACGCACAATATACCCCGACGCCGGTCGTCAGCCTTTACCATTGCAGCTAATACCTTTCTCTGTCATCGTTGCGTCGAGTTACCTCACACAAGGTCAGATATTCAGCAATAACTGGCGTTCGCAACAATGGCGGAAACACTTCGTGCAACCACATACAACCCCCAGGAGTCTTCGCAGGTCCGAAGACGCCGGGGTCTTAATCCGATAATCGAGGAGGAAAACGAAGATGGCACGGCGCTCAACAAGCCCTACTCAATCCGGGACCGACGCGCAGATTTGAAGATCGAGGCTTGGTTGTCTCCCATGAGCGACCACTTCCCAACTCCCAGAGGAATCCACTACATGGCCGCCCCGGTGCTTCCCTCATCACCATCTACCGAGTCTGCCTACACTTCCCCCGCGACTTCCAGCAACCCCTGGAACCGTGCCAGCATCACCACTGATGCCACCGAGTTCGAGGATATCTACGATGTGACGGATGACGACGATATCGACGAGTTGGTCAAGATGCCCAAGCGCAAGTCATCAGTGAGGTCGAGGCCGACCTCGCGCCAGCAGCCGACTCCCCTCGTCATCCCCGCGTCCCGCGAAGGTTCTGCCGCCGAAGAGACGACATGGTCTGCCGTTGATGAGTTAAAGAAGATCGTTTCTCCGGTACCTCTGACTCCATCCGTCAAGTTGACCATGTCTCCCGCCCAGGTGGACTTCATGGACCAGCAGCAGGCCATCGAGGTCCCTACCATTTCAGCCCCTCCATCGCTCGACGGCAGCTTGAGCTCTGAGCAGCTCGCTCTCATGAGTGCCCCTCCAACTCCCGCTATTGGAGACGATGAGATCAACAACGACGAGGTCTGGGCCGGTGTTCGACTTCAGCCCGGTGCTCTTGCGACACTCCAGTCCTTGTCATCTACCACTAGCAGCGATGTTGACCCTCATGAGCATCCCGCTCGCGTCCTCGAGATGCATCAGCCCCTCCCCCAATCGCAACCCATTACTGAGATGCAACAATCCCTACGACTCTTCACCAGCTTCCAGCCGCAGGCCGTTCAGAACGGACCCGTCTCTCAGCACCGCCAGTCGCTCGCCGACTTGACCAGCCTCGACATTCCTTCCCCGGGCGGTTTCTTCTCCGGTCTCTCTCCCCGAGCCCGAAACACCTGGAACCCCCCGAGCGCAACCGCCGAGGACGTAGCACCTCCCACTTCTACGACTGCTGAGCAGTTCTACAAGTGCCCCTGGAACGTGGACGCCTCTGCCGCCCCCAAGAACAAGGATACCGCCGAGGATTTCTACAGAACCGCCAAGTTCACGCCCGCTCCCATCACCTCGCAGGTCGTTGAGCATGTCATTGAGTACAACGATGAACTCGATGAAGATGACCAGCCCACTGCTATCCCCATCACTGCCCGTCACATTCCCCAGGAAGCTGTTGCTTCTCCCGTCGAAGAAGCCCCGGTCGAGATTGTCAACAACTACGATGCGACCTCCGCTCGCAAGCAGCAGGAGGAGGCCCTCTCCAACCTCGACCGCACTGAGATGTGGCTTATGGCTCAGCGAGCCTACCTCCCCGGCATTGAGGCCGACGTTTCCGAGGACGAAGGCTTGGACACCATTGCCGAAGTCGCCAAAGAAGTTGAAGAGGAGGTCAAGAAGCCCGAGCCCGAACCCGAGCAGGCCCTTGTCACTCGAAAGAAGACTGTTCGCTTCACCACCCTTCCCGTCACCTCTGACGAGCCCAAGCGCCTTCCCTCCATCTACGCTCGCCAGGAGTCCGCCTACTACCGCGCATTCCAAGACTACATCATCCGCACTCAGCGCCAGGATGTCTTTGTTCACCAGCTCGCCCGCTTTGAGGCCCTTCAAGCCCAGCGAGTTTCCCTCCGCGAGTCCCACCGCAACCAGCTTCTCGGCAAGTACCAGCTCAGCGTCGTTCCCCAGTCTGCCAAGAAGCGCATGAGCGCCAACGTTGCTCGCGATGACAACACCCTGGTCGACGATCTCGAGAAGCTGCGTCATGAGAAGGAGGCCGAGGCCATGAACCAGATGACCGCCTCCGCCTGGCAAGTTGCCGCCATGAAGATGCTCAACGGTGGCCGCCTGATTTCCGCCCCTGTCACCAAGCGTCTCGCTCGCCTCTCCCGCATGGCTCCTGGCAAGGATGGTATGACCCGCGATCGAGCTCGCATCCTGGATCTTGGTGGCCAAGCTACTTGCGACTGGGCGTGGCACTGTGCCCTCCAGTTCCCCAACACCAAGGTTTACACTGTCACCACCAAGGCCATCCGCCAACTCTCCAACTCCAACATCCGTGGCCCCCCAACCACCGCCAGGTTGCTGTCGAGAGCTTGACCCGCCTCCCCTTCTCGGACAACCAGTTCGACCTCATCTCTGCCCGAGAGCTTCACAGCATCCTCAAGTTGTTCGGCGAGAACGGTGAGGACGAGTGGGAGAGCTGCCTGAAGGAGTGCATGCGAGTTCTCAAGCCCGGTGGCTTCCTCGAGTTCTCGCTCCTCGATGCCGATATCATGAACGCTGGCCCTGTCGGCCTTGCCAAGAGCGTCGAGTTTGGCTTCACCCTCAAGACCCTTGGCTACGATGCCAACCCAAGCAAGCTCTTCTTGGGTCGTCTCGCCCGCGCCGGCTTCCAGGACGTCCGCCGCGCCTGGATGGCTCTCCCCATGGGTGCCAAGTCAAACATGCACAAGCCCCCCATGCCCCCGCCAAAGGACACCCCCAGCGGCGAGCCCGTCAAGACCTGCCAGATGGACGCCATGGTTATGGGAAGCAGCGACAACATTGCCAGTGCCTGCAGCATTGTCGGTGGATGGAGCTGGGAGCGATGGTTGCTCCGATGCGAGATGGAGAAGGTTGCCGGTGAGCTCCGACTTGCCGATACCGTCACTGCTGGCGCTGCCATGAAGGAGGCCGGCAAGTGCCTCGAGGGCGTCTCTGCGGTTATTGAGGAGGGCCGCAACAAGAAGTCGTGCTTCCGCATGCTGAACGGCTATGCCATGAAGCCCCGACTTGGTACCGAGACTATCCAGATTGCTCTGGACTTTTAATTTGGGAACATTGACTCTTTCGGAGGATTTCTTTTGTCATGTGCACACAATCACTCTCACGGAATATCGTGATAATTTGATCTTTCCTTTCTACTCTTGGGGGTTTACATATGGATGAGGGCAATTGCGAATGGGATTACGAATGGATGATGTCCTCTACGTCGATGGAGGCTAGGCTGTGACGTCCTATTCAGCATGTACAGGGTCCTTGGCGGTTGGCGAACGGGGTTTGGATACCAATGTGATACTTGCAGGTCTTTGGAATAGGTGTAGAGCGCAAAATGCTTTAGCACTTGGATTTCGATGCATAGTATAGAACAAGAAGACATTGCGATTGCAATTGCTGGCTCCTATATTTTGTGACATGTCTCCCGCTTGGTGGTTGTTATTGCTCCCCTATTAAGTGCTGTATTAGTATCATCGAGTCATGTTAATCACTTATCTTGCGAACAAAACAACTCTGTCTCAACAATGGCTGTCACTTCATCCCAGGTGTGTGTGTACCTAGGTACCCAATATGTGCTGGAGTAGTGGATCACGGGGCGGGAATCGCCGGTGCTGGAAAAACTGGGGCAAAAATCATCAGCGACAGCTTCATCCAGCAGCTCCATTGCCATCTTTGACGTTCCTACGACCGACAAATCCATCCCTCCCGGCATCTCGGATCGACCACAACCACTACACGATCACAAAACTATCCTACTATGTCGCAGAACAACTGGCAGGAGGAGGCTATGCGACGTCTGCGCCAGATGCAGCAGACCCGAGGTGGAGGTGGTCGCGGCCCTCAGATGCCCCGAGGAGGAAGTGGTATGCTCGTAGGCGGCATGCTCTTGGCTGGCGGTGCATACTTGTTGTCCAACTCTCTCTTCAACGTCGATGGTGGTCACCGTGCCATCAAGTATCGAAGGATAAATGGTGTCAGCAAGGAGATCTACGCCGAAGGTAACGAGCCCCTCGGACGGACCGGCAACGCACGCTTGTGAAGGGATTGCGACTAACGGAAGGGTTTTAGGAACACACATCAACATCCCCTGGTTCGAGACTCCGATTGTCTACGATGTGCGAGCAAAGCCGCGCAACGTTGCCTCGTTGACGGGCACCAAGGATCTTCAGATGGTCAACATCACCTGCCGTGTGCTCTCCCGACCTCGAGTCGATGCTCTTCCTCAGATCTACCGAACCCTCGGTGCGGATTACGATGAGCGAGTCCTGCCCTCAATCGTCAACGAGGTTTTGAAGAGCGTTGTTGCCCAGTTCAACGCTAGCCAGCTGATTACCCAGCGAGAGATGGTTGCCAGGCTCGTGCGAGAGAACCTCTCTCGACGAGCTGCGCGCTTCAACATCCTCCTCGACGATGTGTCTCTGACTGTACGAAGCCCATGTTGTATTCTAATCCGACTTCATCGCTGACAAATCACAATAGCACCTCGCCTTCTCTCCCGAATTCACTGCCGCCGTCGAGGCCAAGCAGGTTGCCCAGCAGGACGCCCAGCGAGCCGCATTCGTCGTTGACAAGGCACGTCAGGAGAAACAGGCCATGGTCGTCAAGGCACAGGGTGAGGCGCGATCTGCCGAGCTGATTGGAGAGGCCATCAAGAAGAACAAGGCGTACGTGGAGCTCAAGAAGATTGAGAACGCCCGACAGATTGCGCAGCAGCTCCAGGAATCTGGCTCCAAGAATAGGCTGCTGCTCGACTCTGAGGGTCTGGGTTTGAACGTCTTTGAGGACAAGACCGACAACTAATCTTTGGCGTTTGAAATGGAACGAAAAGAGAGGCAAAGAGAGAGGATTTAAAGAATATCCCGGGGGAAGGGCGTGATGGGGCTTATTGCAACTCTCCACTGTATGTCTACCGAAGACGGAATGTATTATAAGAACAAGAGGTAGCAACGATTGACTACCTAATTCCAACACACTTATTGAATGTGCTGGTTATTTCTGATGCTGTGTAACGGGGGATGCATCGAAGCCAAACACCTGTTCGCTTTGATACTCCCCTTGGTGATGAATAGTTTTTGAATTGATGTTTTTAGAATTCCTAAATTGAGCCTTACATGTGTAACCCGTCTATTTTACAATTATTTTTCTCGCATTCAAACAGCGAGTGTTGGTTAGGACTGCTTCCATCACGTCATGTTAGATAATTGTTAGTTCCGGCAAGGGAGTCAGCCATCAGGTAGCTGTCCCGCTTTGATGTCCAACGAACAGGCAATCAACCCCACCATCAATCAGTCAGCCAACGTTCAATCCTGGCTACTAGGCTTCTTCCCATCAGCCTTGCGCAACCAACTCTCGACTCTTCACTCATCTTGACCGCACCGGGCTCTGGTTCCCCACACAGCTCCCTCCGCCCCCTACGCAACCAGATCGAAGTCGCCGCGACACCCACGCGCACCAACCGCCACCATGTTGATCAAGTATGTTCCCACCGAGCCGACGGACCGTTAGAGCTTCGTCTGCAGCACGTACTAACTGCGGCGCCCATAGGGTCCGCACACTGACGGGCAAGGAGATCGAGCTCGATATCGAGGCCGACTACAAGGTACACGAGGAAACACCACTTCAGCCCGTCGGGCGGGGCATCGGGTATTGACCGGCATCACAGGTCTCGCAGATCAAGGAGAAGGTCGAGGAGAAGGAGGGCATCCCTCCCGTCCAGCAACGTCTGATCCACGGTGGCAAGCAAATGTGCGCTTTCTCCCTCCTTGCACCCTCCAGAAGACCACGTGAACTGACGCCTTCATTGCAGGACCGACGACAAGACCGCCGCCGAATATAACCTCGTCGCCGGCGACACCCTGCATCTCGTCCTCGCCCTCAGAGGGGGACGCTCCCTAGCATGATGCCGATGAGTTCGCAAAGATAAAACGCTCGGTTGATTCAGACGACGCAAACAGCACCGAGAAGACACACCAAGCCCGAATAAAAGAGATAGACCACTAGTGGAGCGGACAAGCGAAACTGGGGAGGCTGCTTTTGCTGCATTTCCGGGCGTTGGGCGACAAACCGAACCGAGATATTTGCCGTGTTATGACGAGGGAGCTACGGTTTCAACAGAGGTGGCTTTGATAGTCTTGGGCGAATGATGAATGAATAAAATAACTACCATGCTGGTTCGAGAGTGATGTTTGTTATTTGATGCTCTGTCAATATCTATAATATTCATGCGCGCACCTGCACTGTTGACTAGGTACTTCATACAGCCCCTCACTCGTTACAAGATGCCGTTGCGCTCCAGGTTCCGATATCCCACGCCTCTATCCATAGGTACTATGGCCCTGACCGTATTCCGCCATATCCAGGCCACTCCAGGCCAATTTCCCATATATTTCGTGACCCATATTACAACCCAAGGACTTCCCTAGTCCAAAAACAAAAATATACGCAAGATGCATCTTCCACCTCCAGAGTACGAGCATGCTCAGTACCTCTATCGCTTCTTTCGGCTCATGAAGATATTCACCGCCTTTCTCTTGCGAGACTGTGCATCCGCCGAAATAGGTGCTGAAAGCGGTGGCGGTGGTGGTGATGATGGCCCTGGGTTAGGCGCTGGAGGAGGAGACGTCTGCACACGTGGTAGACGTTGCGATGGCCTAGCTGAGTCGGAAGATGAAGCAGGTCTTGTTGAAGAGGAGGACGTTGATGAGACCGTCTGCGCCCTGGAACCGGCAGGTTTGTAATTGTTGGATAAGATTCCCGAGCGTTTGGTGGCGAGCCGTGGAGCGGAGCTTGTAGATATAGGTGCCCGACTCTTGCCAGGCGATGTACTTGACATTGCGGCTGGTCGCTTCTTTAAAAGAGAAGTGGCTGATGACTTGACAAAGGACTTGCGAGCGGGAGGTTGTCGTAGCTCTTCATCCTCATCCTCATCGTCAAACAGCTCGTTCCGGCTATCTTCATCTCCCGAGTCTGAGAGGTATGTAGCCCGCTCCTCGTATTCCTCCACTGCCGAAGCGACTGGTTTAGGAGTCGGCCTATATACGGGTTGGGAGGCCCGGCGGACGTCATTAACCATTGCCGTCGGGGCCCTTGCCGGTCTTGTCAGGGCTGCCTGTCCTCGAGTCGGTCGCGATAGGGATCCGTGGATGTTGGCGATTTCCTTGACTTCTCGCCGCACCTTCCTCATGACGCTCGCACCGGTGTTCGTCTTTGTACGGCTCCCTCTGCTGAAGGCAAATGTACCAGAGGTAGGGTCTCGCTGGCCCCATCCGCTCCTCCTGACCGCAGTGCGAGGCAGCAGTTTCTTGTCGAGATTCTTGTCGGCAATGCCGCTCATGTTGCTTTGCTTCTTAGCCATTAGGCCGTTCAGCGCATTCTTGAGCTTGTTCTCGCTCTCCTCGAGAGCCCGGTCGTGGTCTTTCTTGTACTTTTCCCAGACGCGATACCACTTCGTGGGATCGGGAGGCTTATAAGCCGTCGTCTTGAGCTCCATTGGGAAGTCGCGCTCGATGATCTTGAGCCAGACCTCGCCCGTGTCGCCCTGAATCTGAGGGGAGTTGAGTTCGATCTGACGCAGTTGGTGGGCATTGTCGATTTTGAGGAGGATCGGCCGGACGAGTTCGTAGGTGAGGAAGTCGCCGACGCTGTCGATTTCGCGATGGTTCTTGAGACAGGCCGTCAAGGCGAGCTCCATCAGGGATTTGACAGGCATCTTGGGGGTTCGACTGAAAGGAGGGAGGATATATAGATCTTTATATGATTAGGCGTGATCGACGTTGGTGCAGTGAATCGGTCTGATGGTGAGTTGAGATGTATTCGTAGCCGGTCGCTTAAAGATTAAAGATGACTGGAGTGGTCGAACTGGGTAGCCGGAGGAGCGGAGGGTGGTATAGAGATTAGGGAAAGAAAAGATTATGAGACTGGGCTGTCCATCCAGACCCTGCTCTCGGAGATCACAAGAACATTCTTTGCGTTTGGCGATCCATCGATCTCAAAAAGTGTCGAGTTCTAGATGATGTGAGGTCTTGTTCAACAGTTCGGGGCGCTATATTTATACTCGGCGCAGTTACGTAGCTGGGGTACTGGCGCTAGCCCTAAGCAGGTAAGAGATACAGATTGCGCCCCATCCGGGCTAGTGGCACTCAAGTTTGTATGGTCCGTGCGGTGGAGCGCCCTTGAGCAGCCTTTGGACGTGATGCCGACTGGCCCATTTCGTCACTGCAGCCTTGCAGCTTTCTTCTCCTCTCAAGCCAGGCCTTTGTTTGAACTCTTTATTACTATCACCCATTCCGCCTCCACACACACGCTCCCGCGATCGAAAGACATAGAAGCAGAGTTTGCGCTCGCGCCTGGTCCCCAGCGCCATAGGAATCCGCTCCGCGCGCTCGCTCTACCCCCGATCCGTCGCTATGGCCGACTTCATCAAGCCCGACCCGGAGGCATCTGGCTCTCCCGCCAATGCTGAAGAGGACGATCTGTACGAAGATGCTGGCGACCTTGAATTCTACGACAAGAATGCCCCCGGCAGTTCTCTCGAGACTCTATACCTGGCGCGCATTCCCAAGTCCATGTGGGACGCGTGGATCAAGATGACGGAGCGATTGGGCGACGACGACGAGATTCAGATTGGCACTCTGCGCACCTGGAACGAGGCCAAGCCTGACGGCAGCACCGATGTGCGCTCCATCTACTGCCCTGAATCACTGAGAAATCATCTGTCTAACCCAACGTCTTAGACCAAGCTCCGAATGCTGCTCCATCCGAACTGTCCCGAGCACCAGGCCCTGCCCCGCGAGTACGATTTGGAAGTCTCGGACGCGAACGTCAACAACCACTTCATCTTCAGCGAAGAGGATCTGCCGGGATTCAAGGCGCGCAGCAAGGCCCGGCAAGACGCAGCCAACGCCGGAATCCCAGCTTCTCTGTTGAGACAGAAGGGGGGAGCACCTGAGCGGAGCAATTTCGACCGGAGAAACCGATTTCAGCCGTATTACCGCAAGGCGGTGCCAAGTCAGTAATCAGTCGCCTGCTACTGCCTGGCCATGGGCTAACAGACAGTTGCAGAGAAAACCAAGATCTTTGGCAAGATCCATTACGATGTTCGGGTGGAACCGAGAGATGTGGCCGAGGAGGAACGTCTTCTTGGGCAGCGTCTCATGGATGCCGAGCAGTCCAAGTCGAAGCTCCAGATCATCAGTCGCAACAAAGCATCATCCATCAACCACCCAGGAACTGCGGGTGCTGTCGGTTGGGGAGGCAACTTCATCGTGAGTATTGTTGGTATGATTGTTGCATGCTTGGCCACTAATTGTCTCCAGAAAAATGCCCCTGCGGCCAAACCAAAGAAGGGCGAGGTGTTCAAGGCGGCTCGTATTCCCAAGAACCAGCTTTTGGATCTTATTTTCGAGTGTTTCCGGCAATATCAGTATTGGTCTATGAAGGCACTCCGACAAAAGCTGCAACAACCCGATACTTACTTACGTCAAGTGCTGGAAGAAATTGCAGTTTTGAACAAGAGCGGTCGATTCGCCAACCACTACTGTTTGAGCGAGGCCTACCGTGACAGAGGCGGCAACGAGTCTAAGGAGGCGGCAGCCGAGGCAGTTGATGATGGCGAGGATGATGAGGGTGAGGAGATGGAGGACGTGTTGCCCACATCGTAGTATGATAGGATACCGCACAAAGCACAAAGCACAAAGATCTAGCTAGTCTGGAGAAGGGGCAGTTTGGTGTAGTTAATGTTTGTTTTCAACATTGGTGTTTTGGGGGTTCAACGGAATCAACGGGCTAGGGTTTTTAGAGCGTGATACCCTTTTACTAGAGAATAATTAGGGACAGCCCAGACGAAGAATGTAAACGCTTAGTTGTCCTTAATGCCAGTGTTCTGCTTGATCGAGAGAAGAGGTGAATGAAGCCTCTATTTCCAGATCCACTGTGATTTCCACATTCATAATAGCTACGTAATGGTTCATGTTCCCCGCACGTCACTGATGCTCAAGCAAGCAAGTCGGAGAGTTGATGGACACTGTCACCTGCTGGTTTCTATGGAGACTCGTGTGAATCGGTGGCGGCCGTCAATCACCACATCGTCGAGCATTTATAAGGCGTCAGAGTTAAGAGTGTCTGCCCATGAGACTCGTCCCTCGCACTCATCGACTCCTTCGGGTGCTTTACTATTTCAACCTCGCAACGTCAACAACAACAACGCGTCTCTCGGCCAAGAAATACATCATGCATCTTGTCTTCGACTTTGACGGGACAATCACCCAGCAAGACACCATCGGGGTGCTCGCCAACTCGGCCATTGAGTATCAGAAGCAACACCACGATAAAGACCTGCAATCAGAATGGGACCAAGTGGTCGAGGGCTACGTAACCGACTACAGGCGCTATTCTCTCGACCATCCCATGCCCGCAGAGGAGCGCAAGTGCATCAAGGACGAGATCAGCTTCCTCTCCGGCTCTAAAGACGTGGAAGAGACCTCGCTGGAGCGAGTCGCCGCCTCCGAGGTCTTCAAGGGCATGGACGCCGACAAGCTAAAGCGCGCTGGACAAGAGGCCGTCCGGACAGGCAAAGTCAAGATCCGAGCCGGGTTCGCCGAGCTGATGGACCTCGCCAACGACAGGGGCTGGCCCGTCGGCGTCGTGTCGGTCAACTGGTCGCGGGCCTTCATCGAGGGCGCGCTGCTCCCGCACGAGCTGCGCGTCGTGGCCAACGAGCCGCACGCCGACGGGTCCATCGAGGGCCCGGAGTTCCTAGGCGGCCGGATGACCAACGGGCACGAGAAGCGGGCGGCGCTGGACCACGTAGTGGCGGACAGGGGGTGCCGGGTAGTGTACTTTGGGGACTCGACGACGGATATGGAGTGTTTGCTGCAGGGCGGCATTGTGATTTCCGATGACGAGGGGTCGTCACTGATGCGGACGCTGCGGAGGGTGGGAGAGGCGGTGCCGCATGTTGGGGAGCGGGAGGCGGGGGAGAGGTTGATGTGGGCGAGAGACTTTCGCGAGGTGCTAGAGAGCGGTGTGTTGGAGGAGGAGTAGGACGGGAGGTATGTTCTGTGAGGAACAGGTAATGAACAAGCGGTTTGTTGCAGAGTGTCTGTTCGGTTCGGTGCTGTCCTTTGTTCGGCGTGTGTCCATGGTGCAGTGTTCTATTGGGAAGTGTCCTCCTCTTCAACACAACATGAAAGAATAAGTGCTCGATACGTGAATTGATATAAGACAGCTCAAGTGCTAATATCTCAAGGAAGGCTTTCTTCCTCTAGTCTCTGTACATGCCAATCCGTCTTGACTCTCCTCGATACAGTCCAAGAGTATATAACCAACCTCACAGCTAAGCAAGCTCACAACGGCAGATTAATAAAATATACGAGATGTGTATCCATATACGCACCGTCTTCCGCTGCAACCACGAGGTCTGGGGCCGGCGAGTCAAGGCGTGCCGCGTCGCCCAGGACTTTAAACGGGGCAAAGTGTCGCAGGGCTGCCGGAACCGCAAGCCTCACGGGCTCCTGTCGCGAAGACTACAAGGCAAGTGCGAAAAGTGCAGGGATTTAGATTACACGCTGGACAAGATCAAGGTTGGCATTGCCGAGTGCAAGGCTGCTCTGCGGGAGAAGAGGTGGGTGGATGAGGGTGAGGAGGAGGAGGCTGAAGTGGAGGAGGATGAGGAGATGGAATTCATTGAGCCCAAGAAGTAGCATTGGCCGTGAACAAACGACTGTATTTGAGGGTTAGAGAATTAAGGGAATATAAAGCCATCTGAAGAACACATTGTCCTTGACTTGGGGAGGATGGGCATAGTGTTGTGCATAAGTCCTCTAGACATGTCATCTCATAGAGATATATATTCGATGCTTACGCCTGTGCCTACCATGCCTTTCTATTCTACCTCTCGTGACGATTAGACTGCTCTATTGGGGTATATTTCTACCCGTTAGTGGACAGCCTCCTATAGCCCCCTTCCTTGTGGCCAGACACTCACTCGCACAGTTTCAAACATGCCCCAGCAAATAAGACCAAGGATTCCATCAGGAATCACTCAGAGGTAGTCCTTAGGAAGGCTGGGTCCCACATCCAGTCAAATATCGTCAAAGTCGCCTGCCAGCTGTCACCACAGCTCGCCCGCCCGCCAACCAGCTTCGCTCGCCACAACTCGTCACATCCTCCCCCTCCCCAATGAGCAGTCACAGCTTTATACCCCCTGATACCAAACAATGCTTTCAACCTACGGGCGAAGCGAGAGGTGGCCACCGTGGTTGGGGCCTCGCCCGACTGGCACAACGGCCAAGGAGTTGAATACTCCGTAACCTAGTGATGCCTACACTTCTGACAGCTTCGGGCCGCCATTCGACTTGGCATGGTCGGTTCTTTTTTTGAATTTTTTGTTTTGATTTGGTGATAGGAGTCGAGGTTGAGGATTATGGATATTATTTTTGGAGGCTATATATTGCGCAGCACGTTGGCTATCACGTTGCAAAGAGCGATAGATGGATGCGTGGTGCTCGTTTCAATAGTGACTCGAACAGAGGCGTCTAGAATTGATTTGAAATTCTTACTGCCTTTAAGTCGGCTTATCCAATGGGGCAGGAGCTGCGCTGCTGGCCAGTTACCACCATCAGGGCTCCCCGCAGATTCAAACCTCGAACCGTACGTGCATGCTTGACCACATATTGGATCTTCAATCAGTTGGTTGCTTAATACAAATTCATTCAATACAATCAGATCTACATATCGAAAGCAAACATAGCTATCTACAGCAAACTAAGGACGTTGTCATCCGCGGACGAAAACGATATCAAACATCCCCCTCAACATATTCAACTGCGTATCCAAACTATCTACCAGCAATCAATCTACACACTCAAACATTGACAATCGCAGATCTCTGGTTCCCGTTCCACATCCTCGCCTCGAGCATCTGTCGTTGCCTCACACTCAGTCCACCACCAACTTCACGGCCAGCCTCCTCCTTCATGGTCGAATTGATCGTCTCCAGCTCCGCCAAATCCTCGTTGATACGAGCTTTCTCGTCGCGTCGCGCAGACAGGTAAAAGAAGTCATGCACAAAACTCGCCTCCAGCCTGCGCGGCATCCCGTCAGCCGTCCAGAAGCGCTCCTCGCTGAGCTCCTGCGACAGGTGGCGGCGGAAGTACCGGTCCTGGGCCACCCACCACGCGCGCCAGATGAAGAGGATGATCAGCGTCAGCGGGATCGCCGTCGCCCAGTACGGCCAGAAGTGCTGTCCGAACTTGGAGATGTTTCCGTTGCCGCTGGCGTTGGTCGACGTCGAGTTCGAAGAGTCGCCGTCGGGCTCGTCGGGCCCCAGCCAGTCGAACATGGACATGCCGAAGAGACTGCCGAGGAACTCGCCGGGGAGGAAGATGGCTGTGATGACGGCGAGGGCCTTCATTGACGAGCTGTCGCGGGAAGATGCGACGGCCATTCGGGCGTTGAGGATGTTGTCTTCCTGAGCCATCTTACTGTAGATCTGCAACGCATCAGTATACACGTACATACCATGCAGGTGGTTTGGGCATTGACTCACCATATCGATCTGCGCTCGACATCTAGCCTCTGACATGCGTCTATCCGTCTCAAGACCCATGCACAGCCTCAGCAATCCATCCAGATACTGTCGAATCTCGTGCCAGTGCGGCCCCAGAGAGTCTCCGTCCACATCCCCGCCGGGAACCTGGAGCTGGAGCCTCGGCGGGAGCACAGGACTCACAGGCGCCGGTCCTCGCTCGGCATCGAGGATCAGCGGGCTCAACATGCTGAGATCCTGGCCAAACTGCGGCGAGCTCCCCATGCGCTCGGCCAGCTCGTCGCCAGCCAGGATCAGGACCTTGACGGCGCGCTCCATCCAACGGATCGTGTCGAGCAGCTTGATGGTGTCCTTCAGCACCTCGTGCGCGCGCTTCATCAGCTTCGTCATGGTCATGGGGCCCCAGGTGATCTTGCCGTTCTCGTCCCTGCTCATCTGGCGTCTCAGGCGGTGCGGCGAGGGATCCTCGGCGTCGAAGCCGGCAATGTTGCTGACGTCGAACTCGAGCGAGGTGACGCTCAGGTTGTTCTCCATGACGGCTTCCTCGCAGCGCATGAACTGCACCTGCAGCAGCACGACGGGCGTGATCAGCGGGTGGGCCCAGTGCGCGCGGCACGACTCCAGGCGGTGGTCGTACTCGTCGAGGTCGTCGAGGTTGTGGCGCCGGGGCTCCCAGGACTGGCGGACGAGGATGGTGGCGGAGCGAGACTTGACGTTGTACGTCATGGAGAGGAAGTCGCAGGGCGTCTTGGGCAGCTCGGAGAAGGCGAGGATGACGCTCAGCTCGCAGCCGTCCTTGGACCAGAAGCGCGACTCGGTCGTGGTGCGGGTCGAGTACTGGAGGGTCGCGGGGTGCAGCTTCATGGCGGCGACGTCGTCGACGGTCATGCTGAGGATTTCTCGGGCGCCGTCGAGGAGTGTCCTGCGCTTGAAGCAGATGCTATGCTTGTCAGTATGAGACGCTGGCTATATCATGATGGAGAGGTACGTACACTCTACGAATGCGACCCTCCATTCTTGCCGATGGGGATTCCGTGTCTGCTGGTTTGCGGAACTGGCCCTAGGGGTCAGGTCAGTTGCAGGCTTGGATAACGAGATGTTAGTTATGATGAACGTACATTGCGATCGAGCAGAAAGCCATGACGAAAGGCTAGATCGAACAAGGTGGTGCCGTTCGCATCGTCTCTGGTGAAGTGATGGGCAACGTGCTCGTCGTCACCAGCAGCAACCGAACTATTCTCGCCGTCTTGGAGTTGTTTCTTGTAGACGACATACTCGTCGTACTCAATGTTGGAAGGGGTGCCATCTTTGGGGATCAGGACCTGAGTCGAGCAGACTCGCTGGTCGTAGTTGAAGAGATCGAGGCCGTGGTGTACCAGAACCATGATTAAGGCGGGCGCGTGGTGCCGTCAAAGTGCGACAGCGCCGGCTTACGAAAGTAACGGTACTTGATCTGGGCCACCCTGCTACGCTGGGTAGCGACTCGTGGAGACATGGGTTTACAAGAGATGCGAAGGGAGGAGGAAGGAAGAGGCTGGGGTTTACTGAGAAGCAAGCAGTCAAGATTGAGGGTGAGGAGTTGTCGATCCTTTGGAAACAACATGGAGAAAGACTCGGGACACCTTGGGGGATCGTCCTCGTTATTTATGGAGGAGAGATGGACCATGACGGAGCCAAGACAGACCGTCTCTCTCATGGGGACAGGGGTGGTGATCCTGTTGCTCGCTTGCAGTGTTCATGTGAGCTCACCGTTAATTACTACGCTGCCGAGGAGACGGAGAGATATTGAGGCTGAGCCCGTCCCCGTTTACGGTGAGGAGCGAATGAGGACGTTGGTCAGGAGGCTCCGGGGGGCCGGGGCCGGACATGTTCGGGGGCTTCGGGGGCTTAACCCGGACATGGAGATGATGTGCGGGCCAGGCAGCCAAAGTGGCGGTGGCTGATGCAGATGGCATTCGATCCTGGGGAAAGTTGGGCATCGTTGATGCTGATTGATAAGTACTAGTTGATGTGTGCTTCGGTGTTGATAGATTTGTTGTCCATCATCACAATGCTCCATCAACAAAGTCGAACGAAGCCAACTACTCACGACTCATTCATCTCTTCATCTAGCCAGTCGAGTACCGACTTGGCCTTGCTCTATTTCCCAAACGCATCGTCACATTTGGTAATTGGACGTCAGGTTGGGCATCATTCGTGTTGGCCGCCATTCGCATGGTGGTTCGATGCAACGCACGCTCTATCTCACAGCCACGCAAAACAAGCCCCCTGACCAAACCAAACTCGCTTCCGATTTTACTCTAACTAATCACTCAATCGATAAAGAAGCCATCATGTGCGCGTTCTTCATGTCGGGCGCCCCCTGTTCGCCTCTGCGTCATGGTGCAGGGTAGCCCGGGCTCCTTTTTCAATACCACCCCAAGGGACCGAATCGGGCAGATTGATGGCCACAGACGATGACACAGTCAGTTTTGACTATTGCCCAATAATACCATCTGTGGCCCAAGGCCTAGAAACATCGGCAAATAACACCAAGTGGCTGGAACACCAAAGTCTGCCTTGTCTCTCATGTCGGAACACTCGTCCAAGTGTCTCAGTTCGGATGTCTGAAAAAGGGCAACACGGGGACTGTGAACAACCAGTCATTGTTTCAATTCCAAGCCCAGGCGGGACAGTCTTTTCTTCCTCCCTCTGCTAAAATTCAAGGGACGCAGCCGAGAGAAAGGGGAGATGAGAACCGAGTTAGAGCACACCGTCATCATGGCTCCCAAGCTAAAGCAGACACTCTGCGAGTGGCGCCTGCCTCGTCGACGCCACGCCCTCCAAGCGACGTGCTGGCTCTCTTCAGCTCATTTAGAAACCAGGAACCGAAGTTGCTCGGCTTCTCTCCCACCGTCCCGGCCCTCTGGCTGCGAAGCTGTCAGCGTCGAGGCGAGGCGAGGCGAGACGATACCGACACATTCCAACCCGATCCCCGCAGACATACCAGACTCCCATGTTGCAGAAGGTCTCGCCCTCGCTGGGATGCAGGCCGAGATGGTCTCTCTTCTTGGGGCGCCCGCTCTGCATGGGAGAATGGCTTCACCATGCCGAGCTTCTCCTTTGCCCATGCTGTCGACGCGCGGCTCTTTGAAAACTTCCGTCGCTAGTATCGGAATCCCATGTCAGACTGGTTTGGTTCCTGGCTATTTGACGCCATCTTGCCATGGCAAATAAGCCTACTCAAGCCCCCCTCGATGCTCACCTCTTGGAAAACGTCAACTCTACGCAACCACTTCAAACAACTTCATCCTCACGGGGAACACAACACGCTCTTTTCTTTCGGTTCTTCACATTCCCTACCGTGCACACGTAATTCGAGTTCCTTTCTTCTCCCCTTGCATTCTCTACCGTGGTTGTCCACACGTCCTGGCCGCTACCCGTGATCCCTTCCTCTTCTCCCCAGCCCTCGTCGAGCATCTTGGCCCGGGCAATTGCGGCTCTGTCTTGTTCACCACGAGGACATGGCCCGAGACAGCTGGTTCTGGTTCTGGTTCTGAACGAGACCACTTGTTCCAACTCTTACGCTTGATGGATAAAAAGGCCGTCAAGCGCCCTGTTCCTTTATAGTGTCTTGTATCATCCCCAGCAACCACAGCCACCACTTCGACAGATATAGCAACAGCAATGCTTCGACCTCTCTTCGCTACCGCGCTTCTCCTGGCGCAAGCTGCCTTTGCTGCTCCCGGGCTGGACCCCAAGAAGCACGAAGTCCGCGACGAGGCCCCTCTTGCTCTCACCACCATCACCACCACCATTGCCACCACCGTCATTCGCCAGTTGGCTTCCTCACAGACCTCGACCTCGACCTCGACTGCGTTGGCAGTGCCCCCTGCAGTGAGCCTGGTCTTCCCTGACGACCCTTCTGTTGAATTGAACGAGACTTCGGACCTGGATACCAGGGCAACTGGGAAGCGCAATGTTTTGTACTTTACGAATTGGCATGTCAACTCCCTCTTCTGTATACTAAGACTTCATCCAGGGACCATGTTAACAGACAACCAGGGGCATCTATGGCGCCAACTTTCAACCCCAGGACATCCCAGCCGACGTCGTCACTCACCTCCTGTATTCCTTCTTGAACATTGCCGAGGACGGCTCCGTGTAAGTCCACCAGAAACGGAGAGTGTCCAGCCAGTGCTGACCCAACCCCCTCCCCCCCAGCGTGTCCGCGGATTCTTGGTCCGACACCGACAAGCACTACGCCACTGACTCCTGGAACGACGCGGGCAACAACATCTACGGCTGCGCCAAGCAGCTCTACATCCTCAAGAAGAAGCACCGCAAGTTCAAGACCATGCTGTCCATCGGTGGCTGGACCTACTCGCCCAAGTTCGCCCCCGTCGCCGCAGACGCCACCAAGCGCAAGCGCTTCGCTTCCACCGCCGTCAAGCTGCTCGCCGACTGGGGCTTTGACGGCATCGACGTCGACTGGGAGTATCCCACCAACCCGACAGAGGCAGACAACTACGTGCTGCTCCTCAAGGACGTCCGCGCCGCCCTGGACGCCTACACCACAGCCAACAGGCTCAACTACCGCTTCACCATCACCGTCGCATCCCCCGCCGGCTCGGCAAACTACAACGCCATGAACCTCAAGGGCATGGACGCCTACGTCGACGCCTGGCACCTGATGGCCTACGACTACGCCGGCTCGTGGGACGCCGTCACCGGCCACCAAGCCTCGCTGTACCACTCCAAGACCAACATGAAGTCGACGCCCTTCCGCACCGACGGCGCCTTCAAGGACTACCTGGCCAAAGGCATCGCCGCCAGCAAGATCGTCATGGGCATCCCGCTGTACGGCCGCTCGTTCGCCAACACGCTCGGCGCCGGGAAGCCGTACTCGGGCGTCGGCGGCGGCACCATCGAGCCGGGCATCTACACGTACAAGAACCTGCCGCGCCCGGGGGCCACCGTGTACATGAACCCGGAGGCCAAGGCGACGTGGTCGTACGACTTCAAGAACAAGGAGATGGTGACGTGGGACAGCCCGGCCTCGGCCAAGATCAAGGCCAACTACATCCTCGACAAGAACATGGGCGGCGCCATGTACTGGGAGGCCAGCGGCGACAAGACGGGGCCCAACAGCATCGTGAAGACCGTGGCCGGCACCATTGGGCCCTTGGACCAGACCCTGAACATGCTGTCGTATCCGAAGAGCGTCTACGACAATATCCGGCTCGGCATGCCGTCGTCTTGAGTTTTGCTGTATTGATTTCCGCCTGTGTTTTTGATGTTTGCGTGGCGCCTCTCCTTTTAGATATCCCACATGTTTTGGTTCAGAGAAACATCAAGTACGCCCTCGTTCATACTATAGAGTACAATGTTCATGCCAATTGATCTACCCTTCCTTCATGCATGCAACTCGTGTTTGTTTGTTTGCTTCACCAACCATTCAAGCGTGTTCCCGAGACATCTCACTTCAAGCAACAGCATCACTGCGCAGCAGCTCAAACCAACATAACAACACCATATCCCTTGATTCAGTATGCCCGGCCCTCACTCTACGCAAATAACTAGGCAACGCAGCATTGCTAAGAGAAGAAAAACTAACATGATATCAAAACAACCGTGTCAATGATCGAGATTAGATCTTGTTTGACACTCCGCGCCATTCTCCGACCGTTTTCACCATCAGCCCAAGTCCACCCTGTCTTTGTCTTTGTCTTGTCTTTGGCCATTCAGCACTGCCAGTCCTGGCACTTAAAAGCCTCCGTACGAGGAGAGACCCCTCATGCTCGTGCTCCAGCTGATTCCATTACTGTCACAGCACGGTGTCGTAAGGTGACAACAGGTTCTACATGTCTTGCCCCTGCCCATCTGCTGGAGTACCGGAGTCAACGCCGTGGAAAGCATCCCCAAACGCAGAGTCTTCCATGTCCATGTTCAGATCCAGACCCTCACCCAGCTCGCCCGCAGAGCCATCCAGGGTCGGACCATCGAACCCTGCAAGGGCATCTCCAGCTGTGTCTAGGTCGCCAAGGGAGCTGAAGTCGTTTTGGTCAAACGATGCCGAGCCACCATCCGTGACGGCAGGTGTTCCCACCCCGGAACCTGGCTTGACAGACGCAGCATGCTTGGCTGCTTCGCTGTCTATACCCCCAGCCGCCCTGCCCGCGAGAGCGTTTGGAGGAGTCGTTCCGCCCTTGGGGACAACAACCCAGTCCCCGCTACCGGTGCCTTGGTCGGGTGCCGTTGAGTCCTTTGCATGGTCGTCTGTTCCGCCCATGGCCACATCACCACCAGGCACCTGTTGAGCAAGAGAGTGTGAGGGAGCAGGAGATGCAACGTTACCATGGGGAGTTGCTGCGCCTGATTGAGCACCTGATAGGTGAGGCTGTGGTGTTGGGAAGTTGTTCATAGGGGTAGACGTTGCCGACATCCCCGTACCCATCTGATCCAGTAGTCCAGCAGCCGTGTTGCCCATGTCGACATCAGATTCCCCAATCATGACGCCACTGTTTTGGGACCCGTCGTGAGAACCTTGTCGTGACGCCTGGGCGGCTGGGGCCGGTGCCGGCTCAGGTGCCGGAGCCTGATAGCCTCCATCTTGAACGCGGAGAACCGACGACTGGGTTCCAACCTTGCGGCCAATCGTAGATTCAACCTCGGCAACGATCTCGTCAACCGACTTGTTAGTGATGGGATGGGGCTTGGAGTCTTCGTCATGAGGGTCTATCTTGCCCTCAACTCTCCAGACCTCAGTCCCGGTGCCCTCCACCACATTTCGGAGCTCTTTCTCCTTGGCACTAATTAGCGAGCTCTGCTTGAATTGAGCAAGCGCCTCAGCCTGCAAGACTGCCATCTTTTCAATCTCGGCCTTTGTGGACTCAATGTGAGCGTTGACTCGTTTACGGAACTCGTCGGCCTGGGCAGGATCCAGATGACCGATGTAAGGCTTCTCAGGTACCGCTGTGAATGCGTCACCAGCTGGAGCGGAAAAGATACCCTCGGTGATGGAGGCTAGCTCGCCCTTAAAGCCCAATCCCAGATCTGCGGGTGTAATTTGGTTTATTCTATAGGGGGAGGACAGGATCTCCTCCATCCATTCGTGGTTTTGCTGGTATCGGCTCAGAGAGATCTCTCTTGGAGTGAGATGATCAAACATGTCGCCTCTCGAAATATCTTCATCATCATCAAACGCGGCATCTAGCTGAGACATGCCTGGAATGGCAGCCTGCTGTGCCTGGTTCGCAGTATGTCGAGCTCGTTTGGCGGGAGGGCCTTGAGGAGCCTGAGGAGGATAGGCCATCTGTTGAGGAACTCCTCGGGGAGCCATGGGTTGTTGGGCCTGCTGTCGAGTAGGGTCCGGCAGCTGGGGCCAGTTGACACGGTCCGAGAGCATAAACTCTTTGCGGCGGATCTGGCCCGCCCGCTGAAGATAGTGTCGCTGCTGCATGATGGTGTTGACTCGTTCGTCGTAGGGAATCAAGGAGATGGGCACCCGGTCGTTGGGCTCGGCAGGTCCGTAATGCACAACGAACAAACTGACGTCTGGCTGGGGCGGGTTGGGATGGCCGGGAACGGGCACTAGTCGGAAACGTCGTCGAGCGTGGAGGGTGTACTGTTCGCCGGGAATGTAACCAGCCTTCTGATAGTAAATTTCGAGGATCTGCCGCGCTGTTAGCACATATCATTCGCCGTAATCAGCTTACGACCGTACCAATCCATTGCCTAGGTCCTGCTTGTAGACCTGCTCAGGAGGGGCCCACACGAAGCCGTCAGTGGCAAAGTTGGTGCTCAGACGCTGCAAAGGCTGCCAAGTGAGGAGGATCGTTCCGTCGGCGGGCTTGTCGAGGTATGTCCAGAAGAAGGGAGCTCTATCTCGCGCGACTTGTGGAGCACTCATAAGCCACTTCGCAACCTCATTGAGATCGAGGCGAGGCATCACTGGGTATCGAAACGAAGAGATGAGATGGACATGAGGCAGCTAGAAGACAGTCAGCGATGAATTGCGATGGTAGCCAACACGCAAGTGAACATACGAGGTCCACAGGGACGCCCTGACTTGGGTCCGGTTGAGCCATGGTGGTCATGATGGTCGCGATTGATGGGAGCCGACGTGTGCGCAGGTTCGGGCCTGGCGATGAACGCCTTTAGGGGAGGTCGCAAACGAATGGAGATCCTCCTTAAGTGGGCGGCGACGGGGTGAGGGGCCAGACGAGGGTGACGGAATGAGGCGGCGCAACGAGAGTTGGGGATGAGGTTGACAGAGCGAACGGCTGCGTCTTTGCGCGTGCCCCAAACTTTGTCGCGACGAGGCTGCCGATAACTGACCAATGAACGGAGGTGTTGCGCTGAGTAAAGGTGGGGCTGGATTTTGCCGTTTCAGTGAGAGAGCTCCAATGCACAGGGGTCGGGCGCAAGGAAATAAGTTATGGAATAAGTTACATGACGGCTTCTTACGGAGGACCGACAATTAATCACATGCAAACTACAGATGCCCTCGAATTATCCAATATGCCAAATCACCACACTCGCTAACGTCCGTTGGAGAGCATCATTTCTGTTGTTCTTGAGGATCTTGCATTTCATTTTTAAAGTTAAGCTTCAGGATCTCGAGGTATTCCTCCTGAGCGTTCTAAACCCAATTCATTTCCCAGCCCATTACCAAGTTCAGCGCCAGTATTCCCTGCGTACCTATTCAAAACCATCACGGCAAGACGCAGTCACCAGCCACTGATTGCTCTATCATATTTACGTTCCTTTCGTTTCTCCGCTATTCGGCCCACGCCATTCGCTTATGCTTGGTAGGTCGAGGCAGACACGTTACCGCCACGGCCAGTCCAGTTGACGTGGATGTTGGTGTCAACGGGGTACTTATCGGACGCGTTCTCAGGCTTAATGTGGAAGGTATGGGCACCGAAGTAGTCACGCTGAGCCTGGAGCAGGTTGGCGGGAAGGTCCTTAGTGCGGTAACCGTCGAACCACGACAGAGCAGTCGAGAAGGCAGGGGTGGGAATGCCGATGAGGGCAGACTGGGCGACAACCGATCGCCAGCCGGGCTGGGCCTTGTGAATGGCCTTGTTGAAGAAATCGTCAAAGAGGAGGTTCTTCAGGTCGTTGTCGTTACGGTAGGCGGCCGTGATATCCTTGAGGAAAACGGATCGGATGATGCAGCCACCACGCCACATGAGGGCGATAGAGGGCTTGTTGAGCTTCCAGTGGTATTCTCTGGCGGCCTACAAGATTTGTTAGTTTTTAATGCTAAGGGGCCGAACATTGATTTTCTCACCTCCTGCATCAGCATGAAGCCCTGGGCATAGGAAACAATCTTGGAGGCATAGAGGGCCTGCTCAAGGTCCTCGAGGAACTGAGCCTTGTCACCCTCGAACTTCGTGGTGCGGCTGACAAACTCGAGCTTGCTGGAAGCAGCAACACGCTCGGACTTGATGGCAGACAAGCAACGGGCGAGCACAGCCTCGGCGATCAGAGTCACGGGCTGGCCAAGGTCAAGGGCGTTGACGGCAGTCCACTTGCCGGTTCCCTTCTGGCCGGCTTGGTCAAGAATCTTCTCAACAAGAGCGGTGCCATCGTCGTCGTTGAAGTACATGATGTCACGAGTAATCTCGATGAGGAAGGAGTCCAGAACACCAGTGTTCCACTTGGTGAAAACGTCACCAATCTCCTTGTTTGTGAGACCGAGGCCACGTTTCATGATGTCGTAAGCCTAAGAGTCGCAGGTTAGTATCAGAAGCACAAGAGGCTGCAGAATTAGGCATGGCATACCTCGCAAATCAGCTGCATGTCACCGTACTCAATACCGTTGTGGACCATCTTGACGTAGTGGCCAGCACCCTCGTCACCAACCCACTCGCAGCAAGGCTCACCATCGCTCTTAGCAGCGATGCTCTGGAAGATGTCCTTGATGTAGGGCCAGGCCTCCTCGTTGCCACCGGGCATCAGAGAAGGGCCATATCGAGCACCCTCCTCACCACCGGAGACACCAGAGCCGACGAATCGGATGCCCTTGGTGGTAAGGTACTTGGTGCGGCGGTTGGAGTCGGGGAAGTGGGAGTTACCACCATCAATGATGATGTCACCCTGGTCGAGGAGAGGCAGAAGCTTCTCAATCCAGTCATCGACAGCAGGACCGGCCTGGACGAGGAGCATGATACGACGAGGAGACTTGAGCTTGCTAACGAACTCCTCGTTGGAGTGAGCGCCAACAATGGACTTGCCCTTGGCCTCGTTCTCGAGGAAGTGGTCGACCTTGGAGAGGGTTCGGTTGTAGGCGCAGATGGTGAAGCCGTTGTCTGCCATGTTCAGGATGAGGTTCTGTCCCCTACAAGAGCTGTCAGCATCGAGAGGAAGGCGGCGCGCAAGATTGGAAAGTTTACTTACATGACAGCAAGGCCGATGAGGCCCAGATCCGCACTTGGAACAGAGTCAGCATGATTCGAGTCTGGAGTCGCACTGGAAGACGAGGGTGAAGTAGTGGGATGTTGGGGACCGCCCAGCTTGATGTTGGCAAGACGGGCGCTGCGTCGAGACCGTGAGCCAGGTTCACACTGGGGGTTTTGCTCGACCTGGCGCTGTGACAGCTGCGAAGCAAGCTCGCCGCGAGGAGCCCCCGAGATTCACAGCTTCCAGGGTGCGCGAATTGAGGCATGAGAGCCAGAGCATCATCAAGAACTCTTGGGGCGGGGTGGTGGGGTAACAGGCCAGGAAGACGAGGAGGGGTGATGATGGGAGCTTTTTGGAGGGGAAAGAGGGAGGGGAGGACTTACACGGGGCCAGACATGATGAATGAGTTTGAATAAGTCGCGACGTGCGTGGTACAGAGAGGAAGTGGTGAGAGGTTTGGAGAGGAAGAGAGAAAAAAGAATGAGAAGGAAGAAAGAGGAGGGGAGAAGATTTCACGAAAGAAATATCTTCGGCTTGGGGAAGAAGGGCTGGTCAAGTAAGAGCGGCGAGGAACCTAAACGCACACAGCGACCGCCTGAAGCTACGACATTGTGCAGACGAGTACGGAGTAGGTACGTACTAATTAGTCTGCTTTGTACACACAGGACCCCTCTTGCCCTCATCACGGGCAGTGAGGCCGCTGGACACGGCGAGACCAAAGGGAGACTACAGCGAGACAGACACACACACACCACACACCACAGCCATCCATGGATCCCATGCTGTCACATCTCCGTCCCTTCACCTTCAACAAGGAGCAGCTGCTGGGGTTTGACCGGGCTCCGCGCCAACAGGGAGAGCGGGTACCCACATTATCCACTCTTTCGGACATAGCTATCGTCATCGCTCAGAGGTGCGCCGAGGAGCGTGCTCTTACATAGCGCATTTACCTTTTGACACAGCTTCCTTCGACCCCAATCAGAGGGGGAGAACATGGGGGGTTTGTCTCGATGCTTACAAACGGTGGGGGCTGCTTGTTAATTCTTGTCTCATCCTTAACGTTGGACCTGTCTCGCCGAGGAGACCGGTGCTTCAGCACTTTGAGTGTGATATGATATGCTGTGTGCTGCTGATGCCGTCTTCTGTCATCAAAGAGAGAGCTGCGTTCGTACTTTGTGCGCCTCTGCTACGTCTCATCCCCCCTTGTCAAACAGCACCATCATCATCATCACCAATCCATCATAATTCATGCCCCTCCCTCGCCGCCTTAGTGCAAGTTACGAGACAAGGCTACTACGCTGCAGGTGTCGAAGCAGCCACGGCCCGAGTTCCAGGCCCCATTCGTCCCGTTGAATATTAGATGCCAGTTTGCGACGGATTTCGCTCCCCACGTCGTCTCCGGATCGCGGACTTGTGCTCTCCGACGACGCGCCGTGACTCAAGCAAAACACACTTTGTCAGAGAGGCATTGACAGGCATTGACTTTCATGCGCACCCCCATTCTTGCCATAGACGCTCGCCGGTTTCCGACGAGCCAAAATCCAGCAAAGCCTGGATTCGAAGTTCTCAACTCACCGTCAGCCCCGAGCATCCCGCCGGCCTTTGCTCAATCACAGGCCAGATCGCTTGGAGGGGCGGGAAGTTTACCCATAGGCCACCAGGGACTCCCCCAGCATTGAGACAAACACACACGGCGCATTCGGTCCATCTCTTCACCTTTTGGCTGCCGCCGTAGTCTTCCCCGTTGGGATTCTGCCGCTGTCCCAGTCCCGCGATGACTGTTGGGAGCTCGCAAATGGATACTCCGAGCCCGTCTTCGCCACTGCCGTCCCAATCGAGTCCCCGGTCGGACAGTAGCCCGAACCCCAACGCGGGCCTTCAAGGTCTGGGCGGGCTGGGCAGCGCGAATCCAACCGAGAGACCCGACGGAGAGTGGAGGAGGAGACTTCGGACCAGAAAAGGCCGCACAGCAACAGGCGCCACAGCTCAACTTGGCCCAGCAACGTGGTAGAGAATGGCCTTTTCTGACGGCCTCTCTCTAATTAGATACCCCTCGACAACACCAGCGAGGGAGGGGGAGGGGGAGGGGTCGTCCAGAGGAGGGGTTGTGCAGCTCCACCGGAATAATATCCGGAAGACGAAATGGACGGCGAGCGGCGAGGGCGCCGAGTTCATGCATCAGCTTTTAACCGCCGAAGTCGCTCGCAGACCAGGACGAGGTGGGACTACCAAAGCATTGATTAACTGAAAAAGAGCAGCACGATGCAAAATCAGGAATTATGATTTCAAAATGGAGTAGGTGAAATGCCTCCCACTGCACTGACGCCAGACCGAGTAGCGGGCCCAATTGGCCGGTGATCAAAGTCCAACCTCCACAAGGTAACAAGGCGAGAGGAGGGGCTTTGTTGGTTCTCAACGCCTCCTCGCTGTTGGTGAGCTAAAACCTGCCCAACTCGGAGACCAGAGTCCATGGCCCCCACCCCCAAATGTCATTGTCCGCGAACAAGGCTACGACTGCTCATCATGGCTTGTCGACGGATTTTTTATATCGAGGCCCATGTTTACTGGCCATGATTTCAAATAATAAATCCACTCACCTCTCGATTTAACCCATGAGTCGATCTCTCTTTCAAGACTGGACCGCTTGAAAGCAAACGCTGACTCGATGTTGGGTCTTGCTCAAGACGGCAGTGTTTGCCGCAAACTTCAGCCCAACTGCTCCTCGGAATTGTAGCATTTTGATCATGTCATGATATTCGCGCACTCACGATAAGGTCTTCACATGCTTCTCCGCGCATCATGATTGCTAATTTCGCCGGAGAACACAAAACTGCCCCACCAAGAAAGTCCGCCAAATCTATGTTAACGTACAAGAAAGAAGGTAATACGGATTTGAGACAGAATAGAGGTTTGTAGCCAGTTATTCTTCAGTATCGTATCTTCTGCGAACCACGGTACTGGAAGTTTTGTGCCCCGGAAATTCATGGAATAGCAACTTGTTGGAAAAATGCCATTTGCTCAACCCGCAATGGGATTTGGGATGAGGTCAATGGAAGTGGGGGAGATGAATCAAGAAGTTGAGCTGGGCACGTGACCCTTCACCTTGACCGCTCACCGAGCCCAAATTTTTTAGTCGAGGCAGCCACCGAGGCTGAAGGCCCAAGCGTAGCGATGCTCGCTGAACAATTGCCATCATCACTTTTACCATCGCATACACATTCACGATATCAGCCACCACGCCATCATCGCCGTAACGTCGACTGCAAGTGAGCTTCAGCGACGCGGAACGAAGAGGAACTTTGAGCAGCAAGTAGGCTCAAGGTACGTTACTACACATAACCACAGACCCATCCGTCTTTGTTGTGTCGCTCTATTCATCATGGCGTACCCTCCTCCTCCAGGCATCGGCGGCAATAACAGCAACCTTCCTCCGAGGCCCCCAGCCTCCAAGTCCGGCTTCAAACCTGCCTTCTCTTCCGGAGCCAAGCCCGCCGCGTCCTCCTACTCGAACGCGCCCACCGCTTCCTACGCCGCTCCATCTAGCTACTCGGCCGCCGCCCCCGCCGCCTCGCAGTATGGCCCTTCATATCCCTCCTACTCCAGCAGCGCCGCGCCCGGCAGCGTGAGCTCGTACGCGCCGCAGCAACCGAAACCAACACCGCAGGGTTACGGTCCGCAATCCTACGGTCCTCAAAGCTATGGCACTCAGAGCGCCAACTACGGCCCTCAGAGCTACGGACCCCAGAGCTATAGCAGCACGCCGCAGATTCGAAACCCATTCCCCATCCCCGGTGCCCCGGGCAGCGACTTCGACCCCGAGATGGCAGCCCAGATTGCCCAGTGGCAGAGCGCCTATGTGACTAAGGACGGCTCCTCCGGCACCGACTCTCCGAGACCCGAGCCTCAAGTCCCCGTCGCTGCCGCGCAAACCGCCGCCACGGATCGCAAGAAGACTGTCGTCCGTCAGGGTGGAGGAAAGAAGTGGACGGACGAGACTCTTCTCGAATGGGACCCCTCGCACCTCCGCCTCTTTGTAGGAAACCTCGCCGGCGAGACGACCGACGACTCCCTGCTCAAGGCCTTTTCGCGATGGAAGTCGGTGCAAAAGGCTCGCGTCATCCGCGAAAAGCGCACACAAAAATCAAAGGGCTACGGCTTCGTTAGCTTCAGCGACGCAGACGACTTCTTCCAGGCCGCCAAGGAGATGAACGGCAAGTACATCCAGAGCCACCCGGTGGTGGTCCGAAAGGCAAACACGGAGATTAAGGTGTCCAACGTCAAGGACAAGAACAAGGGCGGAAACAAGTGGAATAACAAGAAGAAGGGTAACAACGCCGGAAGCGGTGCTGGTGGCGGTGGTGGCAACAGCAACGGGTACGAGCCCAGTCTGGGCCCTGTCGCGGGCGGTGGTGTGACGAAGCCTGGACAGAAGACGAAGAACGGATTGAGATTGCTGGGTTAAAAGGGATGGGCGAAGCATTGTTGATTAATACCCGGTGTTTTTGGCGTTTCAGGCCGCGGCAGAACAATTCGTGGTGACAAGGCTGGTAGCATGGATTAATAGCAGCAACTGATCAGTTTGACGGTTGGTATAAATCAAGAAACAACCAATCGAATACACATATACATACGCATACATGCATAACTAGGCCACTACCTATCCAAGATTTATGTGAACAGACAAACTGATACCAAGATCTTGTCGTGAAACTAGTATTGGGTATCTCGGTGATGCTGCACAATGCCTACCTAATTGTCTAATCCACATGCCACCCAAGGCAAGTTCTCATGTACATCCATCTACAGCCCTCAAAATACAGTCAAACTTCGACTCCCGAACCATCCGTTTGTCCAAACCGTCCTGTTGAACCAGCCCCCCTTGCATAACGATGCCAATGTGCCGATAGTACTAAAAAGAAATTGAAACAGGTCTTGTGTGAGGATATAGATTTACCCTGATATGTAGCCACTCATCCGGAACGATATGTTGTGTGATTTTTTAGTCAAGCCGACGAGTTCGGTGCTCGTCCACATCTGATGACGGCTCTAGGAGAGGTTGAAAGTCACCATCGGAAGTAACCATGGTGTCGTGTCGGTCCTCGCTTCGGCGCAAAAGCCCCGCCTCCTGACCCCCATCACTGCTCGTACTGCTCCTGCTCTGGATTGTAAAATTTTCCTCGGTAACGTGTCGATCGTGGACTTCGTCGCGCGCTTTCTGGCGCATACTCGAAATCTTGATGTAGTTATATGCGGCAATGGCAGCCATGGTAGTGAGCAAGCCAATCAGATTGACAACGGTAAGCGTGTCATGGAATACAAGAGTAGCTGCCGTGATGGTGACCACCTCCTTAAAGATACCAGCAATAGATAGGGTGACGACGGAGGTTCGCTTCAGCAGGGCAAATTCGGAGGCGGTCATACAAAACGCCAGGCAACCGGGGAAGAGAAGGAAGAGGGGGGCCATAATGGCGCCCCAGCTGTCGGCAAGAGCCTTGAAGCCTTCGATAAGATTGCCAAAGCCTTCGACAGGGAGGGCCAGACAAATGAGCACCAAGAACATAACTGGTGTAAGGAAAAAGATGCTTGAGAATGGATTGGAGGTGGCAGGATTGCGGAGGAGTAGGATCTGGGTGAGGCTCCAGCGGAAGCCTGAGAAGAAGGCAGCCGAGATGACAAGGACGAAGCCGCCGAGCATGAACTCGACCTCGCCAAAGACCATGAGAATGACTCCGAGAGTCATGGTTGCAATGATGGCGACTAGACGCCAGGTCGGGGTTTCGAGACGGAAAATGAAAGCGAAGATGAGAACGAAGGCGAGGGAGGAAGATTTACACATGGCTAGGGTTTAATGTTAGATTCTGCGCCTAGAAGAGCCGGAGAATAGGAGAACAGAAAACGTACTGTAGAAGGTGAGGCTGATAAACTTGAGAGAGGTGTTTCCCAAGCCAATATCCAGACCAGTTGCAGCACCACAAGGTCCAATCCTGGTGACATAAAACATCTTGGACATGCTCGAAGACTCAGAGGTGTGCCCATGATTCGGTCGCAACGAAGGGACAAAGTATAGAACCACGCCTGAAAGGATGAATTGGACTACCATATGCATGGAAGTGGTGAAGAGGGGGAAGGCGAAGTTGAGGTTGTCTTTTGAGAACATCCATTTGTTGTACTGTAGTGGGGAGAGTTAGCTTCTTCAAAGTCCGAAAAGATGCATGATTCGGGTGTCGGCGCAATGCCAGCAATCGAGGAACAACGTACAAGTGAGATGGATAGCGAAAAGAGATACCACAGCAGAATCAAGCTTCCATTGATGAGCAACCTCTTGACGACATTCTTGTCAGCTTCCTTGCGCTCCTCAGCCGTGATATTATTCTTTTCCCTGGCAATGCGCTGGTCCAACTGCGTGTTTCTTTGACGTTTCCTCTGTCTCCTGCGTTTTCCCTTTGTCGTCAGACCCGTTTCTTCATCATCTTGTAGGTCCTCGTCGCTATAACTCTCGTCTCCCGAATCGTCCTTGTGGTAGTGGTCGGCGTCGGTCTCCTCGGAGATTTTCCTGTCGTCGTCGCTCATGCCAATGGAATTGGGTGTCCTTGATCTTCCTGAGGGGCCAGCTTGTGTGCCAGAAGAGTTGGCTAGGCTGCTCCGTCGACGACGGTGCCCAGTGATGGGCTCCATCTCGATTTGGTCGTCGGCGTCGACTGCGGTAGAGGGGCGGGCTGCTGCTCCCCGACCTCTCGAACCTGCGGGACGGGAGCTGTGTAGTGAAGGGCCTGCTGCTGCTAATGCGGCTGCTGCTGAAGAAGAGGACGAGGAGGGCGACAAAGAGTCGACAGGGGTGATTAGGACGGGAGAGGTAGAGGACACCGTCGTAGAGGGAGGCGCTATGAAAAGGGACCGGTCAGGGGAAGCGGGCGACAGTTGGATGGCGTCGTCGTCGTCAGAGACTGTCGGGGAGAAGAGGGAACGGTCGGTCGAGGCGGAGGGAGAAGAGGGAGGTGGCGGATCAAGGCGTGAAGTGGAAGCAGAAGCAGAAGCGGGCATGATGGGGAATGAATGGGCTGGGATGCATTGATATGTATCACGACGACCCTCCCGATATGCACTACTTTGGTCGAGAGGAGGCTTGAACGAATGGATCGACGGCCCCGAGTGTCCAGCTGGTCGGCACGCGCCTCTGCTGCTCACTGGAGCAAGCGCTGGGGGCCTGGACTGACTGGGACTAGTTAGGGGCCGAGCTAGCTGTTGAGGAGCTGGGGACAGGTGGGCTAGGCGACGGGGATTGATCGGGGCAGACGCGAAGAATGGTCACTTGGACTGTTGCCAAGTCTCGGAAGGGCGGCAGGCAGAAGATGATTTCAACTTCCTGCCCAGGGAAAACAAACAACAAAATGCGACTCTTCTGCCAAAGTATCGTGTCTCGTGCAAGGCCCAGAGCTCAACCTAGTGCTTCGTAGCTGCTTCGTAGTGTCTGAGACAGCGGAGGGGGGTCCACGAGATGGGCCGGGGAGTCAAGGAGGGTGGAGTAGAATATCGAAGGAAGAAAACACAGACATGAAGTGGTGGTGATGATGGTCGCGATAGATTGTCAGTTGATCAACTCTTGGGACCTTGTTTCTCTTGCCTTTTCTTCACCCAACGGGGTGCTGACACTGCCTATGACGATGACGCTGACGCTAATGCTGACGCGAGATGGGGAGGATGCTATCCGCAGTAATTTCATAAACAGTTTCACAGTTCAATGCTGGCTTTCATAATTCAAGGCGATCAATCTCTCGGGCGGTCTCTTTCCCCTCGTGAAAGCTATTTTCATCAAACATTTCTCGCAGCTGCTCGTACACCGCAGGCAAACTAGGTATCCAATCTGCACAATTCCTTGCACCAAAAAGGCCATGCGCATATGTATTATCTCCAGCCTAATTAATGCTTCATAAAGTGATGTCAAGTCATAAATGGAAAGCTTCGAAGCGGTCAAGGCGACAAAAACTCAACAGCCACGAACCACCGTTCCCCCTCGCCAAAGCGACCATGTTTGTTTGATGACTTGGTGTCGCGTGCGCCGCTCATCCATGCCTCTTTATTACATAACTAACCCTGTCGAGTTTCCACAGACCGACTCCAAAGGATACCATCGTTCAACGACCGGTCCCGGCCTCGGCCTCTTTGCCTCGAATGCGCTAAACCCCGTGTCCTGAGATGCTCTGAGTGTTCCGTTACCTGGTGTTCGGCAGGTTCCGCAGCTGCATTGGCCCTGGCAGAAGGTAAAAGGCACCTCACTCAGATTAAAGCTGTTGAGCCACGCTACCTACCTAGGTGGTGGACGAGTAAAGAGGCGAGTAGCTTTGCCGCTCTCAATTAACGGCCATCTTCATAGTCAGATGCACCTCTCCACCAATGACGTAGACAACTCAGGTACAATTCAAGCATTCATTCCATCCCCAAAGACGTAGGCATGATGGAACATGAAACCCCCCAAGACTGAAGCGAATGGCTATCTAACATTGGCCTTTGTTTAGAAACTATGTGACTATTCTACCGACTCAATGTTCACCATAAAGTACCTACCTATCCAGAGATGATGAGTCTAGGGTAGCAGTACAACGGCGTTCAACGACTAGAGAAGCAGAATAACTCAATTAACCAACAGTTTGATCTCCCTATCGAAATCAAACCCTCATCCTTTTCCCCGACTCGGAAATTTTGTTGAATTTCCCATCAACTATTGTCCGAGCCGTGAGGGGTCGTGGAGTCTGTGCATCGTGAAGCTGCAAATAGATGCACGCCGCGCTCGGCGGTTTCGCCGTTGAAGTGTCTCAAGTCTATGACATAGGTTAGCTTGGTCAGCATTTGGCGATTTCCAAGGGTCCAATGACTTGCAATAGAGAAGGCTCATTCGAAGCCCATTCTCCACGTTGAGGGCTCGTCGGCTCTGACTTGGGCATGTGCACATCTCATTCGGGTAACGGTCCAATATCATTGCAGCCACTCGAATTCGATGCCGCCCACACGTCACCAAAGCTTATAACTACGAATCCCCTCCTTTCGGCAGCCTCACTCGACTGCAGCTCTTCCTAATTATTAGGGATTGGTGCTGTTGACTCACATTGTGGTCCATAAAGCCCACCTCCACCCTTCTTCTTCTTCTTCTTCATCATCATCATCTTCATCATCATCATCACCACCCAGTCAATACATTGACCTCATGACGAGCAATTGCTCAACGAGGCACGGCGGGAGCTCTCGCCGTGGCCAGTCAGAGGGATACCTCCCAATCGAAGACTATGGCATGATTGGCAATATGCACACCTGTGCTCTGGTCGGAATGGATGGGAGTGTTGACTTTATGTGCTGGTACGTTCGTCCGTCCACGGCTGGCTCGGATCACTTTTCTACCTGCTCAAGACCTTGAAAACTAAGGACGAGATAGGCCTGACTTTGACTCCCCATCCGTGTTTTGCCGCTTGTTGGACAAGGACAAAGGTGGCTTCTTCAGCATCTCCCCTCCCCAGGATGTCAATTGCACCACCAAACAGCAATACCTACCTTCGTCATGCATCCTACAGACGCGGTACATCCACGAAGATGGCGTTGTTGACTTGGTTGACTTCTTCCCACGCCCCAAGAGCGCACAAGTCATGACCAAGGGCTACAAGCAGACGGCCTTCCGAGAGGCAACTAAAGTCCAAGAAGAATTGAAGAAATGGCTTGTTCGACGAGTTGAATGTATTCGCGGCTCGCTTACTCTTGGTGCGCCCATATTCCACTTCTTCAAGGCATAAAAGACTTGATGCTAATGTGTACAGATGTCGAAATCTTCCCTGCCTTTGGATACGGCGCAGAGCCCCATGTCACGACTCTGCACCATGCATGCCATACACCTGCAAATGCCGAGAGCAAGGTTGCATCCTTCCACAGCAAGGACGTCAAACTTCAGCTTGATGTGACGCTGGAAAATGGCGAAGAAGGGAACAGTTTCCCTAACATCTACTTCAAGAAGGAGAAGCGTGATGGGATGCTTGGTGAGGGGCTCTTTGCGCGCATTGAGATCAAGGAAGGACAGACGGTATCATTCGTCGTGAGGAATGATATCCCCAACCACGTCACCAAGACCATCACGACTCTGGACTTGGACACTCAGCAGCATGATACTCAGAGCTTCTGGTTCAACTACATCTCGCAGTCCAAGTACAAGGGTCGCTGGAGAGAGGTGGTTTGCAGGAGTCTGATGATCTTGAAGATGATGACGTATGGTGAGAAGAACCCCCCTTTCCGCCTTTCCATTCCGTCCTGACATGTTCGTAGAGCCCACCGGCGCAATCGTAGCCGCCCCGACCTTCTCTGTGCCCGAGGCCATCGGCGGTGTCAGGAACTGGGACTACCGCTACTGCTGGATCCGCGACTCGAGCTTCACCATCTACATCCTCCTTCGTCTCGGCTTCAAGGCCGAGGCTGACGCATACATGGAATTCATGATGGACCGCTTCCTCAAGTCTCGCGCAAAAGACGGCGGCTTACCCATCATGTTCACCATTCGAGGAGAAACCGACATCCCGGAGATCACGCTGGATCACCTCGAAGGCTATCGTGGAAGTAGCCCTGTCCGCATCGGCAATGGCGCGGCTTTCCATCAACAGTTTGACATTTACGGGGAGCTGATGGATGCCATCTACTTGTACAATAAGTTCGGCAAGCCGGTCCCCTGGGATGTCTGGTGTGCCGTGCGTGACATCCTCGGTAAGTTCTCAATACTTCTTCTCCTATTTGACTTGTACACGCTAATGCGAGCTTAGACTACGTTTTGACGATTTTGGATGGTAAGTCTGCTCCCATAACGAAACGAATCATGTCAAGTTTCTGATGAACCATGCTAGATCCCGACATGTCCATTTGGGAAGTTCGCAACATGAAACAGCACTTCACCTACTCGCAGATCATGCTCTGGGTCGCCTTCGACCGCGGTCTTCGCCTGTCAGAAAAGAGATGTTTTCCATGCCCCAACCGCGCCAAGTGGATGGAAGCAAGAGACAGACTCTACGAGAGAGTCATGGAGAAGGGTCCGTCATCTTCCTCTACCGGAAACATGGAATGTTCTTTTGCTCACGCTTGATTAACTTGTCCTAGGTTACAACACGGAAATGGGATGTTTCGTTCAGAGCTTCGAGAACAACACCATGCTCGACTCGTCCATCCTCATCGCGCCACTCGTCTTCTTCATCTCCCCCGCCGACCCGCGCTTCACCCAAACCCTCGACCGGATCCTCCTCCCCCCCGAGAAGGGCGGCTTGACCAGCACAGGTCTCGTGTATCGCTACAACGCCGAGATCTCAGACGACGGTAAGAACAGCGGCCGCTGCCCATCCCCTCCACCCACCCCCGGCGGCACTAACTCTGTGCCACCACTTATAGGAGTCGGCGGTAAGGAGGGAGCCTTTAGCATGTGCACTTTCTGGCTCGTCGAAGCCATGACCCGCGCGAGCGTGTACGAGCCCAAGTATCGTGTGCGAGCCGTCAACCTCTTTGAGAACATGTTGGGCTTTTCGAATCACTTGTGCATGTTTTCTGAGGAGATTGCGCGCAGTGGTGAGCAGCTGGGCAACACGCCGCAGGCCTTTAGCCATCTGGCCTTGATCAGCGCAGCGTTCAATCTCGATCGCGCTCTGGTCGGTTGGACCGAGACTCGATAGCCATTTGAAACTCTTTAGTTTTCAATCACAAAAGGCGAGATGAATGGAATTTCACCAAGATTGGCTGTTAAATGCTACCTAAAATGCAATGGAAGTTATGCTGGACATCATATCGAGTCCCTTTCTCTCACCGTGACAGACTCGCCAACCTCGATAGTAGGATATTGCGTCTCTTTGCTGGTGAAATCAGATCGACTCTGAACATCGTGCCGCATATGAACCCCAAAGTAGACCTTGCCATCATACCTCCTTGTCTTGGCGAGTGTCACGAATGGTTCTTCCCTCTTCTCTCCCGTCTCTTGATCGATGCAAACCATCTGACACCTCCGACAAGCCCCAAGAGCTTTGAAGTTTTGCCGTCCAATGCGCACCGAGGCCCATTTATCTTCATCAAACGCCGGCTGCCCCTTCATGCCCTCGGTTTGGCCAAGAACAATATTCGCCCGGAAGGCTTTGTCAGATACAGCATCGCCGCCCCTATTTTTGATCTCATCGTTCAATGCGTCGACGCTAGACTGACATATGACCAGGATGGGGCTCTCATTCGAAAGCAAAATCTTTCCCGGTTGCTGCTGTTCTGAATCTGAATCTGGAGGGGATGGGATGTCGGGAAAGGATCCCGGGAGTCGCTGAGCCCTGCGTGGCTGTTGATGTCTTTGTATGCGGGCCTTCGACAACCGGCAGCCAGCTCCACTGCCGCCTGGAGGAAGTCTCGCTAGAACGCAGGGTACGCCCAGGGCCTTTGAGAAAAACACGTTGATCTCTTCAGAGGTGTAGATTTGTGGGGAGATTTGATCGCCGCATACTCGCGATGGTAGTTGATATTTGGTCGTAGCAACAACCGTTGGGTCTGCAGAGAGGGGTATCGAAATCTGATTTCGGCAGCCGTCGAGAGATTTCCCAACATACTTGACAACCAGCAAGCCCCTCTCAAAATCAAGACATGGCCGCACGAGAGCCATTCTCGGACAGCGTTTTTGACTGAGGGCATGTCCGGATCCTTGGTGTAAAAGGCACCATTCCCGGTCCCAGGCAAACCCCTCTGGCCGAACTTCCCAAGGTACACCTGGGGGAACAGAGAAGCCACCGCAGCTTTTAATCGGATAAATAGTAATTGCCTTGACCTCCAGCCCCAACTGAACCTTGGAAGTCCCTGGTTCCATGTCATCAAGTTCATCAGTTGCTCTATCGGGCAACGTCGTCTCCCGGTAGAATTCCCTGACGAAGTCGACGAATCGATCAACATCTGTTTTCGTACTCATTGCGCCTATGCTTGCCCGAATAACACCAGTAGGTTTCCCTGATATGATGTCGTTTTCGGCTCCGCATCGATATCCAGCGGAAAAGTTCTGTTTCATCTCCCACGGTTGCAGGTTAAGAGCTGACGCTATCCCTCCAGGGCTGCAGAGTCCTCCGGTTCGAATATGCATCTGTTTCAGATTTGCAAGCTTTTCGAACTCTGAGAGACTTATCCAAGCGCCGAGACTATTTCGAATATTGAAAGTGACGATTGGGCCAGTTCCCAAAGATTGTGAATCGGTCGAGAGTTTAGTATAAATCTTGCAGACAGGCGCCCCGTTAGCATGTTTCAAATCGCTCAATGCCTGGAGTAGTTGTTGCATGATATATGATGTATGTGAGCTGACTTGGTTCATGGAGCCAAACAACTTTCGATGAACACTCATAGCAATATCCAGAGCTATGATGCTATGAAAAGGTAGAGTGCCGTCTTCCAGTCGTTCGTGCAGGAATTGCGACTTTGGTGCATGCCACTGTTCTTTACCGCTCACAACCATGTCGACAGTGCCCCCTCCAAAGTATTTGCGGTGGTCGAAAAGATGCTCTGCAGAACGCCGAACAATCAGAGCGCCAAGATCGGGAAATCCAAATATTTTGTATAAGCTGAGAACAACAAAGTCGGGAACGATATTGGGGTGGTCGAGGCAGAGTTTGGAAGTTGCGCAAAAGGAGGATGCATCCAATAGAGTAAATATTTGAGATTGTGAATTGTGTTGTTGCTTATTCAAATCTCGACTCCATGTAAGAGGGTATCGTTCACCGTCCATATGAGACTGGGCCGAGTAAGAAAATAGTGTTATTGGCGGTGACGGGTGAGGAGCGTTCTCGAAGGGGTCCACGCCAGATATCCAGGAGTGAACGGCGTCATTGTCGAGACATGAGCTATACATAGCTTCCTCTCTTGCACCCACAAGGCTGGTGTGGCATGCTTGGTGATATGCATAGAACCAGCCGTGAGACTGACATCGCATGGCATCGACAACTAGTTTGACACCAGCGGTGGCATTGGCGACGAACACCAGGCCGTACTCGGTGGGGTCGGCGCCGAAGAAAGACAGGAGAGTCATCCGAGCATCTTCTATCCGTGAGGTCGAGAGCTGGGAAGAGGGTGATGCTGAATGGGGGTTGCCGTAGAGGACTGAAGTCATCTCAGTGGCGAGGGTGTCCATGACAGACTTGGGACACAAGGTGGCTCCCGCATGATCAAGATAGACGGAATCTGAAGCTTCATTAGAGAGACGAAGAAGTCGGGATACATGATATGCACGAACCTTGAATCATAGGGAATTCTCTCTCTCTGATTTCTTCCACCGTTGAGTTGTACCCATAGCGGTTTGGAGTGGCCATCATGACAACGGCTCTGTGAGGGCACGGAAATGGAGATGTTTACATGAGGAAGGAATAGACGACCGAAGCAGGTGGCGCAAGACAGACCAGATGGGAAGTTTGCATGTATTTACCCGATATCTGAGGTGAGCTGGTCTTCTTGGAGGTCGGTGTACACAAGTACAAGCCAAATGCTTGCTATCATAGACCAGTGGGGCGCCGCATGCTGAAAGGGGAAGCTTGTGAGAGCAGCTGGCGATGGGGGAGAGCGATGGTTTGGTCTGCTGGAATGCAATTGCGCCTGCGTTTGGAAAGAAGAGGGAGAGAGGAAGTTGAGGCCATCGCCTCCGGCTTTTTCTTCAAGAGACAGCGCTTGGCTGTTCGCGGGGATGATGTAAGGGCGACGCATCTGAGCCTGAGAGATAGCACGGCGCCGAGCCCCAGGCGTCCGCAGCTGTCGCCTCAAGTGCCCCTCTGGCTCCTTCCCAGGCCGGAGATCGCCACCCTCCATTCGATATATTCGACCGGGCTTGTAATTGGCCCGAAGATATGCGCGGAGAGGCGCATGCACTGTGGCAGCAAAGAAGATGCGCTCCGACGGTCGGCAAAACGACGTGCAATTGACAGATATGCACACTGTACGTCCGTCGTTCAGGCGGCACGCGGCCACTCACCGGCCCTGACTAACGCCGAGTACGTACCCAAGTACCCTCTCTTCTACGCCTTCCCCAGAGCAGCGCCTGAGGTGCATAACCCGCAGCCGTCGCAAGCTCCACCCCGAGTCTCAGCGCCAGCGCAACTCGTCGCCCAACTCAGCCTCCTTCACTTCCTCCATCTTCAACCTCGCATCGCCTTGACAATCGTTTTCGCGAGGTGAGGCTTGTTGGAGAGCGCAACTCCTTGCTACAGTGCCATCGCCATCTTTTCGAGCCTTTGTTTGCTCATTCAATTAGTTTGTCTCCCCCCTATTTTCAGCTTCTCTTTCACCCTCCCCTGGTCCTCTCCTCTCGCCGACCAAGCCCCGATCGGCAGCCTCGCGCGTCTACCCTTACGACACGTCTTTCTCCGTTCCCTTGATCCTCATCGATTTCCTCATTCTCCCCCTCTATTTCACTCTTCTCTTGTCTCTCCTCTGATGAACTTGGGTCTCGAACCCTCCCCCATTCTTCTCCACGGCGCCTCTTTGGCAACCCTCCTTGTTTTTTCTTGTTTTCCTGTCTTCTCTTGTCCAAACTTTTTTTCTTCGGAATCATCTGTCTAACCGCAATCATGTCGCCAATCAATAGGCTCCGCCTCCAATTTGCTCTGAATCATCTTTCCGGCGCAGCTACCAAGCACAGGCCAAACTGCCTTTTATCTTAAGAGCATTACCTCGCATGCAAGCTCGAATCGCGTCCAAACTCAATTGAAGATGGATTCTTATACGTCCTTCCGCGAGGCCCCGGCTCGATCTCCAGCCGAGAGGAGCTGGGGTCGTGATGAATCACGATCCAGAGAAACCAGAGACGACCGATCCGATCCTTTTTACCGCGGCAGATCTCCTGGTATGTCCTCTGACAGCCTGTCTGGCCTTTTCCCCCGCTCCGACCTCTCGTGGCACCTTAACGGCCCCTTTAGTGTAACGTGACTGAACGAATTGTTCTGACAAAAAGTCCTTCAGGTCACGATCGACGTGAACGCCGACGATCCCGCTCCCCTGCAGCAGTCGACCGGTACGAGCCTCGACCCCGACGAGACGAGCGCGACAGAGATGACAGACGACGCGTTGGTTCTCCACCTGCCAACATTGACCGATATGTCCCAGGCCAGGAGCCCGGTGCCGCGGCTGGGGGTGCGCCTGTCAATCCTCTTGCCGACCCAGTCAAGTTGCCCTATCAAGTTGGTTTCTCGTACTTTGGCGAATGGTGGAGAGTGAACGAGAAGATCAAGGATGAGAAGGAGAGAATTCGTACTGGTCGGCGTCGCGAGCCAGAGCGACCTCGTAGCAACAGAGAGCCTGAAGATCGCGAGAAGGAAAAGGTCAAGATCCAAGCTGCCTACGATGCCTACAAAGAGGAATTGCAAGCGAAGATGGCACGCGCATTCGTTTCCGAGCACAAGAAAGAGCAATGGTTTAGAGAAAGATATGTCCCCGAGATTCGTGACGAATTCCGAGGCAAGGTCAACGAGTTCCGCCGTGGTGCCTACAGCCAGTGGGAACAGGACCTCGAGTCTGGAACCTTTGATGAGTTTTCTCTTGAGGGTGTGCCCAAGAGTGAGAGCAATGGAGCTGGTGGCGTGCTGGAAAAGGAAGAGGGTGAGGCAACTGCTGCCAACGAAATTCTTGGTGTTGGCGACCTCGTCCCCGCCAACGGTGCGGATATCCGGGACGAGAACCAGTTCCAGCCCACCCTTCTCATCAAGACTATCGCACCACATGTGAGCCGCCAAAACATGGAAGCTTTCTGCAGGGAGCACCTTGGTGAAGAAGAAGGTGGTTTCAAGTGGCTCTCTCTATCCGACCCCAACCCCAGCAAGCGGTATCATCGTATTGGATGGGTAATGCTGCACCCCTCGTCCGAGACTGCCATTCCTCTGGATCGTGCTGATCCCAAAGACGAGGATGGTGATGAGCCGATAACATCGCCTCAACCCGTCTCTACCGCGGAGAAGGCTCTCGATGCCATTAATGGCAAGACGGTCAAGGATGAGGTACGAGGTGATTTTGTATGCCACGTTGGGGTGCATAACCCTCCAGTCCACCCAAGAAAGAAGGCTTTGTGGGATCTCTTCTCCGCACCCGAACGTATTGATAAAGATCTCCTCTTGGTCCAGCGCATTGTCAACAAGTTCGAGGAGGAATTTGGATCTGATTTCCAAGCCACGCTGAAGGTTGAGGAGAAGGTGGAAGATCTAAAGAACGCCGGACAGCTCCAACCTGCGGTCCCGCCCACTCCCGTGAAGAAAGTCAAGAAGACACGCGAGGTTGGCATGGATGAGGCTATGGACGTAGAGGAAGACGGGGCCATTGACGAAGAGGAAGAAGAAGGTGCTATCGACGACGAGGAGGTCGATGATGAGGACCTTCTCGTCAAGAAGAAGCAGCTTGATCTATTGATCGAGTACTTGCGCCGCGTATTCAACTTCTGCTTCTTCTGCGTCTTTGAAAGCGATTCTATTCACGAGTTGACGCGAAAGTGTCCTGGTGGCCATCTTCGCCGACCTCGTTCCACCCTCTCTTCCTCAGCCCGAGCTGTTGCTGTAGCGAGCGCGAACGGAGACCCCTTTCCCGGCAAGAAACGCAATGAGGTAGAGGAAGCCGAAGGCGAGCAAACCGAGGCCGACAAGAAATTCCGCAACGCATCCAACAAGTCTGAGCAGCAACTTCTGCGCGCCTTTAATTGGGTCAAGACATTTGAGGACAAGCTAACCCAAATTCTTGATCCTCTTTCTGCGGACATTCGAAAGCTGGGGGGTCGCCCGGCTGACGAGGCAGTTGAGGAAGAGCTTCTCAAGCACGTCAAGCAAGAAGACGAGCATAAGTGGCGGTGTAGAGCACCCGATTGTACCAAACTTTTCAAAGAGGAACATTTCTGGAAGAAGCACGTTGAGAAGCGCCACACCGAATGGCTCGACAGCCTGAAGCAGGAGGTATGTTAAGATTTGTCAAAGACGACCCTCAGAGTACTGACCAGATATCTCGTAGTTTGAACTCATCAACGCCTATGTCATCGACCCAGCCCATATTGCGCCCTCAAGGACGGACGCCAACTCGAATGGCCATTTCCCACCTGCTAACGGGCAGGGGTCTACCGGAACTCCTCGTGGCTTCAATCTTCAGAACTTCTCAATGAATGGCATGATGGGAATGCCGGGATTCCCCATGGCTGCTGGCGGATTCCCCAACATGTTCGCCGGCATGCAGGCTGGGAACTGGAACCCTATGAACGACGACCGCTCCGGGGGCCCTGTCCGCCGAGGAGGTATGTCTGGTGGTGGACGCGGGCAATACCGCTCTGGGCCATATGACCGCCGAGGAGGAAACCGATGGGAAGGTGGTAGGAACCGTATGGGCGGTTCCCGATGGGGAGACGGTGCAGGAGGCGCGGCCGGTGGACCGCGTGAAGCTGTCCAGGGTCGAAGTCTGAAGAGCTACGAAGACCTGGACCAGGTCTCAGGCAGTGGCGGGGGAGAGCTGAACTACTAGACTGAGTTAGGGTTCGAGCAAGCAAAGCGACGAAGGGACTGAACACACACATTACGGCTGGTGTTGCTCCAGGGCAGCCTGGATTTCGGGCTTGTGAAGGAGGTTTTTCAAAAGGCTACAGAGCCCTAGATGCCCCGTGTAGAATATCTTGTTATTATTTTTTTGCTTTATTCATAGGCTGCAAAGATCACGAGCATCAGGCAGGAACAAACAGATTTCTCCAATATATTCATGAGCGCTTCTTGGTGACAACTCGATATGATTTCTACAACTATCATCAGTTCACGGCAGTTAAGACTTGTCCGGGCTGAATTGAGGCCTAGATCTGTCTGAGCCAATCACAAGCCGCGATAAGCATTTTCACATTCCCACTACCCCCACCGCCCACCTTTTTTTTTCTCTCGCGGTGTTTCGTTCCAAGGCCCAAGTTTCGCCCAAGAAAGCTCTTCAATCGAAACTCCCTCCCACCCCGAGTCGCAAAGATGGGTATCCTACACGAGGGCCACAGGTATGGACATTGAACGTCGCAACGGCTTACTCCTTCAGTTACTCACTCTCCTTTCACAGTAAGCGGAAGATCAACAAGGATCCTAACAACACAAAATGGACCCGTGATACCAACACCTTTGGACAGAAGATCCTCAGAGCCCAGGGCTGGCAACCTGGCCAGTACCTTGGAGCTCAGGATGCGCCGCACTCCGAGCTGCACACCTCTGCGAACGCCTCCTATATTCGAGTCGTGCTTAAGGATGATATGAAGGGTCTGGGCTTCAACAAGGCCAAGGAAGACGAGGTTACTGGCCTCGGTGTGTTCCAGGACTTGCTGAGCCGCCTTAATGGAAAGTCGGAGGCTGCTGTTGAAGAAGATCGCCAAGCGCGACTGGCTATCAAGTGTCACCAATACGTCGAACAAAAATACGGGCCCATGCGATTCGTTCGAGGAGGTCTGTTGGTGGGCGATGAGTTGAAGGAGGTCCCCGAGGACGACGAATCGAGAAGCGAGGCCGAGGCCAAGTCGGAAGATAATGATGTGGAAATGGAAGTCGACTCAGCGCAGAAAGAATCCAAAAAAGACAAGAAGTCGAAGAAGCGAAAGGCCAGCGATGCCGACGAAGACACCTCCGATCGAGAAAACGAGTCCAAGAGCAAGAAGCGAAGAAAGGAAGAACGCAAGTTGAAGGCAGCCGAAGACAGCACCGACGATACCAAGGCTAAGAAGAAAGAGAAGAAGTTAAAGAAGGACAAGTCACGGTCTAAGAAGGCAGCGGAGAGTTCGGAAGACGAGACCATCGCCGAGAAGGAAAAGTCTAAGAAGCGGAAATCCAAGTCCAAGGACAAGAGCCAGTCTCCTGAGGAGTCTGAGGATGATCAAGTAAAGGAATCCAAGAAATCGAAGAAGGAGAAAAAAGAGAAGAAGGATAAGAAGGACAAGAAGAAGCGAAGAAAGGAAGAGGCTGAGACGTCCGACTCTGCAACGCTGGTTTCCACTCCGGCCGAGTCAACGGCAGGCACAGGAACTTCTACGCCGACACTCGTCGGAACTGGTACTTCTACGCCTCGAGGAAGCCGAAACTTTGTGAGATCACGATTTATTGCACAGAAGAGGCAGGCAGTGTTGGATACCAAGGCGTTGGCCCAGGTCCGTGAACAGACAATGCTCCTGGATGTTTCAAAGCTAACGAGGAAACAGATCTTCATGGTTAAGGCATAGAAGTGGTCCAATTGTCAAGACATACACGAACTTCGCAAGCGATAGTATGAGCCGGTTCCCATTTGCAGATTTTCTGCCCGATACAACACTAGAACGTGTCAGGTTTGGTTTAAAGGAGTTTGGTGTTCATTTACTCAGTTTCGCACACGTTGGCAAAGGCAGGGGAAAAGTCAATGGTGTGGTGTGTGTTCCTGAAGATCAAGACGTCTCAAGACGCCACCGGGTCGAGCGACGATTAGATGGTGCGAATACAATCAAGTTCAAGATTCATTTCCTATTCCTACAGTCTGTCGTGGTCGCGTCTCTAATACATCCCTACCCCACATTTCCCGAATATTCAATTATACACACCCACCTCTTCTCTTACTCGTGTTATTTCATTTCGCGCGATACGATTTACTTGGTGGCATCTCGGCCGAAGTTGCTATACGGGAAAGCGCTGTTAGTCGGGTGCCCTTGAGAAGTGGTGGCGCAATGGACGGGAACTTGGTTGATCTTACTTGTGGAAGAATTGGCTGAAGATGCCGCCCTTGGGTTGCTGGTCGGACATGCTCTGTCGACGAACAGTATTCGCTTCAGAACCACGCTTTTGTTCAGATAGACTGGCAAAGGCGGGCATCCAGCCGGAGCTCTGTTATGGAAGTGGTTAGTGAGGGGGTTCGTGTGAGAAGGAGGGGTAAGGGAGCGGCAAGCGTACACGACGGCGGGTGGTGTTCTGCTGGTTGTTCTGGGGAGCTCCTGAATCCATGGTGGCTGTTTTGGAGAGGAAGCTGTAGTGTTTGGTCCTGGTTGGATTTATCGACTCGATTTGGTTGCTTAGAGGTGTCTTGGTCTTGAGGGATCTGATGAGGAGAAAGGAAGATGGGAGGGTGCCAAGGTCGCACACCTTATATAGAAGACGATCTGTTTTGGCTCGGGCTCGTCACCTCAGCTCCTGTCCCCCTCCATTCCCCTCCCTTCTCAGGCGTACGCCCGGAGCTCCTCTCTTTGGCATTGTGGTTACATACGTAACTGCACATGAACTCACACCAGGACCAGAACAGCCACCCACACTATCCGCGACGACTAAGCAAACTGGGCCAGACTAACTCAACCAACGGAGAATGCCAATGCAGGAGGTAAGCTTTTGCCTAAGGCGAAAGGAAGCGAAGCGAATGACCCTTTGACGCAACCACACCAACCGCTGGCACGACCAATCGACTCGACGCCCGGTCTTTGGGGGCTTTCGGATCGGCAAATTCAATGGGGAATCTAGGCCCAGAGCCCGCTCGTCAAGCTCATGGAGAATTGGGGCGATGGGAGCGCGCGCGTCTGAGCATCATCGGTTGGGCCGTGGTCATCGCTTACATGATGGAGTATGGAGGGTCACGCCACCAGCTATTGTGCATTTTCGGCCCCATATAATTTGACGTTGCTTGCGGGATGTGATCCGGGGTTCCGTTGCATTTTCAAGGGATTCAAGGCTTAACTTGCTTTGTAATGGGCACTCTCTTAGAGAGAGCAGAGAGAGGGAAAGCTGTTGCAGCTCGGCCCTCGCCCTTTGCCAGGGGCGGATGAGGGGCGATTCGCACGTCCAGTGGGGAAATGCTCTAGGCGGCTCAGGGTGGGTTTTGTGGGGTAATGGTGTGAGGGCATCGAGACGTTGCAGTTGAGAGGTTGGATGAACAAGTCGAGGAAATAACCAGTTTCTTTGTAGAGAATAAGCTATAAGTTACTGATATGGATCGGCCCGGAATCGGTCAACCAACAAGATGAATTGTCATCTGCATTATTCAGGGCCACCCAGCTGTGTGTTGCCAGATCCGAATGCGAATAGCTTCAATTGGGGGTGGGGCAGATGGAGGAGACGAGTTGACGATAAGTGTGCGATTCGCAAAAACGAGAAGAGCACGCTTGGCGATCAAAACACGCCTACTCGCAAATTCGTCATCAGCTCCAATTGCAACGTGTTGGCGTCTTTTCCCTCCCCTTTTTTGCACGACTATTCACTCGTGGACGTCACTTTTTATCATGGCGTCAAAATAAGGGTCCAATGCTTCAGGGACTCGCTGTTTCTGGGGTTAGCCGATCCAACAACACGAGACGATAAAGCTTCAAAATTGGGCTCTTCGATCTCTCGGGCCCTTAACTGTAAGTTCCGTTGCGATCACCAACCTTGGGAATGCCGTCGTAGACTGGATTCGAGCATCTAGATTAGGTAGATAGTTACGGCTCTACCCTCATCCGGTGTGAAGGCGTCCCGTCCCCTTCCGTTACTATCACCATCTTCAAATCTCCAGGGACAAGACCCGATCAGAGCACCAAGTCCGGGCTAGTCCCAATTGATTGAACAATGGCGGAAAAACAATTGTCATGACGACGCAGTTGCCCTCAAGACGTTGCCCCGTCCTTCGGATTAATCGTGTTCCCTTTCAGCCACGACAGGGACGTTTTGTCCAAGACGAGCCACTGCGGCTTGCCCCTCTTTAGTTGATATCCTTGCTGGGTTTGCTTATCTTATCGGAGTGGTCGCACCGCTGGAGCCTCGTCATCCTCAACCTTCCGCAGGAAGACTTGAAGTCAACCACTCACCACACACCAAACCCTTGCGAAAAGCTCCTCGAGCCTGCAGATAACTTGTGGCGTCATCTCGGCAGACCGCGCATGCACACTTACACGCTGCATGCTCCAAAACACATACAAACACCGTCGACCAAATCCCGGCACGTGGCCAAAGAAGCTCACCCTCCCCTGGCAGCCTTGCAGATTCGGCATCTCTTCATGACTTGCTCAAGCTCGTCCTGAGCATATCCGCCCCTGCTCAGCTCTGCTCTCATGCAGATTTTCGGCTCGCCCGCGACGTCCACAGATGACGAACCCCGAGAATGAGCCATGATGCCTCGCCGAGCTCCCCGGCGCGCGTGGAGGATGCTCCTGATCAGCCCAGCCCGCCGTCCCGACGTCGCGCCCAGTCGCATTCGCAGCGTCGAAGGAGGAAGAAGAGCAGAAAGAGGCGCCATCCTGGATTGTCCAAGAAGTTAGAATTCGTCACCCACTTGTTAAAGAGTCTCGATACCCTTGTGTTTGCCGAGTTGAGCGCCCTGTATTATATGGAGTATGTCTGGCCTCTTCTGTCACGCCACCACTTTGCTTACACACATCCTTCATCTCTAGGTGTTCCATGTTTCGATTTGTTCTGCGAGCGGCTGGTCAATATACGTACTTGACCCCGAAGGCCGAGTCTTTCCCCTTTCACATTCCACCGAGCCGCGGGCATGCTATGGGAGTTCTGATCCCGAACGTTATTTGTATTCTTTTACACCTTTTCTGCGCTCTTTCAACAGGGCCAGACTATCATCGAGAGTATATGCATGGCGGCGTGATTATTGATTTTGTCGGCCAGAAACCCCCCAAGTCTCGATTGTATTATATACTGGCCGACCTCGCCATCGTCCTCGTCCAGAGCCTGATGCTCACTATACATGCCGAACGAGAAAGGCTTCGCATTATGCTGAAGACTTTCCGTCCTGCATCACCGGACCAAGCCCGAGAGATAATGTCGATGCCCACCATACAAGATTTAGATGCTGAGGAACGTGGCGTCTCACGCGACATGGCCGCTTCAACCATGGATGAGACGAATGAGCACGATATTGAGATGCAACCACTTCGTCGCGCAAGCGATGCGGATGATACCAACGACGCGTCTCCAGATTCAGGGCCCGCCTCAAGAGAGTCCCCAACACCGGACGAATCCTCAAGATCGCCCTTGTCGGATTCAATGAGCTCTGGGAATGCGATACTCGGCGAGTACCACATCCTACATACCGTCCGTGCCGCCGCTATGGATCTCGAGAGGACGGCTGCCGACTCCCTTCGGACAATAAGCTATGGAGCGACTATGGCAGCTCTAGAGGCGCGCCGGCGAGGGGCCAATGTGACAGTTCGGACGGTGCAAAATGATTGATGGGACTATTGGTAGCGCAGGAAGTTTACAGGCGTGCAGTTGGTTTAAAACGACTCCGAGTGTGTTGTGATATCTAAAACCTTGAAATCCCAGATGCTTTTGTCTTGCGCTTACGCTATCTTCCTGCCCACATTGCCAACGCCAGTACCCTTAACAGAAATTATGATATCCTCCGTCTCGTCTCCGACATCTCTCATACCCCAGTTACTTGCTCCGAATGTCTTCAAGTCCCTTGCTAGTCCTACCATCTCTTCAGTTCCAAGGACATCTCGGCCTATCCTTAGCCGACCAACATCTTCCGATCCCATCGCCATCAACGTAAGAACCGTCGGGGCAGAGCTATGAGTGACACATCCACTCTTCTCGATAGTCTCCAGGAGTTGATACGCGCATCGCTTGCCAATGTCTTCGGGAACCACACCGCCCTCGGGAGGAACCACCACATCCGCAGAGTACACAACTCCGACCGCGCTGGATTCCGCCACCAAGCTCAACCCAAAACCAATGCCCAGTCGTCGCTTGCTCCCTGCCTTGTCGCCAGTGGGCACCAAAGGAGCCTGGTCGTATTGCGCAGCGACGTGGATATCAGAGACAAAAGGATTGAGAACCTCGCGGGCAGAATGAATCATGCGTGCGTTGTTGGATGCAGAAACCCCCGTGCAGTACGCGACACCTCGAATCTTCTTGATGCGCCCGGGACTGCGGTTGAGATGCAGCGTCTTTGGTAACCGCACCTGGCTCGCGAACCGCAGCTCGACGCAGCCGCCGCCACCTCGTCCACCAGGCCCGGCGCATGAGCGCTGCAGCACACGTAGCTCTATCCGCGCGGGAGGGATGCCAAACAAGGCGAAGAGGGGGAGGATGGCGGTTCGAAAGGAGTCGACGGACATGTCGCCCGTCTCCGTGGAGGATGTGATGACGCCGGGGCCGGAGAAACGGACGTTCATGTGCGCTTTCGAAAAGGGCGCCAGAAGACAGAGCGGGAGGAGGAAGTAGGTGACACCGCGGGTGCAAGTCATGGGGATGCTGTGCTCAATGACATCGCCGTCGGAAGCTCCAAAGCCGGCAATTGTTCCCGTAATCAAGCCGGGGTGGTAGGTGATGGTCGTACCCGTGTACGAAATCTGCATGGAGCTGCCGTTGGTGACGCCCTCCATGAGACGCAAGAACGAGATCTCATGGGGGGCCAAGCCAGGATTCGTCGGCGACGTGCTTCGGATTTTCGAAATGTGGATGGGGCGGCCGGTGAGGGTTGATAGGACCAGCCGCTGGGTAAAGGCCCGATGGCCTGTAAATCGGAGGAATTCCGGCGTGGAATTCGACATGGCTCTGGTTGTTGGGGGGCGGGGGTATCTTGAAGAAGCAATCACGACTTGCGCATCCCGCCGTCTGAACAAAAATTATCTTTCTGCCGGGTAAAAAGTTACTGGCTTGGCTAAAATGGCAGGCGGTGAGCAGACAATTCAAGCTCCCCACTGATGGATTTGGAGTCTTATCGATAACACTTGATGGTCAAACCCGTTGTTCAGCGCGATCGATATCCTAAAAAATAAGTTAAAGATCTAACGACTACGAAAGCTTCCAGTTTCTTTTCAAGATACTTGAAGCTGGAGGCTCGCGCATTACGAAAATGCCGGGTCGACCTCTTCTTTTCGATTTACGATGTCGAAACGACACGATATGCCGTTCATGTCGACTAGCGATTCGACAACGGCCGACGCAACAAATATCAGCAGCAGCTTACAGCACCAAGGCGAAGACGATGATATCAACGACGACACGACCTCCTATGGACGATGCGGTATCACGGAAACCAAACAAGGCAGAATTGATGCAGTATCTGGAACGAATTCGATCCCTCCGAAATCCCAAACAGGAAAAGAAGGAAGAGGGCTTCTCCGTCAAGTACTTTGAGCAGAACGACAACAAGCGAACACAGCTTTCAACCGAGAGTGCGTTCGACGAGTCGCTCAACGAGCTCGATGCGTCGGCGCTCAAGAATGTGTTGCTCGAAATGAAGAACGAAATGGGTGGGAAAGAAGCGAGCAATGCGTTCGATGAGGTCGTGAGCCAGCTAGGCGGGGAATGGGAAAAAATGAGGACGGCGGACGATCTAGAAAGGTTGGTGGCCAAGATGGACGCTTACAACGCTGCCATCGATGCGGAAATCGACAAGACCGGCGCGGAATTGCCCAAAGAGGTGCTGGAAGAGCTGGATCTAGAGCTTCCAGGGTTGCCGGGGATGGGGAACCTGGGCTCGAGAATGACGCTGCCGCAGGTTCCAGAGAAGCCGTGGACAATCAACCAGCGGAAGAAGATTACAAGGCTCAACTCTGTACTCGCTCGAGTATCCCGAGATATGCGCCGAGATGTAAAGCTCACCAAGAAGAGTATCCAGGCCGTGTACAAGGCCTACCACGCGGCAAGGCTTTCCCTAGCGCATGGATGGAACAACGTCCCTCTCAGTGTGTGGGATTTCTTGTGGAAAGTCTTCTCGGCAGACGAGTCGGTCAACATTCACCGACTGTCGCACATCTCGTTGCTGTCACGAGACATGAGCGAGGCGAAAATTGTCCTCAGCCCTGCTCAGCAACTCGTTACCATTGAGGCTGTATTCGTGGATGGCTGGGAAGCCAAGGCGATTGACAACTGGAAACGATGCATGAGCACTCTAGGTGACGACAACGCAGAGACTTTCCAGGAATTCTGGGAGCTCGGCGTGAGGATCTTTTGTCGAGCCGGAGACTTGGAACAGGCGCAGAGGGCCATTAACAAGCTCCTCGAAAAGCGGACTGACCCACGAATCCTGATGCCTCTCATCCGCACATACGCCGAGCTAGGAACCGAAGAGGGTCCAGAACGAGCTTGGGCTGTCTACCGCCAACTTCGAGAGCTTCTCGGACAAGATATGAAGATTGAGGATTACGACCAAGTTATATCCTATTTCTTGACGACGAACCAGACCGAGAACGCCCTCTATGCGTTTGTCGACATGATGAGCCTTGGAAAGATTGACATGAAGGGGCAGAAACACCTCCCTTCGGTCATTGCGAACAAGTTCTTCGTTGGCAAGTGGCTGAAACGGCTCATTGGTGCCGGCGACTTAAACGGAGCCTTGAGTGTGGTTGACTTTATGCGGAGGAAGGGCGTGGTTGCCGCTCCCATTCATCTCAATGGCCTCGTTGGCGCCTGGCATCGTTCAGGGGGCGTTGATGACCTAGAGAAGGCGGATGAGATGGCGTGGGGCATGATTGAGTCTCGGATCAAGTTCGTCGAGGAGAGACGGGATGAAGGCATTTCCAAGACGGCCTCACAGCCGGCCGTGATGCCCTTTCCCAGAGCTACCCTCGAGACCTTCTCCCTGCTGGCGGAGAACTACCGCGTACGAGGCCTTCACGATCGCCTCCAAGCACTGTGGCAAGCGTTCCGCGACGCCGAGATCAGTCCAGATGCCTTCATGATCAACCAACTCCTCGAGTCCTGCATCCAAGCCGGCGAATCCAAGGAGGCCCTCGGGCTGTACAATGCTTTCGTCACAGAGCAAGGCGTCAAACCCGACCCCTATACCTTCAGCGCGCTGTGGAAGACGCTGGGTATCAACCGCCTCCACAGAATCTCCGAAGACTCCTTCTTTGCCGAATCGCAGGCGACTCGCGCCCTCTTCGCTGAGACGGTCAAGTTCAAGGACGTCTTCGAACCGGACGGCATGGACGGCCAGCTCGCTCGCAAGATCCTCCACACGTTCCGCCGCCTCAAGGATCCCGCCGGCCTCATCGTCGCCCTCACCTCCCTCCGCGACCTGTTCCGCTTCCTCCCGCCAGAGATGCTCGTCCTCGAAATGGTCCTCGGCACCACAAAACTCTCATGGGACACCACCGCTCACCGCCACCGCCTCGTAAACGCCAAGCGCAACCTCGACAGCGGCCTCGTCGCCTGGGCCGATGGCGACCTTTCGAAGATTGAGGGCAACCGTCGCGAGGAGGCCCTCTTTGAGTATCTGCAGAAGCAGTTTTGGCCGGCCGAGGCGGACGAGTCAGCCAAGAAGAAGGCCTTTCGTGAGGCGGCCACCCAGATGGGCGTGTACGATTTGCTGAGGAAGGCTGCGAGACAGTCGTGATTTATAATCTTGAACCATGTATTACTACGTACCATCTCCCACAAGTGGATGTATAGAAAAGCGACGAGGGGCCGGCCGGGCCTGCTGATGAAGATGTATACTAGAACTATGACTACGGAAGAGCTGTTGGGCATATTTGTATATTTAATACACCACCTCTGGCTCATTTCATTTGAGGATACCAAAAACTTGACGCTCAATCTTCACATTCGCATGACTTTTCGAGAATGATGTGGGTATGACTGTTTGTATTACTTGTGTAGTCGCGATGTATCTTTACAGCCACCAGCGAAAGGCGGAGCAATAAGAAAAGGACTTCTTCTTGTGATCGACCCATAGGTACCTATCGATCAGACTTCCTATCTGTTCCTCCTGTCAATCCTCCCCCCCATAACTCCGACGCTATGCAAACAAAATAGTGGTTCAAAAAAAGCAGTCGACCCCTTTTCTGTCTTCCTCGGGTCTGATCTTTGTTGTCTTCCCCTGGAGCGGCTCCCCCCGATTCGCCAAGCTTGCGGCAAGGAAGTATGGAGAATTCCACACGAAAGTGAAAGCGGATTACCACGTGAAGGTGAAAGCGGTATCCGTTCTAGGAGAAGTCTGTGTCGTCCTCGTCCATCCTGTCACCAAGGAAGCTGAGCCCTGAGTCGACATCGTCGTCAATCACGCGGCCGTTCCGTTTGGGTTCAGGTTGATCCTGCGTGTACTGCGAATCTGGGGTCTCTTTCTCATCGGGGTCCCACACAAAGCGCTGTCCGTCCTATGACAAGTCCATCTCTTCGTGGTCTATGCGGTCGCCCACCGAGCTGAGCCCAGAGTCGTCGTCGTCGCTCACGTGGCCGTTCTGTTGAGGCTTCCCCAGGACCTTTGCGAGCGGCTCGTCGTCGTCAGAGTCGACGGGTGTCACAGCGCGGTTGTATATCCATTCACTGATGCTTGTTTCTGGGCCGCCTTCAACCTGGATCTCGCCCGTGTCGACAGCGCGGCCGAGGATGGTGCCGTGATATTTTGCGTCTTCGCCGGTTTTGTCGTGTTTCTTCTTTAACGCTGTAGGATATCAGTCAGTCTTGATCTTCTCTTCTTCGTAGCTGGTGGCTGATGATTGAGTGATGCAGGAAAAAGGTAAACAATACCATTAAGATAGTCGGTAGCGTCCGACTCCCCGTCTCCGCTCCCAATCTCCATCATCTCCTTCATACGCTGCCCTGCAAACCACTCGATAAACTCGTTTACGCCACGGAGATCCTCCTGGCCTGATCGCAGCTGCTCGATAAGCGCCCTCTCAGGCTGCAGTGCGCCGACGTCCTGCAGGGCCTGGCGCACGTCCGAGACGTCGAAGTCTCCGGCATCGCCGTGGTTGTGTATGGCATGGATGGCCGTCGTCTGGCACAGTAGCGAAAGGTATCGCGCGGCAAGGTCTGTGATGGAATCGAGGACGGCGGGTCGTGTGGAGTGGTAGCCCGTGGCTCGCAGAATCTGAAGGATGGAGGGGCGGAGGAGGGCGTGGAAGACAGAAGGCGTCGTCGTCATGTTGGGCTAGAGGTTCTGGTTGAAGAGGATGAGAGGCCAAAAAAAAACTAAACTAGTCATATGTATTGAGGTGAAGGTGTCGAGAGCCATTCACTGCTCAAAAAGAAGAGAGGTAAGAAGTTGGCGCGCGCAGTGTAATTCTAATGGTTGCGACGGTGTCGCGCTGGCTGGGACGTCATCGGCTGGAGATTTCAAAGGCTCTCACAGCGCGTGCCAGTCCCGAGCGCTGAATTGCTCTATTGTCGAGGAATAACAAAGCTTGCGAAGCGGGAGATGCTTGTTGCAGCTTCGGGACGGAGAAGCTCTCAGCCTCGCAGTTGGTGGGTTGCACAGTGTGGAGACGCCTGCCGTCACACATGGTAACAGTTATTAGGTGCGTACTTCTTTTCCAAGCATCTGTCGTCCATGGAATTCATCCAATTCATATTGCCATTGAAGCCCCCCCTTTTTTTTTTTTGGCTAGTCTAGACAAATTAGATCAATGTCCAATTCTTCATTTCTCATCGTTTGAATAACCACCCTCCCTGTCATCATCATCTATCTCATTCTCGTTGACACTCCCACTACCTAACATTGGGACTGCCTAGACAGTAAGCTTGCCCGTCTCCGATTCCAAATTGGCCTCGTTTGAAAGTCCGCTGTACTTGTTGATCCAATCCAGCACTTCTCTATGCCATACCAACGAGTTCTCGGGCTTCAGAACCCACTGCCATTCATAGTCAATAAACATCCTTCAAACAAGCCGAGAATATCGACTTACATGGTTCTCGTCAGGGAACATGACAAACTTGCTTGGCACATTCCGGGCCTGAAGAACATTGAACATGGCAAGTCCCTCCGAGATGGGAAGTCTGTAGTCGAGTTCGTTGTGAATAACCTACATGTCGTCAGTGAACCATCAAGGGCATTGTCACCAATTCGCCTACCAGCTGCGGAGTGGCCCATTCACCCGTGTGCTTGGACGGATCCCATTTCTCGTATCCCGAACGGTGTTCCCAAAGAGTTCCACCGAAGTCATGCTCCGGGAAGAATAGCTCCTCGGTCGACCACTGGTTCTGTGTCGAGAAGACGCCATCATGGCAGACCAAGGCCTTGAACTTGCGGCCCAAATCGTGTCCTTGGATCCAGTTGATCATGTAACCACCATAGGAAGCACCCAGTGCCACTGCTCGGTCGGTATCCACATACTCGACCTGCTTCTCCAAGTACTCGAAGCATTTGACCAAATCCTCGTATGGTCCCCCTCCCCAATTCTCCGTAATGGCATCGACGTGTTTCTGCCCATATCCCGTGCTTCCTATCGGATTAGGACAAACAACGACATAACCCTGCTCGGCAAAAATGGCAGGGTTCCACCTTGTGCTCCAATCATCCGTCCATGCCGCTTGAGGGCCCCCGTGAATTAGGAAAGCCAAGGGGTACTTTTTGGAGGGGTTGAAATGGGATGGCGTCATGACCAGCGCATGGTTGTTGTACCCTTCCGATCCCGGATACCATATCTCGGAACATTGAGACTTGGAGAGACCGAAAGATTTGCCATGCTTGGAACTGGTAGAGACTTCCTTGATCATCTTCGTATCTGGATCCAAAATAGAATAGCTAGAGCTTTCGATGCGTGACTTAGAGCTAATGAAAAGCGAGCCGCTCTTTCCGAGAAGTCGTGCCTCGCTGACGGAACCCTCCTCGTGAATGGGCTCAGGGAGGTCAACGGCTTTTCGGGGTGAAGAAGGAAGCTTCCAAAGGACTGCTCTTCCATGTTCTTCTGCTGCGACGTACAATTCTTTGTCGTCCTTGCTCCAGATGGCCCAATCCGGCCTTAGGTCCCAACCTCCCTCGCCATCTCCAGAATCGTAGAACTCCTGCACATTGCTCAGGTCGGTGACATCGGGGATGAGTAATAGTCTCGTCTTGTCGGATTCGTACTGGATATTTTTCATCCTCGCAAATACAATTTGTTTTCCATCATTGGAAAAAGCTGGAGAGACACTGTAACCCTTCAAATGGCCAGTCTTGACAATTTGGGGCGTGGTTGGCTTCTCAGTCCACGACCTGATGGGCACGTAGTATAGGTCAGTCTTGGTATGTCTCGCCGGGTTCAAGTATGGATCCTTGGAGACGAATGCGATGCCAGAGGTCGAGATGTCAAAGTCGCCAGCACCACCAAAGGGGGGCACGGGACAGTTCAGGTGCGTACCGGCCAAGAGGTTAGTCAAGCCGGGAGACTCCAGGGTCCATTTTCCGTCTCGCTTCACAATCAGGCCGTACCAGAGAGAGTTCTCGTTGGGGGTGTTCCAAGTGTCCCAATGGCGGACAAAAAGACCATTATAAATCTTGGCCGATGAGTGAGACTTCTTCTCTGCAGCGGGCCAATACATCTCTCCGTCCGGGGTAGTCAAGGCTGAACAGATGAAGGCGACATCCCCGTTCTGCAGCGCCTTGACTTTGGGGTTCGAGATGCTCCCGGCAAAGTAGTGGATCAAATGGGGGCTTTAAGGTGTCAGATCAACTGGCTGACCAGAGTACTGGTAGATAATAGCCAAGAACATACCTAGACGACTTGTCATGAACGTCTTGCGAGAGGAGCATGGAGCTCCCATTGTCTCCAGTCTGGATGAAAGCAACCTCAGTCTTACTGATCCATATGGGGTCGGTAGCAGCGGCGTCCTCAGAAATGAGGTATGATCGGTCATCTTCGATGTCGAGGACGCGGATTTGGGAGCTCTTAGAGTGAGAGTCGAACGAGTATGATGAAACCTGGTGCGTCCCAGTACAGAGTGTCAGCGATGATGTCGATCTTCCATACATGAAGACAGTAAAGGTAGAAAGATTGATTGGTTTTGATTGCTTCATGGGGACGAACCGTATAGAGCACCAGCTCACCCGTCGAATTGGGGACGCCAGGGGAGCGGCGCGGGGCCGAAAGCAGCACCTCGGGGGTGAAGCGATTCGCCTTGATCGTCATCATCAACGGGGAGCAAAAGCGATCTTGAGGTGGCTGTATGCGTGTCGGGTATCAATGAAGCAAAGATACTATAGGGGAAGCTGGGAAGAAAAATGAATCGAGGCAGAGAGACCAAGAAGGTGAGGAGATGAAGAGGGGAGGGATGATGGATGAGGTAAGTTCAAGGTCCCATGAGGCGCCCTGGAGCTTGAGTGGACCTGGGGACCTTTGTGACCTCGCCCGTGGCTGCGGAGACGAATATGGGAGCTGCCTACGTACCCATGTTATGTCAGACATTTCCTGTATTCTCTTTGCTAGCTTTGAGTCCTATTCTCCTTGCATCTTTATTCGCATATTAGTCCTCAGCCATACCATGTCAACTTAAATCGTCTTCCTTGTCCTCCATCTCTTCCCCCATCGGCCCCTCTTGTCCGTGCCCACCTGAGCCGCCGCCATCCGCCATGCGTCAACTTGAGGACAATGTCATGATGACTGAACTAACACGCAACACTGATGTGCCCAGAGCCGCTTATAAGTCTATCACTAGACTAGCAGCGTTTGCACATCAAATTTACCAATCAGTACGTCAAGTGAGCATCGTGGGCCAGCAGCGTGTCGGCGCATCCTACCTACTATTTCTGGCCGAGCCTCGTTTCCAAAGGTCCCCAAGTCTCATTCACATGGCGTGATCAAACCAATCGACTCGTTCTGAAAGAGGAAGTTCCTCCAGCCTGGCCTAGTCCTACTCTTGGACAATGCGCCAAATTGAGAAGTTGACCTAGTGCAATCCAAACGGGCAGAAACCGTCCATTCTCATTGTTCTCTCAATTTACCAAACGCCATACTTGTAGTCCTGTCCTCCATATCCTCATAAACGCCCAAACCCCAATTTCATACATGTGCAGATGGCCGTCCTTCAAACACTACCTTGAGGACAAAGCTCCAGTGTGCTCACTAGGATAGCATGCGTTGTGGCTTGCTCCATCGAACGCTACTTTTTCAGAGCACCAAAGTTCGTCCGCTTCTTGCTTGTCTGCATATCGTTCTCGCTGTCCTCGTGGTCCTTATCCTTCTTCTTCAACTTGTTCGCATTTTTGCCTGTCGCCGAAGTAGGAGTAGCAAGGTTCGATCCAATGTCTCGAAAAGCCGCCGAGGCTGGCGTGGAATGCGACGCAGGCGTTGACCCGCCCGATCCAGGAGCAATTCCCTCCTGCGCACCAAGCTCGTTAGTTGGAAATCCTGGTGTTGACATTTCTGCTTTCAATAGCTCTTACCAGGTTGTTTGGTCGGTATGAGATGGACGATCGTGAAAAGACCTTGTTTTGCTCCATAGGACCAGCTTTCCTACGCTGCGCAGCCGCGCCAATCGTTCCTTTCATGTAGTTATCAAAACCAGTGATGATGTTTCCGGCCGGCGTGCTCTCGAGATATGTCGTTTCTTTCTGTGCGATACCATCCTCAACCTGGGTCTAAGAAGGGGTCAGTACGGCGGTAACTACCATGATATAGGTACAATCGCCCTTACCAGCCGTCTTTCCAGCAATCTTCTCTTCTCGACGAGCTCGCGCACTCTAGCCTGTGCCTTCTTGTATTCGGCCATCGTTGGATGACCCGCCCCAGAACCAGCGGCGTTTCCCTGCTTGTTTTCTGCCATACACTCCTGCTTCTAGTGCGGTTATTCGGTTTTGGCGAGCGGGATCGATTGGCGCTGACGTAGGTCGCAGACGAGACGTGTTGATATGGATGTGATTTTGCAAGAGTCAAAAGTTAGGCTGCGCACGTCAGAATCGCGGGGTGCCTGGCTGTCTGGGCATTAGTAGGTGCCATTGTCGCGTCAATTTAGTGGGGCCTCAAGTGAGCCTTGTAGCGGGAGCATGCCCGCCTAAGTCGCCCCAATCACTGTCCGGGCCTGGTGGAAAGCCACCAAGTACTCGCGGAGAGACAAGGAATTCATGATTCTTCCGAAGTGTGTAATGAACTCCTGATTAGGAGTTCATTGAATCGTTATTCTAGTTTCTGATGCAAAATACCAACTTTTTAGGTTGTGTCTAATTCCAACCTAGGTACATATACCAAACCATAGACACTCAGTTCCCAATGTTCTAGTGTGGGAAACCCTTAACTGGTAATGAAGAGCTGATCTGGGCCAACTACTCTGCCTACCAATTCCATTCCTCAGCAGTATGCGCGCTGTCGTGTCTTTGTCAGTGCCTTGCCATGTGTGGATGGCTGTGTGCTGAGAACCGTCTCAACAAGCTGTGTAGATTACGCCGCTGTAATAATCACTGGCTACCCACCTGTTTACCGTCTTGAGTATGTTCTACATCGGGCTTGGGCGAAGGCGGCGCGCGGGATTCATCTTCAGAAATATCAGCTGATTTGCCCCTGGTTCTGGAGGGTGACGAAGCTGAGGAACTGTTCCGTCGTCGACCAGGCAAAGACTCGCGTCTCCTTGTCGAACGTTGCCTACGACGACCGGGGCTGGTCTGCCTCTTTCGATGACCATCACCATCTACATCCGAAGCATCGCTTCGTCCGCCTCTAGGTCCTCTGCCCCGCTGCCTAGATGTACTCCGACTACGGCTCCGAGAGTCAAGAGAAGATCTAGATATGGATGAGGAGACACTTCTCGAATGTCTCCGGCGACGTGAGACGGATCGGCTTCGTGACGGGGAGTATCTCCTTCTCTTGGGTGCGGGTGAGCGTCTGTCCGAAGATGCAGAACGCGATCGATGATTCGGTCCAGGACGCCGGCCTCTGTCATCGCGATGTTGTCGAGGTCGGTACGCATTCCCTGCTGGAGATCGAGATCTCTTCCGCTGGTCTCTGCGGCCTGCAGGTGATCTTCGTCGGTTCGGGCGGTCACGGCTGTTGGACCGGTCACTGTCACGAGATGGACTGCGACTGCGGGAGTCTGATCGAGATGAGGTTGAGCCAGAAGACGAGGGACTGCGCGACCGTCTTCGAGTGCCGCGCTCACGTCCTCCACCATGTCGACCTCGCGGGATGTAGCTATCACGCCCATACGAGTCTCTCTGATCGCGAAATCGGGGGGGTGGTGATCGGGATCGGTTACCATTCCTCCTGAAGCCACCTCTTCCTCTGGTATCAAAATCGCGATCTCCTCGGCGCCCTTGCCAGCCGTCACCACGTGTATTTGTCCGATCTCGGCGGTCTCGTTCTTTTAGTTCGGCGATCTCGCGGTCTCGGCGGTCAAGCTCATCTCGCCTTTCCCTGGCATTTTGGGCTGCGAGGTCTGCTTCCATCTATTCTATGGTGTCAGCATCGGGGGAGAAGGGACAAACACGGAGACATAGTGCCAGCATACCTTTTCTTGCATCAGCTCAAGTTTCTTGGCTTCCAAGAGCTCCTTTGGCACGCCCTGTGGGTTGCTTTGGGCACTGAGTAAGAGCTTCCATAAGTCTTTACAGAATGAAGCCGTGTCCTTATCCAAAAAACCTGTGAGTTGAATTTGTAGGGACTTGATGTCCGGCTATGAGAACCGAGTCAGTAGCTGTTGTAGACTATGTCTTGGATAGGTGGACGAACGTATCGTGGTCCCTCGATCAGGTTGAAACAGAGTTCAATTACGACATCGTCTTCGCTCCCGAGGATTTCAATTAGTTTACTGGCGATCCATCTGCAGAAAAGTCAGCAAAGGGGCCAAGGCGGATGGTGTGGTGGTCTCGGACTTTTTCATGACCTGGAGGTTGACTTTTTGCATGTCAACTTTCTGATTGAACTCGGAAGGGAACTTTGTCGACTTCAAGAGTCGCGCATCTACCCCGGAGGCCATTGTGGGCGAGACGGGACTGCCAATGACAACCAGAAAACGCGTTGTTTAGCTTGAGGTGTCGAAGATGAAAAAGTGACGTCGCCGATGTTAGAATGCGCTTTTGGATTTCATGTGTCATGGCGGCCAGTGCGGAATGTTGTGAAGCACGCGCCACTTCGTTCTGGGCTTAGGTGTGGCGCTTGGTGCAAGCAATGATTGCTGCTGTGGCTTGAGCCTGGGTGCTGCTTTGAATGTCAGGCAGTGGTACAAAGCGCTGAAGGGTCTCGCAGCGCGTCATCAAGGCAGCCTGCATACCCAACAGCATTCATCGAAATACTCTTCTCAATACCATCAGCCCATCTTGACTTTCATTTGGTTACAAGTCTTCCGTCATCAAGATATGGGATTGCCCCTCAGAATGGAGAACCTTCACGCACCAACAATACCCTCTGGCGAGACCACCTCCAACGCAACTAATGGCAACGCGGGGCAGTTGAGCTTCCAGCAGCTGCAACGAAAAAAGGACGATACCGAAGCGGAGCTGAAAGCGCTCGGAGGTGTACTTGATTCGGTATTTCCCAAAATTCTGGATAGCATTCGCTGGTTGCTTGGCTAACCAGCTGCCAGCATGGCGTGGACATGAATACACCTCTCATAACGAGAGATGGTTTCCCTCGTGCAGATATCGATGTTGCCCAGGGTATTACGTGACGACACCTCTTGTATTTTACCCGCTAACTATCATAGTTCGGACGACGAGGGCTCGAATAATCCGTCTCAGAAACGATTATACAGAGCTCATGCAACTTATCGAAAAGTTTCTTCACGAACATTTCGCCAGTCTCGATCAGTCCGACGACGCACCGGCACTTACTGCCAGTGATGTGCAACCTCTGCCAGACTTTGTGCCGGAAGCCTTGGATATTCCGTTCGCGAAGGTCAACACTGTGGCTGCAGGAAGCCCAGCCGATACTGCGGGCTTACAGTCTGGAGATGTCATCCGCAACTTTGGCTACGTGAATCGAGCCAACAATGACAACCTGAAGAAGGTTGCAGAGTGCGTGCAGGGCAACGAAGGGGTACGTGTTTTGAGCTGTGTGGCAAGCTGTCATAGAAAACTAATGTGTCAGCAGAGCAACATACTCATCAAGGTGTCACGGGCAGTGGGCGCGACGCAAGAGGAACTGCGTTTGACCTTGACTCCACGGAAGGATTGGGGTGGACGGGGTATGTTGGGCTGCCACATCCTCCCAATATGAGTCGGGTTCAATTCCTGACTTCGAGGACCGTGACAAACAATATCTTTACACTGATCACATAATCAATCATTTTGGGCCAGGCAGTCAAAGTCAAAACCGAGGTAGATTGACAAGCAAAATGTGAATTTTTTTTTTTTTTTTTTTTTTTAGGAGCTTTGAGCATGAGATAAGGAAGAAGAGGCCATCTTCGACGTCAGGCTCTTGTTGCCAAGACATGGAAACGTCCAACTTTGGGTTAGAGCAGCTTACAAAGCAAACTTGCTTTTAGGCACGTCCACCACATGGCATATGGTGACTTCAGGTCTTCACGTACCTGTCCAAATATGGGATTCCGTAGGTAGATAGGCAGGTATCTATGCAGCTGTTACTCTTTTCTTTCGTGTGTTTGTAGTTGCCCAACACGAACAGTTATCTGCGAGCCTGTGAGATCTGAGATGAGTAATGTACAATAAAATATTTTATTCCTAATAAAATAAGTGAGATGTTGGAACATGCTGACACACAGTTCCTACTTGGCTACACCAATGCTTCCTACCTCCGAGGGTGGAACGGGAAGTAATTGAAGGCAACGATACGTTGCCTCGCTAAAGCCTCACTCTAGAAAAGGTGACGTTATTTAGATAGACTGGGCTCCTTCTATTCGTATTAGCTAGCTTTCAGTCATACTACGTATGTCTATCATTAAACTACAGTGCTGCAGTGCCTCTGGTGACCGCTTCTTATCTAACTACCTAGTTGGAACAAGTACAGATACTACCACTTGCTGTCAAGGCGGTCGCACCGAAATGGCAAAGTGACGAAGGAAACCGAAGTTCTTGTAGAAAAAACATCATCTACGTTGACGAATCTTCGGGACCGAGGTATGGCAATTGCCTTAGAACGGCAGCACTGAAGGAAAGTCTCCGTCGATATAAACAAGAAAAAATTGCCCAAAAATTGCTGCTCGCCACCTGGGTAGGTAGCTGTTGGCCCGTGTCCAGGCTACGTGTGTCGTGTGCTTGCGCCGCCAGACCGCCAATGACCTGCCGACGGAAGCAGAGAAAAAAAATACCGTACCAAGGAAGAATCTCACAGAAAAAAGCCAGGTTAGTTTATGTCCACTGGGCAGGCAGGCACCTTGCCGGTGGGCGGGAAACAATGGTGCCCAATTAGTGGAATGTTCCAGGCAAAGGCAGGCCACCGCAGGCACACCGCAGGCCAACTTAGACAGGCTTCCCATTCAAGGCGGTGACGACCAATGATGTTATCAACAAGTGGTTTTTGGTTGGTTCAACTGCTAATTTTTTGGTAAAAAAGGAAGAAGCCGGTGTAGCCTGTACGTTGGAGGCCTGGTACGACGACCAAAGTGACGGGGAAGTGGGCATCGTTGTAAAGCAGGACGGTTGCAGGCCCGATGAGCGTTGGGTTGAGGTGATGATGCATCCGTGCTTCAACATCACGTGCAGGCAGCCCACCCTTTCCTTGGGGCGACTGAATTTTTCGCTTAAGGCCTTTCCCCTGCCCAAGTCCCCCCGCCGCCTTCAAAACATCAAGTTGACCTACTCTTGTCAAGTTCGTCAATCACCTCGTACCCACCCCCAGCGACGCATTTCAAGGTATTTAGGGTCCCTTCCCTCGTCGTCTTCACCTCCAGGACGATGACCGCTTCCTTCGACCGACTTCATCCGCCGGCTCGACCACTTTTCAGTAGCTAACTACCGCATCACAGCACCCCGCTTGTTTACATACTCCCGCCTCCGTCGCACCGACACCACATTCACCCTTCAAAATGGCTGCTGAGCAGACTCCAACCTTCAAGCTTGTGCTTGTTGGTGATGGCGGTACTGGAAAGGTGCGTACGATTGCTCGCCACCAAAGATGACCAGCGACGTTATCAGCTGCTACCCATCATCCCGCCGCTTGTTCTTCATGGGAGTGGGGTGTTTGGAGAGCTGCCCTCTTTCGGAACCATCAAAGCTAACTGATATCTTTCATGACAACAGACCACCTTTGTCAAGCGCCACTTGACTGGTGAATTTGAGAAGAAGTACATGGCCACCCTCGGTGTCGAGGTCCACCCTCTCGACTTCACTACCGTAAGTCTCGCGGCCTCTTGATGATTTGCGGGGTACTAATCTGCCTCAGAACTATGGCAAGATCCGTTTCGATGTCTGGGATACCGCCGGTCAGGAGAAGTTTGGTGGTCTCCGTGACGGTTACTACATCAATGGCCAGTGCGGTATCATCATGTTCGATGTCACCTCCCGTATTACCTACAAGAACGTCCCCAACTGGCACCGTACGTGAAAACTCCGATCAACCCCTCCAAGACACAAGCTTACGAAACGGTTCCAGGTGATCTCGTCCGAGTTTGCGAGAACATCCCCATTGTTCTTTGCGGTAACAAGGTCGATGTGAAGGAGCGAAAGGTCAAGGCCAAGACCATCACCTTCCACCGAAAGAAGAACCTTCAGTACTACGATATCTCTGCCAAGTCCAACTACAACTTTGAGAAGCCCTTCCTCTGGCTCGCTCGCAAGCTCGTCGGAAACGCCACCCTCGTACGTTCGCTTCAACCTTCTTACATTGGTCATGACATAATACTAATCTTTCAACGTAGGAGTTCGTTGCTGCCCCAGCTCTTGCTCCCCCCACCGCCCAGGTCGACGAGAGTCTTCTCGAGTCTTACCGAAAGGAGATGGCTGAAGCCGCCGCCCTGCCTCTTCCTGATGAGGGTGGATCCGATGATGATCTGTAAATGACTCCAGCGGTCACGGGAAACTTTGTTGAGGAGGATACACCTTGTTCCGCCGTTCAGCGAAACGGAACTTCGGAGGTATTTGAGGATGGCACATAGGCAGCCGGAATGACCATTTACGAGATGCAAGACGGACGTTCTGAGGTTTACAGCAGCGTGATTATGAACGGCAGAAAGGAAAAATGGCCGTTGTCCCTCAATTGGGGCAGAAGGGGATGTGCCACCGTCAAGAGCAGTGGCCTCGTTAGTTAGTTAGCTAGACTTCCTTCAAAGACGACACCCGAGTCAAGTTTGCGTGGCTTGGCTATGAAGGTACTTTTTTTTTATTAATATCGTGACCCCTAGGTGAAGAGTCTGGATGGTTGACTCTGGAGGGTGTTAATTTGGCATAGCGATAGTTAGATGAATGCACAGTCTGGTCGGAATGGAACTTGATTTTGTCTCAGTGATGTCATGTCACGGTGTGAAATACTTCGTGGGCTGGGCTTGGTATGACTGACTCGTTCCAAATGTCGGGTCAAGCTTGTCAGGTTCGGGATGGCGGTGGAGGCTTACACCAGAGGTTTGATGGCGGACGCAATAAACCAGTCAGAAGGACGAAGTCGGATTGCTGGCCAGGATAAAGTGCATGCATGCCATGCTGGCAAACCCAGCCTCTCGATTAATTCTCGGTAGGTGCTTTTCGACGTTAGCATCGTCTAGGTGCATGCATATTCGTATATTGATTATATGCCATCACGCTGGCAGCCCTGCAGACTTGGGAGCTGGCCCAGCCAGCCGTCCGATTTACCAGTCCAAGTCAATTCAAGGCATTGTGGGAAGACATTGGACCGCTCAACAGCTGACGGGCCGCTCATCTGCAGCCACATTGATGCATCAGAGCTGCTGCGTGGCCTGCCCTTGGCCTCTGGGCGACTGGGTCACACCCCGCTGACAGCAGTGCAGGTGAGTGACAGGCTTACGGCACCCGAGATCAATTCATGATTGTGATTTATGTCCATCTACTTTGTATCCATCAGCTACCGAGATGATGATGAAGAAGTTGGCTTGCTGGGACGACAGCCTCAGCCTCATACATGACTGGGCGGGTCTGGGGGGCCTGTTTCCTCATTTAGCGGTTCTACGTACTAATTAGTGTGCCCTTTATCTTGTGGGCAATGTCATCTTGGAACGCGTCCTGTCAAAGGTAAATGGCAAGGACCACAAACCGCAGGGATGGGTTTAAGGATCGAATTAATGAGATTAGACTTGGCGTGGTGATTTAGTTAAATGGGATGGATGGCGCGCAGAACACCCCTGGCGCTGGCGCATGCAGCCACTTAATGAGGCAGGGGTCACGAACCTGGCCTCAACATGGCCCCGAGCATGATTAATTATAAACCGTTCAATAAGCGTGGGGCGGAGGGGGATGGGAAGAAGCACAGTCAGTTCAAGATTGGAGGTTGGAAATGGAAATGGAAGGCAAACGACAAAGTTTGGCTGTGTGTTGTTGTTGTTGTTGATGATGTTGCTGTTGTTGTTATTGTTTTCTTGTCTCAGTCGCCTTCGAGCCGTAGATTGGTGGAAGGGGTAACCTGAGCTTCAACTCAGAAGCGAGAATGCAAGCCATCATTGGAAGACAAAGTCTCAACGGCAGATTGACGGGAGGGATCGGGGGCTGGTAAGGGGGAGAAAGAGAGGGGCAGTGAGTGAGTGAATGAATGAATGAATGAATGAATGAATGAATGCTTTTTGGGGCAACGAAAATGAAGAAAGAAAACAATGGATGAGAAAAAGTAATCATCAACTACGTACTACCTACTTTAGGGAGAGCACACACGGGTGGGCAGATCAACACGCGTTAAAGGGAGCGCGTCGATAATTCCATCTAGGACAGTTGCGGGGGAGATGCATCTGTCAAAGCCGGGAAAAAAAAAAAAAAAAAAACATGGGTCGAGGTAAGTCTCGTATCGAAGGACCAAAATAAACGGAGAAGCTAAAGAGAAAAACATCCAAAAGATTGAAACCGCGACGGAACCTGAGGTGCCGCACCGCTCAAGCACAGCACAGCACATAGTACAGGAGGGGAGCAAAATAAACAAGAGGCTGGGACGGGACAGATGGGTCTTGGGCTTGGATAAATACGACACGGGATTGGCCACAGCGAAATGGTTTAAAGTGGGAAGTAAACATGGCGGTCAATGCCGGGTCATGGTCATATACGGACAGGAGAAGAGAAAACTACTGTAGAACAATAGTCGGGAGGTTGGGAGGTGCATCTGGACGTGCATATCCAGACGTTATTCGTCCATCCTTATGCAGTTTTGAATGCGTTTTGCCGGGCGGAGAAGGCGATAATATATACAAAGACAGGGGGGACGTGCAACGCGTGTTGACATGGTTTCCCAATTGGGAGACGGCAACTCGAGAGGCGCGGTGCGATTGGCTGCGACGGGGGCTAAAAAACGCGGAGGAAGGAAAAAGGACGCTCAAGCGCTCAGGAGGGGAAGTGCTGGGAAGGGACTGGGAAGGGGGGGGGGAAGAGGGAAGGGTCGATTGGGGGGCTCCTGGGGGCTCATGGGGGGCTCATGGGGCCAGGCCGCCTCTCACGCCTCGCTTTTAGCACTTGCACTTGCCCATTTGGCATTCCTACCCATTTGATGTCCACTCGGCGGTTCCACGTCCAGCCCACGCCCACGTTACGTTCACGCTCCTACGCCCACACGTCGTCTGTTGCAGCACTTTCTCACGACAAACCTCGATTCTGCTCTTCCTGCTCTTCATTCTTTTTCAGCCTTCCAACCCTCTCGACCTCACCTCCTCGAGCCTCCGTCGCTCCCTATTCCCTCGATCTCCGTGCCATCGTCGTGCTGCCATCCCCCATCCTGACCGCCTCCCAGTAATGCCTCTCGTCGCAGCTACATAAGGCCATCTGCCCCGTCTCCTCCCTTTGAACCCAGCGAACCATGGCCAACAATAATCCCAACGCCTCTTTCCCTCCTCCTTCGCACGCGAGGGGACAGCTCCCTCCGTATCCAGCAGTTCAGCATGACGCATCCTTCACCTCCCAGACTCTCCCTCCGCTCGCCGATGCGGCTCCCAACCCGCCCCAGACGGAGAAGCATCCCAAGGGCAAGCGGAAACGAACTGCGTATGTTGTGGCATCATCTGCTGGACACATTAGTGCTCGCAGCATGTTCTACAGATCAACAATAGCTAATTGGGCTTTGTAGTGCCAAGGATAAGATGATCCTCGAGGAGGCGTACAGCAACAACCCCAAACCCGACAAACAAGCGCGCCTCGAGATCGTGCAGCGTGTGTCATTAAACGAAAAAGAAGTACAGGTATGTCGCCATCTAGACTTGCTGTGCATCAAACTCGATCGCCGACGTTTTGTTTTGTTGCTGTTATTTTTTTTTTTCCTTTTCTAGATCACGCGTGGAAAAACTTGACTGACTGACACATGTCCCTCTAGATCTGGTTCCAGAATCGACGACAAAACGACCGACGAAAATCCCGACCTCTATCTGCACAGGAAATTGCTGCGCTTCGGTACGGCGGCGTGCATGGCATTCCCTCGGACCCCATCGCCAATGCCACTCCAACCCGAACTGAGAGGCCCTTCCCTGATCCTGACCCCGCCGGTTCCAGAGCTCCCGATCTGAGGGCGGCATCTCCCCGTCTCCTTGACCAGACCCCATCAATTATGCGTTCTCATCCGGATCTCGTTGCCTGCACGCCGATATCCGCGAACCAAGATGGAGTTCCACGTCCCCTTGTTGATGTGACACCTAAACACGAAGATCCCTCCCCCTCCCAAGAAACTCAAGACGCCTCCCGCTCGCTGTCTAGCTCCATGTCAAGTTCCGTTGGTTGGCTGTCAAATCGATGGAACCTTGGCAGTTCTTTCTCTACACCGTCCACCATTGGACGCGGCGGTGATGACTCCCTCAAGTATGTTGTATCATGATAGTTGGCCCTGGGCAAGTGCTAACCTCCATTCAGGTTTGAACCGTATCCTCCCTCTTCGTGCTCTTCTGAACCATCGCAACCTCCTTCAAGCCAGTCCCAGTCCAAAGTCCGCTTGTCACTGTCCCTGGAGGGCAAGGCGGAACTCGTCTCCAACCAAGCCTCTCCCACCCGTAACATTCCTCCGAGGCCCTCTTCCACTGTTCCAACTCTACCTCAAGTACGGCAAAGAAGCCTCCAGCGCAGTCACAGCGCTCTACCTGCCATAACGTTACCTCCCATCTCAGCCCTTACAAATTCTCTCCCACCACGATTGATGCGCGGCCGTTCTCGTGACGTTCATGCTTGGGAATCTTGTGCAGATGCAGAGAATCGTGACGAGCTCACTGCCCAGGCGGAACACGAGTCCAACGGTTCAGCTATTGCCGCTATTAGCCTCTTGAGATCAACTAGTGGAGTGCTCCAGCCAAGCGGCAACAAGCGCAACGCTCCCATCTCAAAACCCCAACGGCCTCACCAAGCCAAGAAGGTCAAACTAGACCGCGGTGGTTCTACAATTGGGCGGGTTGAGATCGATTTGGAAGAACCTGAGAAGCTAGAGAAGCCATATGAGAAGGTCAAGGTGTCAATGTTGGTCTCGCCTTCTGGTGATTCGGATAAGGAGAACTGGAGTCCAGATGAGGACGGAAACGCGGCGGATATCCACCGTCGAAGACCATTGCCGCCTGCCCCTCCCAAGCCTCCGTCTCTGAACCCACGCCGTCTTGGTCGAGCACTCCAGGAGTCAAAAGGTCCGAACTTCCCCAACCTCGGGAATCGTGTCAATACAGCCCCCGCTCGGCACCGCAACGTGGTGAAGGAAGGTGTCGAGATTTTTGAAGACGCTTTCAAGAAGCCGGCCCATCCTCGTGAGGATGATGTTGAGAGATTTATGCGAGGCGGCGATGTCAGCCCCAGCAAGAAGCCCGACATGGATTGCGTGGCGGGGCTGCTATCCCTTAGCCAGGGCGCGTGGCGATAGATGCAAGTATCATGACCGATCTGGCGAGCCACGTGGTGGTGCAGCCGAAGCATCCCGTCTCATCCCCGAGCACAAAAAAATTGAGAGAGAAAAGCCTGTTAGTGAATTATTCACTCGGGAGGCTCATGTATAGCCTGTTGGTGGGGAGAAACTATGTCCCTTACCATCGAACGTGAACGGATTATTTTTCCTAGGTTTCTCTACGGTTTCAAGGATACCGGTGTTTTGCTTTCATTTGGGCTGATTGGGGGGGCGGGTGGTAACATGGATATGTTGGATTCAATGTAGATATATAACACGGACTGAGACTGCTATGGATCTGTATCAGCTGGAGTGAGGCCGGAAGCGTGGAAATGGAAGATTGTGTCATGATCGAGCGAACATCTACGTAATATTGATTATATGCTTTGCTACGGCAACAATTGGAATGCTCTGTTTCTGATGATGCCTGATGAAGGTGACACAAATGTGAATCATGGACATCAAGGGTAGTACGTGCTCACTCCATAATTTCGTCATTGTCTTGCATTGATAAGATGGCAGAGACCGGATGGAGTCGGTTCGCCATTCGTCCAATAGTTACGATCAGGGCCTAGATGTCTATCGATGGGAATCGCGCGATACTCTGGCGCTTCTGCATGCGTTTGCGAATTATCATGTAAATCTTTCCTTTCCATCCCCTTTACCCTTCCCTCCCTGCCCTTTCCTTGGTCCTTCTCTTGATTGTAGTAATGTGACGTCTAAAACGCGGACAAACTAGTCGTTCAGCGTGAGTCTAGCAAGACTCTCTTCCCGGTGAACGATATATAATTTATCGTCATGATCATGGTGATCTTTCCCATCATGTATCCCCCTAACGCCGTGCCAAAGTGAGCGAGCAATTAGAAAAAAAAAAAAAAAAAGCAGTCCACGCCGTCGAAGCCAAACATCATAGCCCCAGCAGACTCATCTGGCGACGAATGGGGCTCGCACTATTGCTTCCCTCTTCGCTGCCATAGAAGGCACTATCGGTATCAATATCCCAGCCCATGTCATCCTCGCCAGCATCTGCGGCAGCACCCTCGTCAAAGGGCTTCTGAGCGGCAGCGCGGACGTTCCAGCGCAGAGTGCGGCTCACGCTGTCAAACCACTCCGTATCGGTGCGGGTGACAGTAGGGAAGGGGTACTGAGAGGCCGTGATGGTGACGTGATCACCCTGGCGGAGCTCCAGGCGACCCTTGCCGTCAAAGGCACAGTAGGCAGTAGCACGTGAGTTGCGGGGGATGGAAACGCGCAGGGCCATGGTATCGGAGAGAACCATGGGACGGAAGGAGAGTGTGTGAGGGCAAATGGGCGTGAGGAGGATGGCAGGGATGTCTGGGTGAACAAGAGCACCGCCAGCGGAAAGGGAGTAGGCAGTAGACCCTGTTGGGGTGGAAAAGATGCATCCATCGGCCTGAACGACAGTGAGCAGCTCATCATCGCCGTAGAGCTCGAGGTTGGACACGTATGGGGATGGGCCACGGTCAATGACGAGCTCGTTGAGCACCTCAAACTGTTCGCCCTCCTCGAGCTGGCCACTGCCAGATTGTCCACCGCGGTACACAGTGCAGGTGAAGCGCATGCGGAGATTGATCTTCATGCCTTCGTCGCCCATGACACGATTGAGGTGCTGCTTGTACTTCTCGAATTCAAACGTCGTCATGAAGCCCAAGCTACCCAAGCTGAAAGAAAGGACGGGAGGCACAATGCGTTGGAAGAGCCATGATGTGAAGAGAACGGTGCCATCGCCACCAAGAGTCAGGACAAGGTCGAACTTCTCGGGCTGGCTCCAGCAAAGATCGGGAGTCCAGTACTTGAGCATATGCTGGAAGCGCTGATTCTCGGCGAGGATGCCGGGAGCGTCGAAGCGCCGAGAGTTTCGCAGCTTGGCATCGACGTAGACATTGACGCCGAGGTCGGAACCATAACGCGGCGTGCGAAGGAGCCATGTGGCAAGCTCGCGAGTAAGATGGACGAGTTGATTGTCGCGGGCCTTTGTTACAATCATGATATTGCGGACAGCGCGGCGAATGGGGCGTCGCTGCAGCTGCTTGGAGACCTCACGAACGCCAGTAGCGGTTGCCACAAGGCGCGAGTGAGACATGCAATTGTCATTTTTGATTTCCTCAAGAACCTTGTCGATATCGACGGCGTCGGCGAAACGCTCGTGATAGAAGCATGGTGACTGCAGGGTTGAGGGCAAGACGAGAGGGTTGTTGTTAGCTGCAGCGACAGTGGAAGCAATGGTAGCAGTAGCAGGCGTGTCAGGTCTAGTGTCCGCACCAGTGTTGTGCGCGGCAGTGGGATTCGGGTTGGAGATGGCCGAATTGGCGTTTGATAGAGTTGCGGTAGTGGGAGTAGCCATGGGGGTTGACAGAGTGGGGGATACTAGCCGCGACTTTGCGATATCGTTGAGGGCATCCGTGAGAGATTGAGCAGGAGACTGGGTTTGGGTGACCGACGGGACGCTAGTTGTCGAGACTGAGACAGTGGTAGGCTGTACGGCAGTTGGCAACGATGAGGTAACGTTGGGCATTTGCGATGATGAGTGAGACTCGGATGCCGGATCGGAGTGTGAGTCGAAGCGGGATTCGGCTAGAGATTGGGAGGCGTCCCCGCCTTGGAGAGGAAGCATGCCGTGCAGAATCGAGAGGGATTTCGACTTGCAGTGAGAGCGGGAGGGACGGCGAGAATCTCTGTCCTGGCGGATGCGGGCGTGCGGTTGCGATTGCGAATGAGAATTGTTATTATCAAGCAAGACCAGGTCCGGTTTTCGCACCGAGGCTAGAGCCTTAATGACCGTCTGCCGAGGAATGGAATCGCGGGAAGGAGTGTTGCGCCGATGGCCTTGTTGCGCCGTGGTCGAGGACAAAAAAGACGAGGGGGGATATGTGTTTATAAAGAGGGGACGGCGGTTTGAAGAAGACGATGAGTGATGGCGAGCCGTGTCTGTCTCCGTAATCTCCGTGGGGATAGATTGCGAGAGCAATGACGAAGAGGTAGAGGGCCCACCAGACAAAGCTGCGACAGTGGATGATGGATCAGCTTCCTGTTGTTGTGTTGCCGACGGAGAAGAAGTTTCGTTGTTACCTCTGCCGCTGTTGGGTTGATCAAGGTAGAGACTGAGGCTGGGGCTGAGTTTGGAGCTGTGCACAAGGTTTGCTGTCGTGCTATCCGAGACTATTTGAGGACCAGTTGCCAGCTCTTCAACCACGAGCTTCGTCTCCTGTTCAGCGACGGGTGCGCTCTTATTATTATTAAAAGATTGAGGAGAACCGCCGTGTTCAGGCCGGGTCCCGCTAAGAGCCGGGTGGAGTGCCGTGGGAGACGCGGAGTTGCAGAGCATGCCTGTGCCTGTCATCTTGGGCTCCGCGGATGGGGAACGAATTGGGGAAGACATTGGCGCTGGCATTGGTATTGGCTTTCCCTTTTTTGGTCTGGGTATGGAAATGGGAATTTCGGCGATGGATGATGGATGAGATGCAGGGAGGGAACGAAGTTGACAAATTTGGGGGTGGATGCAAGCCACCGCTCAAACACTTTCTCGTCTTTCTTTGTCTTTCGTTTCTCTCACGCGGACAGGGACAATCACACACTATCACACTGTCACACAGACACAGACGCCCGTACTATAATTTAGAACGGTGATGATTGAGTCGTGTGTGTGCAGCTATCGGTAGCTCTGCGTGTGTTTTTCCGCTCCCTCTTTCGTCTGGCAACTTCAAAGTCCGGGCGGGTTCCGATCGCGACCAATGACGGAGTCCGGCGGAGATCAGAAACGGAAATACCGGGGGGCTTGCTTGCACTTGGCAGTGTCCAGATATGCCGCCCAGCAGCAAAAAGGAACCGAAAGCGGAGGCTCTGCCTATCGTTTCTGCCTTGAATCCTTTCTTTCGCTGACCAGACTCCGATGCTGATCTCAGAAAGAGATGCTGTCTCAAACTTCTCCGCTATCTACCGCGGTACCTCCGGGAGTGCTTCAGTGTTCCCCGCGACTCCTCGGAAGGGGGAAGAGGACAGGCAGAATGAAGGTGGGTGGCGATAATGGTGGTTACCGCTTCTAGATTCCCCAAAGATTGTTCTGGTTCGGCAACCGGCCCAAGTTCCAATTGGGCTGCCGACTCACCGTCACTTCTTCGATGCAACTTATCCCACTCTCCTAAATCTCGCTTTGGTACGTTGGGGCGTCCTGCGAAGACAGGGCGACAAGGCCTGGCAACTAAGTCGAATCAAGTAGAGGCGAGTTGAGGCTTCTAATTTCGTCCGTACTGGTCTTTGCGGGGAGCGCTCAAATCGATGCTAGTTGGTGCCCTGCGGTTGGACGTGACCCGAGCCGAGCGGAGGAGACGGCCGCGATTGGCGGTCGATGTGATGAAAATGAGATGCAGCCGCAGAGTCACACTGCACGTGCGTGACGAGGCCAGCAAATAAAGGCTGAAAGACGTTGAATGTACCAGATGCAGGTCCTAAAACCTGGGCAACTAGCAGAGCGGGAAACCCAGTAGCTTAATCGAGGGGCTGCAACTTAAGTCCGGGCTTGTTGGATGCTGGAAATATCGGAATCTTGGCTCTTGCGCCTTCGTCTTGCAGGTGATATGATGTGATAGGTATGATATGACGCCTCGCTTATGTCGAAACCTGGGGACGTAGGTATGCAAAAGGCCGGTAGCAAGACCGGGATCGTGATCGAGGAGAGAGAGAGAGAGAGCCAACCAAGGATAGGGAGTCCAGTCCAGTCCAATTGCTGCAGGTGCAAGGTGCAAGCTGGATGGGTGGTGGAGAGTGAGATGCAATGCAACACACCGAACGCAGCTGCAGGATGCAAGATGGAGGATGTAGGTGCAACCCTCTCAACGACCAGCGTCGGACAAGTAATAACAATAATAAACAAATAATAATAATAATAATAATAGGGGTAATGGAATAAGTAAGAAAGAAAGAAGAAGAAGAAACTGAAGAAATTATTAGGTCGGTCCAATAGACTGACAAGAAAAGAATCGTAGCCAGTGACAGGAAGGAAGGAAGCGCCAGGCTTGAAAGGTTGAGGCCACCGTCAACGGCAGCTGCCAAGAAAGAAGGAAGGAAGGGCGGGCGAACAAGCAGCCTGCCAGCAAAATCGGGCCTGCTGACGAATACGGGCGATAATTAAACGAAAAGAGAACCAAAAAGCAACTCTCAAAGCCACTTTTTTTTTTCCTCTTGTCTTCTGACGTAGATTCCGTGGATGATGTGATCCCTCTGCGTGGTGGAGAGCAGAGCCCGTGACAGAACAAAAAGCCCAGCCAACAGGCAAAGGAAAAAGAAAGAAAAGAAGTGGGATTGGAGGTGCGCCTGGAGCCAATTCCTTTTGTTCTCGTCTTTCGCCGTTGGGGAGGCGCGTTTTTAATGTGAAGACTGTCACCTGCAGCCTGCCGCTCTTAGCTTACAAAGTAATACTGCGTCCCCGAGTATGAGGAGTCCAGATGCCCGGAGAATCTAGTCGAGTGTCTGGTTCCTGTCGATCAAGCGTCAGAGGAAACGCCCTGGCCGTCTCATCTTGCTCTCGACCGCATTATGCAGCACGAATTAGCGTACAAAACGGTGAGTTGGTGGATTGGCCATGTTTTCCCAGCCGTTGCTGTTGTTGTCCTCAAACTCCTGCACGCCCACTGCCCCAGCCCGTTGTAACGTCGGGGACCAGACCATCCGCTCTCGAGCTCCATGAGTGTGCAACGGCTTTTGAGGTTGCAGTGGGGCTAGCCAATATCCATGGATGGCTGACGGTAGCTAGTGCTCTTCGCTGCTTCAATGCCCTTGCATGGAGGTTACAGACGCCCAGATGGCGGCGCGAGACTTCGAATCCGTTCCCGCTGCAAGGTCAGGAGGCTGACATGCCCAGTTTCCACCCTCCAGGCAATGTTTGTTATGTTTGAGGCCTGCTTCGGTCGGCAAGCTGTGACGTCGCACCTCCATCGCCGCCCTTGCTTGTGATAGTGCCTGCATGGGGTGGTGATAGGCCCAAGACTTCGGGGGGCCGGCGTTCCGAAGGTGAAACACTGTGACATTTCGTCTCAACTTCACTCCTGACCAAGGAGTTTCGCCTTGGCTCAATGCGAACCGTGCCGTATCTCCGATTGTGTGCCTGAGATAAACTTGATTTGCTGGAGGGCGAGATCATCGAAAAGTTCTAGATTCATGTTCAGGCAACTTTTAGGCGCAGATCTAAGCATTCCCAAAGTTACCTGGCGGCTATCAACCCTCAATCTCATTGTACAACCTGGCCTCTTGGTGATGACCTTGATCCCTTTGTGCGTCACCTATGCGCATGAGTCAAATGTCGAGATAGGCGTATCTGACAGATTGACCACATCCATCCACGAAATTTCTTGATTGCCCCCTTTCCTCCCATCCGCCAACCTCCCTAAGGCGAAAGGGAGGTTCTGTTTGACCATGCCCCTGAACAACGCCGAAGTTCAGATGAAACGCCGCCTCGAGTTCATGTTATAGCTCGGGCCGTTCCACATCTCTCCTTATCAACCATACTATTGGAACTAGGAATCACCATGCCCACGGTTTCTCCTGAGGACACATCCCGCCGCGGTTTGATCATCTCGTTGCTTGATAGGCTGCAGTCGCCTAGTCTGTTCTGATGCCGTCGATGTAGTAGATGCGAAGCGATGCGTGAGATGTCATGAAATTCGGCGACGAATCACTGGGCGAGGTTTCTGTACGCTTCAACGACAAACCCCGGCTTGTCGGTATGACTAGGACTCAGCGGGTACTGAAACTTGGGGAAGCCATCATTTCCAATGGAGATCCTCAGCAACCTGGGCTTGCATGACTGAGCGGATGAAGTCCTTCATGCTTTGCGACTCTAGGTTATCACCTCCCATGGCTGTGTCAAAGCTGGTTTGCTGATGTTGGTAGCATACTTGTTGTCCCAACTCCAAGACCTTTGTCCATTCATTGGCAGAGAATGAGCCTTCGCTCTCAGACAAAAGAAGCTCATCCTTGGACGTGAAACCAAGGACGTGCAGGGACTTTGCTCTCTCTGCCTCAACTGCAGTAGGGTCGATTATGAAATCTTTACCTTCCTCCGGAATGGCTATGAGAGTAGCTGCAGCGATAGCCTTGAGAGGGATTGCGGCAGTTAGGATACCAAGGATAGCCGAGTGCAATAAGGCAGGGATGATGGGAAGATTCTGTCATGGAGTGTGAGCTTTTGTGAAGTCATTAATCTATTGTTCCAGGGCCCTTACAAGTTGAGCTTGCATCAGCTTGGTGTTGACATAGGCATTTTCTGGTGACTCGGCCACCTGGAGGGTGACTTGGATAACACATCTGGGATAGTTCCGGATAGGGATCAGCTGACGAAGAGCGGCTTGCAATAGCGATTCAAGCTGTCGCTCTCGGGTTCCTAGAGTTGGGCTTTGGTTAGAGGGCTTGGGCAACAATGGCGATGCTGCTCTGTCTCTCACCTCCAACACCAGCCGCGGGCCGCACAATGACATCGACGAGGGCTTCAAAGGCGTTCTCGTCTCGGCGCTGCGCTTCGACGGGGCCGTTTACGGCAGAAATTACTGAGTAGCCGCCGTATGAAAAGGTGGCAGAGCCGTCGGCCTTGGGGAGATGCGACAGCTCAGCGGCTGCTTGGGCGGAGGGAGCCATTGTTGTAGTTGGTTATGATCTTGGAACGGGCGCAAGGCTGGTAAAAATTTTGAGGTGTCGTTGATTTCGGGGGTCCGTCCAGTGGATTGCCCGCGTTCTAGGGAGGTACTTAGTCTCAAGTCTGAATTGGGTGGGCTTGCATGTACATCTCCAGTAAGAAGGTGTTAACTACTACCTAGCCACCAACAAACATCACGAAGAAGAAAATACCTACAAATTACTGGACTGACCGGTCTATTACAGTTCTGCGTAGTCTCACCTCCTTTCAATTCATTAACTTGTATAATAGCGAGGCGAAGTCGCTGTTCCTATGCCATATGGAAGTTGATCTGATGCCTGAATGCCCCCTAAATTTTAGAGGAGGGATTGGGGGCAAGTGACAGCACCTTCTAGACTCTGGTTATGTTCTTGCGCTAAAGCTGCAGGTGCTGACTACTACGGACTTGCAGCACTTGCACCACATCGCTTGAAGACCTCTCATTGATTATGAAGCCATCGTCACGCTCAACACTTACATCACCATAACGACCTTCTGAAACCATGCCCTCTCTCGATACTACGCAGACACCGCCATCGCAACCAGCGGCATCCTCGATCCCCAACCTAAAGGACAGAATCCCCAAGCTCGAACCTCGCAGGCGACAAGCGCCGCAGTCGAATGCCACTCCTGTGCCCGCAACTCCCGCCCTTCCCTCGCCACCCGACAGATCCAACTGGACCTACAAGCTACCCTCGCGAAGAATATTATCAAGAAAGGACCATGAGCTGTTTTTGGCGTCAGAGACGTACAAACTCATCACGGCCTGGGTTTTTGGCCTCGCAGAGTCTGTAATCGACGACCCATGTTCGGCGGTTCGCGAAGGCGACATTAGCGATAAGGTGCAAACCATCTTGAACATTCTGGGCGAGGCGGAGCAGCTCGTATCACAATCACCTCCGAACGAACAGGGCGGATCGCGTTTCGGCAACAAGGCCTTTCGCGGATTCCTCGAGCTCGCCCAAGAAAAGAGCGGCAAATGGCATGGCCAGCTGGGCTTGGGAAGCGACGATGCCGTCGCTGAGGTGTCGACCTACTTTTGCCAGTCTTTTGGGAACGGCAACCGTATTGACTATGGCTCTGGTCATGAGCTGAACTTCATCATCTGGTTGTTGTGTCTCTACCAGCTCGGGCTGGTTCCGAAGGCTGATTTCAAAGCCCTCGTTCTTCGAGTTTTCCCACGGTACCTCGAGCTGATGCGAGTTGTCCAAATGACCTACTACCTAGAGCCAGCTGGATCCCATGGCGTTTGGGGGCTTGACGACTACCAGTTTCTACCATTTCTTTTTGGTGCGAGCCAGCTGTTGCATCATCCATACATCACGCCGCGAGCTATTCACCAACAGCTTACCTTGGAGGAATTTGGAAACGACTACATGTACCTGGGCCAGGTTAGTTTTGTGAACAGCACCAAAACAGTCAAGGGCCTGCGATGGCATAGCCCGATGCTCGACGACATCTCATCGGCAAAGTCTTGGGCCAAGATTGATGGAGGGATGCGGCGAATGTTTGTGTCGGAAGTCCTGGGCAAGCTGCCTGTGATGCAGCACTTCCTCTTCGGGTCCTTAGTGCCAGCAACTGACGGCATGAGCGAGGAGGATGCTGCCGAGGTCGACGATGAGGCGACACATGAATCATCGGATCCTCATGTCGGGCACGCTCATGATGGGACGACGTGGGGAGATTGCTGTGGTATCAAGGTTCCGAGCAGCCTGGCAGCGGCGCAGGAGATGAAGAAGAGGGGCATGTCGGACGGGCTGCGAAGGATTCCCTTTGACTAAGGTATTCGTGAGCTTCTCCTATGTAGACGGCCTGGCAAGACAGGATGTAGTTTGAGGTGACATAACTACAGCCCCTGTCTATCAAAGTCGTTGAGCTGGTGCGTGTGCCGCGTGAAGTTGAGTGTAGGAATGGAACAGTCGTGCTTGATTGGTCCTGTCGTAACAGGTGGCCAGCTCATTGGCTCAGTGAAGAGGGGAAATACGAAAATTGATTAGATATCGAGGCAGTGCAACCTGTGCCTGAGTCGAGCAGGTGAAACAGATGCGTCTCTGAGGCGGCCGCTTGCTGCTTGTTCGAGGAGACCAGACGACAAGCAACTCGGCAATCGGCACTTCAACGACGCCTCAAAAGACTCGCTCGTTGGACCGATTGTTTGTTCGGCCCATATTTGGTCGGCCGCCCCAAGCTAATGCCGTCGTATAGCACCGACCCCTGTCCCCTTGAAGGATTGGGCGGGAAGGCTGAGCGGCAGACGGCAACAGACACGAGACGAATCGTGGGCTTGATTGATGAAACTGGCTCTATTCAGTAGCTAACCACCTTAACTCGACTTAACTACGCCTTATGAGTGCGTCTAGAACAAGTCTAATTTGGTCGCCCGTCTTCTCCCCGCTGGACATCGTCCAAGGAGGGAGGCTGAGCTTGTCAACACGAGATTGGTGCATTGCATACAGACCAAGTGCAGAAATTCCATTAGACGTGGATGATTGTCATGTTCGGAATTAGACGAGTTTACGTGGTGTGTGTTCCTTCGATTTGCTTCAGTATATGCCGGTACTTGTGTGTTATATGATGGCCTCACTCTTCTCTCTTGGACACATTCGGTAGCAGCAGATGCACTCACTCGTTATTCTCGCCTCTTTGCTACATTCGTTGACATCTTTCCTTGCTTTGAATAAACGCAGCTCATCTGCCCATCCCCTGATGCATCCGACAGCAGATGACATAGTCTCCAACCAGGTCTAACTCTCACACGCGGCCATGGCACCGTCGTCCAACTGGCGATTGCGAGCCTTCGCTCACCAACTCCGGGCTCTCATTTACAAGAACCTCCTCATCACTCTCTTCAGAAGCCCCGTCGGCTTCCTCCTTTCCATCTATGGCTTCCCTCTCGCCATCCTCGCCGTCCTCGCCTCCATCCCCTCGTTCCTCGCTTCCTCCAACGGCTTCGGCGTGGCCACCCCGACGCCCATCAAGAACCTCAACGACACTCTCACCGGCGGGAAACTCGTCATCGTGCAGCCTCCTCACCTCGGTGACGACGCCGTCCGCGTCATAAAAACCTTTACCGAGCCCCTCGACAAGACCAAGCTCCTGTTCCTCGACAACGAATCCTACTTGACCACCGTCTGCCTCGCGAACCTGAGAGGCGTCAGCGACTGCCATGCTGCCGTCACCTTTATCGACTCTCCCCTGACCGAGGGGGCGGTTGAGAACAGCCAGAGCACGAACCATACCTGGCAGTACACTATCCGCGCTGATCCCGCCCGGAACGACATGCATTTCAACGCCAGGAAACACGAGAGCGACCAGGAGGAGCTGTATCTCCCGCTGCAACTCGCCATCAACAATGCCATTACCAACTCGACGACGGTGCCAGACGTGGTCCTGTTTACGTCAGAGACGCAGGAAGAGCAGGACCGCATCCATCGGCAGGATTCCGTGCAGCTCATCGGACAAGTCTACGTGTTTGCCCTCTTCGCCTGCTACTTCTTCATCATATACCGCTTCACCGGCCTGATCACCTCGGAGCGGGAGTCGGGCATGTCCCAGCTGGTAGACGCCATGGGCGGCGGCAGCGCCACTGCTGCGCGGGTGCTCGGCTGGCTGGTCGTCTTTGACCTTCTGTGTCTGCCCTGCTTCGCCGTCTTTGGCGTGCTGTACGGCCAGCTCATGTTCCCGACTGCCAGTCTCGGCGTCGTCGTCGGCTGGCAGATCCTGCTCGGCCTGGCTGTGAACAGCGCTACCGTCTTCGCTGCCGCCTTCTTCACCAAGTCCCGAGTGTCGGCCATCTACGTGATCGGCATGTTCCTGCTGCTGTCCGTTGCGGCTCAGATCTACAGCTTCCAGCTGCACCCGAAGCCGCAGCACATCGGAGCCCTCCTCCTGTCGCTGTTCTTCCCCAGCTCGAACCACGTCTTCTTCACCCAGCAGATGTGCCTTTGGGAGCTCAACGGCACACGAGCCGACGTGAACAAGATCCCTCACGAGGACGCTGGAATCAACTCCGAATCGTATCACGTCACGCAGGCGACGATGCTCGGGTTCCTAGTCCTCCACATCTTCGCCTACCCCCTTGGCGCCATGCTTGTCGAGCACTTGATGCACGGAATCGATTTCCGGAAGAGGACGTTTGCAAGAAACGCCGCAGCCGGCCCAGGAGTGGTCGCTGCCACGTTCGACCTCAAGAAGAGGTTCGCTCCAAACGTGCTGGAGCGCATCTTTTGCTGTGGGAAGAGACGTCCGGTAACGGCCGTCGATGGCGTCAGTATTCAAGGCCACAGAGGGCAGATTCTCTGTCTCGTTGGGCCAAACGGCTCAGGCAAGACGACGACTCTGCACATGATGTCGGGCTTCATCACGCCGACAGAGGGCTCCGTCAGGCTGGATGCCATGCCGTCTCAGATGGGCATCTGTCCGCAGAGAAACACGCTCTGGGATGATCTCACCGTCTGGGAGCACGTGCGTCTCTGGAGCCAGATCAAAGGCGGAAGCGAGACGCGACAGGAACTCGAGGAGCTTGTGCGGGCGTGCGACCTGGAACTCAAGCTCAAGAGCAAGGCCAAGACGCTGAGCGGCGGGCAGAAGCGAAAGCTGCAGCTGGCGTGCATGTTTGTGGGCGACTCGTCCGTGTGCTTGATCGACGAGTGCACGTCGGGCCTGGACCCCCTTTCTCGCCGCGTCATCTGGGACATTCTGCTCCAGCAGCGCTCCAAGCGCAGCATCATCTTCACGACGCACTTTCTCGACGAAGTCGATGTGCTTGCCGACCACATCGTCATCCTGTCCAAGGGCAAGGTCAAGTGCCAAGGCGCCGCTGCTGAGCTCAAGAATCTGTACGGCGGCGGCTACAAGGTCCTTTGCCCCTTGGCTGCGTCCAGGTTGGACGTCGAATATCCCATGTCTGTGCATCAGGACCGTCTCGTCTACCACACGCCTGATTCTCGGTCGGCTGCCGTGCTGTGCTCTTCTCTGGCGTCCGTGGGCATTGACGACGTTTCCATCTCGGGTCCCCAAGTCGAGGATGTCTTCCTGCGCGTGGCGGATGAACCAGCCCTCGAGCCGACCAAGAGCAGCGCGGCAGCAGCCGGCACCGAGTTTGAGATGACGCCGGGAGAGGTGACTTCGTTCTGGGCGCAAGTGCGAGTTCTCCTGAGAAAGCGATTCACCGTTCTCAGGCGGTTCTGGTGGCCCTATCTCTATGTGCTGGCCCTGCCGCTCATCATCACACCGAACTTCAAGCCGCTGCTGAAAGAGTACAAGCAGCCGTCGTGTGCCCCTATCCAGCCCCAGCTTTATCCTCCTACGGCTCCGGTCTTGTCTTGGGACCAGGATTGTGCCGAGTATGGCTGCGACCGACTGGCGATAGCTCCCGCGTCTGCGAACAAGGCTCTTCTCAACATGGTCAAGGAAGACTACTACGAAACAAGTGGTATTGACGCCGCCCTCTACAAAGGGTATCCAGTAGTGCTCGATAGTCGCCAGGACTTCCTCGACTACATTGCGACCAACCGGTCTAGTGGCCCCGGGGGCGTCTTCATGGGCTCCAAGAGCGAAAACCCCGTCTTGGCCTATCGGTTGAACACTTACGGCGCTTCGACTGGGGCGACCATGATCAACTTGTGGAGTCAGATGAACGGCGGCCTGGAGATTATTGCGTCTCAGGAGGGCTTTGCAGAGTCTCGCCGAGTAAGTCTCTCCTGAACAACGACTCCTGACGACGAAACTAACTGCATCGACTCTCAGGCCGCGAACAACATCGGCGTCATCTACGTTGTCTTCTTTACTCTGCTGCAGACAATCTACCCCGCCGCATTCGTCCTCTATCCAGCCATCGAAAAGGCCCGCAAAGTCAGGGCCCTGGAGTACGCCAACGGTGTGCGTCGCGGCCCTCTCTGGGTCGCATACGGACTGTTCGACTTCACGTTCGTGCTGGCTCTCGCGGTTGGAGTGACGGCCATCATCAGCACCCAGCTGCTCTGGAACGGACCTGTATGGGTAATGCTTCCGATCTTGGCCTTGTACGGCCTGGCCGCTATTCTCTTGGGCTATGTCGTCTCGCACTTTGTCTCTGGGCCTCTGAAGTCATTCCTCGCAATGGCTGGCCTGGGCGTAGTCATGTTCGCCGTTGCTGCAATCTCATTTGCTGTCAGTAACATCCCATTGACAATGTGTCATCGCCGTGTCTAATTTGTGTGCAGGTTGGGTCGGGGTATTCTGATGCAGCGCAGATGGACAAGTTGACGCTGGGCATTGCCTTTGGCGTCTACCTCATCCTCCCTATTGGAAACGTCTTCAGGGCCATGTTGATCGGCCTGAATGTTCTCGAAGTGGGATGCAAAGACGGAGAACACACGCCGCCCGCCTCCATCTACGGATATGGCGGCCCCATCCTCTACCTCTGCCTCCAAGTCATTGTGCTTCTGCTCATCATCATCTGGATCGAAGGCGACGTTGCCCTCTTCCGCCGCGCCGGAAATCGAACCAGAGTCGTCGACGCGGAGAAGAGCTCCAGCGTCGGGGCAAGCACCGAAGTCAAGACGGAAGAGGCGAGGGCTGAAGGTGCCGACTCGGATCTCCTCCGCGCCCTCCATCTCACCAAGTCCTTTGGGTCCAACAAAGCAGTCGACGACGTGACCTTTGGACTTCCAGAGAGCGACGTGATGGCGCTCATCGGCCCTAACGGCGCAGGGAAATCTACGTTGGTCAACCTGATCCAGTCTGAGCTGACAGCAGACCACGGCAACGTACTCCTCCGGGGCGAAGATGCCAGGACTCGGTCTGCGCAGAAGTATCTCGGAGTCTGTCCGCAGTACGATGCCCTCGACATGATGAACACCCAGGACCATCTATCCTTCTACGCCCGAATCAAAGGAATCAGAGACGCCAAAGCCAACGTCGACCATGTCATGGCACGCCTCAACCTGACCCCCCACGCCCACACCCTCGCTTCAAAGCTCTCTGGCGGTAACAAGCGAAAGCTCAGTCTTGCCATTGCGCTGATGGGCAAGCCCCCGGTCCTCGTCCTCGACGAGCCAACCTCGGCCATGGATGCTGTCGCCAAGCGGGCCTTCTGGAAGATCATCCAAGAGATCTCGCCGAATCGGTCCCTCCTCCTCACAACCCACAGCATGGAAGAGGCCGATACTTTGGCAACCCGCACCGCCATCCTCTCTAGACGAATCTTGGCCGTCGGCACCACCCAAGCCCTCCGCAAGCAGTACAGCGACGTCTACTACGTCAACCTCCTCCTGAAGACTGCTCCCACGTCCACTCCAGAGGAAATGGACCGCGTCCGAAGATGGGTTCTCTCCGAGTTGCCCACTGCACAGCTTGAACGTGACATGCTGGGCGGTCAAGTTCACTTCACCATCCCCGGCACCAGCCCCGTAGCCAAAGTGATTGAGCTCTTTGAGCGCGGCAAAGAGGGTATGGGCATAGAGTACTACTCCATCGGTGGTGCTACTCTCGAGAGGGTTTTCCTCAACGTTGTGCGGGAGAACAATGTACAGGAGGAAGACGGTATCAACAGGGGAGGCCTTTGGAGGCGCCTTTTCCAGCGCTGATCTAGAGGCACTATTTCACGCGAGTTTGGGGAACAAAACACTTGTGATTGAACATACGTCAATTCCATCTAGGCTATCTAGGAGCAAATCCTCCTCGCCTACAGATCCAGTGTCTCATTTTGTCGGTGCTAATCACTTCCATCTTTGTCTTATCCTCACACAAATCCCCCACGATTTGTCCCAGTCGAATTAGGAAACGAAATCATAATGGAAATCATAATGGAAATAATAAAAAAACCCCTGCTACTCCGCGCTCAGGTCTCGTAAACATGCGACTTCGTAGTACCGTCATTAGAGCGTTTGAAGCTCAACATCTGTGGGGAATTAGGGGAAACCCAAGGAGCCCGTGGCGCCAGTCGTGTTCGTGTGCGTAAAAGTTCAGAACCATAATTAACAACTCTCGGAGGTATCCTAACAACCGCTGATACCAGAGGAAACCATGTGGCACTTAGCCAAGGTAGACGGCTCGAATGAACCGTGGGGAGTTCGGCTGAACAAAGCAGGACCAGAAACAGGCAAATCAAAAGACGAGCATTCCTGGATCCTTAGTGCAAGCTGAGTCGTTGCATCGGCATAGGGCCTGTCTCGTCCGAGATAGGGGAATAGGGAAGAGGCTGGCGGCGTCGGTTGGCGGCATGGATGTCGATGAGCATCTCAACCAGCGCTTCCGCGTCCTTGTGAACTTCTGCGAGCTGAGCTTTATTGCAGCCAACTCCAGCCATGCTGCCATCAGCACGAGGCTTCCGGTACGCGGCGAAGACAATACCGCGGTCGCTCTGTCTCATTTTTGCAGGGTTCGCCGAGGCGTTTGAAGCAACTGAGCTAGTTCGGGAGTGTTGGCCGGTGTAGAAGGAGCAAGCGAAGCCTCGAGCAAACTCGTCAGTCCGTGCTGATTGGTTTCGATATTCGATCCATCCTTGGGTGCGGAGTATTTTGGCATGGACGAGAGCAGAAATCTGGAATGGAGACTTGACGTTATGCAGACCATATGCAGCAAGTAGGCGCCCCGTAAGGCCTCTTGGTGCCTTGGCAGAGAACTCCGAATTGATGGAAGAAGAATCCTCTTCCGGGCCAGCTGTCGGGATAACGGACATGTCAGGCCAAAGGTTGACAACATAGACCAGATCAAAGTTATATCGGTTCGCGATCCTAGCAGCCTCAAAAGCGGCCGCCGCAGCAGGCCGAGTAGCGTAAGGTGGTGTCAAAGTGAGGAGAGACTTCTTCCGAGGGGATGTACTGGTAGTAGGGTCGAGCATAGATGGAACTGGAGAATGGCCTGACTCCGGCGTCAATCGGGCTTCCGAGTCTGTCTCTGCAATATCCTCATCCGTAAGATCCAGAAAGTCATTCAAGTCGGGCTCTCGTAGCGTAGAACTGGTCACAGATGCTTCGTAGGTGGACGATTCCAGGCTAGATTGGCTCTCGGGTCTCAGAAAGGCGTCCCGGTTAGAATGAAGAAGCTGACGACGGAGCCCTTCACCCACGGCTCTCCTCAAATCGTCAATAGACGCCGACTCGTTTAATTGGGAGTCCAATACCGGGGAAATTTCTGGGGAAGGGCCGGGGGTAAGCAGTGCTCCAGGTGGGAGCTCGGGGAGCTTCTTGTTCTGGAAGTATCGAGGGCAGCGTGGGTCGTCATCCTCAAGATCTGAGGGGGGAGGAGTATCCAGTCTTTGGGATACGGCTTGAGACTGGCGTCGGGAGCGAGAAACAGGACTGCGGTTGCTCAAGAGCTCGAAAGAGTTGGTTGAGAAGTTGGTCGTGGAGGCCGAGGATCTGACGGAAATCCCACCGGTATGGGTTGGAGGTCGTGGGAACTTAAAATCATAGAACCCATCGTCGAATTGCGGCGATTCCTCTAGGTCTCTGAGCGAGGAATTTCGGACGGGAGAGTATTGTAGCCGAGATGAATCGGAAGAGTAAGCAGGGTTCTGAGCTCTGACTGAGAGAGATCGTCGAGGGGATAGTCCGTCGACAACCGAGGGAGCGCGAGTGCTAGGCTGCTTGACTATAACTTCTTCTCGGGCTGCCATGCGAGTGGCTTTGGGGCGAATGAAGGAAGGGGAAGGAAACTGCTGTTCTCTGGCAGCAGCTGGCTCGGTAGCATCAGTAGAGACGGCCGAAGGTTTCTTTTTAGTAAAGAGCCGCTCCATCAGGTCGATGCCATTGGCCATGTTGAGTAGTGATGGGGATGGAGGAGAGGAAATGAGGTTGCGCAGGGCGTCTGATATGTTTTGTGTAAGCAGGAAATTTCGTAATGAACTAGAAGAAGAGAAATAAAGACATTGCGCATTGACGTACCGGGTGAGTGATGAGGTGTTGGTGGTCGTCGTAGAAGAGTGAGGTCGAGCTATGGCTAGGGTTGGGTTGGAGTGAGGAAAGGGTGAATCAGTGACCTGGGGGCGGTTTCGAATGGCGATTATCGATTTCAGACAGAACTCGGAAAAACGACACGAGGTGGCGGAAAGGTGCCCGGAGTGTCTATGTCAGAGAACGGCGAGATGGACGCACAAAAAAAGACAGTCTCATGACCCCGAAGAGAGGATGCGTACTCGGCGAACTCGACCTGTGCCGGGGAGAAAGCGCACGATGCGAGAGTTGCACGAGAGGACGATCAAGGACCTGAAGCAGAATTTTGTGACGGTGTCAGAGGCAGCATTTGGAGAATTCGGGTCTGCGCTGCGCTGCGATGCGCGGTGCGATGATGTCTTGTGTGTTGTGCGCCGTCCGTGATATCGTGTGGTTTTGCGCGGATGAAGTTGCAGGTGCGGGTGTAAGTGATGAGAGGGGAGTGTGGGTTGCTGTGGTGCGAGGTGTATGAGCAAAACTAGCGACGAGCAACAAGAATCGAGACACAATGGCCGGGCAGGTGCAATTGACAGCGTCAGCTGCAGGCAAGTGCAAGCCAGGTGCAATTGAGCTGATGGCGAATGAAATGCCGGAGCGAGTCTGTGAGTCTGTGAGAGGTGGAAGGTGGGAGGTGGGAGGGCAGCCGTTGCACAAAGGAACTGGAAGGAGCCACTCAGGTGCGAGACGTTTCTGGCTGGAATCGAAAATGGCGGAAGGAGGAAAGAGCGAGGCCAGCAACCAACGCAGGAAGGTATGTACGGAGAAGACACTGCTTCAGTGCAAGCGAAGGTAGGTATGCTATGAACAATGGAACAACATCAACAGAAGCATGCAAATGAGGAACTCTTCTTCGCAACGGAGCAACCAGAACTGGACACCCGTGACGAGGGCCCAAGGGGGCCTTTAAGCATCATCTCAAGGAATGCCACTGCCGCGCCCCGAGACGTTGGAGGGGGGCAACGACTTGTGGCTGCTGCGGGAACAGGGATGACCGCGTCGTCTGCCCTTTGGTCGCTGGAGCTCACCTTTCTGTTTGTGGTTTGCAGCAATGCATGCACAGTCCGAATACAATCTCGGAACCTCCCTTGGAATTGCTTCTTGTCTCGGTCGAGCCCAGGGCTGCTACGAGCGAGAGAGACATGGCAATGAATCCACGCCACAGCCAATGCATACACCCCAGCCGGTCTCAGACCTATTTTCAAGGTGAGTCATCTCCTCTCATCATCTAGAATCGGAGTTGCCTTTGCAATCAGCCGCGTTGCCATCGTTGCTTTGTCTCTGCCTGTTCTTTGTCCCGTCTTCCTCCCCGCCCACCGTTCCGCAACGCTCGATTCTTTCTCCTTCCCTTGCCTCCTTACAATGGCGAGCCCGACGTGCTAACAACCAAGTTAATGCAGGCAATGAGCCCCAGTTCTTCGTGAGGCAGGGCACGCGAGTGCTGTGCCGGCTAGAAACGCGTGGCACTTGTCCCACTGCCCTGCCCGCGATTCGATGTGATGATATCATGACTGACCCCGAACGGCCCGTCCGCCTTTCGCCTCCGCTGCAAGGAGAACGACTGGTGGGTGCCAAAAAAAAAGCAAGTCAACTTGTGGCTTGTTTCCTCCCCGCGATTTCAGACCTGTCAGTACGCTGCCGCCAATGGAATATGGCTTGCTTTTGCTCTCTTGAAGCGCACCCTTACCGAGTCAGTTCAAGCATCTGTCGCCGAGAGGCGGTGTTTGCGAGCTCCGGATGATACCAGCAGACTCATACATGGAATGGGACTGAGACCAACGCATCTACGAAGCGATACGAAGTAACTACCGGCCAACGTTTCCAACTTGGAGGGCAAACCCTAACATTCCATCTGGAGGGGCAACAGGCTGGCTACCTGTCTATTTTGAGACCAAACGCATCGACAAAGAGAAAATTGTGTCGTGTGGATAACGCAATTCGTGAAAGAGCAGCTGCTCGTCCTCTCTGGGGGTTTACGGCTGTCCCTAGAGACCATGATTGCAGCTGTTTTGTCCAGCACGTACGAATGCAACGACTGCGCCCTGTACGGATGCGGATGCCTCGCGACAGCATATACACTTGGTTGTCCGCTAACCTGCTCGGTCAGTCATCTCCATGCGAGACATTTATGATTAGTTAATTACTGACATCCCCGAAAGTAGCAAGAGTACCACTTCCTTTCGCACGAGCTAGATATCTTCGTCCAGATACGAATAGACATCGTCGGGTTCTACCTGGCCCAGAGCCATTGTATCACATATTCACAGCGGTAGGTAACTTGGGACCACGCTCAATCTCAATCAGCAACACACCCTTCAGCATCAGCACAACGCTAGGGAATGCCTCGGAGAGAAGTGAAAACTTCGACGACAACCTATCTGCTCCCCATTCACCGTGCGCAACTAAACCAAGTTCATCGTCAAGGACCAGAAAAAGAAATGGCAAATCGGTACCAAACCGCGGGCATTCGTAGATGGCGCCTCGAACACGAAGACTATCTTCTGCTAGTCCTGCGAGGGAGCTGTCACTGAGGTGCGACTAGCCTATGCGCCAGAGGGGAGCTCCAACCGAGGCGACTCAACACGATCCATGGAAGCGATGTTACATGGGCTTCCACCGAAAATTTGGTGCTCCGACGGACTGGACGGGTCACACAACATGAGTATGCTGGTCCTCGTCATTCGTTATCTAACCTTGGACACCCGTACTTGTATGGAGGACCATTTCAGAAGTGTTGAGAACCTTTGTTAATGGCTGTCAGCCTTCCGAGCGCACACAGTCCTTTGGGCCGCGTCTTTTACAGCATTCATCCCTGCGAAGGCCATGAGGGAACGCTTGTTCGCACATCCGGCCCGCTTCCCGTTGCACATACCAAGATGGAGCAGCAATGCAGCAATGAGGGGAGATGCATCTCTCCAGCTGATGGACGAGAAGAGCAATACCACTTGGGGAAAGGAACAAGCCTCGACAGCCAAAATCAACTTTACAGCACGTACCTCCGCACACACCTGGAAAAAAACGCTGCGGGGATCATATTGCTTCTTTTGCTGTCGGCCGCAGATCCCATTGGTCCCGATTTGCAATGGCTTTTGCAGCTCGGACGCAGTGCCCCCGCTTCACGCGGCGTGGAATTTGACTGACCATCTTTGCGAGGCACGTTTTTTTGTGTTTTTGTCGATCGATGAGCATCATCATCCTCTTCTCTCACCCTTCCGAACCTGTTTCCACCAAGGATGTTGCAAATTTGTTCCTTGGAAGCTCGACCACGTTTGGGTTCAGTCGAACCTATAATCGTTATCAAAAGATATTCAGGGCCACAAGACATGTACGAGTAAGCAGATGCAAACCGATGGCTGAACAAAATGGTTCAGCCTTTCATTTGTTGGCCTCACCTTAAAACCGAGTTGTGGCTGGCTATCATCAGCCTCGGTCTGAGCCCAAGTCACATTATTGGTTTCGTCTTGCCGTCGCTCGTCCTTGCAAAGAGCCTTGACCAAATTGCCACGCCGAACTGGACCGCCAACCGGTTATTCTGTCAGATCTCACACGCAATCCCCGTCTTGCTGCGCTATACTCACGGGTTGGAACCAACTTGTCAACTTCTCACATGGTGTGGATCGTTCATGGCCATCTCTAAAGTCGAAGACAGGCAGCGTGGCCGCCCTGCAAGTGGGTATCTTTGAGTTGTGTAGTTCATTATTTGCTTTTTTGTCGTACGACTTCTCCCAAAAGTATGCTTACACTACTTGCTTGTCATCAACAAACGGGGACGGTAGCTGTCTCAGTCCCAGAAACTACTATTAACAACTTAATTTGCACCAAGGGAGAGAGACAATCTATGCGTATGCACAACAGGACGAATACTCATCCCTACAAGCACATTCCCTTCCTGGGAGTCCCTTGTCTCTCGCCTCCGTCTATTCGCAGCACCCAGCGCCATCTGCTTGTGTGTTCAAGCGGCCTTGACAAGTTTGAGCTTCACGCGGAGAACTCAGTCCCTGTGTCTCCATTCAAGACAATGTCGAGTGTGTCTTCGGCGGCTGAAAAGGGGACACTCCGTCAAGGACAGCCATGGCATCCACCTTCGTTTCCTCCTGAAGCGATGCCGACTTGTCGGGCTCAATGCTCTTTTTTGTCCTCCTAGACTAATATACACGTCTCACTCACTCGGTTCTTCTTCCACCATGAGGGGCCGACCGAGTGAGCCGGCTGCCTGCCGTGAGACTCGACGGCAAGACATTTGTGCATGACTCTCTTTGCATTCTCGAAAAGCGACAACGATAAGAAGTTTGAGGCTGCAAACAGAGCCCCTGAGCTTATTAAATGATTCAGCCAAAGTTGACAGGTCATCAAGGGCTGAAGGCTGAGGCAAAAGGGGTATAGGATTCATATAAGCCAAGGCAAGGGATACTCCATGTGCGCTCTAACGCCCGCTGCTCACCACCACCAAACAACGGCACGATACGTGAGCATGCCCAAAAAGACAGTTCAGATATCTGAATTCGGCTTGCGTCACATTGGACCCTTCTGACAAAGTTCTCATCTCCGCCTGGTGCAGCAAGCCGCAGTCCCTGACGCTCGGTGGCAGGCTTCTTTTACGCACATGTCCCATCTTGTCCTCCCTTTGCCAACCCACTCTCCCCAGGTTCGCTCTCTCGTTCGATTGATTGGCTAGCAGGTGTGCATGCTTGCCGATGGGGTGCTGGCCACACAAGACATGCTGGATCTGGCGAGAGTGTTGGGTCTCACAAGGATGATGCCGTCCCAAACTCTTTGTGCATCACGGCCAATGATTCGGCCCGCGGGTGATGGCATGCTTGCTTGACCTTTTCGTATGGAGTAGCCGCATGTGAATTGAGTCTTCTCACAACTAGTCCACCGAGCAAAATAGCAGCCATTTGCTCTTCTCCTTGCGTATCCGTACATCAGTGGAGTCCAGTCAAGAGTCAGACCTTGGCAAGCTCGTTCATAATTCATTTCATTTCTCCCATTCGAGGCCTATGTAGACTAAATCGTCCAAGTTATCCGTTCACATACATTGCCCATGTGAGAAGAAGATAATTCCCTCATCTCGACGATCACCCTCCAGACAAGATTCGTCGACAGCCTCGAAATGCAGCAAAAGAATAGTTCAGCTGCCGGGAGAACGCCCGCCTGCATTCTGCACTTGGACTGCTGCCGCCTCTGCCGCTTCCAATGCTGCAAACGGACGTCATGCAAATGCATCTGCGTCGATCCCTTTGTGCCTTGCAGACTTTTGTCCTTGTTCCCTCCCTCGGTTTCTTCTTCTCCCTTTTGTCTCGCTGCACCTCTGTCGATTGCAGCGGGAACTAATGCCGGCCTAGAGACATTTTCCTCTCTCACGAGTCACGTCAGGTAGATTTTTTCTTTCACGCCCCCATCTCAATGCAGCTCAGTCTCGTCACGTACCCAGCCTTTCTCGTTGTCCTTCTTCTTTTCCCAGCCATTCGCTCGACTGACTGGGCGGGCCTCCGGCTGCCTGGTAACTTGGGTAGGATTATCATTAACCATTCAGTCTTGGAACGGACGGGACGGTTGTGGCGTGCATTGGTAGACGTTAGCAAATAACTAACCAAGCAAGCAAGTCACAAGTGTCTTTGCCACGCGAGAAGGACGGCTACGTGTTTGAGCAGGGAGGCGGGTTCATGCCAAGCGTAACTCGGCAGTGGAAATTCTAGATACAAACATGGAGACGTCTTGGGACTCATCTCGGTCCAAAGCCATTTGGCTAGTCTAACGGGGAGTCGGACCTTCATTCTCTATTTCAAGTCTCGCAATGAGGTATGCGGATGGATCAAGACTAAGGACCAAGAATTCGAGAACACGTCCAAATTGATTCGTATCGTCGTAAACCGTTTCCTTCGTAGAACCGAGCATAGCTAGAGTCTGGACGCGCCGTTATCGCCATCATCCACATCTCCGAACAAGTTCATAAACGCCGTGTGAACTTCCTCTGTCAGGTCGCTGGCCTGCAGACTTCGTCCCTTCTTTGCAAATGCCAAGCGAGAACATTCCTTAGGGAGCAATTAGTTAGTCCATCCTTGGTTCATCCATAGATAGCATGGGACGGTGGTCGTTCTTGAAGAATGGCCTGCAGTGTAGTAAAGAGAGGGATATACTATACTCACCCGCGTGATGGCGCTTCCGCCAAAGACTGCAAGCCCAAAAGACTCATGCTCTCCAAGAGGATCATCGCCGGTATCCCACAAGCCGTCCATGTATGCTTTCCTCCATCCCAAAAACGTAGCCACAGCGCCCGTCAGCGTATCTCCCTGGCCACCGCTCCTTTTCCTCCCGCCTTGCAAGTCGACCGCAAGCGTCGTTTCTCCATTGGAAATATGATCTTGTCCGCCTTTCTCGATAATAGTGACGCCGTCGAGCGCCTTGGCTAAGGCTTCCACCTTTGCCGTTTGTCCCGCGCCCTCCTGCACCTTGACGCCGATCGCTTCACACAGCCGGCCAAACTCGACGACATTAGGCGTCAACACTGCACCAGTATAGCCCTTCACCAACGTAGGGTCCTTCTGCACGACGAGCAAGGCATCGGCGTCCAGCACGATCGGCATATCTCGGTCGCGGGCCGCACGAATCACACGCGCTACTGTGGCCTGCATGAGGGGATCCCGGCCGAGGCCAGGTCCGATGACGAGGACGTGGAGGCGTGGGAGAAGTTCAATGACGCCGGCAGAGATGTGTTCCGGGTCACTATCTGGATCTTTCGAACGAGATGAGGTTGACGCTTCCGAGGCGAAAAGGCGTGGCGCCGCCTGGCGCATCAGAGGATGGACCATTAGGTTCGGAGAGTACGTCTTTATGACGGCGGCAGCAGCGGGAGTGCAAATGACATGAGACTGAGACGTTGTTAGCGACCCGACAAGCCCTGGGAGACGAAGCTCCATCTGCGGAGAGTAGACAGACCATATCGCATCCCAGCTTCGCGCTGGCCATGGCAGAAAAGTACGGCGCTCCTGTATAATCTTCACTGCCTCCAAGAACAGCGACTCTGCCCAACTGGCCTACACCCGTCAGTCCACGAGGTGGTCCTGTTTCCAGGACGAGAGGACCCACGAACCCTTGTGAAATCGTTCCAGCATCGGCGGTACCATCCGCTGGACGCGGGCGAGAATATCCTTCGTTGCAACAGACATGTTGGGCGTTGCAACGTGTGTCGACATGGCACTGGTGGAGGGAAGGGACGTTTGTGAGGACAAGGTTGAGGAATGCTCGTGATAGAGAGGGCTCGGGTGGGGTGACGATGATGACGTCGGCTAAGCGGTTGAAAGAATTGAATTGAATTGAGTTGTAAAAACCGAGACAGACACCTCCAGGAGTATTTTATCTTTAAGTGAATATCCAATAGCGAACCGAGAGCTGATAGAGAGATGGTTGTAACATTTATGATGTCACCGTTGGGCGGACGCCACATCCGACATCGCTCCAGCGGACGATTTTACTTGCAACAGAGAGAATGCATGAAAAGCATACGATGATAGTTCAAAAGTCTGGCACCACTCCGCATATAGCATTTAAGTATAAGGTTAGGAGTGAGGTTAGGAGTGATAGTGCTAGACTTTTAGCTTGTCACTTCAGTCATCACAGTAGACAGGTTTTCAGAATTGAAATAAACGAACAAAAGGAATCGAGGGCATTCATTGAGTTTTGTGCTCTATTTTACAAGTGGCAATGCGACGGGCGAATCTCCCTAAACTCATCCCGTCGCCCCGTCTGGCGCAACCCCTCGACTGTTCCCTCGCCAAGAGGAAAAATCAACTACAGTACTTCTGGTATAGACACAACATCCCCAAAAGCCCCCGTTACACTCCACACAAGACGCTTTTGATTATAATTTAACCGAGGAAGCTCTTGACGAAGGTACCGGTGATATCGCGGAGCTTGTTCTCAGTGTCCTTGGAAAGAGCACCCTCCTTGTTGATAGTGGAAAGGAGCTCAGACTCATTGGTCTTGAGGTGGGCAAGGAAGTCAGACTCCCACTGGAGGATCTTGTCAACGGGGACGTTGTCGAGGAAACCGTTAACACCAGCGAAGATGAGAGGAACCATGTCGGTCACGTCCATGGGGGAGTATTGCTTCTGCTTGAGGAGCTCAGTCAGACGCTCACCACGGTTGAGAGTCTGCTTGGTGGCGGCATCAAGATCGGAACCGAACTGGGCGAAGGCAGCGACCTCACGGTACTGAGCCAAGAAAAGCTTCAGGGAACCAGCGACCTGCTTCATGGCCTTGACCTGGGCAGCGGAACCGACACGGGAGACGGAAAGACCGACGTTGATGGCAGGTCGGATACCCTTGTAGAACAGCTCAGCCTCCAAGAAGATCTGACCGTCGGTGATGGAAATGACGTTGGTGGGAATGTAAGCAGAGACATCACCACCCTGGGTCTCAATAATGGGAAGGGCAGTCATGGAACCACCACCAAGCTTGTCGTTCATCTTGGCGGCACGCTCGAGAAGACGAGAGTGGAGGTAGAAAACGTCACCGGGGTAAGCCTCACGACCGGGGGGCCGACGGAGCAGCAGAGACATCTGTCGGTAGGCAACGGCCTGCTTGGAAAGATCGTCGTAGATGACCAGGGAGTGGCGACCGTTATCACGGAACCATTCGCCGATCGAAGCCTAGGGGATTGATTGCGTTAGTTATTGACACGATTGTCGACAATGAACAAGATAGCGTGAAGATGCAGTGTGATGGGGATCAGCTGTTACGCGCTTGCGGCAGCAACTTTGCTGAGATGGTTTTTTTTGGTATTGTGACAGTTTAGAAGTCTGGCACTATCCCATATACAATATAAAGTGTAAGGTTAGGGGTGAGGTTAGGGGTGAGGTTAGGAGTGAGGTTAGGAGTGAGGTTAGGAGTGAGGTTAGGAGTGAGGTTAGGAGTGAGGTTAGGAGTGAGGTTAGGAGTGATAGTGCTAGGCTTATCACTTGAGTATTGTGCTTAATGAGATGGCCCTTAATGTTGAAGGCCCTGTTGCAGAGAGAACAGTAGAAGGCCTTGCTTGCTTTGTTCTCGGCGGCGAATCGCCTCGATCTCATGGTGGCAGTAGAAAGAGTAATGGGAAGGTGGTCGATGAAGTCGAGCGAGGAACAAAGTCAAGCAGATATAACACTTACACCGGTGAAAGGAGCAATGTACTGGAGAGGGGCGGCCTCGGAAGCGGTGGCAGCAACGACAATGGAGTACTTCATGGCGTCGTTCTCCTCAAGAGTCTTGACGAGCTGAGCGACGGTGGATCGCTTCTGGCCAACGGCGACGTAGATGCAGTAAAGCTTCTTGGACTCGTCGCTGCCCGAGTTCCATCGCTTCTGGTTAAGGATGGTGTCAAGACCGACGGCAGTCTTACCAGTCTGACGATCACCAATGATCAACTCACGCTGACCACGGCCAATGGGAACCATGGCATCGATGGACTTAAGACCAGTTTGGACGGGCTCGTTGACGGACTTTCGGGGAAGAATACCGGGAGCCTTGAGCTGGGCACGGCGCTTCTCGGTGGTCTTGATGGGACCCTTGCCGTCAATGGGGTTGCCGAGAGCGTCGACAACACGGCCAAGCATCTCAGGGCCGACGGGCACATCCACCTAGAGGTGCGGATTAGCATTAAGTTTGTTGTGTTCGCAATTGGAGCAAGCTTACAATCTCTCCAGTACGCTTGACGGTCTCGCCCTCCTTGACCAGACGATCGGAACCGAACAACACAACACCGACCTGGCCGGCCTCGAGGTTCATGCACATGCCCTTGACGCCAGAGGCGAACCTATTGATGGTCAGCTCCGGGATGAACTATGACGAGGGTTAAGATTTTTCGCGCCAACGTACTCGACAAGCTCCTCGGCCTGGACGTTGGCCATACCGTGCACACGGGCGATACCATCACTAGAAAGCCATTGTCAGCTTGATTGGTCCCAATTGCAATTCCTGAAAACATCATTGATAAATATGCTGGATGGAACGCCAGCCCCATCCCAGATGCTCGCTCTGAAGCTCCACATACCCGACGGAAAGGACACGACCAGTCTCGGCGAGACCGGACTCCTCCTGGACACCGCGAATTCGCTGCTCAAGGATGGAAGAAACCTCGGTAGGAGAGGCCTTGGCGTCGGAGGCGTAGGATCGGGCAACGCTGAAGGCTGCGGGTGCGGCATTTCGAGCCTGAGGTGAAAAACAAGTTAGCCGAAGCCCGAAATACCCACGAGGCGGACGAAGCGACAGCGGCGACAAAGAGCTCGAAAAAGCTAAGTGAGGCACTCAGGCGATGATCCCAGGACCCAATTGAGCTCGCACGATTGTTTTCCGATGGATGCACGATGTTTTGGGACGGTGGTCGATGGCAGTGGTGGCCGTGAGGCCGATTCGGGGCTCGGGAGCAAAACACTTACCGCGGCGACCCTGCCAGCAGCAGAGACGGCGCCGACGGCGCGGGTGGACTGTCGGAGGGCGTTGCGGAACATATTAAGAGAGGTACGGGAGGTTTGGAGATGAAAGGAGAGCAATTGCAACGAGGTGCAATTGGGAGGAGGGGAGATTGGAGAGTCTGGTGCTGCCTTTGCAGGAGAGCAAATGGAGATTTTTGAGAAGAAGGACAGTGATGGAGAACAGAGTCTGTCTGAGGGAGAGAGTGGGGCTCAGCTGGTCCGACCGGCCAATCAGGGCCCACTGCGCGGTTTTGCCTGGAAATCCCGAGGCAGCCTTAACAATTTCTTAGCTTTGTTTAGCCGCTCCATTTCATTTTCGGAGCTTCATTTCGTCCGCCGAGCCCACGTCCGACACAGGCCAATTGGTCTGGGGCAGGTAGGACGAGCTTCAGCACGACGAGCCATTGTCAATTGGTCAATAGTCGCTTTACAATCATCTGCGGTCAATTGCATCGGGACGGATCTGATATGGATGGGGAGGAAACCGGAATAGTCCCAGCTCCAGATGGTGCGTGGCCCAGCGCCGAACCTCGCATCTCTAGCATCGAAGCAACTCCCGTACCGCCGACCGACCGGCATTACCCGGGCTGGCATAGACAGGAGTTAGTGCCTGAGAAATGTGGTTTACATGTAAACGGGGCAGGGGATCTGGGAAGACGTGGGAGAATCTGGACAGCTTTGCTTGGGCCAAGGAGAAGTCAATTCGCAGTGGGGGCTGGTCTGGCTGGCATGGTGACCGGCTACTGTCAGCTTTCCATTCCCAGACGCCATCAGTACCAGGGAATGAAGCGCCGTTGAAACCGCTGAACGCACAAAGAGCATGCGTCCCCGGGACATTGCACGCGGCGGCTCGGACTGATGGGCCCCAAGCTTCCAGTCGCAGCTCTCTTCACCTTACTTCCGGTGACCGGATAGTGAGTCCTGGCTGATCCCCATCTTCCTCCAGATGCCCATTACCTGACCTTGCTTACCGGAGCGGTCAATCTGGGGTCTTTCTCCACAGAAAACATTTCGCTCGTTGGTGTTCTCACCTTATCACTGCGGATAGATAACCAGAATAGGTTTTCTCAATGGGAATTCTAGTCATCGCTGCCATAAAGAGCGTATAATGCTCTACCTCGTGAACGTGAGCGCTCGAGCTTTCCGCGTAAGTCGCTTGCTTCTTCTAGTTGATTGCTCATGGGCTGGATAAGGATGGTAAAACGAGTTATTTGTCTCCGTTGGGATGAAACGCAGCAAGCAATTGGACACCTCCCCACCAAAAAATTGTGGCGAACGCTCAATGTGGCGAGTGGTGAACATCTAACGCCCAGATCGGGGGTGATAACCTACTCCAGGAGCTCTTCTCTACAATGGCAATGGCAACTTGGAAGCTGTAACGGGTTGTCCGAATAAACACATACTCATACCTTGAGCAGTTCACCATGTCACAGTACAGCAAGCCTGTCCTCTCGTAGCTGGAGGAACGATATTCAAATGAGTTGCCGCCTTCCAGGCAAGATGGCATATGTCACATTCAACAGTGAATACTGGAAAGCCGGCATGGGCGCCGGTCGGTCTCTAAGGCCGATGCTCGACTCAATTCTGGTCGAGCTGATGCAAAGGCAACAAGAAATACATGCCCGTTGATTTTCCCCGATTATTCGCCGTGACCATCCGTAAAAGAAGACATAAAACCGTTTATCGGATAATACCATCGAAGCGGCTCTTGAACCACTTCATGCTCTCATCGCGCTTGATGCGGTGGCTGGCACCGATGCGGCTCTTGGTGCGGCGGCGGCGGGTGACGCGCTCACCAGGTCGGGTCATGCAGCAGTAGAAATCCATGCCGTAGATACCGATGGAGGGGTCGTACTTGATACCGAGATCGATGTGCTCGCTGATACCGAACCCAAAGTTTCCGGTCTCAGAGAAGTTGCGCTTGCGAAGCTCGTACTCCTTGACCTTGAGGCCACGCTCGAGAATCTCCTCAGCCTTTACCACAGTCAGCATCATTTCCCCTTCCCACATCCATAATTTCTGCAAGTGTATTTACCTTAGGGCCTCGGACGGTGACGTGGACAGAGATCTTTTCGTTACGTCGGATACCGAAGGTACGGACGGTGTAGCGGGCCTTGCCTGGTTATAAGAGTCAGCCACAATCGCTTCGTCGATCGCGAAAATTGTCAACTTACTGTAGACGGGGGTTTGACCAGAAAGCTGCTCAAGCACCTTGGCGGCACGGGTGAGACGATCACCAGATTCACCGACGGAAATGTTCAGAACGAGCTTCTGAATCTTGAGCTCCCGCATGGGGTTGCTAGTCTTCTCGGACGCCATGGCTGTGGATGTTAGTCGACGACGTGGTGTTTGAAGATTGTCGGTAGTCGAAGATTGAAAGATCGCGAGAAGTGGATTGTGAATTTTGTGAGGCTTGGAAAAAATCGAGGGTTTGTCTGCCCTCAAGCGACGAAGGCGCAAAGGTGGGGTCTGCTACCACGGAAGCGGCCTAGCCCAATGTGGTACCTTTGTCATGTACCTTTCAGCCTTTCGAATCAGGCTCCGCAGATTTTTGGACCTCATCCTCACCTTCAGAGCTCCAGGCATATGAAGGTCGTCACGGTCGCGCAAAGAGCTCCGTAGACAAATACCAATTTTTGCACAAACACTCGAGGCACTGCAACAGCAAGCCCTCATCAAATCAGACAAGATGTCGAACAAACAAGGAAAGATGGTACGTCTCCCCAGATGTCTACTCCAACGCGCGTTGAAGCCACTTTGTTGATCCAATGCTAACCAGTTGTCGTCTGTCTTTAGGCCGGTTACGTACGTTCTCCCCTTTGCGCCAGACGCTCATCGCGCCCAGATTCTCGCGACGTCTCGATCGAATGCTAACATGGTTGTCTCAGATCAACTGGCGGATGCGTGTAACCCTCAACGATGGAAGGTCCATGACTGGCCAAATGCTCGCCTTTGATAAGCATATGAACATCGTCCTCGCCGATACTGAAGAGTTCCGTCGTGTTAAGCGCAAGCAAAACAAGTTTTCTGCTCCTGGCGCCTCTGACACGACTTCACAAACCATCGAGACCGAGGAGAAGCGAACTCTCGGTCTGACCATTGTCCGCGGCGCACACATCATCTCCCTATCCGTCGAGTCTCCTCCTCCTGCCGACCCCAGCGCACGACTGGGCAAGAATGCTCCAAGCGGAATCCCCTCCGCTCTGGCCTCTGGCCCTGGTGTTGCTCGCCCTGCCGGCCGAGGTGCCGCTCCGCCATCCTTGGCTGTAGGTTTCCTGAGATCCAATTCCTTGAGCCATTCGCTAACTCTTGTAGGGCCCTGCTGCTGGCGTTGGTGCTGGTCCATCCCCTGGCTTCCCCGGCTTTACTGGAGGCCCTGGTTTCCCTGGCGGCCGAGGTGGTATGTGCCCCTATCCTCTCTATCCAAATAGATTCGCTGACCGTTCCCAAGCTCCTCCTCCAGGCTTCCCTGGAAACTTCCCTCCCCCCGGATTCCCTGGCGGTGCTGCCTTCCCTCCTCCTGGCTTCCCCGGTGGCGCTCCTCCCGGATTTAACCCTCCTCCTCGACGATAGATTATGTAGGCGCTGGAAAGGTCTGGGATTAATGGTCAAGAAATTACGGTGCGTTTGCCACGGGCGAAAGTCGTCGCTTCCTGTAGATCGAATGGGCCCAGGCGCAGGGCGCGACGTCTAATATCACTTCTGGATTTGGGATATTCAAAATGTATGTGAATTTCTTCGTGATTCTGAACCATGTTGGCATTGTGTTAACGCTCTCACCAAGACCTGCGGTTTCTCCGGTTCTGGGAGATATCTCTGTCGGTGTTCCTGGTGCTCAGTGAAAATAAACGCAGAACGAATAATACGTCGCCCCAATGCAGGAAGGCATGGCTTTACTTTGAGGTTGGGTGGCCGAGTAACATGAAAGCACGATGTCGACATGGAGTTGTTCGTTTGGCGTATTTCTCGGCTTGTCTAGTTGGCTGCCGAGCTACATTAGCGCTGACTAACAGTATTGCCAAGTACATAGTAGCTACATCACAAGCTCAACTGCATTTGCAACCTCAACCTCAACCTCAACCTCAACATCCTCACTGCCTGAGCCATTAATCATGTCTTTGTCTAAAGTGACTTTGCTCAATTGAGTTTCTTCAACATGCCAGAATTCGAATTCGTCGTGTCAGATGGTGCTCGCAACAAGCGCCCATCGGCTGCTGTCAGAAGCCATGCAGTGAGAAGTGGCCTCCAACGCAAGAACCAGGCTGAGCCTGAGGGCGGGGCCAAAGACTCTCGGGTTACAATTCGTCAAAAGGATTCACTCAAGGGACGATTCAGACTCTCTGGTGGGGATGGGAAAACTAAGAAGGCCAAGTCTGGGGATGGACAATTAAAGAAGCCAAAGCCTGTCGCGAGAGAAGGACCAAGACGTCCAGACAACATTACCCAATTGCAAAGTGTTCAACCTATGAGCACGGCATCGTTCGATGCTTCAATTCTAGAAACTCAATTTCAACTTCTCAAAAGCCCTAGCCAAGGACAAGATGACCCATTCAGCACTTTCCCAGTTCCATTGACTGGGGATGTTCACAACTTGATCAGATTCTGTACGTGACGGTTCTCATTCAGGCTCTGATGTCATTGCTGATCTCATAGATGTTTCGCGGTTTGACCTTCCCGTCCCAATTGCAGCTATTCAAAAACAATGGTGGGAATACGCCCAGACGGATACTCTCCTCATGCACTCGACGCTGGGTCTAGCTGCCGCCATGTGGTCATCTGCCCTGCCCAATAGCCCATCCATCATCGTCAAAGAGGGATGTAGGCAAAAGGGCCTGGCTCTCCAGGGAGTTCAGGAAAGGATCAACCAAGGCGACAATAGCATTGCGTTGGTCGGCGCCATAGCTAACCTCGCAAACATGGAAGTCGGTTGGTTTCGACCAATCAACATGGCATGTCGCTGACGTGATACTAGGGAGTTGATGGAAACTATCAGATTGCGCGCCTGCATCTCCAAGGACTAGACCAAATCGTCAGGACTTGGCCAAACAAATATGACGCGATCAAATCCAGTGTGAACGTGGCCAGGGCGGTGAACTGGTGAGATCCTCGCAGCCTCCGATATCATTCGCACAGGTCTAACGGGACAAACAGGTCGGATATCCAAGCAGCAAATGGACTAGGCCTGAAGCCTCTGCTGCCTATCATCATGTCTCTCGACTCTATAGTGCTACCGCTCAGCGTCCTCACCGCTGCCGAACGACCGAACGTGCTTCATCTCAAAGGCTTCGAGAGAAACGACGATGACGCCACAGTCAGATTCAGCTTCTCGCTCGTGCGACAGGCCACGTTCGCTTCGAGACACCCAGAGGTCTCAGGAGATGACTTTCGCATCCTTATCAACGCAACCGACCATTTCCTCGCCACCACCGCAGCTGGCGACGATGTATCAGATCTGGGCCGAATATTCGTAACAGCGGCGCACGTCGTATACTACGCAGTCGTTCGAGAAGTTCCGCTCAAAGCCCTCGTTCCTAGACACATAGTCAGGAGACTTCGGGTGCAGCTCGACGCCTGCTTGGATGTCCTCCGTAAGGATCCAACATTTCAGCTCGGGCTCATCTGGGCTCTCTTGATCGGCTCAGCTGCCACTCATGAAACGGGTGAAGACTTTGAATTCTTCTCCTCCAATTTGCTAACGATGCTACGATGTGTGAATGTTCACAATCCAGTGGATCTGGAGACAATCGCAAGACGATTCATCTTACACGAAAAGTTTCCTGGTGCATTCTTACGCCAGTACGGGTCGTGTTTCTTTGCACCTACTCTTAATGCAACATGAAAGTTCCGAATACTCCCGTCACTGACTTCATCCTGTTGAGCTGGAATTATCTGCCCTTACCCTGGATCTCTACCATCAACTCCAAGTAATGGCGTGGGATAACGGAACGTGTTGGATATGTCATTGGTCAATACTGTCTAGGAATAAAAAAATTTTGCTTTCTGAAATGCAACCGCGAGGGCCCGACTATAGAATTAGGCTATTGAGGAAACACAACTCCCAAGACTCCTTGGTATCCTCCCTAATCATATATACTCTTGTGACGTTCTCTACGCTTCTGTTCAAATCCCAACGGCGTGACTAAAGACCTTTGCTGCCAACTGGCTGAGCAACATTGCCCTGTCATTTTGAGGAAGTTCCTGCGCCCTTGTTAGCTCCCATCTCGCCCACAACACACTAATCCACAAGGCCGATGACATATCTTACCTGGAATACGGCATAGACACTCTTCCCCTTGGCATCCCGTATAGCCCCGAGTCGGTTCCCGGCCACGGCACCAGCTACCATGCCTGGCACATTGGCAACAATGAATCCAAGTGCCCCTCCACTGACACCACCAAGCATACCCCAGAACTTGCTCGTCGGGCGAGCCCCATCTCCCTCGGCCATGCCCTCCTCGCGCATCATCTCCTCAAATACATCGCTGAACTGCTCATTGCCCGTTTCCTGGCGATCGGGCGGCGGAGCGCGACCGGCCCTGGCATTGTTGGTGAAGAAGTTCCAAGCCCACGAATAAGCGTTCTGGCCCTCTTCGGGCGGCACCTCGGTCTCGGCGTCCGAGTCGAAGGGGTCCGCTGGTGTGGTCCCCTTGAAGAGTCTGCGCTGGGTGTCGTATTCGCGTCGGCGAACGGGATCTGAGAGGGTGTAATAGGCGTCGTTGACAAGCTGGAACTTGCGGGTTCGTTCGGCTCGCTCTGGGGCGTCGGTAGCGACACGGTCTGGATGTGTCTTTAGGGCAGCGCTGCGTTGACTGTGTAAGCTAAATCCTGAAGGTCGGGTCATGGGACCTACCGCTTGTAAGCATCTCTGACCTGTTGGGTCGTGGCCGTATCCGTCACTTGGAGGATGGCATCTGTCCAGTTGATGAGTGTCAGTGATCAGCGCTCTTCATAGTTAATGGTGGGGTTGTCAATAAGGCGCCGTACAATAATCGGGTGGTGGTCCAGTAGCCATTTTCGCTCAGCGGTTCTATAGGGACGGTATGTGTGAAAGAAAGAAGTCCTCGACATGAACAAATAAGATTGCTGAAGGCGATGGTGTCAAGCTGCTTAGCAACCAAGAGCGTTGAATGCAAGTAAAGACAAAGTAGCCAAGAGAGCGGGATGGGGAAAGTGTCAACGTCATTGTGGCGGTGGCATGTGGCTAGGCACCCACCACCGAAGTTGTAAGGGAGAGGTGTTCTCAAGGACAAGGCGCACAACTTTTGTGTCTGTCATTGTCAACACCATCGTCTTCATCGTGAAGTAAGAATCAGGTTTTCATTTCGTGTGCGTAAATGATGCCGTACGGGTATGCGCGTGTACTTATATATACAAAGTACATGTGTGTTTAAACCATCCTCGCATTCACTCGCCGTATGTCCCAGAGATGCACACCCTTGCGTCTAAACTAAATCCAGGCCATCAAAAACGCCTTTGGCAAAGGTAACCATGAAGGATCAAGCCCTGGTACCGAAAGAGAGCGACTGGACCACCCAGAACCCATGCACATTTCAGCTGAGCCATTTCAGCCAACACATGAAGCCTCGGCCAAAGTAATCAGAAATCTTCCTCCAGATATCTCTCTGCCCTTGACAGCGCATCTGCCGTGATGGCCTCTGAATCTTCGGCCCGGCCAGCCTTTTGGTAGTGCCCAGCAAGCACCCACAAGTCTCGTATCACCCTCAGATTGTTGTTCGTTCCGTGGGCCGCCTCTCGTTTGCGGACCGCACATTGCAAGTTCTCTTCCGCAATGTCCCATTCCTGCCTGTCTTGGTGGACTCGAGCCAACATTTTGCGAGCATATGCGTGGAATCGGGCATTTGACCTTGACGCATCATCAGAGCTCGTCCTATCGAGCAAGTTGAGGGCCAATTGTTCCGCCTTTTTCCTGTCTCCGACGTCCATCTGGGTAAACTCAAGCCTCAGTGCTTCCACTCGAAGTTGATCTGAGTCGTCGTTGGTTGTTTGGAATTGTGGTGATTCCGCCATGGCCTCCAATGCACTGTTCATGGCTTCTCGCCTCTTGGCTAAATCACTGCCTTTCCGTAGCCGTGTCCGTCCATCCCAGATTAACTGCTCGTAAAGCCAGAGCCTCTGGGGCCCTGAATCGCTGATGTTTTCAGAAAGAAGGTCGACATTTCGCAGCCAGGCCTGGCGCAAGAGGTGACAAATATATTTCCGCCCTTCGTCGCTTTGATAGTTGCATTTCCTCAGTTGATCGAGGATCTTGAGGAGCGGATGTTGGGCGGCGAGTTGGTGTCGCGCCAAGGCCGTTGCATGGTCCAAGAACATGGTGAGAAGTTGAAGGTGTCCTCGATCTACCATGTCATAAATGGTATCTAGAAAGTGCCAGACCAGGTCCGGGTGGTCGTCGGTCAAGACATATTCGAGCACAGAAAAGCCTCTCCGAGCTGCCATGCCAGCCAGGTTGCCCTTCCCATGGAACCACAAATCGAATACGAGCTCAAAGGTCCGGTACATGGTACGACTGTCCTGAATAGGAGGGTGATTTGGATTTGCAAGATACTTGGACATGGGATCCGAGATGACATAGTGAGAGTCCAGCTTCGCCTGGCTCCAGGAGAAGGTATTGCCAAGGATCAGTTCGAGATCTGCATAAGGCCCAATATTTGACGGTTGGACAAGTGCTTTGCAAGTCTCTGTCTGACATGGAATTTTGTCGTCCATGGCGACATGCGCATCAGTTGGACTCACACATGGGGTTTCAGAAGCCGGCACCGGAGTAGAAGCGGTTGAGGCGGACGGGCTTTTGCGATATGCACGCTTCCTCAGCTTCCACTTCTTTAACCGTTTCTTAAACATTTGTTCTCTATGCGAGGCGGCAATTAGCTTACCGTTGTCAGGTTACACAAAGGCGCTTATTCGCAGATACTCACGTTGCAGCAAAGCCATGTCTGGCCTGGAGAATAGCCATGGTCTCATTCAACTTGCGGTTGTCACAAATGTACAGGGTCTTGATGAGGTCTCTCATTGACTCCCACTCATCCTCGGTATGCTCCTTGGGGTAAGATCTCTCTTCCATGATGGGAGGGCAGCCCGGGAGGCGGGGCGCCAGGACAGGCAGGGCCGACATCATGACCCCAGGATGAGCTGAGATGCGAGTCCGAGGTTTGATATGCGGTTTCTCGACTTTTGTTTCGTCGGGGTGCGTCGAGGGTCTCCGATACTCAGGCGTCGACACAGACACAACAGCCGCGGCGTCGATACCCGCCACGGAGAGTCTCAAAGCGTGTGATTTGCAGATTCAATATCGGCATCAGCAACGGCATCGGCATGCCGGACCGTCGCGTGTGGTGCATGGCGAACGGATTTTGACGACGATGTCGAGACGCCTCATCCTTTAGAAGATGCTGCGCCGTACGAATCGAAGTGTTAAACGGGCAGAGAGGACCCGTTTGCGGCAGGTGATGATTGGTTGTGCAAGTTCCTTGCATGAGCCGGGGCACTAGCCCAATTACGGACAAGAAACAAGCCTCTGTCACACCACGAATTTCTACTACTACGTATGCAGTACGTAGGAGGCTTTGAAACTCGTGATTGATGACGAAATGGACCCTCGTTTTCATTCTTCTTGGTTGCATTGTTTCCCATCAGCGCTTGTTCAGTAGCTTCTCGTCTAACCGCGCGTTAACAAACGTCGGTACGTATACGTTCTGCGCAAAGTGCACAGAAATTTCATCTTGAATCTCGTGAAATAAAGTCGGTGCTCCACTGCTTTAGCGGCTGCACGCCTCTGTCGTACAGGAGCCTTGGTTCGTCGAGCACCTTGATCCACACTTGCCTCTCCGATGCCGTGTCTGCATGTTGGAACGTGTGGCATCGACAAGGACGTCAATCCTTTAGTCTGATATTTGTTTTCCTCTTTGGGTCATCACGATGGCTTCCCTGAGTCCCTTCTCGTCGACCGGCGGCGTCTCTTGTGTCAGCTTACCCTACCCAAGGTACCTTATCATCCATGGAAGCAGCCGGGACAGGTGACATGGCAAACACAGACAACTACCCAGGGAATCTGGGAAACATTACGTTCAACTTGTCGATATAGGAGCTAACATTTCAGTATGAATTATATCTCCACAGCAGGTTGGCTCCCTCGACCTTCAGCCGAGCCACCTTCGGCCGTGTGTTCTTTTCCCCGGACAAGTAAACCGCCCTCAGGAACCGTCGTCTGAACCGTCTCCAGTCCTCGTTTGTCGGTAAACGATCGTGCTCTTCCTCCTCTTCCTCTTCTCCGAACTCTTCCACGTCATCGTCTTTGGCGTCTTCAACTTTGAGAGGGTAGAATTGCAGCTCGTTCTGGTGAAAACTCCACCGGTCGTGCAAACTACTGCTCGAAAACTCTCCCTCCAGCTTTCGAGAGTAGCTGTGGTGGAAGTGCTGGAGCCCGTAGTTCCACCCAGCCAGCGTAGCCTTTGGCGTGATGAATTGGAACTCTTCGTGGATGATGAACAAGACCTTTTCTAGGCGTGGGAACCTCGAGAGCTTTCCCAGTAGCATCTTCGTGTTGTTCTTGGACACTTTCCCGCTGATGACGGGATGGGAGATGCCCGTGCTGAACCCATACGACGTTCCAAGCGCGATTTGGCTTATTCGGTCTTTCAGAATAGAAATCTGAGCCAGAAAGTGAAGCGCTCGCAGCAACCGTCTGATGAGAAGGTACGGCTCCAGGAGGATGATGTCTCTCGAAGGATCGATGTACTTGGTAGTGCGAGACAGCGTCACTTCCTTGTAAAACCGCAGCACAATCGAGCGCGACTCCTTGCACGCGGCAGCCAGAGCTGGCGGTGGCTCGCTGCAGCTGTTTGCAAACGTGAGGCCATACTCAGCTGGGGTTTTGGAATTCGACTGGGGTGTGGCGAGGATCTCAAAGACTCGAGACTCTGGCAGGGCGTGCATCCATATCATGGAACGGAGCTCCGGCGGCAACTTGGTAAAGTCCTGGAATTTTGTGGGCATGGCGACTCTTGCTTGTCTGTCGGTGAATAACCTCTTTGGTATGGGAAATGATCAAGTGCCTTTCCCTTCTTCTTCTCTAGGCAACAAACATATATTTCCCCCAACTGAAGTGGGCGACCCCAGCATGATCGTGCTTGGGGGGCTCCGTAATCACCCCACGATCCCATCCCGTCTGTCGAGGCAAAGCTCCCCGCTCCCAAAAGTCACTCGACTTGGTGGAGATCGGATCGCGTTGGTTTCCCGCCGTTTGTCGTTGCATCGTGAGGCCCGTTTTCGCACGAATAGCGGAGGTTGATGTCAACATCCGCGGCTTCGACTAAGCAGGTGTTGGTGATGTGCTCGTTTCGGATAGCGAATGGGTAAGATATCACGCATGCTATCGCGGAGCTATTGGACGCTTTTGAGAGGGGAACCGAGGTCGTCATGGGTTGATTGCGCGTCTGTGCGATAACGATCTGGGTTACCTGCGCCGTTGTCGCAGGATTCCTGTGTTACCATGCCTCAACGGCGGTTGAACTGATCCTGACTGTCTGATATATCAGTCTGCATATACGATAGTCGTAGCAGGGATACCGACGGTGCATGTACCAGAGTGGGGATGGATATCGTTTTGCCGACCGATCTGATGGGCTGCAACGTGGTCGAGAACGGCAGTTGTTTAGAGTAGATGAAGCCATCCCCATTGTTTTGCTGCGGGAAACCAGATTTGGAAGATAGCTTTTAAATCCGCCACAATAGAACATCCTAAAAAGACAACCATCACGATCCTGCACCATCCAGGCACAGTCAATTAAGCATCCAATTATGAGCTGATTAGAAATAAAAACGACATTGACGGTTGGAAAGTGAAGGGCTGTGGTCACGAATCGTAATAATTTACTGAGTTCAAGTGGAACGAGCTTACCCTATACACCACATGAAGAGTGGGACAACCGGAAAATGTAATAGCCCGCGGAAGCGGGTCTCCAGAGACAGCATAAAATTTGCGAACGCGCGACGAGGCTTTACTCTTCTTTTCTCTTTCTTCTTCGTGCGGCTGGCATGATCTGAAATTTTTTCTCCGTGTTGCTCGAATCCCTCACCAATGGATACATCGTGCGTCAATCATGCCCCAGATCGATCATAATTGCAGGCCCGCCCTACCATCGCCTGGTTTTGGTGCTTCAGACACCATAGTCGTGGTTGGGAGGCAGGACATTCCAAATTCGTGATTTATTTCTCTTGCCTGGCCTTGCGCCTCGAAAAGAGCATGCCCGTGTCAAAGACGCGGTTGATGATAACAGTCGAGAGTGGACTCGGAATCGATTTCGAGGGCCTCACGGCCGATCTAACTGTCGTAAGTATGAGCGTGAGTTCTCGTTTTGTGCTGTTCTGGACTTGATGTCTATGCTTGAGACGTGATAGTCTCTAGAAAAATTCTCTACATGTTTTGAGCGACATAGTACCGCTTTGTGCTGCCTGAACTCCATTGCCGGCTACTGCGCCGAGTAGCATGTCTGGTTTTCTCTGAATTGACATGAGAATGCTCGTTATGATACCCGTATTGGCCTAATATCCCACCCTTATTCGTCATCGCCGATCTTCTGGAGCTTGCCCATATTCCTCTTGGCGCCAGCCTCGCCAAGCAGCCTGATCCTGTCTATGCGAACAGTCTCTGCATCACCATCACCGTTCCGGACGAAGATGATCAAACTGGAAGTCTTCTGGAACTTGACATATCTCAAGCTCACGCTCACGGTTCCCTCGTCGTTCCAGTCCTGAGGCGAAAGCTCAATCGTTTGAGTGGAGTCAGCCTCCTCTGCTTCGTCGAAGTCGAGGTTCTGGGTGCGGTTCACGAAGAGATGGATAGTGCCTGGTCGCATGGGAGCCTCATCATCGTCTTGGGGTGGTAGGGATGTGATCTAGAGCCTGTGGTTAGAATGGATTGAGTTTTTCAGAGCTGAACAAACAGGTGCAACTTGCCTGGAGAGTGTGGAGCTTAACAATGGACTGGAGGGGAATGTACAGCAGCAGCTGGTCATCAGCGCCACTTTGGGTCCAGTCCTTCGACGTGGCCTTGCCCTTACCCTCCAAAGCACTGGGCTTGGAGGTTTCGAAGAGAACTTTGACGGGGCCAGCATCCTCATCCGCGTTCAAGAGCTCGCAACCCTTCAACTCAATTTGATCAGTGATGTCGTCGCAGCCTCGAGGAATCTCAGCTCCCCTCCAGGCGTTGCCAGAGCTTGGTTTCGAACCAGGCGAATCAGTATCGCCCTCCCCGAGCTTCAACATCTCCATGGCGGTCTTCTTGAGCACGCCCTTCAGCTTCTGTTGATCTGCGCCCTGGACTCTATCGATCTCCACCCCATCACGGAAGACGACGAAGGTGGGGAGGGCAGTGATGCCGTATTGTTTAGAGAGGTCGGTTTGTGTATCGTTGTTGACCTTGACAAAGGTGACAAGGTTAGGACGCGACAAAGACTCGGCCAGGGTCTCGTAGATGGGAGCGATCTGCTTGCAAGGGGCGCACCACTCAGCCCAGACTGTAGATTTGGCTCTGTCAGTGTCTTGTCAAGGAAAATGGAACGAGGTGCATTTTGACACGCTTCGTGATATCAGAAGCGGCGGGGTCATGTTGACGATGGGGAGCAATGATGGCATGAAGGCGGGGCTTACAGTCAGCGACGACGATGAACGAGGTCTTGAGGAGGCCGTCAAACTGCTCCTTGGAGGTTATTGAGACGGTGTTGCTGGACATGTTGAGGGTGTCAATCAACGGGTGTTTGTGATTTGAAGTGGGCGGCGGCTATGCTATGACGGTGTGGCAGGAGAAAATGCAAAGTTACAAATCGCCTGGAGATGACACTCAGGACAGGACCCCTCCATTGTCCCGTCCTTGGGCCGTGCCTGGAGGGGCAATCGCTTTACCGGGGCTAGCGTCATTACGTCTGAATGGCGACTGCCTGGCGACCGACTTGATATCGGAATAAACATTTCTCGACCCGACCGAGAGCACTGCTTCTTTGCACCTGGATAAACTCGGGACGATGCGATGGCAAGTCAATCATCCTACGAAGGCCCATCACCGCCAGAACCAGTCGAGGCGAGTATGGGTTAGAAGTGGCCGCTGCTCACAGGACGCATTAGAGCTAGCTCACCACCTCGGGGACTCAAAATCAACAAGATTCAACATGCAGGTTCTCATCCCAAGTCAACACGCCCATATCATTGGACGTCTTGCATGCATGAGATGGAGCCCCGCTAGCAATTGACTACATATACATAGCACCTGTAAGGAGACCAATACCAGTAGAACACTTTGATCCCACCTCAACAATGGTGTGATGAAGAACATTAGAATACGTCGCATACGCGATCAATAATGTTCACTTTCATCTTATACCCGTCTGCCTGTTGTTGCGTGTTGGTGTATTCTTGCATCCGGTGACGGCAGCAGTCTGTCACTAACACCATGAATATAGATATCGAATGACAAGCAAACTGACGGGTTGTAAATCAGACAACTCGTACCTTACAGTCATGTTGATACAGGATATAAAATGAAGTCATTTAACGCCTCTCATTTGCCGATTTGGACCCAGCCTGCCTGTTCTCGAGAATAAGCAATGTTGATCTGACAGCTGCTCGACAGCTGGCAGCAAGACTATTGATTCACAAATCAGAAGCTGGACACCCGAACATGGCAGTGCATCGCCATATAATAAACTCGTGCGACCCTAACGGTTCCTCATGCAGCTGCACCTGCAATTGCCCCTGCATGCCTGGTCGTTGACTGCGCTCACCACGCTTTAGCTATTCGCCCATACCTCGGCCAAGCCGTCACTCCCGGCCTGAGAGCTCTACTCGACGATTTTCACTCGACACTACTACTCCATACAATAAATACTTTGTTGCGAAGAGAGAATTACGCAAGAGAAACTCGACCATGCATCGGTGTTCGATCGACGGGAGGCCGAAGAAGAGGCCTCCTGCATCGACGCCTGTGTCTGCCCGGAAGAACGAAACCTCCAAGAAACTGCGACCAGCCTCCCCACCCCGGGTCAGCCCATGGGCTTGCAAATCATCGACATCCTTCGCTTCTCCCGACTTCCCGGCACTTCCAAGAGCTGGTGACAAGCCTCCGTGTCCCGTCCTGGAGCCTCCGGTTTCAGTTTCAGCCACCAGATCTTCCCGAGCCTCCTCTGGATCGTCTTATCCCCAGTCTGGCAATGGAGATGCAGGAGTACGAATAGACGCAGATGCAGAAGCAGATGCCTCGCAGCTACCGCTCACCACACGCTCCGTTTCCACTTGCTCAGATTCGTCTTCCCGTCATCTATTCGAAGCCGCCGCCAAGGAGGCCACAGCAAAGTAAGTCTCCCTCCCCTGCACCTTTCCTTGAGCAATGTGGTTGGCCATCTTGGCAACGGCTGACACTGTTCACAGTCTTTGGACACGGCCGTTTGGCGCTGATGTGGTGGTACAGTCAAACACCATGACTTTTCGCATCCACCGCAACATCGTGGAACCCGAGTCGGGTTGGTTTCAGGACAATCTCCAGCCGCCGAACCGGGTAAGTACTGCTATTCATGTTCCGCATCAAGTGTCTTGTGCTGATGAGAGTTCTACAGGACGGGTCTCCGGTCCACGTGTACATGGATTGCTCCGGCGAAGCTGCAGCGCATTGTCTGAGATTTGCCTACACCGGAAGTGAGTTTCATAACCCTGCTCTGTCAGAGGTGCGATTTGACTAACAGATGTGACGGCAGAACTCGAAGTTTTCGAATTTGACGAAACCAGCCCTTGGGACGTTAGCCACCTTGCAAGATGTGTCCTGGCATATGCGGCAGCTGTCTACCTGCGAATGGGCAAACTAGCAGCTCGTCTGCTCCAGAATGTCGAAAAGACATGCAAGGAACTCGGGAAATTAGTGGTGACATGGAGCTATCTCGGCCGACCAATGGACTACCACGAATGGATGCGATTCTCCTTCCACTACCACAATGCCTTGGATATCCTCTATTATTATGGGACCCAGGATCTCATGGTGCCTATGAGGCTGGCAATGGCGAGTGTTTTCGACGCGACTCTCTTCTGGCTCGTGGGCCAACCCGTCTTTAATCCGTCGAGTTGGGCAAATGTGTACCCGACGCTCATGCTGGATTTAGCAGAGTATCGAAGACTCTTGAGGGATTCCAACCCCTCGATGAACAGTCCTGTGGCGCCCGACGCTGTGCTCAACAAGCTCTTCAAGAGCAGCAAAGGCGACGAGCGTGTTGGTATGGACCTCACAGACAAGAGCTTTAGCAGAACGGCGCTCGACATAGAAGAAGGAGTCGAACTGAACTATCGCCGCAGCTCGCTTTGAGGAAATACTCGTACGAATCTACTAATCAACCGAACCTAGAGGTCTGTATGGAATTATTGGGCGACCACACATGAGTAACGATTGTATGGACATTAGGAACATTGGCAGGCTGGCGTCTTGTGTGTAATCTTGCAATTGGAGCTCTTTTGGAAATGGTTTTTTTTCTTTTCTTTTCTTTCTTTTTTTCGAAATTGAAAAGAAAGAGAAAGATATGTCGAGGGAGACGATACAGGCAGTGGAGAGTTCTTCCTCACACGACGAAGTACAGTGGGAACTTGAAGTTATTGATGATACCTACCTACTAGGTACCTATCCATATGAATCTCCACTGAGGAAGTGGCGAACCAGGGGTTGTGAGTGGCCAGCCAGTGCACCGTCAGGCGGGATGATCCGTCACTATTGATCCGCGACAAGTTATGTAGTAAGCGCTAACTAAAGCCGAGAGAGAGGGTGGCTGGGAGTTGTGAGGCCATCACAAGTCCGCTTCTCCGCTGTTTCGAGAGTCTGCCTTGAGTGCCCATTTGTACCTACCTATTCCTAAGGCTGCTCATGTTAGTAGCTTAGCCGTTGTGATATTCAAGAGGGGGGAGGTGCATGACCGTCGCAGCTGCCTCTTAAGGTGCCCCGATTTTCGCCCAATTTTAAGGCTTGATTTAGCAACGATCTTACACCTGTTCAATTTCTGTCCATTCCACTCTCGCCATGGCTCAGCGCGGTGAGGATGGCGGTTCTGCCCACGTGCGCTTCGCAGAAGAGGAAGAGCCCATTCCGGTACATTTGACCCTATTCCTTCCTGCTTCAACTTGTGCTTCTTCGTGACTGACCATTGGTGACAGCAACCCCCAAGGCGAACAATTCGTCCGGGCTCGGGAGCCCGCCCACGTCGTGGAACTTACGACAGTGTCGATAGTGCTACCAATGAGAGAAGACGTGTCCGACGAGGCAGTGGCGACAGGCTTGGTTCCCGTAGCCAATATCGTCAAGAGCCAGCTTTTCTTCGATCAAACCCACGGCGTCTAGCAAATGGTGACGTTGAGGACAACTATCGGCCTGCAAGTCAGGACGGGCCAACGACTGCCCAGAACGTGTCCAGATTCTCCGAATCTCCAACTCGTCTTGACCAGGATGAGAATGAGGACTGGGATGACTGGAATCGAAGACCAACCGGCCAGGATACTGACGAGTCTCGTACTGAGGTCACATCTCGACATCGAACTCGAGCAGCTGAAGTTCAATCTCATTCAAGATCACAATCTCCGTTTTCAGGATACAACGATTCAGATTCGGAACCTCCCTATAGACCATACAGCCATTACAGGGAGGTGTTGACTCCTCTGCCACCTCGCCAGGCTAGCCACACCAGCGATGACGAGGAATACGAAACTTTCCAGTTTTCTATTCCGTCGCAGTCCTTGGCAGAGTCATCCAAGGATGGCGACTCCGATACCGAACAGCCCGAGTTCGAGGACAGAGCTCCGCCAAAAGATGAGCGGGGCAAACTAAGGAGTTCATGCCCGACTAATGTCAAGCTTTCACAGTATACGGGGAATGCTGAACTTGGTAGTTCGCATAGTGCCGCTCTGACAACAGTCCATGGATCGAATGACCGGAAGCAATCTCTATTCAGGTGGCTGTGAGTTACTTCGAGCCGACATGATGAAGCATCACGACTAACCATATCCAGTCATGTTCGCCAAGATGTCATGAGCTTTGATGACTTATGGGTGAGTTCCTAGGCATTTTTACACCATGCTTAGTTGACTGAAGGTTTCTAGATGGAAATTTCTCGTTTGACCGACCTCTCCAACGTAGAAAAGGGGGCCATAGCCAGGCTTCGAGCAGATGCCAAGAGTTCTCTCAAGTCAAGGTACAATCCGAAGGGAATAAAGGTTGGATACGCAGAGCCCCGAGTCATCGAGATTCCTCTCAAGTCTTTCAACAAGAAAATGGAAGCCGACTCGACTCTCGGTTCAGCTAGATGGATATGCGTTCCTTACTTTTCGCTTGAGCAGTACTCGGGCTTGCTCTCAGCTTCCAACCTCTCGCTTTTCCCCGCCCAGACCTTACTGCAAGCTCAATACTCGCGCAATAACGTGCAAAGAGATATGGAGCAAGCAGTCTGCCAACTCGGACATGCAAAGCGCGGGGAGTGTTTCCACATCTCTCAGCTGTGGTGTATAGTCATTGACAACGGTAGGAAGCATGCACCCCCAACGCCCGAATCGTTGACTTAGATCAATAGGGCTTTTGGTGACCTGTGGAACTATGAGGCAAACCGATTTGCAAGGAGACACACTCAAACTCAACGCGGAGCCATCCCGTGATCTGATGACAGGAGATGGAGGCAGGATTCTTGTTTCCTTTGGAAATTCAGTCTCGTGGTCATTTACAACTAACGAGTGTCAAACATGGTTTGTAAGTACATGACCACCGATTCTTCGACACTGTCTGACACAGTTAGGCCTTCGTGTCAAAGTTTCAGGCATTCTGGCCCAAGACTCTTGAGTTTTGGCGTCAAGAGCGGCTATTGACTGCCGCTGGATGGCACAAGGTCCTCCAACTTGCCTCAAGATCTCGATCTAGTGTCAATATAATTATGAAAATAGGGCAAGCAGAACTGCCACTCTTCACGTTCTCATACGTGTGCTGATAACTTTATAGAAGCCCTCCCAGTCCACCCACACGGGCAATCCTCAACCCAGAGCACCAAGGGGTAGCGCAGTCCGCGGACGGCAGTAGGGGACTTAGCCCTGGCGATTCTCTTCATGTGATGATGTTACCTCGGGCAATTTCCAAGGCATCAGCTTCGATGTCTGGCATTTCCGCTCTCAAGCTGCACCTTGAGTCTGCCCACCAATTCCTGCTATCAAGCACATCGTATTCTAGTCGCAAGCTGTACAAAGACTGCCAATCGTCAACCCGCAAAGAGTGCTATGATTATCTGGAGGGTCTTCCAGCAAGGGTTGACATGGATCAATCTAATGCTCTGCGGAGTTTGTATGAGGCCAAGGTTGACATTTTCAATGCCGCAGAGATTCTTTACGAGTTCTTTCTACCCTTCAACTGCGAGGACCCGACGTCAGGAAAGTTCTGGGGTGCCATTCGCGTATTCCTGAATGTGAGTATTCTTTACAGGCACGCAATGGGTTTAGCTGACATCGACCCCAAAGCTGCGCACTGTAGACCACGACTCAGACTCCATCTTTGATCATGTATCAGCTGAGCTCCGAGGGGTTTTGAGGGACTTCACCCCCAATCTGATCGCATTTCAGAACATCATGTCCCATGCCTCCGAAGAAGAGCATGCTTCCCTAGAGATGCCGCAGGAGTTTGTCCCTGCGTGGCTATACGCAGTAATGGGCGTGGTTAACGCTTCTCGAGATTCGCGTCACTGGCTCAAGAATCTGAATCGCATGAAGCAACTAGTGGAAAAGGGCATGGGGAAGCTAATGCACTGGCTCCCCGACAAGAGCTTGCTCGAGAGAACCAGCATGATGCCCCTTGAAGTTGCATCACTAGTGACACTGAATCTGCTCCAGGATCAGGTTGGGAAGTCAGATGACATTTGCGAGACGTATTCACAGTATTTGAATTCGTTGGTAAGTTGCGGAGACAACGAGCTTTGGGTTTGGTACTAACAATTACGACAGGGAGATTCGATCATGTCAAGGCCGTCGGATAGGTCCTATCAGAATCGACTTCATCTTGTTCATCAAGAAATGGTAGCCATCAAGCGCACGCTCTGGACACAGCGAAGCATCGTCTCCAATATTAGAAGCTCCCTCACAGCCGTCGAAATTCAACAACCCGCCGCGCAAAACGAAGAGGAAACAGTTGCAAGAAGGACAGCGGCAACTTTAATAAGGCCTTTGGACTACTCCGGCGAATCGAGATCAGCACCGGCGAGGCCCGGCTACCACTACGCCGAATCGAGGCCCGGCGGCATGGAATCGATAGCAGTAAAGCCAGCATATGATGATATCAACTTTGACGGCAACTTTGTGCAGGAAATAGCCGTGGCATCGAAGCTTCCCTCGACCAACGCAGGCGGTCTCCGAGGCTTGTTCTTTATGGAATGCTCACGGCTCATTGAACAGCGCGAGTACGAGTTCAGGCAGTACACCAAGTACGCAGTCGACCTTCAGCAGGCTCTCACGTTCAAAATGGACTTTACCAAGGACCGACAGGAGAATGCCATCTTCGCTTTCACGATCGTCACAATCATCTTCTTGCCAATAAGTACCGTATCAAGCATCTTTGGCATGAACACAACTGACGTTCGCGATATGGAATCGAGCCAGTGGCTTTACTGGGTCGTCGCTATACCGTTAACGTTATCCGTAATCTTGATGGGGTTGTGGTGGATGGGCGAAATAGGAAACATTGCGCGATGGTTGGCACGCAAGCCACGGCAGTCGTCTCAGGGGCCCTATGGCGTATCTCTCATGGCCTCCCAGCGGATGAACGAGGGATACTATTCTTCCACGCCTCTTGCGGCAAGCGAGGGAATGAATTACGCACATTCGGTGTATGCCCCCGGACCCCAAGCCATGCCGATGGACTATGGGGCTCCGTCAATGGTTGCTGGCCAGGGCCTCAACAGAGTTCAGACCTATGATACAAACCACCCATATATGCGGCGTCGGTCTGTGGGGTATTAGGGATGCTTCCTGGAGCTGCATCTGGGCGGGTTCAGGATTCACTTGATCAGACAGAACCATACAAGGTGGTACAAGTATAATTTTCAGATTGCCTGGCCTCAAACTCCATGCGCGATACGCTATTCTAACACTCTCTTTGATCCTTCACATAACTAGTCATTACATCATACATGGCCGTCAATACATGAGAAAGCAGTTGGTCGCCGTCTTTTCCTTACTTAAAATTCCTTCATCGTCGATAGTACTCCCGGTCCGAGACGTGGATTCTCGTGTGCTCGTCTTCAATCATTCGTCGAGGAGGAGCCGGGGCTGGCGGTGGAGGGGCATGACGTCGAGGACCCTGAACGTATCGGTACGTTTCATACTCGGGCTCGACGGGAACAGGCACGGGAACGGGGACGCGGACGGGGACGAGTCTCTCGCGCTCAATAACAACCTCGCGGTCACGGCTATGGTGGCGGTGGCTTCGGCTGTGCGAACGAGACTTCTTCTTCCTGCGCGGTTCAACGTCGACGGCAATGACCTCGATAGGTTCCTCTGGGGGAGGCTTGGGCTTGGGCGTCTCGATGACCGGAGGAGGAGCTGGCGGCTTGGGCTCGGGCTTGGGCTCGGGCTTCTTCTCCGGGGGCGGCGGCGGCGGCTTGGGCTTCTCGACGGGAGGCGCTGGTGGCTGCGGCGGCGGCGGCGGCGGAGGCGGAGGAGGCAATGGGGGCAGCTGGTAGACGGGAGGGGGAGGAGGCGGAGCGGGAGCAGGGATGATGCGGGTGACGCTGTGACGGACGACGGCGTAGTCGGGCTCCGGGTGTTGAAGATAGAGCCTCTTCTTGGAGTACTCGCGGGTGACTGGAGAGAGGTGACGTCAGCGATGGTTGGGGTGAGAGAGAGGGGAGGATCAACAGCATACCCATGGTGACAAGGCCGATCAAGCAATGGCAAAGTACGGGAAGGACGTCTTTTGACCAGAAAGTCACTGGCGGACGATGAAGCCGACGACGATGATGGATTGATGTGGAGTCGAAGAAGACTGGGGGATGGCTTGATGGATGTCGGTGGCAAAGAGACTAAGCATAACTAGGATGAGAATGATGAGGGATGGTGATCTTATATGTTAGCAGAAGAAAGCCTTGGCAGACAAAGAACATGTGCGCACCCGACGCCAGCCAACAAGTCTGGCAAGCCCAACCGCAAGCCATCCATCCCGTCGGCGACGGCGACAGCGGGGGTGAGGTGGTGTCGTGTCTGCCCAGCGAGTCCAGCATATCCTAGCTCGTCTTTTCTGCTGTCTGCCTTTTGCTGCCGTATTACCCAAACAGACCCATCCATTCTCCTGGATTCAACGGGCACTGGTTAATTCCGCCGGCGGTGGTTTTGGCGTCTTGGGCCGATGACGTCGGGCATGCACATGCACGTCAGGCCCGGGCTGTTCTCCACCCTCAGAAAACAAGATTTCCCCTCCCCAAGAGTCTTCAGCTTCTTGAGCCCTTCTTGCGGGGACATGGGGGCGGTGCAGACAGTAGAGTCTCCTGGGCTGCGTGACTTGTTTGGAAACCAAGTCATGCGGACGCAACCCGTTGGAGCCCTGGACCCTGAACTGAGACCTTTCTGGTCTTGTGAGGCAGCAGGGCTGGGCCAAGGAAGTTGATGGAGCAATTCCAGGGCTGAAGGGTTTTTGATGGCGCAACATGGGCCCTGGAGGGAGAAACAGGGACGCTACGATGGGGGGGAAATGAGGTTGCGGCTTCGTGGTTGAGAATGGTTGGGCTGAGCTGGGCCGAGATGACGACGGATGGTTGCCAGATGGAGGAACCCGGCAGCCTCATTTCCAGCCAGAACGCCCAACCGGCCGAGGACTGTTCACGACGGGACAGTTACGGCCGTCACCTACCAGAGTCGGGTCCGAGAGAGTGGAGCTGAACGCCGCCGAACCTCGTCGCCGTTGCTCCCTTCCGGAGTCCGGACGAGACTGGAGAACTCCCCCCTCCGCATTGCACAGACTCGGGAACCCGGCCTCCGGAGGACGTTCCCTGGGCCCTCTCTCATCTCGGTTACCCATGTCCTCCCGCAAAGTCTAAGTCTATCCTCACCGAATCCATCAGTCGCCTGAAACCGGGCGGCTGACAGGCGAAAAGAAGAGACTACGTACGTAGTTCGTATTGAGAAGTCGATGCAGTTTCAGGACCAGGGGCCAGAACATCGATAGGTTGTTCGTAAGCTCATGTCCCGATAAGATGCATGACAAAGGGGGGATTGCGGTACCAGCCAGGAACAGGACTACGGATCTGAAGGCGTCACCGGTGCGGCAATCTGACGGGCAAGCTGGGCGATAAGTTCCGTACCAAGCAGCCATGGAGATGCAGGGTATCTGGAACATGCGGGAGCACCACGACCCTCCAGTTTGCGCCGAATAGGGGCGCTCATGGTGACCATCAGGGCCTCCGGGATGAAAGGGTCGAGTCTAGGAGCTGACGGGCCGTGGGTTTAACATTGCTCAGGATGGCTGTGATGAGACAGATGACAGCGGTCGGGGAACGTGGTGCACTTTCCCACCCACTGACTCTACGGAGAAAGTCGAAAGTGATATTCAGGGACGTCGTGTCGATCTTTACGCTGGTGAATGCCGGTACGCGACTGAACCCAAGAGCGGCGGAGAAGGACGCTGGACCCTGAATGATGAGAGACGAAAGACGGAAGTGGAATCATTCCGCCCGTCAAGTTTGCTTGCCTTCTACGGAGTAGACGAGAGAGAGAGAAATTGCACCTGCGTCATTCATTGGCAACAAGCGCCTGGGCGAGTCGGCCTGAAAGAGAAGCCGCTTCAATAGGTTCCCCTTGTGCCACGAGGTCGCGGCGGGACGGGCCTGGGCGAAATGAAAAGGTCGAGTGACAGCTCTCAAGTTCCAGGCGGTTGCTGCCGGTGTTGTTGAGATTTGTTGTCATTGTCTTGTCGTCGTGGCGGTGGGACGTGTTGTTGCGGTCGTACTGGCGTGAAGATCCAAATTACCACCACCATTGCCCGAGTTGAACCTGCATCTCCTGATTGGCAATGCTTGTTGAGGGTGAGGCGCAACAGCGAATTCGCATCAATTAGGGGCATGTTCCCTGTCCTGCAAATGAGGCTCGCTCGTGGCCCGCGTCGCCATCACACCGCTTTTGCCTAGACTGACTGGGGTGCAGACGGATGTGCATACTGCGCAGTATGGAAGTGCATTATTCGTACGAATGCCATGATGAATGGATGAATCGTTTGTTGAATTCGTTATCGACTTTTATTGGCAAGGGCTGGCCTGCCCTGATCCATCACTTCACCATCAAACTTGCTTGACCATTCCAGCCAGCTCTCATGGTAACCTTACGAGTCAGGAAACGAGCATCACGGCATCTTTCAAGGGCGGATTCAAAGTGGATTTCGTCATGTTCCTATTCCCCGTCTTTTCTCTCATGCAGCTCATTCATCCGGACCTTGACTAGTTTTGCTCCATCCGAGAGTCTCGTTCCTCGGCCAAGAGGGTCCGTCAGGGTACGGTAGCAAGAATGTAAATTAGCCCTCATGATCAACCTTCTTCTGCTTGATGGATCCAGGAGACCCGTTATCGTGACCCCGTCTTCTGCATGTCAACTGAGCCCTCGGTCGCCTTCTGGGCCTGGAATCCGGAGCCGTGGACGGCCATATCGAGGGCCCGAGATTGGAGGTGCTATGTAAGAGTTGCCCTTTTCTTTGTCTTGGATCTCTCTACTAATAATAGATCTGAGCTGAACTGCCTCGTGGGCAAAGCGGCAAAGCAATGTACGAAGAAAAGGGGTGGGCCGGAAGTCGGATGAGGCTTGCAGTTTGATCCATGAGAGACGGTTCGCGTGTTTGCTACGGTAGTATTCGTGGACCCCCCAACGGAGCAGTTACCTTGGGTAGGGAATTGCTCGACAAGCAATGTCAGAAGAGATGCTGTGGTTCATGTTCTCGACTCCGTCGCGTATCTACGGAATATTTATTGTTCATCATGTGTGGTGTCTCCTCTTTGCGACATTAGGGGTAGGTGTTTGATCGTCTGTTCCAGGGGACCGGGCCACGGCTAGGTACTTAAAGTAGGTAGTAAGTAGGTAGGTAGGTAGGTACGCAGCAATTACCTTAGACGGGTACGGACTGTCTTGCGGCGGAAGTTAGCGTGCTAAAATTGAGGTGGCCGGGTTCGGTCGAGTTTCAACGCGCGTGGCCTCACAGAAGAAGAAAGTCTGCTGGATCACTGGATGAATGGGGATAGATCTCCGGGGCCAAGTCGAGATGGGACAGATGGTACCTGCAGCAGGAGGAGGCGACTCTTGGCGAGTGGGACGGCTACATGCCTGTTCCGAATGCAGATGGACATTGTGGGAGCTGGTCATGATTGCCTCAACGACCTCGTCTCCATTTCCTCTGCTACAGCGGAGGAGACTATCCGGAAGCGCCTAATGTTCTTTGCTTTTCTGGTTCCGTTTGTTCCGTCAGCCTTGTGCCTGGGACGACTGTCGTCTTCTCAACTCTTGCTCTGCCGTCGTGCCAACGAGGAGCCACAGGATGGATGGCCTCTTTCTCGAGGCTGCACCGATGGACGAGGTCAACGACGGGGCTTGATACTTTGGACATGATGGAAGCGGGCGCCGCGTCGCTGATTGGAAGAGGCGGTTGAAGCGCCATGGGTGATGGATGATCCCAGCAAAAGGCCATGTCCATTTTATTTTCCCACTTTAATTAAGGCCACCCGCAGATTGTCGTTGGCGACCTTTGTTCATCAGTGGTTGAGAGGATGAGACGGCGGCACGCAGCGGCGCTAACTGAAGATGAGCGAATGAGTGAGTGAGCGGTCATGTTGCTGGCATATTTCATCACTGAGCATGAGGGACGTGAAACAAATCAAAATGACTCGCATCTCAGTGCCTATTCGAGCAGCCCTTTCCTATTTGCTAGAGGCGAATAGAACTGCACGCATGACGACAGATGTGACGGGTTCCAGGAAACATGAGAGTTGTCTTGTGACGATCTATTTCGATGGAGAGGTTCGAGACTTGTTTTGGCTGACGTGAGAGCATCACTTCGGGGTACGTACACACATAACTACAGGGGAGTTTGAGGGTGAGCGTCACTGCTCTGCTTGTCGTGTTTGAGGAGGAGGGGGGAGCTTCATCCGCCGCAGCTTACTTCGCACATAGTCACGAATACATGCATCATACCAATCAGGTCGGGGTAGAAACAGAAACAGAAACAGAAACAGCGTCTGGTTCAAGCATCGAATGTCTAGGATTGCTTTTTTGTTGGACAACCAAGCAATGAATGCCTGCCGTGCACCATGTTATGTAACTACGATCAAAATGCACAGTCGCAGCAGCACAGCGTCGACGCTGTCGGGTAGGCACATGTTGTATTCGCACGAATAAGCAGTCAATCTGTTGCATTCCATGACTGGAATGTGCCCCTGGATGTGAGCGGGAACTCGCATCGTCCCGTGATCCACACGCTTTGGAGAAGTTGAGTGTTCCAGCTGGTGTTGCAGCTTCATCACTTCCAACCCCGTCCGTGTCCCCGGAAGTGAAGTGAAGTGAAGTGAGGACGGATTGACTGAATGAATGAGAAGAAAGTCAATTGACGACGACATGATACGACAATGTCTTCGAATGCCTCTAACGCTGCACCTAGAGACGCGGCTGGCCGTGCTAATTAACCTACCCGCGCGCACAATCAATCAATTCATCCATTGTCAATATCGATTCCCCGCAGATGCCGCGAGCTCCGTGCTTCCATTCAATTATCATCCATTCACTCATTGACCCTCAAACCCTGCATGCTCCCCCCCCTCTCCCCTAGCGCACCTGCTAGTCGTTGACAAATGGGCCTAGCTTCCAGTGGGAACCTTGCTCGATGGAGGAGACGGCGTCTCGTGGTGCAGCTGATGTGACTGGGTTACCCCTTATTTCTTTCCTGAAGAGAGTTGGAACGAGGCTTTTGAGGCTTGAGCACGCTGTTACACGCCGTTGAAAGCCCGCCGTGGACCTTGTATGAATGATCCTGGTCGTCCATCTGCACTACGACGACGAACGACAGACTGCCTGCCTCGAGTTATCTCGTCTTATTGTTGTTCCCTTCGCTGCTGCAGCGGCCTCGGACCATCTTTGCTGCTGGGGTGGGATGTTGTTGTTTTTGCTGCCGTGAATGTTTGCTTCATACATACGTCTTCTGCACCCGTAATTAGATCCCTCTCGAGTCGTTAGACGCGGCATTGGCACCCGTCGTATCGTACCTGAAGAGACAAAAAAAGAAAAAGAAAAAAAGAGTTCAAGCCATGGATCGGAAACGCCGCCATCCGCCATAGTCGCCCCCCAATACCAAAGAATTGAAAAAAAAACAAAAACAAAGGCAACCCAAATAGCTGTTCAACAACTGCCTCGTGTGTAAGAATATACTTTGGCATCGAGTCCAGCTGCCCGGAACCACGACTCAAGCACGTACGCTGACCCATTTTCCCGAGGGAGGAGGAGGGACTGGGAGGGGCTTATGCTCGGCGCATTCTCTGCCTGGACTGGCTTCATTATACCGTCCAAACCGTACCATTTCAAAGTACCTCCTTTTACCGTGATACTGTTCTTGTTCGCAAGGTACCTGCCGACTAGTCGCCTTTGCTAGACTACCACCAAGGTAAGTAGCCAAGGTAGGTACGTACGACTGGATTCTTGATGAGCCTTCTCCTTCTCATCCTTTCACTCTTCCAATCCCTACTACTGTATCCTGTCGATCCATCCCACTCCTCGACGCTCTTTCCCCTTCTTCTTCTTCTTCTTCTTCTTCTTCTTCTCTATTGCCCCGGAACTAGCTACTCCGTCGTGCACTGTCCCGTACGGTACTGCACTTTTGCTACTTCGATACATACGCTTCTTAATATCGGCTGCCACCTGGTACATACTACATCCCCCCCTGGCCCGGTCTCTCACCTGGCCTCGTTTCGGCTTGCATTGCATTTGACCTTTTTTCCTTCTCTCTTTTACTCCCGGGGATCTTTTGTTATTTTTACCTTTGTTCGAATCGGTTCTTCCGCTCGAAACAACCCAAGTGACAGGCCTGCTCTGGGTCTGCCTTTGCCCATCGCGCCTCTCCACCACACCACCATCCGCCGCTCACCAACTCACCACCGCAACAGATCTCCACCCTCGAAACCGAAACCCGGCACCGGACTCCTCCTCCCGTCTCTGCAACGGACACACTCGCTGCTATTGCGCCGGGCTGCGCTCCATTACACTGCACTGCGCTGCACTGCATCGTCCTCTGTGTCGCATGCCCTAAGTGACCCTGCTGCCCATGGTTTGACCGCGCCGCGCCCATCTCGAAACTCACCTCCCCGCGACAATCACCGTAATTGGCCCATGAGTGCAGTTGCATAAGGATAGCGGACCATGTCGCAGCTTGCGCTCCAGAGCGCTCAAGCCACTCCAACTCGCACAGCTTCTGGATCTCCTCCGGCTTCAGACGCCGCAAACGCCGTGATGCCTATGCCTGGCTCGCCTTCGACAATGACGACGGCTATGTCGTCCACGGCCAGGTCCAGCCCTCTTCCCCTCTCCGCATCCGCCTCGTTAAACACGGTCGCTACTGAAGTTTCCATGGAAGCTTCTCACGACCAAGCCAGCCCGAGTAGAAGCCGCTTCAATGGCAACTCCCAATCAGATTATCCGCCACAAGATAGCCCGACTGTCGGCCGCAGCATAATATATTCAAACTCGGCCTTCTCCTCGCTCGGCTCTTTGCCGTCGGCTTCCAGGTGAGCAATGAGCAATCGATGCGCACATCTTCATCCCAAGTCCTCCCACCCTCCTCCATCAGCCCTCCCCACACCCCCCCCGGCCTCCGCTTACCCAGGGCCTCCTGGACACTCGACGCTTTCACCGTTCGCCTCTGCCTCACCCTCACCCGCTTCCCTCTCCCACACATATTTTCTCACCATCAGCCAATCTTCCCCAACTTGAATCACACATGCCATTCAAGGGACAAGTCGGAGTTGTGCGCGGTGACCCATTGTCTCCTGTGGCCTTTGACTGTGACCCCCCTCCGCCCATATCTGCCTCTTTGTCGTGGATTTCTTGATTGCTGTTCTACACTTTCGTTAGCTAACTCGTTCCTCAAAAAGTCCGAGATCAGGACGTCCCTCCATTTCAAGTCCACTTTCCGCGAACCACAGTTTGGCTTACGGTCCCACGAGCCCCAGCCCGAGGACTGTCACCTTTCCTTTCCGACAAACTCCCTCTCCGGGAATTCGAGTCGATCCGGCGTTCGCACCCAAGAAGACTCCCGTGGAACCCAAGGCAACATCATTCTATAGCGACTCCTCTGACTCAGGATCCCCGGAACCTCGGAGCCCTAGGTTCGTCTTTAACGGCCATGCCGTCCTTTGGTTGCTGGAAACCGAGGGCTCTTTTCTTGCTGCATTACTAACACTGGACCCCTCACAGAAACGCACTCACAGGCAATCCGAATGAATCGCGAACCGTGTCCGAACCTATAGCCTCCAAGCCCTCTCAAGGCTCATTCTCGATTCCCCGACCACCGCCCATGGCTGGACCGGTAGCTGCGGCTCAGGCCAGCTCCTCCAGAGTTCCTCCCCGCAATTCCTCGATTGATTCCGCGATATCGGCTATCTCAGCAAAGTCACAAGCAGCGAATGGCTTCCAGGACCCCCAAAATGGCCTCCCAGACATTTCTCACCTCATCAAGACCGCTGGAAGCCCAGAGGCTCTGATCCAGTATCTTCTCAAGGAAAAGCAGTCCCAGTCGCAGCAAAACACCCAACTTTGGCGTCTAGTCGATAAACAACGAGCAATGATCTTGGGGTTGAACAAGGACCTGGAAAGGGCTCTTCAGGACAAGGAGAAGTATAGGAAAAAGCTGAAAGAGATCATGGCTATCCCAATCGTTTCAAAGGGTGCTAGCGCCCAAGTCGATGACCAAGCCAAGACTCTGCCTGTTGGCTCGACTATTCCCCAGGCTCAAGTCGAGCGAACTAGGGACGTAATGGGTGTGCCTGACTCACCAGTCCTTGACTCTGACAGTCAGAAGAACTCACCGATAGAGGTGACACTGGCTCCGTATCCTATCACACCTCCCGCAGATCAACCTAATGCTCCTGCATCTGCAGTGGGTGAGGTTCTCAATCCAACTCAGACCATGCCCAAATCCCGGGATCACGCCCTAGGCAAGTTTGACCCCGAGGAGGAAGAGAGAGCCGCCGACGAGGCGCGTAAGGACAGGGCCGAACAACAGATGAAGGATATTCACTATAACTTCTCGCTACCACCTTCTCGCAGCCTGCCTAGTGAACCCCCGAGCGTGCCACCGCCGAAACCCCCGACTGGCCTCGGCCTCGTACCAACTGTCGCTATCGTGGATGCCACCCCTCAGCCCAACGAGGGGCTGGCTCAGTTTCCCGCACCGCCGCCTCGAAAGCTTCCTCCCGCCCCTCTGAAACTGAACAAGGAACGACCTATCGTACTAGTCGCTGCTGCGGACGACGATACCGACTCGGACTTTGACGATATCTTGGAGGTTGACGAGTTCGTGGACGAGAGACGTGGACGACGAAGGACCCGGGAGGAAGATGACCGGGAACGAGAAATTATCGCGTTGAGGGAGGCGGAAGCACGCAGCGCTTCCAAGAAAAGCAAATCCAGCCAACCTGGTTCACCTCGGGAGGATGCGGCCCCTGCGCCTCCCGTCACGATGCAAGAGGCTGGGCCGGCATCACTCGCAGAAATGCTTTCCGTACCAACGAAGACTAGGGAGATCCCCGCACCGTTGATGAGTCCAGGATTACCAGCAAGTCCTCGTCCTTTTAATCTGAAAGCTCCCCTCAACTCTCCTCCGTTGTCTCCAAGGAAGGGTCCTGGGTTCCCTTCGGCTCCGCTGTCCCCACGACCACCTCGACAACCAATTCCTCTACCACCCAATACACCGTTGGCGACACCTGCTGTGTCGGTCGCAGCACCCGCGGTTGAGGGTCCCTCGTCACTCAAGATGCAGGGCACCAACCAGATGCCGACAGTGGGAAGCGCGGAGAACCCAGCCAACCGACCCATTCCGGCTCCGGCTCCCACTCCCACTCCTTCTGAGCGTACCCGTGTGTACAAGGGTCTTGTGACGGACGAATATCCTGACCTTCTGCTCCCCCCGAATGCTCTGCCTTCCATTGAAGTCAAGGTCGCTTCGTCGCGAATGAAGCCGTCCCGTGCGAGCATCCTTTCGCTGACTCAGCTCGAAGAGGATCCTGTGTTCACCTTGGCAGTCATATCTCGCGCTGACAATGGCGAGTTGTGGCGTGTGGAAAAAGACTCAGCCTCCCTCGCAAAGCTTGACCAGCGTCTGAAACAGTTTGCTTCGTTTACAGCTAAGCCTCCGGAGCGATCGCTTTTTAATGGACATGCCCCGGCCAAATTAGACGCTCGCCGTGTCATCTTGGAACATTATATGGACGAGATGCTTAATACACCTTTTGATACGGCCACCGCGCTCGAGGTGTGCAAATATCTGTCTACACATGTCCTCCCCCCGAATTCCGACGACACGGGCTCAATGAAGGACTCCGCTTCTGAGACGAGTGGCAGCAAGATGGGGCCTGACGGTCGACCGTTTCGCAACGGCTATCTCACGAAGCGTGGCAAGAATTTTGGTGGCTGGAAAGCCCGATTCTTTGTTCTCGATGGCCCTCATCTGAAGTACTATGAGACACCCGGAGGAGCTCACCTCGGCACGATTAAGCTCCAGAGTGCTCAGATTGGCAAGCAGTCCCAGAGCAGCGAGAATCAATCTCCTGCCCGCAGCGCGAACGGCGAAGACACGGACAACCAATATCGGCATGCTTTCCTTATCCTCGAGCCTAAGAAGAAGGATTCGAGTAGCCACGTCAAGCATGTGCTTTGTGCCGAAAGCGATAGAGAGCGTGACGGCTGGGTGGAAGCACTCTTGCAGTGGATCGATTATCGTGACACAGATGACGCTGACGCCCCGACTGCCAACAAGCCCAGGGACGCTCACGATCGTCAAGGGTCTTTGACACACGAGCGTCCGGGTACGGCGAAGGGAAAGAAAGGTGGTCATAAGGCCCACGGGCCATCAGACTCTGACACTCTCATTGGTGTCAGATATGATGCAACTCAGGCTGGAGACGCTCCACAGGCCTACGCCCGCCCGAAGACTTCTGGCGGTATCCCCGATCACCATGGCCATGGATTCGACAATCTTTCGGCACAGGCCAGCAGGCTCATCTCTGCTCCCAAGGATCCACAGGTCATCTCTGACTCTTCTTCCTGGGGAAGCAGGATAGGCCTCTCAATCCCGTCCATTGAGGAAAAGAAGGCCAGGAAGCGAAGCTTTTTCGGATTCGGACCCAAGACACGTTCTTCTTCCGATGGTCAAGATTCTCTGTTTGGGGGCAGTGACACTTCCAACGCGACACCGCCTCAGAACAGCTACCAGGGACCTATTCGACAAACCTTTGGAGTGCCTCTGGCTGAGGCAGTGCGGTACTGCGCGCCTACTGATGTGAATGTGCCCCTCCCAGCAGTTGTATACCGATGTATTCAGTATCTGGATGCGAAGCATGCTATTCTCGAGGAGGGTATCTTCCGACTCAGTGGCTCGAATCTTGTCATCAAGGCGCTTCGTGAACGATTCAACACGGAGGGAGACGTCAACTTGGTAACCGATCCTCAATACCACGACATCCATGCTGTTGCAGGTCTTCTTAAGCTGTACCTGCGGGAGCTACCAACCACGATTCTGACCCGAGATCTCCACCTCGAATTCCTGGCAACCACTGAGATCACGGATCGTGTTGAGAAGATGGCCGCCCTCGGTGAACTAGTTCAGCGACTTCCACAAGCCAATGCCACCCTGCTCAAGTACCTGATTGGCTTCCTCATCAAGATCATCAACAATGCGGATGTAAATAAAATGACGGTCCGCAACGTGGGCATTGTGTTTTCACCAACCCTCAACATACCCGCACCCGTGTTTGCAATGTTCTTGCAGAACTATGAGGGCATCTTTGGCATTGACCCAGAGGTGTATGAGTTGCCGTCACCGGTTTCGGAGCCCGATCTTACTCACTTCGCTGACATGCCGCCTCGATTTGACCTGCCTACTCGTCCGTCCACGTCGGGAAGCGGCTCTCCGCATGCAAGTTTGCGCAGGGATCCTGTGCGTGAACTTCGATCAACACCTACTCCACCCCTCATTGGAAACCCGAATGCAGCTCGTGCATCACCAACCTTTGGAGCTCGACCAGCCTATGAGCCTGCCTACTCTGGAGACAACAATGCAGCACATGCCGCCAATGGCGCCAGACCCGCGTATGAGCCTGGATACGCTGCTTACGATGGCCAAAGCCTGCACCCCACGGCGCGAGCGGGCTCTGGCAACGACGGCAGTGACCAAGGTTTCACCCCAGGCAGACGTCGTGAGAGCGCTATCTTTATGGGTGGCTTGATCGGGCCACAGCACCAGGCATCAAAGAGCCGCCTGCGCGAGGAAACTCGATTTTAATTGTACATTGAACGATCGGTCGTTTACTTTTCTGTCATTTACAACATACCCACTCGTTTCGACAGCGATGATACCATTTTTACAGCGATTTTTTTCTTTCTTTTAATGTCAGCACCGGACGACTTGAGACATCAAGTCAAGAGGTCGTGCTATTTCAGCAGAGATCGGCTTGGTCCTAGGGGATGGAGGATGTTGTGGGACCATGTTCCGGGACAGCTGAATGCATGGCTGACGTGTGCTCTTGGTTAATATGCAAACTCTGGATGGCGAATGTACCAACAGCATGGTTGAAGACGTACCGGAGTTTTTTAAGGAAGCCCCGGAGAGGGCCTGGAGGCTTACTATGTTCTTTCTTCTAGCAACAGATTGGGATGCCTCTGGTTTAGCATGGCGTTTACGGATTGTTTACACAGGGCTTAGGTCAGCTGTGGGGATGAGATGGATGAGAATATGGTTCAGATTTGGATTTTCTGCGACAGACCTACTCGTATGTAGCTTAGGTAGGATTGGATGGCACCACACAGACTGGGAAATGAAGTAATGTTGCACCAAGATTGAACTATTTCTCGAACATTTTGCTTGTATCATCCCACGCTCGTAATGGTTGGTCCGCGGACTTGACGGAGAAATCGGCTGAAGTTCTCCCGATCCGTGCTTAGTCATCAGCCGGCATTCGAGACTTAGCGCGTCGTCGTCGGACCGTCGGCGCCAAACATTGCCGTCCTTCCCATAACATCCCGCCAGCACACGAAACCACCGGCGACCCGATTCACCATCTCCGATGGAGCTGGACCCTCGACTCGCTGCCGGCAGCGGCGACCGATCATTGACGCCCAGCAACGCGGCCACCACGTCCCAGAACCCGTCGCCATCGGACCAACTCCTGACCGGCCACCATTCCCATGAGCGGGACGGCGCCGAGACTTCCGATGTGACCGACCCCGGACTTGGCGCGACCCAGCATCACGACGATCCCGATGGTGGTGACCCGAAACGGCCCAGGGCCTGCGAGGCTTGTCGCGGACTGAAGGTGCGATGTGAGCCGGATCCGAATGATGACGGCCCGTGTAAACGATGTCGCAAGGCGGGCAGGAACTGTGTTGTGACGGTCCCGACGCGAAAGAGACAGAAGAAGACGGACAGCAGAGTCGCGGAGCTGGAGAAGAAGATTGATGCCCTGACGGCGAGCTTGCAGGCTAGAGCGACGCCTATGGTGGCTTCCCCGGTCGCAGCACAACGGCCGTCAACGGAGCAAACCCCGCCGGCTTCCATTGCTTCGGCATGGAGGGAGTTGTCAAGAGGTGGCCAGGGCATGCCAATCCCGAATTGGGGGACGGTACCACCGACAGAGAGCCCAATTCTGCCCATTGGAATTCCCAGAGAGCCCGCTAGACAGCAAGATCACAGCCCTGGGGTCGGTCCATCGCCAACGGCTGCGACTCCAGCCGCAGGCCAGAAGAGGAAATTTGAAGGCCCAGAAGGAGGTGAACGGCAGGAATCAGTGGCAGATTCAGGATACCCAACGTTTCTCTTCCCCAAGTCCAATCGAGGAGATATTGTCGACCGCGGTCTTATCGATATGGAGAAGGCGGAAGAGATGTTTGCGCGATACAACAATCAGATGATTCCCCATCTCCCTGCCGTCGTGTTTCCTCCGGGATTTACCGTTGCGGAGCTGCGTAAAACGAAGCCGACATTGTTCCTAGCAATCATGGCTGTGGCAACTTCCGAATCGCCGGTGCTTCAGAAGACGCTGCAGAAAGAACTTATGTACATTTTTGCCGAGAAGGTCATGTTGACGGGCGAAAAGACAGTGGAGCTTGTCCAAGCTATCCAAGTGGCCGTTATATGGTACTGGCCGCCGGAGCACTTCGAGGAGCTCAAGTTCTATCAGCTTGTGCACATTGCCGCCGTTATGGCGATTGACATTGGTCTTGGTCAGAAAACCCCGCTGCGACGAGGGAAGCTGTTGATGGACAGCTGGAGAGTCCATCCCAGTCGCCGACCAATACCTCCTGACCCGACGAGTATTGAAAACCGGAGGGTATGGCTTACTTGCTACTTCCTGACTGCCAACACTTCCATGGCTCTGCACCGGCCGAACCTCGTTCGCTGGACTCCATTCATGGCTGAATGCGTTAAGATCCTCGAGACGTCACCCGATGCGGCTCCCACAGATGCCTACTTCTGCCACCTCGTCTGGACTCATCGCCTCGCAGAAGAGGTGGGCATGCAGTTTATCCATGAAGACCCGAGCGTTTCTATTAGTATCACGGACGTGAGAACACAATATGCCCTCAAGGGTCTGGAGCGCGATTTAGACAAGTATCGCGCTTCCATTCCTGCAGATCTTATGCAACGTAAGTCGATGTCTTCCAGGGCTTGTCCGTCGAGAGACATGACGACTAACATTATGATTTCTACCTTGTAGCAACACTTACCATGAGCTTCCATGTTCTCAGTTTATACATGCATGAGATGGCGCTCCATGCCCGGCCCATAGGCCAGCTTCAACCACCAATGATGACTGATACTCTACGCGATGGCCTCCTTGCCTCAGAGCCTCTTTCGGCTGGCCATATTAGCGCCCTGTCGGCATGTCTAACAGCTATCGAAGGCCTCCTCAAGTCTTTCCTGGCCATGGACGTGAGCACTGTGCGCTGCTTGCCCGTCTTCAACTTCGTTCGCGTCGCCTACGGAGTTGTTATGCTCATTAAACTGTACTTCTCAGCTGCAACCCCTGGCTCCGAGCTTGGCCGGGTCATCAACAAAGAGGACATGCGGGCAGGTTACTACCTCGACGCCCTACTCGACAAGTTCCGCGCCACAGCGGCTGAAGACCGCTCCCGCCCAGCCTCGAAATTCCTCGTCGTCCTCGTCATGTTGCGGAGCTGGTTCACCAAGCAGAACAGGGGCGGCCCCCTGACCGACCCGACACAAACTCCAACGCCTGCTCCGGCCGCGACGCCAGGACAGCAAGGAGTGCGCACGGGAAGCGCTAGCGAACATGTGCAAACCGCTAATACGCCGCTGCAACTCCTCTCCGAGGTGGCCACGGGCGGCACTCCTGGATCCGGCGCCGGACCCTCGGTCCCCACAACCGGCGAGATCCCTACCCACCTCCCATCCTTCTCCCGATGGAGCGGGATGCGTCAACCTCCCCAACCCTTCTTCCACGACCCGACACAAACCACCGACTCTACCCCGCCCTCGGGCCCCGACGGAACACCCTCCAACATGCCTCCTCCGCCATCCTTCACCTCCAATAACATGCAGGCGCCCAGCGCCGACCTCATCGCCGCCATGGCCCCGGGCATCCCCCACCCCCTACCCGGCGTCAATCCCCAAAGCGGCGGATACGCGTCCGATCTGGACTTTAGCCTCAACGCGGGCTTCGACCTCGAAAGCATGGGTCTCGGCGAGGGTTCTCAATACATGTATGAGGATGGCGTGCGTCTTGTGCTCGACGAACCGTGGTTCAGCGACATGTTCCAACACATGCCGGGCTCCGGTGGTGTCTTCAACTTTTAATCTTCCCATGTTCCACGACAAGACAAACCTCCCTCAATCCGCCCCTGTCGTTTTAATCCCCATTTAATACCTCGTTGTAATTTCTGTTAAACCACCCTGGCCCTCCCTCTCATGCCTACGCAACACCTCACCCTCCGCACCACATTTACGAGCACCGTGTGCCTCCCTCACCGGCCTTTGGCATGGCCCTTTATCTATACCCTTGCATACATCTCTCTGACCTAGTTTTGCTCGTGGTAGCTTCGGCCGTAAACCACCATCCTCTTAGCGCGGCCGTTGCGGACCAATACGCACGTGGGTGTAAACCCGCGGTTTGGGTCTGCGTTTTTCGAGCCATGGCCCATGTTGGACATTTGTGATACCATGTTGATACGACGTTTTTTTGTTCATTCATATCTTCCCACAGCCGAAACGTAATCGGATAGGATAAGGCATCATAGATGTTGCACAGTATCACAGGAACACGGATAGTTAGGTAGCAAAAGACCATTCATTCTAGTTTGGGCACAATGCCCTCTCATCCGCTCATTGCCCCTTTGTGCGCCGAAAGCCTAACCGTGACAGTAAACCACCCTTGCAGCCTGCATCTTAGGCGATGCCAGCGCCTGTAGACATATCTTCCCCCATGGAGAACGCTTCTCATCTTCTCACCCCCACTTGAGAAAGTGCCTGTCTCCACGTCACTACTCCTACACGTGTTGACAGATACAGGCACGCAAGCCATGTACGCCAGCAAAACCAGGCCAAAAAGAACCCAAAGAACTCCCCGTGCTTGCTAAATTCCCCTTCGTGTTTGTCATGCCATTAGACAACGACCTTGGTCCCCCATTCTGTGTCCCTTGGTGACCCCACCGAAATATCTGTAAAATCCATTCTCCTATGCTCAGATCCTTTGCGCCAGCCTCATACTTGAGGCAACCTATTTGATTTCTGTTTTCATCATGACCCTCCTGACATGATGCCCATATTCCTTGACTGAAATGGCAACCCCAAGAACAAGAAAGGAGTCGGTTGGTCCAAATAGACCTCCTTGATGTGAACAGTATGTAGGGGGAAACGCAGATAACAAAGAAGATCACGTAGTTCAAGTCAACAACAAAGAACATGAGGCTAGTATCATGTTTGTCAGACAAAGATGGAACGGTCGTCGTGGTGGTTGTTCGTCAATATCATAATCGTGAAACTGGATTTGCGCGATGGCTGCTCAATCCATGTAGAAGTCACCCTTGAGAATTCTCTCTTGGAAAGCATCGGGCTTCTGGCGCTCTTGACGCTCCGGCTTAGGCCGCACAGCCGCAGCTTGTGCTGGAGGCTGGGGCATGTCGGGGATGGATTTGGCACGATCGTGGATGGAGTTGTTGCGAGGAGGCGAGCCCGAGGCGACGGAAAAGGAGGGACGAGTCCCAGTAACGGAGCTCTCGGCGCGAGACCTAAGCTGCTCGGACCAGTTGAAACCGTGCTGGTCTGGGCGCGATTGATAACTGTCAGAAGGGGCTCTTGGGTTTTTGGTGTTGCTTGCCTGTGGGAGAGAAGAAGCGGGAAGGGTCGAGCTCGCACGGCGTCCAGCAGCCGATAGAGCGGCCGAGATACTGGACCCATGCGAAGACACACCCACGCGCGACAATTTCCGTCCACTCTGCATCGGATGAGGGGAGGTAGGAGAAGTTGGGTTATTACCAATTCCAGGGCTGCTCCCGTTGCGGGACGGTCGCATGGTGGAGCCGCCGAAGCTCATTCGCCGGACGAAGGGGGTGTTGGGAGCTGTTTTGGACATGAAGTCATCGTCCTCAATGGCATTCTCGTCAATCGAGTCCGAGTTGTTGGAGTTGGTGGAGAGGCTGCCTCGACGGATATTGAAGGGCTGAGCACTGGAAGGAGAGGTGCCAGAGAGACCGAGGGTGGTGACTGAGAGGCGTCGTCGGTTGCTGTCCATTGGGCCATTCTGGCCGGGGAAGCCAGAGCCGTTGGGTACGGAGTTGCCCCTCTGGAAGAGGTTTGTGAGGGCAGCTTGGGAGATGGAACCTCGACGGTTGGCGCGGGCATACATTTCGGGATTGTTGTTGATAGCGTTGTCGGTAGACATTGTGAAAGGAATTGACTACAGCGGACGGTGCCGGTAGTTATACTTTGGAGTTACGGTGTAATATGGCGAGACGATGTAGGCAGTGGCGCGAGAGTGGTTCGACTCCCACAAATCCGATGTAGCACGTGTGTCTGGGAGGGAAGCAGTGTAAGAGAGTTGTGGGCTGATCAATGCTGAAATTGTGATGAGAAAAAGGGTTGAAGAAGTGATACAAAGATGAAGGAGGGAGAAAAGGCGAAGGGTGGAAGGGTTGAGAAGTGGATGACGGAAGAGGACAGGATGGAGGGGGATTGATAAAGAGTCGAGAGCTGAGCGAGGGAGGTGAAGAGGACCGATCAACTTAAAAAAGGGGAGCAGAGACGCGGGTCAGTGATAGGAGATGGTCGTTACCGCTTTGGGGAAAAGGCGAGTGCTTGGGAGGGGGGGATGAAGGGGATTGTGAGGCGGCGACTTTGTCAGTAGCGAGACCGGCGTGGGCAAACAAGAGTCAGAGGCTCCCCAGCTCCCCGTCTTGGACCAGCTTTCGACTAAGTCGGCGGGGGAGAACAGCGAGAAGGCCGAGAGACACCAGTGAGGGACGGCGTATGTTCAATGCTGGGGTTGAAGGTTGGCGGTGCTAGCGGAGCACGGAAGCGGCAGTGGTAAACGTGGAGGGCCCAGTGTTGCCCAGGTCCCCTTGAACAGGTATGCGCGAGGGCGGGAGATGATGGGGCCTCCTCGATGGGTTAAGATGGGTTGAGATGGAGACGATTAGCGGGGGGCGGGGGTGACGTCGTAGGTGGAACGCTGAGGTGCCGCGCCGCGATCGGGTTTTTGGCCACCACAGGCAAGGGTTTCGTTGGCCCGAGTTGACTGAGTGTTGAGCGTTCGGTCGGTGAGGTTCAGGAGGGTTGGAGGCTTGCTCCAGGGTTCAGGGATGTTGAGCGGGTAGACCACCCCTCCAGATGCCGTGTCGAGTGGCAGGTGGATAGATAGGTACAGTACAGTATTCGAATACTTTGTCAGCTAATGAGGTGTGCGCTGTTCTCTACGAATGGCTGGATTGGTATCTGGAAGTGGCTTGGTCGTCGTCAACTGTTGCCGTCCACCTTGTCTCTTGTCTGATCTGCAGTGCGAGCGTGTTGATAATGGGCCCAGCAAGTGTCTGTTGTCCTTCCTCGGTGGGCTGATTGTATGTTATGCCGTTTTAGCACGAGTTTTGTCGGTGTTGCAGGATGAAGAGTCTGGGTATGTGTGAGGAGGAGAAGTCCGAGTTGTCATCTTGTACGAGAAAATTGTGAGCTGAACTGAGCACGGTAAAAGATTCAAAGTCGTTTCAAAACCCCAGAATGGCACGATATGCGAAATACAGTCGATGGAAGAGGGAGGGAAGAAGGAAGGAAGGAAGGAGAGGCAAGGCAGGCCTTGTCCAATTCGAGGTACCTGGGTGCCTTCCCTTGCCCGAGTCCAGGTGTGCAGCCACTTCATGACCGGCCGTGAAGCGGAAGGGGAAGGAACAGCTGGCCAAAGGTGAGAGTGAAGACGAATATGGAGGATGCGGGAGGCGCAAGTGGCCACCTCAACTGCCCGTTGGCGTACCTCGCTCGTGTCGCCGGTTAGTCCGGCCTCCTTGGTGGTACCTACCCGCCTACCGACCTTCCTGGTGATGGTGGTGCTGGTGGAGATGGTGCCATAGGTAACCTGCTGCATCTCTCCTCCCAATGTGACCCTCCTCTATGCAAGAACGGTGCAAGGCAAGGTGAGATGATGGCAGATGGAAGGCTTCCAAGGGCGGAAACGGTGGAATTGGCACATGCCTAAGATACATATGATGAATGGAATGCTACCTACAGGTAGGTAGGTAGCCTTGTTTCCTCCCTTCATTTCATCTGGCTCCCAACCTATCCAATTAACTCCGTGCTTTGAAGTTGCGACATAGACTCTCCATCCCCCGTTATATGTCGCCTTTCTTACCTTCCGTGGCACCTCGAGGTGTAGCCGCTGAAACCTAAGAGATTCGGGTCGTCTTATTTTAGCGCCTCCCGCTGTCTGCCACATGCATCGACGCTGCAACGCGCAGCACGGCGTGGCAGAACCGACATGAATTAGCAGCCACAGCGCCCGACTCAACCTTGAATGCACTTCGCAGCAGCATCGGAATGTCTGCCACCTAATTGATCCTCCAACCCTCCTTGCCTGCTTGCTCCCTCCCTACCTTGCCTCTTCCCCGAGCGTTGAGCGGAGCAGCTGGCAAGGATGCACCAGGCTCCTCTCCCCCCCTCCCCCACCAACCCATCTCTCGCGAACACTAGCGTGACCCAGGGAGACCTTTTCAGAAGCCCCCTCCCCCCGAATGCGGAGGAATGTCAAGAGTCAACCAATCAAGATGTGCGTGACTGGCAAGGGTGCATCTTTCCAAAGGTGCCTGTGCCCTGAACCTTACTGTGCCCCAGTACGTACCAACGCATGGACCACGAGCTCTGGCCATGACTGGTCGTCACCGACGTCACCCATCTTGTTCCTTTCCAGACAAGGCATAACACACCCTCACACCCACACGCACCTTTTTGCGTTAACATCTCCGTGCATATCTGGCTGTCTCCAAGAAACCCTCCTTGCCCATGGACCTGTGCTTGCTTTTTGTGGGCTAACTCAACTTGCGAGCCTCGACTGCCCATCATTCCATGCCCCACGAATGAGGCTTCACAGGTCGGCACCGTCCGCCGTCTCTTCACGCCGCTGCTTCGAATTCCTACCCAACATTGCTTCATAAACGATGCTATTTCAACGCTGATCAACCCCCCACTTCCCTGCGTCTCACCGCTGGAGGCAGTGTTGGGAATCCTTTTCGAGTCGAGCATCTGCGAGAGGCGACGCCAATCTGCACCCCTGTGTGGTCAGATGAGGAGGCTGCAGCAACTAATTTGCCATTGTCTGTTGTCCACGACATCACAAAGACGCTGACGAGGTGCGACAAGAAGTGTCGTTCCGTTGGCATGTTTAGTTTTGCAACCCTCACCCTGATTATCGATTCCCGCCTTGGCCTGGTCCGTTTCTGACTTTCTGGGGAAGCTTTACGCTCTTCCATCCATCTCGTTGCCGCACCGCACTCACACACTCTCGCTTGACACACTGCTTTGTTAGTGTCCCGCAACTTTGGATCAAGTGATGCAATACTCGTCACCTCCGAAGGAAGATCATCGCCCACAACGCCCGTCGTTATTCGGCATCAGTACGTAGATTCCCCGGACTTTTGCACTGGGGCAAGCTAGGAGTGTAGCATTTGTATTCGCGCCAGCAAATGCGCCGCTGCAACAGCAACAACTAACATCACAAGAAGGTCCCTACCGGATATGAAATGCTAAGTAATTAACTAGCACCAAGTACGAATACGAAATAAGGATAGATATCTGGCCTAGCTTCTCCCTCAACGAAAAGGATCAAGCTTGAAGCTTCAAGCTGCAACCCGCAAGTTCCCTGTCATGTCATAGGTGGGTTGCCTGTCTGCCTGACTGACCCTGGATGCTTCTTCCGCTGCTTCTTCTCCGCCTTCTCTGGCTTTGCCTTTCTACCCTCCCTTGACCTGGACTAGCCTCAACTCTGAGATGCGCTTACTCTGCAGCACGCACCGTCCCTCGCGTCTTAGACGCCCATCAAATGGTCAGTTCCTCGCCTTTTGATTGCTGCGATAGACATGCGAGTTGCTGCATTTCAGAGTCGCAACCGGAGGAACCGAATGTGTCTTCCTCTAGTCTCTCCGTTCCCATGTGCCCTTACCCCGGCAACCTGGTCGACTCGTTTCTTCCCAAAGCCAGTTTCTTGAGTCTCCCAGCTCAGCTCAGATAACAATGTCTCTTCAACCAAGTGGCACGTGTTGACAAACGTGCCAAGAAGGGGCAGCAGTCGAGCTGATGGCTCAGTCTTTCATCTAGCCAATGACGATGCGTACTATTACCCCGCATGCGCACATGTTCCCGAGACCGGCTCCCGGCACCCTTGACTCGACCCTCGAGATTCCTTGCTGAGGAACGTAGGTACCGTGAGATGGGCATTCGTAGTTTATTCGTGTGCAGGGCTGGTATCTGTACTCAAACCCTCTCAAAGTCAAAAGCTGGGAGGAATGACAGACTCTCAGTCGGACCCCAGATGGACCCTTGAGATAGAAAGACTAGAGAAACAAGATGATGCATGCAAACAAGCGAGTTGTCATTCTCATGCCCTTCTCCGTTGATTCGTCTTTGGCCAATCGAGATAGTCTGGCTGGCATCGCAACATCTCTTCCCACATAATCTCCTAGGGACTCTCAAACTCTGTCTCTCTCTCTCTCTCTCTCTCTCTATTTTAACAATCCACACAAGCATCCATCAGGACTCTCACAGGCATGTTATTACGTCGACAAACCCGCCGGCACACACACACACACCATGGGCCAAAAATATCAATCTTCTTACAGCTTAGTTGGTTCCCATTCCTTCCCAAGGTTGCATCCCTCTTGGTTGACACCCAACTTAGCTGTAACCGCACAGTACATACGGTATTCGAGGTAAAGATGCAGTGCTGCCCATGCTGATTATCTCCGTGCGTGTCCCCCAATCTTTTAGCCGCTGACGACGTAGCATGCATATCCTCAGTAATTCACCCGGAAACCAGGGCAATTACTCTGCAAATCATGAGGCGTCAAGGCTCACGGAAGGAAGCTGCTGTCGATTTCTCATGTCTCATCAAACTGGGCTTGGGCCGTCATAATGCCATGCCCCTCCATACATCTGCTTTTGCCCCTTCAGTTCATCCTCTCCTACTCTGGCAATGACCAACCAAGCGGGCGTTGGCTCTCCTTTCCATCTCTCCCCCACCCCTCTTCGCAGATTAGCGAGCTTGGGGTGTGGGCTTGAGGTCATGCCTATCAGGACAAGGCAGAAGTGTTCTCCATTGCATTGTTTTCGGTGGATGATTTGGTGGGGAAGAAGGGGTGGTGCAAGGCATGACACCGTCTTAGCTTGGGGGAGGGGCAAAGTGCGGACGATGGCGGTCGACGGACGGTCTAGACCTCGGTGAGCCGTTGTCGATCTGTTGGGTTTGTGTCCAATGATTATGTTCCAGACACTATCTGCTATGTGCTGTCAAACAAAGTGCACGTCTCTACTCCTAAAACAATGGGAGACTTTTTTTTGGTTGAGGGGATGGAATGCATTTTGGCGAGTTGAGTCTGTCTCTCCCCCCACGCAATCCATCTTACTGGAAGTTTCCTGCGCTTTCCATAATCTCCCTGTCTCCCATCTTGTCTTATCTCCCTCTCATCCTCATCACGTTGTTTCCCTCGCCTACAAGTCGTGATTCCGCGGGTTCTCCAGCACAAAGCTAACGTCACCGGCTGAAGCGCCCCCCACACACGTCGCCGAGAGGCTGCCCGTTGGGCAACGGTCGCGCGCCGCCTGCACGCAGTGCATCCACTGCTCCTTTGAGATGGCGATGGAGGCGCCCGCCGCGTCTGCCGTCACCGTGAACAGGGCCGTGCCCGTCTCACCGACAGTCTCCCTGGGGGACCCGAGACAGCGGTCGATGGAGCCGGGCATGCCGCCACAGATGCTGAGCTGGGCGACCGTCTCGTCATGGAGGATGATTTCTCTGCAATGAAGAAAAGTTTCACGTGTAAGTTGAGTTATCTTGAAACGACATTTTCAGGCTTGTAATCGGTCCGAGGCTGGGGGGCATAGATAGTCATGGTGGTGGAACGGGGTTATCCTACTGATTGGGGTCGAGGCATTCGACTTTGACCAAAACTTTGTGGTCCACGGCCTTCTCGGACCTCGCTTGGAGGACCTCGTGGTGTTTGGCATGGCTGGGGATGCGTGGCATGAGTGGTACTTTATCGAGCAACTTGTAGCCTTGAGGCTGGGCTGAGGCGGCCGCAGCGCCTGCGACGATGAGGACGGCTTGAAGAAGGGTCTTGGTGGTGAGCATTTTGGCGCTTAGAAAGGAAGAGTAGGTACTCGTAGATGGAAAGATGATGGCTGATTCTGTCGAGGTAGGATCGAGGAAGTTGTAGAATCGTCGCAACGTTAGGAAGAGAGAAGTGAACGCCGCACAGAAAATGTCAATCGCAGATCGACAGTGTAGAAGAAGACAGACAGTGAAATTGGAGTCAAATCAATTGTTCGCTGCTGGCAGCGGAAAGAAACGGACAAGGCAAAAAAAGGGAGGAAGAGAGAAGGAGGACGAGGGACATGCCAGTGTTTATTCCATCCAGATTCCTTTCAGCGGCTCACGATGTTGTTGCTTCCAGGCTCACCCCCTGCTCGTAGGGGCCATCTGCCGAGAAGCCTGCTCATCTCTGCTCTTGACCAATGCGGATGGCCCTCCCACTTCCGGTCAAGGTGCCACGCTTCTTTCGTATCTGCGCGTGGCTTTTGCTCTTCCCGCGCCGTGATGCTTTGGTGTTTGGTTGGCTCAAGTCGACTCTTGAAACGAGCGCCTGGGCTGATGCTGAAACGTCCGCCGCGTGCCAGTGGAGACGACCCCTTGCTCGAGCATACGAATAGGGAATCTATCGGATCGAGGCTGCGCCAACAGAGAGAGATGGCGATAAATGAACCCGAAGCATCGGTGTTGAAAGTGTTTGGTTCCCGGTGCAATTGTTTCAGCGTCTCGTCCAATTGAGGCCGTTGACAGCAGTGGCATGCATTTCAACCACCATATCGTCAGAGAACCCTCAACAACAAAACTCATCAAACACCAACCCATGTCAATATCTCACCGTACGAAGTGCTTCGTACTGCTATAAGTAAGCCTGAACATTCGCCATCAATAATCCACCATTCACAAACCCTAGACATCGCCCCTTCGCTTTCGCCCGCAAAGCCCACACACTCCACAATCGTCCGCGTTCCGATACGACGTGTTCCTGCAGCTGTCGCTCTGACATTGCCATGCCCTGGTGCTTATCGAAGGATTCAAAACGTTCGCGCACATGGCGCAGGTGGGTGCCGCTTTCTCGTTGGAAAACGAGCACATTGAACATGATGTGCTTTGTTGTTGGGCGTCTTCCTCCGTCTTGATGAAACTGCCAATTCCTGTTGCTGACACTCTTGATGAGCCGATACCTGAAGGTCCGTCGCTCGGCTCCGGCTTGACTCTCACACTCGGACCATTGGCCGCAGGACCCTTGGCTTTGAGCTTGGCGTTGCTCTTTTCCTCGACCTCTTTCAAACTGCCCAGGGCCGAAATCTCAGGCGATTCTCTTTTGATCCGCCTGAACATGTCCTGCAATTCTTGCGCCTCGCTCATGGCCGAAGGCTCTTTGACGTCCTCGTCCTCGCACACCTTGACCATTCCTCGGCCTTGGCCATCCACTAGCCGCGAACCATCCAGATCCACTGCATCCTTCGAGTCGGGTCCTATCGCTCCATCATCTTCATACTCGCTCTCACTGCCCGATTCCGTCTCAACATCCTCCTCTTTGGGCGGAGGCGTTTCTTCCTTCTGTTTGTCGAAACGGGCGAGGGCAGCAGCAGCTCGAAGCTCTCGTCCTCTTGCACTCCCGGCCACGCGAGGTTTAGCTTGCACCTTCTTTCCCCCTTCCAGCTTGACTTTGGTTTCTTCGTCCGCCCCGAGTGTCATCCCGTTCTCTCCGAATTTCTTGAGTATTCTCCTCTCCTTTCTCTCTTTGTATGTCAGGCTTGGCTTTGCCTTGCGCTTCCTCCTTCGTGATCTGAAGGTGCCTCCACAGAGGTGCTCCGGCAGGACCTCATCTGCGCGTACTGTGTTCTTTTCCCACTCGCCTGTTGCTAGATTCGCACCTCTCCCCCAGAGACCATCTCCTATGTAGCCTTTGGACCAGAGCTGATGCATTTCTGATGCGTAAGAGTCTCTCACTGCCCAGAAAGCTCTGGAGTGGCTCATCTGCTTGCAATGCGCCAGCTCATGCATCATGACCATCTGGACGTAGTCAAACGGTAGCCATCTCCCGGTACTGGGCGACTTTAGAACGAGTTGGACGACTTCGCCCGCATTGAAGTTTCGTCCGACGAATTCACGATTTGGCTCGTATTCTTCGAGGGATGTGACGTAGAGGTGGTGTTCGCGCATAATGGGCCCTTTGATGTGAGGGTCAAAGAAGGGATATTAAGAGACTGGTCGGATAAATGACTTACGACACTGTGCAGCTATTCTCTCCAGAAAGTCCTGGGCAATCTTCTGATCAGGGCCCTTCAAGGGCTTGATGAAGACAATGTTGGGATTGGGTTGAGACTTCTTCTCATTCAACCGCTGCCATCCCGCAACCATGGTTAGAGAGATTCGCTCTTCTGGGCTCCTGAAAAGTTACAAAAATAAAGGAAGTACAGTGTATAGCAAGCGGTGTGTTGATGACAGGCGAATTGGATAACAAGACCCTTGCTAGGTACTTTGTAATGTTCTGCTCAAGCCTTGATGACGCAAGACAAAGAGGGAGACGTGGTGGAGTTTGTGCCTGGACGCGTAGAGTGGACACCGCTGGCACACGAAATCATGTGACCCTGTCAATCGTCTAAATCGTTTCGATGGTGTGAACAAACATATCCCAACTGATCAAAAGAAAGGAAAGGCATTTCAGTTGAACATTCAAATATTCAATGCTTTCTAATGCATGTTTCAAAACCCGAACCTCCCGTACTCCATCGTTCTATGCTGAGATGGTTCAAACCTCTCCCAATGCTCGCTAATTATGCAATGAACTCAGCCTTCCTTTATAGAAAACGCCTCAAATGCTAACATAACCACATCTATCCTCTAGACGTGCTCTATCATAGAAACAGCCCTCATTTATACTCCTTCCGGTCTTCCTTCAGCGTTGGCAATTGCACTCTGCAACGCACTTGTCAGATCCACATGGAACAAGGGCATGTCGAGTGCATGCACCACCGCCCCCTTTCGCATGAACTTCTCTGTTGTCTCTCCTGGAGACATTCCGATATCTAGGAATTCTTGGTTGAAGCCGCCAAGCGTCATCTCTTCATCTTTGGTACCACCTTCGCCCCTGTGCGTTTCGTTGGCTGCTTCCTGCGCAACCGCAGCTGCAGAATCTTTGCCACCAATCTCCGCCACACTGAAGATGGATTTCCATCTGCGCTGTGTGGCATCCTTGTCTGGCCCGGCAGGAACACCAAAACCGCCGGAAACCAGGGCTCTCTTGGTCCACCTATTGTTGATGCAAGCAAAGTGCCAGTCCACGGCATTGGGTGCAGCGTATAGATCAAGTTGGTTCCGGATATCGATCAATCTCTGAATTGATGTAATGTCAACATTGTTGACAGAACTAAAGTCCAGGATGATGGCCTTGAGAGAGGGAAGGTTGTAATCCGGATCTAAGGCGGCGGGCCTCTTGGACGACTGCCGGGGTCCTGGGTTATTCCAGGGCCGATCTCCCGGACGCTCAAAGTTTTCAGCACTGGTCCGCCGGGTGTATTCCTGGACAAAGTCGGTCAAGTAATCCAACGCAAAGTTGGCATTGGGATAGCTGAAGCCCTCGGAGAAGCGATAGATGAAGATGCCCGGGTAAGGCTGATCAACATCCACATCAGGATTGGATCCGTCCCCATGGTCAAGTGGTAAGAAGACGTTTCGTGCCGAGCTGTTCACGTTTTCAAACGTTCCGTACGTCCCAACCACTTGGCGGTGGTCGTCTCCGATAACGTGATCTCCCAAGACCGAGTGAACCTTGACTTTACCGAGGAACCGGCCTCTGGCCTTCAGCATTCGGTAGATGAGAACAGCTGCCGAGAGACACACTGTCGCATACAACCCATCCTCAATCTGGGTGAAGATGCTCACAAACACACCAATGAAAAATATGAAGACTTCGATGGGTGAGACTCGCCAAAAGTGATAGACAGTGTTGGGTGGTGTGACGAGGTCTCCCACGGCATGGATGATGACAGCAGCCAAAGTGGCGTTGGGAATATAGAAGAAGACGGCTGTCAGGAGATACATTGCCAGCAGAACAACAGCTCCAACAATGATCCCCGCGGCTGGTGTCCGAACTCCGGCCTTGGATTGAATAGCTGTACGACTGAACGAACCAGTCGAAGGGTAGGCGCCGAAGAACGGTCCGATAATATTGGTCATGCCGATGCCGACCATTTCCTGCGACGGATCAATGGTGTAGTTGTTTACTCTTCCAAAGGACTTCGAGATGGCAATGTGTTCCACGAGCAAGACGATGACAGTCGCCGGAAGTTCTGACGCAAACTTGGAAAGGAGGTCACTCGACATGTCGGGAACGCCGACGTGCCGCAAACCTAATTATTATATGGTCAGTCGAGGAGAAGGATCACGCGTGAGATGAGAGACTTACCCTTGGGGATGGTGCCTAGGATCTTGAACATCGGGTCGTCGCGTCTGCTCCGGTTGACGAGATAGCTAATTAAGGTGTATAGCAAAATAACAAAGACTGTTCGCATCGTATTGGAGAAGAATAGGATGCGTCTGTATTTCGGGAATCGCTCGGCGGAAGTCGTCAAGGTAAAGCGGATGATGTAGAGGAAAGCGAGGGCCGAGAGTCCCATGGCGGCATCGCGCTGAGTGTCAGGAAGATGCTTGAGCGTGTTGATAAAGACCTTATACGGCGAGTCTCGACTCGAGAAGCCCGTCATGCCCATGAGCGAAGGAAGCTGGCCGACACAGATGGTGATGGCGGAGCCGGTCATAAAGGCCGACAACGAGGTAATGGAGATGAGGTCGACGATCCATCCAATTCGGAACAGGCCGATGGCGAGGACGATACATCCTGAAATGATGGACAAGCTTGATGCGATTGCGGGTGCCGAAGCATTCGGGTCCTCGGCCTGAATGTTGGAAACGACATTGCCCACGACAGTAGAAAGCACCGCCACAGGTCCAATAGAAATGTCCTTGGACGTGCCAAACAACCAGTAAATCAATACACCGATGAAGGACGAGTAAAGGCCGTACTGGGGTTCGAGGTTGGCGAGGATGGCGTAAGCCATGCCTTGGGGGACGACGACAGCTCCGATGGTGATGCCAGCGACCAAGTCACCAGCGAGCCACTGGAAGTTGTAGTGAGGAATCCAGGTCAGAAAAGGGAACAAAGACCTGGTATAGTCGGCGATCTCCTGGCGCGAAGGAACTTGGTCGTGGAGCCATTCCGAAGAAGTAGGGATATTGTCGACGAAGGAGTTGGCTGTATGATTCGACACGATGGACTCGCCCCTGGTCACTTCATCATGGTAAGCCGCAGGCTCGCTCTCTAGCTTGATGCCGAGAACCTTGGCCAGACCATGGCCAGCCTTGGTGGCAAGGTCTGGCATTGTTGCACAGTGTCTGGCTGTAGAAGAGTTGACAAAGCGTTGCACTTGACCGGGGGGGAGCTGGTTTTTGGTCTTGTATCTATCGACCAGTAGAAAATGATGTCGAGGAGGTTCAGGTTTGTCGCACAGCCAAGCCGGACCGTCGGTGGCCAAGAGAGTGATCAACAAGGAGGAGAGCCAAGACTTTGGTTCAGAGGGCCACAATACTGCGAGAAGGGGGGATGATGTCTTATTTGTTCAGGAACAACGGGGAGCTCGGGGAGCTCGGGGAGAAGAGGAGAAAGGGCTGGATGAGCACAGAGCGTGGAGTGAACGTGGAGTGTTGCATGAAGTTGCGTGGAGTTGCGTGGAGGGAGGAGGCGGTTATCGGTCCCTCGGTGTAGCTATTCAACCAGGCATGACCAGGAATAACCATATTTGTCTCACGAGGCTTCTGGGTAGGTAAATGGCCAGGGCGTTTAGTAGAAAGGCCGTCGTTGTTGATGTGAGGGCTCTGTCTCGGAAGTCGGCCAGGTGAGGGATGGATGTCCCAAAGGGGATGCAAAGGTGGGATACCAGCGAATAGGATGGCGGTCTGAGGGTTGGAGTGTGTCGTGTGGTCAGAGAGCAGATGACGAATATCGTGGGGAGAAAGACGACATTCACACGAGACCAAGATATCTAGTATAAAAGGGGAGGGAGGAGGAGAAGAGGAATTCACAAGTGAAAGAAAACGAATAAAAATACAGACAAAGAGAAAATGACAGCCAAGGAGACATTACGCGTAACGGAGAAAAGTGCCTTATTCGTAATGACGATGGACATGCTCCCTATCCTGCAAAGCTACCCCTACTGCACCTTGGTGCTGAAAAACCCCCGAGGAGGCGACGGGATCTCGCAGGCATCATAATGGCGTCGATCGGGTATCGGGGTGGACACATGCAAGGCGAAGACGGGCCGTCGGCGTGGGTAAACGAAAACATTCGAACCATGCTTTGTCAAAAGCGCGCATTCCTCCCGCGCTTATGACGATTTGTTGCCGCCGTTGTGGGTGTTGTTGGAGGAGCGAGTTGGCTGAGGACTATTCGCGATTCGTAACATGACTGACCGGCAAATGGTGCAATAGGCGCTATGCCGCAATAGGGATAGTGGGATCCGTTTTGTGAGGAACCCCCAGTTCCTTCCCAAACCTATGCGCGTCGTCAGGGCCATTACGTACCTATGTTTGCGTTTTGTTTTGTGTGTGCAAGAGCAGGAAGATGCTTCGTAGTATGAGGTGTGAATATATAGTAGATTTATGAAACGAGGGCCTACAGAAACAAAAGATCTCACTCTCCTCACCTCACATAACCTATTCGCCATCCATCTCCAACTTACGAATTAACTTTGTTGTTCCTGAGAAAAATCTGCGGCAACTTCGGGGAGTTGCAGCAATCGATCCATCTCCCCATGTCATTCCCGGACCCATTCAATTACTCGTCATAGCCAGAGTCCAGGATCCGTCTCACTGTTCACCCAGACGGGACGCTCAAAGGACGACAAAGCCCCCGCCGTTTCTAACAGACACACGGAATGCATACATGATGATACTTCTCAGGGGATAGCGGACCCTCCCAAATAGACTGATGCCGGGTCGTCGGCATTCGTCAGCTCGCTCCATCTTGTCTCGGATCATGTTGTGTCTCGGCTCTTTCACTGATCAACATGATGTCTCTGAAGTCTGGTAACGAAGGCAATTAATCTTTTCAAGTTATTTCATTTCTACTCAAAGCCTTTTTCTTTTAATTCTCAATAACCAGGTCCTCCTATTTTCCTCTGGCCCTCATCAGCTCATCCTCCTCAGCTTGCCTCGCCTCACCAGATGGTACCACACCCAGCCCCCCAACTCACCTCGTTTTCCGCCTCCAATAATCCATGGCACTAACACGATGACGCCAAAATGACAAAGTCAATCAGCCTCCGGGCTATTCTCGAAGCAAAGGACGGCGATTCAGTTGAGGTTTTATGCATCAAAAAAGACTATTTTCAATCAAGCATTTAGACTGTTATTAATCATAAAGTGCGTACTGCCACTCGCCCGACGCGAAGTCAACGCGCATTTCTTGGTGAGAGCTGGTGTGCCCGTGTCCCACACCAAAAACCCAACGTAAACCACCAAAACCCGTTCCAGTTATCCAGCCTCATTCTGGGCGCACACAATGTTCCAGCCTCCCCGCTAACGGGTTTTTGGCGCCGCCAGAAAGCGAGACATAACAAAACAACATCCCCCTCAGCAACATCAGCAGCATCATCAACACAAAGCCGCCTGCTAGCATTCCTCGATACCGATCCTTTACCCTCTCAATCCTAAGCAATCATTCCTTTCTCCACCACCACCTCCTCTCGTCCTCCTGCTCGTCAATGCCTACTCCTCCTGCGCCATCCCCATAAATCGATAAAGAAGTCATGTCGGAGCCTTCCTCCTCCTCCACCTCCTCCAACAGACTCGCCATCCCCGCGCTGCCCGCCTCCATCGCCACAGAACTTCAAGCTCCTCCGTCGCCGCGCACTCACCGCGCTCTTCGCCGCCTTCAGTCCGCCCATACTCTTGGCGCTCGCGCCAACAACCCTCCCTCGCTCATCTCCCAGCAACGTCTCGCCGAGCAACATGGCAATATATCACCCACTCGCCCTTCCGCCGGCAATCAAGGCGGCTTGCCCGTCGTCCCTGCCAGCCGCTCGCCACAGCGCGGTCGTGCGAATAGCGATGCGACACCGCCTCTCATCCACCAGATGAACGTCGTCACCGCCAGCAAGCGCGCAGGCGCGAAGAAGCCCGTCTTCTCCCATGGACACCTGTCGCTAAACCAAATCATTCGCGAGGGCCCAACGGATGGCGACTTCCTGGGGGCATTGGAGAGCGCACGCTGGAAGGTCATTGACGGGGGAGTTAAAAGCGAAGAGGACGGAATGGTCAGAACCACATTGCATCCATCCATCTTCCCGAAAACCCATAGCTAACGGCGCATTGTTACAGTCCACCCTGAGGATCTATGTGTGGCTAGTTCTTCTCGACGCCCCCATACTCTCAACCGACGATTATCTCGGCCTCATTCATCGCGGTGCATCGCCAGCTTACTCGAAGATCCGTAACGACACCTTCCGTACCCTGACCACCGATCCGCTCTTCCGTCGCCGTGTGAGCGAAGCTAGTCTGATTCGCCTTCTCAATGCCATTGCCTGGAAACTCCACGATGCCCGCGAGGAGGACCGCAAGAGCCGCCCAGGGAGCAGCCGGGCCTCCATCTCCGGCCATTCTCAAACCAGCGCCTCTTCGCCGACGTCCCGGAATCGCGCCCGGGCCTTGACTCTCACAACAGAGGGCTCGGACTCTGGTATCAGCGCCAATGCCCCAGAACCGGGCACATATGTCCAGGGCATGAATGTCCTCGCTGCTCCGTTTCTCTACGCTGCTCGTAGTGAAGCCGAAGCATTCGTCGCGTTCCATTCTCTGCTCACGAGGGAATGCCCAGGCTATATTCGCGGCGCCATGGACGGCGTCCACAGGGGCCTCGCCCTCGTTGATAAGGTTCTTGCAATTGTAGATCCCAAACTGAGCATGTACCTGACAGCCAAGGGGCTCTCAGCCGAAATCTACGCCTTCCCCTCTGTCTTGACTCTGTGTGCTTGTACGCCACCACTACCCGAAGTCTTGCGGCTGTGGGATTTCCTGTTTGCCTATGGGCCACACCTGAACATTGTCTGCATCGTGGCCCAGCTTACCATTATGCGAGCTCAAATTCTCGAATCTCCAAGGTATGCTCAAATAATTCGCTTGCATCTGCAATTAGTGCTAATCAAAGAAATCCAGCCCCAATAAGGTCCTACGATCATTCCCACAGCTGAATGCGGATCTTGTGAAAACTGTTACTATCGGAATCATCAAGAAAATCCCTGACGATGTCTACGCAGAGATTGTATCACATGCGCTCTGATAAGTCGATCCAGCCGCCGGGGAAAACATCGACAAGACTCGCAGCTATGGCCAATACTGCACACCACTTGCCCCAGCCCAGCCAAAAAAAGAAGAAGGAAAAAAAAGAAGAAAAAAAAGGGCGACCGCCAGCAAGGATCCTGGCTAAGATCCCTTCAAGCAAAACCCGCTCACGCTCTGAGGCTGCCACGCGATCCGGGAAACTTCCCCTAGTCAGCCAGGACAGATGAGATAAACGATAAGCCTCCAAGGCGCATCATGCAGCTCATCGAGGCAGGCACTTTGCGTGCGGCCCGATCCGAAATGCAAGGCATCGTTCGGAAGGGTCGGATGTACAGTATTGCATCGGATCGTTGCACGACCTGGACTAATCAACAGCCAAGACTGGCTAAAAAGCAATTACCTCCCAGAAACTCCTGGGGTTTAAAAGGGCCCGATTGGAAGCCCTTCCTTCGCATGCATGATAACTATGATTGATCAATAGAACAAATGGGAAAGGGGAAAGGAACTAATGGATTTGGTTGTTAATGTCGTTATGCGCCCCAAGGACATATCCAAACTCGAGCCAGACGAGAGACACACTTAAGGCTACTTACTACCTAAGGTGGGTTGAGACGGGTTGTCCATTGGATGAATTAATGAAGACACGAATGCTTTTAATTAGATTATGTATGTACGTTTGATACGAGGAGTTCTATGTCAGGGTCCCCGAATCCATATAAATGCTGTATCCTCGTGTATCAAGCGCATGCTGGTCGACCCAGCAGCCAATACCCCAAACGCCTATGTTTGCTAAAGTAGATAGGGAACCTATAGTAATGCGTAATACTTTTGTTAGGAAAAATCATCGCCAACTGCCTGTCAGCTGTCTATCGTCATGACAAAGACCATGAGCGTGTCATATCAGCCACTCGTAAATATCAACAATAACAATCACTACCAACCAATACAACTCCTCAAAATGCTTTTGACTACGCTTTTCTCGTCTCTCTTTTTGAGCACATCGGTCGCTAAGGCCAGTGCAAGCCCGTCCTCGCCAATCGCGCCGCCACTTCTACACAACGACGAGGTCGCGTGCGACGGAACCCTCGGCTGGCTTGCCTGCGATGGAGGTCTGACCTTGGCCCAGTCTAATGCAGTCCAGCAGGCACGCTTCCCACCAGCTGTCAAACATAGCGTAAGCAGTGGCTGTGAAGGCTCATTTGAGCGCCTTTGCCTTGAGGTACGCTATGCCAGCGATTGTCTTTGCCTAACAGTAAGCTGACTGTTTGGCACGGGGCGGAATGAATGTAGCCTCGACCAAAGAAAGCCCCAGTGTCCACGTTCGTATGGCTGATGATGCCAGCTTGGCCACTATCAGGCTTACAAACACCGAGACACTCATCGTTACGCTCGGCTCGGCCACCCAGACGGCGAGTGAGGGGGTAGAAGCTGCTGCTGCCTCAGAGACGGTGGAGTCGCTGGCCACTGTGGACGAAATGGACGATGTTGAAGTGTCGACTCTCACTGAGAGCATTGATCTGTCCACCGTTGCGTCCAAAACTGTGCGACGGGGTCAGTGTCGACACTCGCACTAGCAGTCCTGATGGGAGTCTTGGTGGCTTGGTAGTGGACCATGTCCCTTGTATTTCGTTTCGAAACCATTCGAGGAGGGCAAATGAATATCCTCGGTATAGAAAGACCTTAACAGGGAAGGCAGGGAGGATTGGTACCCAGGAGCAGTCATGCGCCTCGTCAATAGAAGGCGTTCTCAGAGATCGATCGTCGGACGTATCCCTAGTAGCTAGGGCAGCCACCCTCAGCACGGTGGAAAGCATTGGCAAAGAAGGTTTGCATTGCCGTGTAATGGAACAGGATGCCGCCCAGCACCGCAGCATGCCAGAGGTTGTGGCTGCCTCCCACGTAGTCGAACATGCCAGGGCACCAACGCTCAGGGATCTTACTGGCGTAAACGATAGATCCGCCAAAGTAAACCAAAATGGACTTGGAGATGGGCGAGTAGAAGTTGCGGACAAACTCGGGTCCATGGGAATACCACAGCTGGACGATGGGCATGAAGCCAGTCAAGGCCAGGCCAACGTAGAAAGCGACGCGCGCCCAAGCCATATCGGCACCGTTGAAACGAGGATGCCAAGGGAGGATAACGCCACCGACGCCAAGCAGGGCTGTCAGTGTCATATAAGTCCATCTGCTGACGGGATCACAGTAAAACGCCGTGTACTCGGTAGTCATGATAGATGCAGCAATCAACAGCGAGATGCCAGTGTAGTCAACACAAGCAAAGATGGAGATTGCGTCGACATCGGCAACTGCATTCATGGTATGCCAGACAGTCGAGCACACGAGAGTCAGGCAGGCCGTGACAAAAAAGATGGTGGCCACAAAGATGTCAGACTTTGAGCTGAGAGAGAAATTGGTGCTGCTAGGATAGAAGTAGAAGGCGATGGCCAGGACAATGATGAGGCCAATGAAATGAGACCAGATGTTGACAAGCTCGTTAGAGACATTGAATGCCGATAGGGCGCACTCGAGCTTCGACTCGGTAAAGCGATAGCCTTTGAGAATATGGGGGTTGTTTCGCCAGGGCATGGGCAAATCCTCGTAGTGAATTAAGCGGCCTTCCTTGGCTTGAACGATGGCTTGTTGGATGTGTTCTTCCAGAGACAGGGCAGCGCGCATGGCTCGCTCAATACCCTCATTGGCAACCCGTCGTCCCTCATCCATGAAAGCCTCAGCGGCATTGGCGGCATTGGCGAAACCTTGCTCACGTAACTTGTAAGCCCGCGTCTCAAACTCGACCAACATCTCCTCCAACAGCTCGACGCCGACACGAGCCTTCTCATTGAGAGACTCTGCAGCTTCGAGACCCTCATGGTATCTCGTCTCGAGGGTCTCGACCATTATGTGCAGTCGTCGTCGACCAGCGCCGAGAACCTCTTCGGAGGCTTGGGAACATCGTGTACGGACAGCCTGGAGGGTGGAAAAGGCACGGGAGATGTTTGAGTCCTTGCTCAGATCGGCATAGCTTTCGATAAAGTCGAGGCGGCGCTCAAGCTCGGAGAGAAACAAGTCAACCTTGAGCAGCAGGCTCTCTTCTCCGTCCATGATGGTACCAACGATGGAGCGACGGCGAGGGATGAAGAAGGAATGTCGACGTTTGCGGGGTTGATCAGCGCCGCCGCGGGGGTTGGAACCAGAGGCGGTAGCAGCATCGTCGTCCTGGGGCCGGCACGAGCAAGTCGAAGTCATGGCCGTTGTGACGTCGGGCATGATGGCGTTTTCAGGGAGAGATGTCGGCTTGTGGTGCTTGTGCTTTTGCGCCGGTCGCTGGCGTCTAGACGGCCCGTTTGACGAAGCCACGGGAAAACGAGGGATGCGTGCAGCAGAGTGCAACGCTCAACATAAATCGTGGTAGGAGCCACGAGTGAGGAATTGAATATGCAATTGGCTGGTGGTAAAGCCAACAGAGTTGTGTGCTTGGGACAAGTTGAGTGGCGATGGGAGATGGTGGAATGAACTGTAGTGATGATTGGCCGCGTGGAGGAGGAGATTACCGAAGCTGGGGCGTCAGACTTGGCGTCAATGGGTTTTGTCAAGGGAGAGAATGGTCAACTTTTTTTCTTTTCTTCTTGAGACTAGAAGGCTTGAGGGATACATATAAATTTTTCAAGGAAATGGTAGAAGGACAGAAGACTGCCCAGATGAGCGATTTGGAAGTTGTTGCAGAGGAGAAGGAAGTGAGAAAGCACAGAGAGAGAATGGGATCAATAGATCGGGAAAGACGAGAGCTGGAAATTGGGTCTCATGGATCCCACCAACTTGGCGAAGCCGGAGTCCTCCACTTAAAAGCAATTAGTGATTGGCGGAAGAGTCGTCCATGGATGATCCCCCCGTGGAAACCAAGCGGCATGGTGGAAATTCGGGAAGGATGCGCCGCTCAACAAACAGCTGAAAAAGGACTCAAAAGGGCAACCTAGTGCTGGGCTGCATTGCCAGAGCAGTAGCGAGCAATAGAAGTCAGCCCCGCGCAAGCCTCTGTGGAAAACACCCGCCTGCAGCGCGAATAGTCATTCTAAGCTGAGCAGTAGCCCAGCAGTAGTCTCGTGGGAGCCATCCATGGCATCGGCGGGTGATGGATCAAATCACAAATGACGGCGGGTGGGATGGAAGGGTCGCCCCCGCCCACCAATCACTGCGTCCAGCGCTGCAAGCACTCGGAGGGCCCTGAAAGTCCCGTCGGGTGTGCAGGTGGTCCCTGTGCCTGACCCAGGCCGATCCGTCCACGATATCCTTGGCTCGTCGGGTTCCACGGGCGAAGACAACGCGCTTCCATGCTTCATCATGCGCACTTGGTGAGCATGAATCAACTGACGTGTACCAAGTAACTACTCGTTTCCAGTTGGATTGTCTGGGCTCTCGTGACCGTGATTTGATTTTCATTGGCCTCACGCAACTTTCGCTCCCTTTTCACATGTTTCTTAAATTTCCTGGCCCCGGCCCTCCTTCTGACTGGCTGCTTCGGTCGCCCTGGTCGGCTGCTTCTTCCCGTCCCGACCCATTTGATCCGATCCGATTTCATCACCAAATCAGGTCCATGCCTCTCAGCCTCGTCTTCCCCAAACATCAGAGGCCCCACACCTTCCTGTTTTTTATCCACTCGTCGCAAAGTCGCAGCCTTGTTTGTTCTTTGTTGAGGCATTCCTTTGATCGTCAGATTTGCTTCCAACCATCAGACTCTCTTTCTCAACTCTACATCTTCACATCATCCACTCGTCACGCACATCCCAACATTCATAATGGCCATCGACAAGAACGTCACCGAGCCCGGTCTCGCCGCCGTCCTGCAAATTTCCGACCAGGCACGCGATCAAGCCAACACACTCGTCAATCTCGTCGATACAGGGTCCGAGGCGCATACAGACATGATCAAGCAACAGAAGCTCTTGCTCACGAACATAGCGCATCTGAGAGGACTTCATCGAAACGCCTGCTTCTCTGCGCGCGAAACGAAGGCCGAGACAGCCGAAGCGCGTCAGGAAGTTGATCGACTCCATTTGCAACTCCAGAACCTCTACTATGAACAGCGACATCTTCAAGGCGAGATTTCTGCCTGTGAATCTTATGAGTTCGTCTATTTCGTTGGCCGCGATGCAAAGTCGCCGTTATCGTCAGAGATTACTAGACTAATCGATGCTTACAGTCACAAATATCAACAACTCCCCCTCATCCCCGTCGAAGAATTCCTCACCCAGCACCCCGAACACCAAGACGATGATGAAAACACCTTGATGGTCGCCCGGATCGATCACGAACGAGCCGAACGAGAAGCCCTGGAGCAGCAGAGACAGGAACTATTGAAGCGAAAACAAAAGCTGATTGCCGACAACAAGCGAAGAAAGGACGATTTAGCCAACCTAGATAAGGACCTCGAGAAGTTCATTGACGTAAGTCCACTCCATGTCATATGGCGACTTAGTTCAAGATGCCGTTATGGGAGCTGACATGGCTGCAGGCCGCAAAACCGATTCAGAAGCTGTTCGAGAAAGCGCCATAAACCAATTACAATGGCCCCTGGAGTAGGAACTACCAGATAATGACATAACCGACCCTGAGACCGTGGCGCAGCTTGAAATGGTAGGAGGACACGAGATGGCCACGTAATCACCCACCACTACGATCAACGTCGAAAGCATCAACCGAATGATGGTCGAACCAAGTATGTGTGTCAGAAGCTCATGCCAGAATAAGGAGCTGAGGCTTGGGATACAAATTCAGCCCGTTAGAAATCACTATCTCGTCTGGATACGAGCGGCCCAATGAGTTGTCGAGAGGCATGGTGGACAAGACGCAACCCACAAATTATGATACCCTTTAGCCTAGAGGCAGCCGCTGAATGAAGAGCTAATTCAAGCAATGATTCAAATTTCCAGGTTCCGAAAATCAGACTCAGCCTCAGGATATAACTAAGGCAGAACTAATAAGGACAAAGAGAGCTTAGTTTCGATCAGCACACAAAGACTATCTACGTACCTACCTACCTACGCAAGGGATGCGGCCAAATGGTGGACGGCTCAATAATTAGGAATTGGCCGTTTCTCGGAAGAATGCTTGTCACTAACCGCATACCGGTACTTTGGACAGAGAGTCATGTCTGAGACTTTTGCGCGATCAAGGTTTCTGATGGAGTTGAGGCGTCAATGGAAGGAATGTCGGGCTATCACTTTATGCAAAAGTTATGAAGAACTGTTGCGGGCTACGATGGAGCGCCGTTCAAGACTGGAACGCCAAACGCAAGCCTCGGAGACGTCTTTGACGGCCAATTTCTTTGGGAGATCAGGCCCACCGGTTATGAAATCCAACTAAGCGTCTGGACAAGCCACAGTTGCGCCATGCCTCGGGCGCAGTCACAGGGGAGACTCGTGAGTGAAGTGATGGTGACGGTATTGGGAGATACTTTGGTCACTAACAATGGGGACGTCGTGATGAGGCCCAACCTCGAACACACATGAAAGTTGCGGCGACAAGCATCATAATTAGGGCATCGCGATGGCCATCTCATGACTCTTCAAGTTATGACGGCATGACCGCCCGTGACGGAGAAAGGGTATCAGGGATCCATTTGTCGCACAGCGTGTTGTCGAGTTGCCGCCCAAAGCGCGGTTCTGGTTGGAGTTGTTGAGTTGATGAGCATCTCGAAATGATGGGCAGGGGTTCGTGGAAGTGGCCTGGGCGCCCAGGGGCCAATCGCTGAGACATGTGGCCAATGGCGGCCGAGAGAGGCGACGGCCTGTCAATGTCAACCACGGGCCGCCTAATAATTGCCGGTTCCTCACAAAGTGCTCCCTTTCGCATGAAACGGGAAAACGAAAGCATTATCGCAAAGTTGACCTGTGATAATGGCCTTGGTGTCTTTGGGTTGTCAAAGCTGAAAGAGCGGCCCGCAGACCAATAAGCGATAAAGCGTGCCGTGGACAAGCATTGCGATTGACGAGACAGGGTCTCAGCGGTGACAGGCGAGGCCCAGAAGCGTCCTGGTCACGCTCAGCTCTAGGTAACTTAGGCTGACCAGTGAGAGCTGGCGCCGGACGAACGTTGGCCAGCAGAGACGGCTCAAGGGCCTAACGGAAGAGTCCTTTCTTCGAGTCCGTTCTACTCCGTAGGGCCTAGGAGTGGTTCTTGTGATCATGGGGAACACCATTCACTAGGGAAGGGCTGCAAATCTACAGATTGCGATGGAGATAGACGGTGAGCAAGGCTGGCTTCGTCGAGGGCACATGGCACATGGGACACTGGAAGAAGAAGATAAGGCAGGCGAAGTGGGGGGGGACTCGAGCCTTGAGGATTGTGATCCGCCTGTGCTACACGAGAGGGGATCGTGAAGAGACCAGTGGAAGAGGCGATGGACTTGACGTGGGATGGATGATTGGTTCTCGGATCGATAACTCGAACGTCGTTTTTGCAAGTACTGTACATGTTGGTCGGGGACAATGAAGATGGAAGGAAAACAAGGCAGGGTCATCTGCTCTTTGTTTGTGGTGGTGTTTTTGGTGTTCAAGACGGTGAGAATCCAAGGGAGAGAGACGGAGAGAAGGTGTTCCACAGGCACATTCGTCGAAATGTTCTCCGTTTGTCTCGTCTCGGCACTTTCCACATTAGATTAAAAAAAAAATCAAGCCACAAACTTGAAAAGGGGGCCACGCGTCAAGTTTTATTCAGTGGTGGCTGTGTTTCTTGGTAAGAGTCCTCATTTGTAATCTGTACATGGCGGGCGTTTCCTCTGGTGGTGGTGATGGATGGATAGACACATGGGAAACTCACCAGCACGCAATTCCCTCTCACCAACAAGTATTCGCTCCGAAAATTCTTGTCTTCGGTTCCCGCCCCTGTCTGCCGTTGAGTCTGTGTTGGACAGGGGCCGGGGGGTTGAAGCGCGGAGAGGGTCCAGAACAAACCCGAAAAAAAAACACGAAAATTACCCAGTTACGTCGTTAGTGACGGACAAGGGTTATGTTGACACCAGAACAGGAAAGCGGAAGAGAAAGGGGAGCAAGCTGGGGCAGATCTCACTCTCGAGACATCAGTCGCGCAAAAGAGAACTTCTGTCGTTGCGGATTGGAGCAATTGCGCCCATATTCGCACCCGATTCGAACGTCACCGGAGACAGCTTGAAGCACCCCCAAGATGATCGGAACGTGGCGCGCACACCCAATGGAATAAAGCTGAAGGGGGAATGAGTGAATCCAGGAACCAAAAGGCGATCAGCAACCCGACCCCAATGTCGCTCCCTTGGGGGCTTCCATTGGGGCTACCGAAAGGCGGCGCTGGCCCAGAATCTGCCTGGCTTGCTGGCCTGCCGAAACCCAAAACAAGCTTCGCCTCACTTGCCATGGACCATCCCCAGAAGCGACAAATGTTGCCATTTTCGTGGCTACTCAGGGGCTCACTACGTAGTTAGCTCGCTGGGAGAAGAGGCCTGGAAGGTTTCTGCTCTTTTATTTTGCAGTGGGGGCCCTTCATTTGACGGAGATTCCGTACTTTGGTCTGTGACATACAAACAGATCCAAAGGGTGCATCTGAGCCTTCACCATGTTGCTCGACAATGTTGCACGGCGACAATGCCTTCCTCTTTGTGCCCCAGAAGATCCGGACAATTCCCCTGTTGGACAGTCTATTATTTCACTCATCCATGATGACTGGGAGTCGCCGTATCAAGGACGCAACATGTCATCGCTCTGTCGATCGGCTCCTATCTGCCGTCTATGTAATTTACGCACAACAAACCGCACTGGAAACACTGCCTCGTCACGGATCCTCTGACTTCAACCATGCGTCACTGGCCGTCCGTTGTGCCGTTGAGCCGTTTATTGTTTGCTTCTACAAAGCATTCGTCGCTACCTATTCGTGTATCAAGTACATATTTATTCCTGGCATTCATCCTACTGCGCTTCCTTCCACCTCAAGGCTGACTGGCCTCTTAATCTCAGGCCTTGAGCTAATCATTGTTCTTCGCAGAATGGGAGGCAACCCGCCCCATCCATCCACAACGAGTCGTAACAAGTGATTGGAAGCGCCGCAGCAAGTTAGGTACTTCGTTCGTAGTCTGAAGAAGCTCGAAAGGGGCCCTGCCCCGGGAGGGGGGGGTCTTCTCGGGGGACCCACGCGCCGCTATTCAGGCTGGATCTGGGTTCGAGGTGCCCACTCGCCCACTCGCCTCCACAAGGCCTGCGCATCATTTCACGCTCGGGGCCGTGCGAATTGGGATGGATGTGGTACTTGTGTTGTTTTCTTCGTTGCTGACTGGTGGTACGAGTATGCGAGTACTTTGTGTTGTCAAGAGGAGGAGACAGGAGGCAATCATGGGCAAAAGTTCAATTTGTTCAAGGTTGAAACAATGGCACAAGTGAGCTCCATATTTTGTATAAGGTACGTAGGCAATTTTGTCGGTTCCATTGCGAAAAAAGGGTCGACGTCCAGTCGTAACTTAGGTAGTCAACTTACGAATATTCGCACGCTAACTACCTTAACTCACTAAACTGTGGGGCCTTCGTTCGAATCTTGGCATCAAATGAGCGTCTCCATCGTCTCCATGTCGTCTCCATGCCTTCTCCCTGCGTTATCCAACCGTTCGGCCTGCATTCTCCTCGGAATGTCACTGATGCTGGATAACAAGCTCACAAGCTCATCAGCCACACTTCTTGGCCCTCGAATGTCTTCGAGGTATGTACCAACGGAACTATCTACCTACCTCAGGTAGATGTCCTCCAAGCCCACTACCGCCCGCCCATGGTATCATGCTTCGTACCCATGGCTTACCATATTAGTCCAATGCTACCTACTCTGTACTGTAGTTACCATTGTGCCATGCCCCATGGTTACAGAACTTGCGAAAACTCAGGGTCCATCTCGCCTCGCCTTGACCCGACTTCGTCCTTGATCCTGTCTCTCCCTGCTCTCTCGCCTGTTCCCCCATCCACCCACCCGCCGCCGTCAACACCCACATCCCCCAGCCTGGACATGGCCAGAGCGGACGGCTGGCTTTTGGGGCGTGGTCCAGCAATGGGCTAAAACGGGGGGTTGCTCGAGCTATTGTTCCCGGTGCTGGAGCCCTTGTCAGGCCTTGCCAGCCTAATCCAACCTACCCTCCAGGGCTGCCACTTGTGCCGTCTTTCACTTTGGTCCTTTCGTCTCGCCTCGTCTCATTTCGTCGTTCCCTTTCCGCCTGATGACTGACGGGAGGTACTTTGTACTATACTTCCCATCGCTCTGACATCCAAGTCTGACCCTCCTTCCCGTCCTTGGCTTGACGTCGTCCTCATGGTGGCTCAAGCTATTCCCACCACACACGCTCCTTCCCTCTCTTCAGCCTAGCTCCCCCATTGTAACTTGTCTCTTTAAGCTCCCATTCCGTTTCTTTTCCTTTTCTCCTACCTGCTCTCTTTTCCCTTTCTCTGGTAGCTTCCCGTTGTCTTCACTTCAGGGTCTCTTCTTCTTCTCCTCGTCCTCGTCCTCCTCCTCCTCCACTCCGAATCTCCCCCCTCGGCCATTGGTGCCGTTTCGGTGCTCTCCCCTTCCGGCCTCCTTATTCTCTCCAACCTCCAGCTCCTAGCCTGCGCGCCTCTTTCGAGCGCCTCTCGCCGGCAGCCAAACATGTCTCTCTTCACCTGGGTGTCGCGGCGCGCTGGCGGCTTGAGCATGATTGCGCTCATAGGGCTCTGCTACTGGGTGATCTCGAGGGAATACTCAACTCAGCAGCATCGTTACAAGTATGAGCAGCCCGACAGCCAAGGATCTTACTACTCGTCCACCTCCACCACCGGTGCCGGCGTTTGGACCTACATGTTCGCGTATTACTCTCTCCTGATTCACGTCCTCGTCTGTCTCTTCCCGCTTCGAGCCTGCTGGACTGTCTGGAACCTCACCCAGACCCTCAAGCGTGCCGCCAATAGCAACTCTCTCCTCGATCTCAAGAAGCTCGCCTCACGCCGCGGCTCCTACACTTCAGTGTCGAGCTCCGAAACTCTCACCTCGAGCCATAACGGCTGTTCCTCGTCCACCACGAGCGAAGCTGGCGACCTCGAACCCGAGTTCTACACTGACGGCGTGTCCACTGCTGCGGACAACGTGATCCATGCTATTGTCATCCCTAACTACAAGGAAGAGTACGACACCCTTAGGGAGACGCTCGAGGTTCTGGCATGCCACCCACGGGCTCACGACTCGTACGACGTAAGTATTCGACTCATCTCATGTTGGCGCCAACTCTCGGCGCATCGCGACACCTTTGTCTTGTCATTGGCAAGAGCCGCCAAACGTTTGTGGCGCAAATTGCGAAATTGTTACTGACCCTTTTGTAATAGGTGTACTTGGGAATGGAGCAACGAGAGGCCGACGGAGAGACAAAAGCTCTCGGTCTCATGCAGGAATTCGCCAAAAAGTTTCGATCAATTGATTTTACCTCGCACCCATCAGATATCCCAGGCGAAGCGGCTGGAAAGGGCAGCAACATTGGTTGGGCGGCTCGCAAGCTCAGTGCCAAATATTCAATGGGAGTCAGAAAAGACGTGATCCTGACGGGAATTGATGGTAGGTGCGCTTCTTGGCACGAGATAAGCATCTTGCGGATAGCACAGTCATGCAAGCCGTCTTGAGTTTATTTGCTAACCAAGTTATTTCCGGCCACTACAGCCGATAGTCACCTCTCAGCTGATTACTTCACTCTGCTCACTAACATGCACCTGTCTTATCCCGAAACTGCGCTGACGACAGTCTACTCGGCTCCCATTATTTTTGACCGCAATGCGCACAGTGTTCATCCTCTTGTCCGAGTCGCCGATATTGTCTGGTGTGCTGCCGGCATGTCTGGCCTTTACCCCGGATCGAGCATCGCCCCGCCCACATCTGTCTATTCCCTGCCCCTGGACCTGGTCGACCGTGTTGGCGGTTGGGATTGTGATGGAGAGGCCATTGGCGAAGATTTGCACATGTACATCAAGTGTTTCTTTGCACTCAACGGAAATCTAACAAGCCGCATCATCAACAGCCCAGTCAGCCAGAGTAATGTTACTGGTGGTTTGAGCGGAAAGGGCTGGCGCGGCGCCTATGCGGATATCAATGCTCGCTACAAGCAAGCACTTCGTCACATGTGGGGTGCCCTGGATACTGGCTTTGCGATGCGAAAGTTTGTCGAGATGTGGCAGGAGCGAAAGCACACTTCTCGAGCCTATCAACCTCTCCATTGCACTCTCGGCGACAGCACCGACCTCTTCGTCCCCGACGACAACAATACTGAACACTCCGGCGAGAACGGCATCTTTTCCGATATCACCAAGGACACGATCAAGGAGCCTCACTGGGAGCATGTCTTTTATATGGTGCATCGAATTTTTGAGGCGCATTTCCTCCCGGTCCATATGGCCATCCTGGTTATTGCATCAACAATCTATGTCAAGGTTATGGAGGGTAAGGAGGATCCTCACAACCTCGCATGGACTTTCACCTGGGCCGAGAGAATTCGAATCATCGGCTTCCTCCAGATTAGCGTCTACCTGTTCCTGTATGAGAGCTTCCATCGCGTGGGTGTGGCCAGTCGAGAGCGGGCCATGGTCAAGGCGGGTCTTGCTGAAGGAATGGATTTCTCTCGACGATCTCTGGGCAAGAACTGGAAGGACTACCTCATGGTTCCCTTGGTGGCTCCTTTGTATGGTACGATCCCTAGCGCCCAAGCGCTGGTCTGCCAGCTCTGGAAGCAGGACCTAGTATACACGGTCAGCAAGAAGGCGACCCGACGCCAACTGACGCACGCGGCGAGAGTGGATGACATGGCCTAGGCAGCAGACAAACAGGCTGTCTGGCAATTGGTATAGTCATATTATGAAGAGTTCATGCAAATCGGTTACGGACAGTATGGCCCAGGCTTGGGCGTATATATGGCATGATCATCGTTGGGTACAGATGGGGCACTGGCATGGCGATTTCACATTTTTGGTTTCAGGGAATCTCATCAGGCGTTAGAGGAGCAGCATCAGCATCGGCATGGATGGTGTCCAAGGGTGTTGCATAGATGGGCTCTTAGATATTTAATTGTGGGCTGGATGAGGAGCAGGCGGTAATATTGGCGAATAATGGTGCTGGACATCCGGAAGGGACGGAAGAGTTGGAAGAGCCTAATCCCATAATCCCATCGTATCTAATATGACAGGAAGAATCTGGCACTGCGCGCTGCGGTGGGCCAGGACGATTCCTACTTGACGAATAGAATCATAGCGTACGTGCGAGGAAATCATATCAGCTCTCAGTCATGTGAAGCTCGTACGAAGCAGGTAGTATCATGCCACATAAAAAACCGTTCACAACTACATGAGACGCCGGAAGAAGTGGGGTGAGAAGTTGGAGTGCCGAAGTGGATGTGGCCAAGTTCCGAAGGGTCTCGGATGTTAGTCGAGCGGAGCCAATCACAGGCGGGCAAATGACCATTTCAGGACTCGGAGCTGCGTCTTGTCGCAGCTACGGGTCACCAGTGTCCGACTCCATCCCAGGCCAAGACGGGCCAGGAACGGATGTTCGGTCGTTCGGATAGCATATGATGCCTGGTGACATATATAAGGCTCAGGGTGGGCCTATGTTCTTGGGAGCCATGTAGGTCTTGCTCTTTACCTCTCGGCAAACAGCCTCCCCCTTTGAGCATCAGCAAGAACTATCCGTCCTCGTTTTCATATCTATTTCTATAATAAGGACCTATCCGCAACTATGACGGCTTCACATATCCGTATCGGCGTCTTCATCCCTACGGGGGCTCAGTTCCTCGACACGGCAACCGTCGACGTCCTCGGCGTCATGTCCAAGGAGTACTTGGGCCAATTGCCTGGCATTCCCGCTCACGTCGGTGCCGCAGCCCCAAACGTGACAATATCGTATATCACCTCACCCAGACAGGGCCCGGAGATTCCTCTCACGGCCAACCTAACCGTCAAAGCAACTTGTTCCTACGAGGACCCCAGCGTGGCTCCCGGTGAGCTCGACGTCGTCGTCGTACCCGGTCCGGATCCCTCGGCGACGTACGAGGGCGGCGAGCTCAAGTGGCTGCGGGCGCAGTGCGAGACGCCGGGCGTGGACATCTTGAGCGTGTGTACGGGCATCTACATTTGCGCGGCAGCGGGCATCTTGGACGGCAAGCAGGCGAGCGGACCACGCGGTCTGCAGGATGATATTTTGAAGAAGTACCCCAAGGTCAAGCTGGTTGGAGATCAGTACCGATGGGTCCAGGACGGGAATATTTGGTCGAGCGGTATGTTGTACACGTGCGGCTTGGTGATGAAGTTGTTGACTGACTGGCTGACATTGATAACAGGCGGCATCACCAACGGCAACGATCTCATGGCTGCATATGCAAAGGGGTGCGGACGATGGGCTGTGTCGATTGCTGAGATGGGAGCCACGTTGACGGATGTGGGAGATCGAGGGCAGGTCTATGGAGAGAGTCAGAGTCGGTTTGTGCTTGGGTTCCTGTGGACGTTAGTGAAGACGTGGTTTGCGGGGTCTAAGAAGGATTCCAAGGGCAAGACGGCTTAAGACAGACACTTCTTGTATATATCAACAGCTAGCATCCCGACTAACTAATTGATTACTTCTCTTTCTCTTCTCAAGGCTTTTAGGCGCTGGCTGCTCTGGACTTTGTACTCGTCGCCCAAACAAAGTACAAAGCATTTTATTATTATCCATTGTCCATTGGCCTCTTCCATCCCCGGAACTAGGGTCATATATATATGTCTTAGGTAACTGGCCTGCGGAGACTCGATCAAGATGGGTCATCTTTCGTCTTGGTATTTTACCATTCTAATTGACAGCTACTCGGTGCAGTTCTTTTTCCACTATTCTCTCTCACTTCCATCTGCTTCTCTACCTCCATACGAAGTAGGTACCTTGCGGTATGTACCTACGCAAGGTCACCTACAGTTCCACTACAAAGTCTGCGCAGGAGCGGGGCGGCCGGGGACTTATTGTAGTTGACCCGCTGTGGGTGGTTGCTGAGACAGCGACCGCTCTATCGCGATAAGAAATCTTATCACAGCCCATGAGTGGACGGGACTGCTTTTACGGTGGGGTCCCGCCTTGCGCAGGCTGTCGAGGCCCAGAAAAAAATTTCGAAGCTCTCTTGAGCCTTCCTTGACGGTTCTTCTGGTTTTCTTTTCTCTGTCGTGAACTTCATCTCTCACCTCTCACCCCAAAACTCTCTCTTCCTGTTTTTACTCCAAACACCTCCTCCCTCCTTCGCGTCTTCCCTATCCGAAACCACAAAAACTCGACCACATTCACAATGTCTGCCGTTCCTGGTCCTGTTTACGGCCTCGAGGTCCCGCCTGGCGAGATTCTCATTCCCGCCGCCATGGAGTTTCCCGCTTCTGTGAGTTTGACCATTTCTGCCCTCAATGGCCTTTTCGAGTCTCTCGCGATGGCCTCCTGCGCCGTCCGTCGCTGCGCTTCTATCCGCGCTCTGTCATGATCGCCTCTACCCAATGTTTCGCAACGCTAACGTGAAACCCGCAGTTTCGCATCACCATGGCCGCTGTCGACCCTACTGAGACGCCCGAGGCTGATGATGAGGGCAACGTCCCCGCTGTCCCTCGCTCCACCCTCCGACTTGTCAAGCGCGCCTTCCCCGGTCTCGAGGACGACGAGGACGATGAGCTTGACGACGAGTACCTGAAGGCTCTCTTGGCCGCATCTGACAGCGATGAGGATGACGAGGAGGAGGCCAACGGTGGCCCCAGCGACCCCGTCAAGGCTAAGAAGAACAAGCAGGCTCTTGCCATCAAGAAGCTCATCGAGGCTACTCAGGCTGACTCCGATGAGGATGAGGAGATGGAGGATGCCAAGCCCAAGAAGTCCAAGGCTAAGGGCAAGGGCAAGGCTACTGAGGAGGAGTCCGACGAGGAGGACGAGGAAGACTCTGATGAGGATGACGACTCCGAGGATGGTGCTGATCTCGAGAACTTCGTCATTTGCACTCTGGACACTGAGAGGGTATGTTTGACGGCCCCAACCGCCTTCGGTCTCGCACCGTTCGCTAACTTGCTTCCAGAACTACCAGCAGCCCCTCGACATCACCGTCAACCATGGTGAGAAGGTTTTCTTCGTTGTTACCGGTACCCACACCGTTTATCTGACCGGTAACTACATCATGGATGATGATGAGGAGGACGACGAAGACGAGGATGATGAGGAAGACTACGACCTCTCTCCCGATGAGCTCGAGTACGCCTTGGGCCAGGCTGACAGCGACGAGGAGAGCGACGACCTCGACGGAGTCCAGGACCCCCGCATCACCGAGGTCGAGTCCGACGAGGAGGCTCCCAAGCTGGTTCCCGTCAAGAAGGGCAAGAACAAGCGCACTGCTGAGGATGCCACCGAGGGCCTCGACGCCCTCATCTCCAAGGAGGATGCCAAGGAGGCTAAGAAGCAGCAGAAGAAGCTCAAGAACAACAAGGGCGAGGCTGTTTCTACTGAGGACAGTAAGAAGAAGGTTCAGTTCGCCAAGAACCTCGAGCAGGGACCCACTGGTTCCGCCGAGAAGGCCAAGCAGGCCAAGGCCACCACTGGTGTCAAGGTTGTTCAGGGCGTCACCATTGACGACCGAACCATTGGCAAGGGTCGTAGTGTGAAGAACGGAGACAGCGTCGGTGTGCGATACATTGGCAAGCTCCAGAACGGCCAGGTCTTTGATGGTGAGTGACGATGCCAAACGACGCAAACTTACCGACTACTAACACTGTCGATAGCCAACAAGAAGGGCAAGCCTTTCTCCTTCAAGGTCGGCAAGGGCCAAGTCATCAAAGGCTGGGACATTGGTGTCGTTGGCATGGCCATTGGTGGTGAGCGCCGCCTGACCATCCCCGCGCACCTTGCCTATGGCTCCCGCGGTATGCCTGGCATCCCCGCCAACAGCCAGTTGATCTTTGATGTCAAGGTCCTCGAGATCAAGTAAAGGTGGCAACCGTTTCTTGATTGATCGTCTACTTGAGGTGGGCGGCGTGTACTGACTGATACCCTTTTTGTGGCCGGCCGCCTACGAACCTGGAAGGGCCATTGGATGGGCAACGATGATTTCGGATATTGTGGTTGTTAAGATTCCTCCCATACCTTGTACTCTCTTGGTAGGTACCTTACGTTAGATGCAGTGGTCAGAGGAGCCTTAGACCTGCACCCTCGGCAAAGAGCCGGCGTCTACTAGACTAGAGGCTAGACAGATGTCGCGCCCGCAGTTGTGTTGATCAGGGATGATGAGGCGAGGACTTGCATTGCATTGCACGAACGGCGTACGATTAAAACGGTTTTCTATCTTTTGCGGCAATTGCCACGAATGCTTGTTTCGGGTTGGTTGTAGGTAATATGGATTTGCCAATTATAGGCCTTTTCTTGTGTATTGACTGGTGTGCTCTTTGCTTTCCTGTCCCCATGGTCGTGAGTGATGAGGTGGTGAAGAAGGAGCCGGGGAATAGGAATGCCATCGTCATTGCTGTGTTATGTATTCGCGTGGGTTCGTACCTACGTACGTACGTTAGATCTTGCCCTGATGATGTGGTCAGGAGAGACGAGGCCGGTGAGGCAGGACCAAGCGGAACGTCGTGGAGACGGGTCCATTCTTCACTCCTTGTCTTCTTCCATCCCCATCATCCATCAACAACATTCATTGTCTTAACAGAAACCCACGAGGCTGGCCATCTGTGTCACTCGCCGACTATTCTCTTTCTTTTCTTTCCGAGGCCAGTTTTGGTTCTCTCAGCATTAATATCTATTTCCCGACACCACCCACATCTTAGCCAACGACTACTACCCTAGAACAACATGGGAGAATCTCCTGTAAACAAGGGTAGCCATCGCTTGGTACAGACGCCTTCCCAGGATTCACTTGCCTCCCAGCCTGGCTTGTCACTGCCGACTGGCCAACAGGAAGCCTCTGCCGGCAACCATGTACTCAGCTTCCGCCGAACCAGCTCCAAGGTATGGTCCGATATCCGAGGCGCCATTAAAGCTATTGGGCGAAGCAGCAACAGCAGCAAGAAACAAATGGACTCGCAAGGGCCCTCGATCACTCGTGTGCCAGGTTCTCACAACTCCGAGGAAACCAGCTAGGCGCCGGGAAGAGACTCTCCTAAGCCATGGAAAGGTAAAACTGCGCTTTTGGCTGAAGACAATGAAGCCGTGTCGCCTAGCCGGAAGGGTAAAGGGATATCTCCAGAGGAGCTTCTGAGGAACTTGCAACTGAACCATCCTGCTCTCGCCTCCAGCACCACTATCGTGCTTCGAAACGAGGCTCTGAGGACTCCGAGTTCAGTGCAGGCACTCGCTGGTGACAACTCGTCAGCTCACAGCGAGTCGAACTCACCATACTCTTCCGCTGGTAGTGCGGGACCGTCTACGACGGCGGATGACTCGACGACAAAGACCTCAGCGGATTCCCGACTTGCTTCTCCCGCTAAGGATACCGTCAGTCGCCGGCACAGCAGGCGCATTCCGTGGACTCGCTCCAGCCCAGAGGGAGGCGCTCTTGGCACCATCGATGAATCGCGTGCGGCCTTAGTGCAGCCTTCAGTTGCGACAGTCGAAAGAGCTGCTGCGGCCAAGATCTACTTTGAAACCAAGTTCAGTTATCTTCTGGCCAAGCCCTGTACGCGGGCATTCCGGCGGCAGTTACTGGAGACGCAGCTTTACTGCAGCCCTCACCTGACCTCAGAGCAGAAAGCAGCCATTCGAGAATCCTTCAACAACCAAGAGACATGGCACCTAAGAGAATTACGGGTGATGAAGTCGCAAGACCTCTCGCCTGAAGAAGGGAGAACCGCTGTCGACAATTATGAACCTCTGCAAATCTTGGGAAAGGGGAGTTTTGGTGTGGTGCGACTTGTTCGAGAGAAGCCCGTGGCAGGACATGCCTTCACGGGTCAAGTGTATGCAATGAAGGTAATTCGAAAGTCGACAATGCTACGAAGTTGCCAGGAGGGCCATCTGAGGGCTGAAAGAGACTTTCTTGTTGGCTCTAATGGGTCGGATTGGTTAGTGTCATGATGCACAAGGATCCGGGTTATTGTCATTGCTGACGAGATCGGCCATAGGGTTGTTCCACTGATTGCCAGCTTCCAAGATGCCCATAGTCTCTACTTGGTGATGGAATACATGCCCGGGGGAGACTTTCTTGGCTTCTTGATCCGGGAGAACATCCTTCACGAGTCGATTGCGCGCTTCTACATAGCTGAGATGATCCTCGCCGTCGAAGAGGCTCATCGACTCAACTTCATTCACCGTGATATCAAGCCAGACAACTTTCTTATATCCGCGTCGGGCCATCTCAAGATCTCCGATTTTGGACTCGCCTTCGACGGCCACTGGTCCCATGACGCCTCTTACTACAACTGTCACCGATACTCGCTCGTTCGAAAGCTCAGACTCAACGTCGACGGAGACGAGACTGATCAAAAAAGCAACCGCGGTATCCTGACGCAGTTTGATTGGTACAAATCTCTTGTTAAGAGTATAGAGCGTCACGGGAAATTGCCATCCGGAGCCGAAGATGACCTCAATAAGCTTGTTAGCTGGAGGAACCGGAATGGTAATCGCACTGCAGCCAACTCGGTCGTTGGAACTAGTCAATATATGGCCCCTGAAGTTATTCTGGGCCGGAGATATGACGGAAGATGCGATTGGTAGAGCATTGGCATCATCCTGTTCGAGTGTCTTTATGGACACACGCCGTTTCTGTCAGAGGATGGGCGCAAGCAGACGAAACAAAACATTGTGGTGAGTTTTAAATCAGGCCCATGGGGACACGTTAGAAGCTTACATTATCGAAGGACCACAAGAGGCGTTTCTTTTTTCCCCAGACGCCGCTGGTCAGCGATAAATGCAAAGACTTGATATTCCGCTTGATAAAGGACAAGGAACAACGACTTTGCTCAAGAAGATATCACGCGACAGACCGACCTTCACCTGATCCGTCGAGGTCGACAGATAGGATTGGCCGGCATGTTTTCCCCGATGATGCAGAAGACATCAAGGCTCATCGTTGGTTCAAAACTGTGCCCTGGGATCGTCTGCAAACTCTTACGCCCCCTTTTATCCCACAAATTCACGGTGCCGACGATTCGCACTATTTTGATGAGTCGGAAACCATCGAGGACTGGTCTGAGTCGTCTCCTCCAGGGGGCGTACTGACTCCGGACGATGTGCGGGAGGTATTGCGCGACTTCTCACCGCATGTGCAGGACCATGCCATCAAGCTCATTGAATCACCGTTTGATTCGACAAGGCTGCGAAAGATTGACGGTCAGATTGAGACCTCATGGTTGAGGTTGGAAGAGAAGGAAATGCTCAAGCATTTTGTGAGGCTATATGGCCAGAAGGAGCGGAAGCGACCGAGAGACATTCTGCTGCGAGACCAGGATCTGAAAGAAGGTGTCATGGACATCAGGAAGAAGACGGCATTTATGGGTTACGCATGGCGCAGAATGAGGCCCGGTGGCTACACAGCCGTCAGAATGCACGAGTGAATGCGGAGGAATTGGCACCGGCAAGTCCTGTGCTGGAGGTGGCTGGAGGTGGCTGGAGGCGGCTGGAGAGTGACTGTACGACAAGACGACGACTAAAGGAATGGTAGTGTTAATAATAGTATATTCCAAACATTATTATTACTATCCCCATTGTCAATAGACATTAGTTCCACTATACAATCGTTACCTATAACCATTGTCATATCCAAAACGTTCCCAGGTATCATGATTCCCATTCATGACTCGTTAAAATACACAAAAACGTACAAATCATTGACTTCTCGCACTTCGGGGAGGGCTACCGGGGGCATTGCTTTCAGTCAAGGCTACAAGGTCACCAGAGGCCACGGCCTTTGTGTTACGAATCTCCCACTCAAACTCCTTGAGGCCGCGAATCTCCCAAGAGAAGAAGAGTAGAGAGAGAAGTCCGTCAATGACGCCAGCAGTAAGGCCTAAGCTGCTGACGAGCATGAGAATAAAAGAGACAAAGTTGGCTGGGCTGAACCAAACCGCGACCAGACAACCGATCGTGATAAACAAGGCCACAAAGAAGTGGACGCCGCGCCAATAGCGTTGGCGGACTTCGCGGGCATGGTACTGGTGGATCATGGCCAGAATTTCATCGTACACGGACATCGGGAGGGCCTCATCCTCGCGACTGTGATATAGCTGCACGTCTGGATCGGCAGGAAGCGCCCTTGGGATGGAACGGATGCTGGTGGCCGGACTATCGGTCGCCAAAAAGGCACCGGATTTCAGGGCGGCGGAAGGGGTTTCGGCTCGGGGATGGGCTGGAGGGGTCAACGGCGTGGGCGTGTGTCGGGTGAGGGTTGCGCGGACAGCAAAGTGATCGGAGAGGGAGACGTGGAGATCGGGATGGCGCTCAGTGAGGGCGACAATGGCGGTCTTGATGACCCAGCCGGGGGTTGTAGGAGGAGCTTCGGGGTCGACGCCAGTGGAAGCAAAAATATAATCGAGGCGTTTCCCGCGCGGATCAATCGCATCAGGAGAGACTTCGTAAGGCTTGCCAGATTTCACGAGGTTCTGCTGGTTCTTGGTCCAACGCCAAGTGTTGTAGACGGAATCGCTGGTTGCGCCATTCTCGAGAAGGTTGAAGTCAGCTGTGGGTATAGGCCTGCGGCGAGCCTTCTCGGCAGGATGGTGGGTGGGACCGAGCGAGCTATCCGGGTGAAGAACACGCCAAACATCACGAACAGGAGCGTGAGCCGTAATGAGACGGTGGGCTAGGGAGAGAGGAAGCATGTTAAAGTCACCCATGGCGACAACGAGGTGGCCACGCTCAGCAGCGCCTCGGAGGAGCTTTGACATTTCCCATGCCTGGGCGGTGCGATGACATATATAAGAGTCATTGGGCTCTTTCTCGTACGGGGCGTGAGTCTGTAAGGAAAGTTAGAACTTTGTCGGTGTGACGTGCGAGATTCTGAACACTTACATGAGTGTTGAAGACCTCAATGACATCTTTCCTCCGAGAGCCGAAACGGATCTTGGCACATGCGATGCCCTTACCCACATACCAGTCTCCTCGCCAGAATGCGGTGGGACGGCCATTGAGAGGGTATTTGAACATGGTGCTCTCCTCAATCGGCCAACGACTCAGAATGGCGAGGCCGCCGCCGAACGCACCGCTGTGGTAGAATTTTCCATAGGGAAGGACTTGGCGGGTATGGTGACGGATAGCCTTGTAATCGTCCTGAGTCCAGCACTCCTGGAGAGCGACGATATCGGGAGCAGGAGCTAGGAGGGCGAGCTGGCGACCAATTTCGTCGAGTCTCGGGGCGCGAAGGGCAGAGATATGAAGGAGGCCCCAGCAATTGAGAGTCAGAAGGTTGAGCTCGGTTGGTAGGGCGTCATCGTCGTCAGGAACGGCGGTGTTGGTCGTGGGAGACGGGTGGTTGTCGAGATCGATGCCGGTAGCGATAGCCATGACGGCGTGAGTTGGTTGATGAGCGCAGCCAAATATGTGCGTGTTGAAGGAGAAGAAAAAAAAAAAAAAAAAAAGGTCTGTAGTGAAGCGCAACGCGAACGAGGAGTTGATCTAGATGACAGTTGTGGGCCCAAAATGAAGTTTGGCGGAAGCGACGGCGATGATGACGATGGGATCTAATGAAGGAGGGCAGTGTGTATTCGCACGAATAACTACTTGCAGAAGCAAGGACAAGAAGGCTAAAAAGAAGCAAAGATTAAAGGAGCGTGAGGCGTGTTGCGACTTGCGACGGAGGGCGAAGGAAAAAGAAACGTTTGATGTCGCGATACCGTAATTGATGGGTGGTCTTTGACCTTCTTTCCTCCCCCTGGCGGAGGCTCGCTCTTGCCCATGATGGAAATGACGGTCGGCGCGGGCGGGGAGGAATTACACCGAGGTTCGTGGAAGGTGGACTCAGGGCCGGACCTGCCTTGGCTGCCCACCATGCCGCCGCCACCAGGCGCGTCAGGAGCGATTCTAGCACAGGATTGGCGGGGGCGGAGCTCGGTCTCCTTAGCGCTTCAGGTCTTAATTAATTTTACGGGTAATGAGGGAAGGTGCTTTGGCGTCCGCGATTGTTGGCTGATGAGATCGAGCGTCGTATCATTTCCCGTCATGGAGAGGGAAGCAATCTTAGGAAATGTCGGTGAGGTCTTCGCTGGAGGAGCACTATAACGCGAAACACCATTGGTCAATTCTATTGCTTGATATCCAAGATACGTTTCAGCTCTCTTGTAGGAAGTACATTGTCCGTCTGACCTCGAGCTATGGGATCCTAACTTATATGGTCTCTGTGTTAATATCTGAATGTTCTAGGCCTATACTCTCCTTGAATCAAGATGACACCGCTGCGTCACCGGTTGTAACAAACACTGAGTTCCCGATGCACGTTACAAATGGTAATAGTCTAGAGAAGTAGGGCAATAGGGGCAAGTACATCGTGCATACCCAACTATTATGTCTCAATGGCATCTGTCACTATCACGAGGTGGGTCTCCCTCGGACTGTGGCGTTGATGATAGTGTTTTGTTGGTAGGAGGCTGATTGATACGACGGAATAGGTCCATCGCCAGCTTCGGCCTTCAATCTATCCGTACAGCGCTGTAATAGATAGCCCAAACGCCAAGAGACAATCCCTGGTGATGATCCCTGTGGACTCGAATAGTCAAGATGCTTGTTTCTACCTTAACAAACATCTTACTCAACCCATCATCGACGCATGCACACACTGTCATCTTGGGCCTCACTCTGCTGATGTCCAGACGTGCAAAGCCGAGAGACCTCCGCTAGCTCTGCTTTGCGTCAATGTGTATGAGCTGTCAGTGAAGCTCCCTGATCAAGTTCGAGAAGAGCTCCGAGAGAAGACCGAGCAAGCTATAGATAATAGTGGACTTATCGAACAACTTTCTGTTTGACGAGCAGCCTCCCCACTTCACCAAACCAAAACCAAAGTGATACGCCATAATCCAACGTCTCCCAACACAACCTCTCTCACCATACTGATCCCTCAAGCGCCTTGATCCTGCCAACTCTCAGTGCAGCTGACTGTACTAAGAGACCCCTTCTTCCGTCTTGTCCGGACCCCCGGCTGACCCACCTCCGAAGGAGCGGGGACAAGATGACCATTCCCCTCTTCTCTTCGTCCGTCACTCGGCGAATCAGCCAGATTGGCCATATCGACGGGGCTGAAGTGAGACTTGGCCGCAGCTACGAGATGTGAGGTAGGGATTATCAGAGTTTATTCGAGGGAAAAATTCCGCCTTCGTTTGTAACATCCGTTAGCTTGGTCTATATATATATATATATACATATATCTTACCATGTAACTGCATTTCTACCTTGTCCCACCACCAAAGCTTCAAACTTCTCCTCTTCAACGCCTTGAACTCCCAAGCCGTCATCATGGCCGCCCTCGAATTCGTCCTCGTCAAGCTCAAGCCCGACGTTCTGGTCGGCCCCTCGACCCCTGGCAAGCCCTTCTTCGACCTGGTCGACGACCTCGAGCAGATCCCCGGCACCACCCAGCTGTACTACGGCCAGGTCATCGAGGACCCTAGCAAGTGGCAGTTTGTCATCCAGTGGGAGTCGGTCGCCGCCAACGCCGCCTTTGCCTCCTCCTCCGCCCTCGGCAAGCTCCAGGCCGGCCTCGGTGCTATCGTCGCCGAGCCGCCCATGCTCAGTCCCACCGTCGACTTCACCCACAACCCCGACGCCGCCCTCACGGCTCCCGTCACCGAGGTGTGCACCTGCTGGGGCGCTGACGAGAAGTTCCATGAGGAGCGCATGTATCCCTTTGCCGACCCCGTCGATGCCTTCGGCCTGACCGGTTACCACGGCATGGGACGCGCAGAGTTTGACCAGCCCGCCCACCCTGACCCCTCTGCCATTGAGGGCCACGCCTCGAGGATCATACTTGGGTGGGACAGCAAGGACGCTCACATGGCTCACAAGGGCACTGATAGCAGTGAGTTGTTGTCCGACTGGGCTCTGAGTTAGTACTTGGGGTAGACTGACATTTTCTCTAGTCATTGACAAGCACGTTCACTTGCTCTTGAGCCGTAATAAGGGGCTTGAGATGGTGAGCTCATCGTCACCACATCCTCCCATAAACCCGTCGCTGACCTCTCTAGTACCACGTCCCCCTCAAGAAGATCTGAACCCAGCGACATGAAATCGAGATGCACACAACTTATGCGATATCCTGGAATATCCTTCGACTTTGTTAGCCTTCGACTTGCCAGTTTTGAATGCAATTACTTATGTGCAAAGTACAATCTAGCTCATTCGAGCAATCGATGCCCAGATGTCCATCCTTGATTCTCAGCCTCCTTGAAGAAGTGAAGTAGAAAAAGATCAATTGCGCCTTTCTAAATCGATTACCTCAGGAGTTGTCAAATCGTTACAATGAGACTCTCCGTTTCCGTCCGAACAATTTCACACTCGCCAGCTCGCCCAATAGATGAAATGCGAATTTCCCATCCTGATACACCGGTCTATGCCCTTTCAACCGTCCAAGATCCTATCCCTTGACGCCCCAACTTGCACCATGGCACCCGGTGGCCAATGAACCGCCAGATGTCCATCTCGTTGTTGGCCAAGGCTCGAAATACTTGCGCAGTAACAATCCAGTCCCCGCTCTCCTCACCCACACAAATAAATAATCCCCAACACGCGCCCATTTTGTTTTCATACTGTAGTGACCACCATTCTCGCCGAGGTTAGTGTGTTCTGCAGACCAAATCGGAGTATCGTTGTTTCGTCGTTTCGATTAGATGCGATGTTTCTCCGATTCTATGAAAGGGCGCACGTGTTAGAAGCTTAGTTGTGGTTGGTTCTGTTTTGCACCTCACCAAGTCGAGAGTATAGCATGTAGAGCGCCATGCGGTTCGCCTCCTCCGTTCCAGTGATGGTCACCAAGCGCTCGTTGCTGTTGTCCTGTGGCTCGTTAATCTTAATGACGCTGTTGCTCATTTGACGAATCTCGTTGATCTTTTGTCCACCCTTGCCGATAATCGCACCGACCATGTCGTTGGGGATATAGATCTGCTGAGTGACGGGACCGCCCGGCATCTGTCCAGCCATGGGCTGCGCTGAAGGGGCACCGTGAGGTTGAGGGCCGCCAACGTGAGGAGCCATATGCGGTTGCATGTGAGGGGCACTGCCGTATGCTGCTCCTCCCTGTGCACCGTACTGCATCGGCATTACTGGGTTACCCTGAGCCGCGTGAGGATACTGCTGAGGGTAAGGCGCGGGAGGCATGTGATGGGGGCGGCGTTCGTTGTGGCGTCCGTAGTTTTCGCTTCGACCGTAGTGTCCAGACGCGGGCTGAGGGCAGTAAGGCACAACCTGCATCCCCCCAGGAATGGAACCAGCTGGCGCACCGCTTCGGGTAGCGTAAGCAGAGGCAGCCGGACCACCGAATCGATCGTTCAACTGTTCGAGCAGAGTGCTGCCAACGTAGTAAGTCGCAATGTGAACGGCATCAGCAACGCCCATAACCACCAAAGAACGTTCGCTCGACATGGGAAGGCAGGAGTCGGAGGCATTGAGGCGCGCTCCAGAAGCTTCCTGGATCTCGCGAATGCGGGCTCCACCCTTACCGATGATGGAACCGATCAGAATATGAGGAATAAGAAGGCGCAGGGGGTAGGTCTTAGAGGACGCAGTTGAGGACTCGTTGAGTGGCTCATTGTTAAGGGTGCGGATGATCAAACCAAAGGCCTAGGGAGAATCAGTATGCTAATGCAAAATACTTAGTCTGACGCCCAATAACACCTACCTTGGCAACAGCATCCACAATACCGCTAACGGTCAAGATGCGTTCAACGGCGCCCTTCTGGTAGTCGCTCACGGTGCACTTGGCGTTGGACAGCTTTCGAATGTTTGATACGTTCTCGCCTCCCTTTCCAATAACGGTCGCCGCCTCTGGGCTAGAGATGACAGCCCGAATGTGGATCCAGGACGTCTCGTCGTGGGCCGAAGCAGACGTGACTGCACTGGTTGTCGTAACGGCGGCTGCGGTAGTGACAGCTTTAGACTCAGAACCTTCCTCAGTGACTGCGCCCTCGTCGTGCTCGGACTTGTCGGTGCCATTGGCCTTCTCTTCGCCATTCTGGTCCAGGGGTTCGATAGGGAGCTCGACGGGAGCTTCAGGGACCTCCACATCGTCATCGTGCTTGATGATTTTGTCGAGCGCGGGTCGCTTCGCATCGGGCTGGTCAGTAGCGCGGGAAGGCGAGGACGCTTCTTCAAGAGGGCGCTTCACCGATTGGGTGGGTTGGGATGGCGAGGCGGACATATTTGCTTGGTAGAAATGGATCACGTTCGAATGGTCTTATTCGGTTGAATGGATCTTTATTTTCGTCTTATTTACACTCAGGGGGTTTTCGAAGGAAAACGTGCTGGTGTAGTGACTTTGGGTCGATGGGATCGCGTCGGTGAAGTATTCGTGAAGTGACTGGTGTCGCGATGGGCGCTGCCCAGAGAATGACGAAGTGACGGGTTGAGTGGGAAGAGAAGGTGATCTCAAGAGGGCAATCCTTTTTCTCGGACTCAGGGCGGGCTCCAGAAGTCTTGCAACGGGCGTCGGAAGTGTAGTGCCCGGAAGATTTCCCAGACGATGGGTGGGCAGGAAGAAGGCGGGAGGTGATGGTTTGTGAGTGGTTGAGGAGGAGGAGGTGAAGCGATGAATCGATGCTGGGACGGAGGTCTGAAAAGCAGAAAGGAAGAGGCAAGTGCTCAGCTCAAACCTTGTGACCACGGGTTCCTGGGGTGTCGCAAAAACCTCCGATCAGCGGGTGTCTGGTGAATGAGAAAGATTCGTTGCGTCGCAAGTCACTGTCCACAGCGTGGGAGGATTGACGAGCGAAGGACGGCGCACGATTCGACGACCGGTGTGCCGAATGGGGTTGCGGTGCTGATGGCGATCGCAATGGCGGTAGCTTTCGCGCGTTAGGGCGGAGGGGGCGACAAGAAAGGTGCAGAGAATAAACAGCCAATCCGACGAGAAAGGGGGAAAAGGGAGAAAAAGACGTCAGGCCAAATCTACGACAGTCGCTCGTAATGGAGACGATACGAAAAGTCAAAGGCCGAATGAAGGGAGGGGTCTGGCGATGACCAAAGTCGAGCGTCGGGGAGGGAGGACGAGGTTCTGGGGTTTGGGAGAAGATTCGGGAGACGCAGTTGTATCAGCCTGAAATGGCATGGGGACTTGAGTGTGCTGGCAAGTCACGTGAGAGGCTCTCTACTCGCGGTGGTCGCAGCATTCCCTCGCACAGTGCGGGGGTCGGGCTGATCTTCCTGGGGGAGCCAGTGGCTAGGCTTGAGGGTTCCGGGTAGGAAGTTCCAGCGCCGCTAGCATTACCGCCCCTGGCTGCACCGTACGTGCGATTAGACACAGTGCATGACACCGGCGCGACGCGACATTTGAGCACAAGCTTGATTCCATTGTCTTGAATCGGCAGGCAGGTGGAATTATTTACGGCAACTGGCGCGTAACGGTATGTAACATAGTCTCGAATATCTTGCTTGTCTCAGATCCTGCACGATTAGGAGAATTTCCGACATTAGAAACGCTGCCGAATACTTCCGCGCATTCCTCAGGTACGTCCTTATTCAGCCTCGAATCCGAGTCGCTGATTGACAAAAACAACTCGCGTGCCGACGGGAAAGTGCAATCAACCATCGTCCCGTTCCCTCCACCTGCGCCAGCCTCCAACGCATCGCGCAGCTGCCGGTACTCGCCTCGCATGAAACACGGCCGTAATCTGGCCTGCACCCACCACGAAGCCCGAGATCACTTTATCTCTGGCAACGAAGAAGTCACTCGTATTTGATATCTCTGTTTCCTCCCAGTGGTTTTTTTTCTTGAAAGAAAAGAGAGAAGCAAATACCGCCTGTGGAGTCATAGCTTTGGACGCAAGATGGACCACACGTCGCAGCGTGCAGAGGCGCAGCTATACACCGCCAATCTCGATCGCACGTTGAAGGAGCTCCAAAGGAAGGTTCGAGAACATGAGACCGAGTTGCAGAGCGTATGTTATTCCCCCTTCCCTTCGATGTGTCATGTTGCGAGAAGCTGACTGGTAGACAGCTCCGATCGCGCCAGGATGAGCTCCCCAAAACCGTGGCGGGACAGGCGCAGGTGATCAAGGCAGCTTTAGATGAGGTAACGGATTCGGAGCCCTTCCTGCCTGTTCCGACATCTCTCCTGCCGGCATTGCTCGCCCTGCGCAAGACGCACAAGACAATCTTGGAGTCTAATGCCTATCTTGCATCACAGCGGACCAACCATGATGAGGTCACGCGTCAGCTGGAGGCTGACCAAGCTCAACTGAAGGATCAGAATCTCCTTAAAGATGCCCTTGAAAACAGAATCCAGTCTCTACGAGATGAGTTGGAGGCCAATGTTGACGTGAATCCAGAGGATGGAGCGAGGGAACGTCTGGAGGAGCTGAAGAAGAAGAAAAAGGCATATGACCGAGAAACGTCTAACCTGATGAAACTTCTGCTCGGATTCATCAACAACACTCTCGCACCAATGCTTGCAGCTGAAGAGCTTGGCGGCCCTGTTGTAGGTGAACTTATGGACGTTGACGGCGATGACCTCGCAGGAGGCTTTAGTTCTCAAGGAAAGCTAAAAAAGGCGAAAGAAGGACCAGACCAGGACGGCAAGCGGCAACAGCGCATTGATGTCATCTGGGGTCAAGCTGCAGATGGCGAAGGAAATGGGAGCGCTGGGTCTCGGGACGAAGTTGCAGCCGCAGCGGCGGAGATGCGAGAGCTCACGGAAGAGCTCCTCAACACACACTCAAGCGCCAAGGGTGATACCGGAGCGTCTTACGTTCAACTTCCCAGGGAATCAGCAGTGGCCCGTTTTCTTGTTCGATCCAACGTCGCACAATTTCACCCGAAAGACGCGACGAGGCTCAGGCTGATTGACTTTGGGCGAGAGCTGGAGTGATGGTCTTCTGTCGAGTAGATGTACAAATAAGCACGTGTACCGGATTAGATACTGAGTGTAAAAAAAAATCCTACAGGTGACATTCATGTTTCATGACCTCTTTTATTCCCCTCCTCATTGCGCACAATATGAATGTAGAGTGACAATTGAGCGAATCAGTCACCGTCTGAACGGTCAACCTGCAAGCTGTACCAGGAGATGACGATAAAAATATCCATAGATGGGTTTTTTTTTTTTTTTTTTTAAAAACCAAAGACTATGAAGCCAATATGCTAATAAATCCCTACCTACCCATGTATATACTAGGGGTAGTACGAAGCATAAGGTACTTACGAGTATAGGTAAGTAGGTAGTTCTTGATAAGCGGTAACTTGTCATACATCAAGGCATTCCTCAATCACTTAGTTCTGCGTTCTCTGATTGGCCAATTGCTCAACGCGACGCGATAGCGCGTCGCGGCTCACTTCGACCCTTCTTTACTTTCTTCCTCCCTTTCTTTTATTTCATGCCCAACGACGTCTGAACCACGCCCTTTTCAATTTCCACTTGTTCCTCATTCAATCATCAACTCTTCTCCATCACCATGACTATCAACGCCGAGACCAACAACAACAACACCACCAGCACCATCTCCTCTCCTCCTGCTAAGCGCGTAAAGACCGTCCTCGCCATGGATTCGCAACTCCAGATCAAGAAGCTCTCCGAGAAGGGCCGCTTGCCCACCCGTGGCAGCGAGTTCGCCGCCGGCTACGACGTGTATGCCGCGCACGACACCACCATTCCCGCTCGCGGCAAGGCCCTTGTCAGCACCGACATTAGCATGGCTGTTCCCGTGGGAACTTGTAAGGCGCCCCCCTCATCTCTCCATCACTCTGGCTGACTTCGTGGTGTTTCTTAGACGGCCGTATCGCCCCCCGTTCCGGTCTCGCTGCTAAGCACTTCATCGACACTGGCGCGGGTGTCATCGATGCCGATTACCGCGGTGAGGTCAAGGTTCTCCTCTTCAACCACTCCGAGACCGACTTCGAGATCAAGGAGGGCGACCGCGTGGCTCAACTTGTTCTTGAGCGCATCTACACCCCCGAGGTTGTTGAGGTCGAGGTGCTGGCGGAGAGCGTGCGTGGTGCCGGCGGCTTTGGCAGCACTGGCCGGGCATAATTGATTTTGACATGGAGTTTTCTCCTTTTACGAGTCCATGAACTGCGATGGGAGATTGGTCTCTCCATACGCATGGAAAATCTATCAAGCTTTTTTTTTGGGTCGGGTTTCTCAGGAGGGGAGTGGGACGGAAGACAGGACACATCACCTAGACCAATAGATGGGAACGCGTTCACAGCGCCGGTTCTCCTTTTCTCATTGCATGCGCATCTATTTCGTCTTGTCTATGTATGACATCGTTAATCTGAAGCCGTATTCTATTTGTTCATGTCTTGGCCCGTTCTACATCGCCTTGGCTGGGAAGTTGGTTGACGGAGTGCGCAAGCAGTCTAGGTTCCTCACCAGCTGCAGCTCAGCCGCCTTGCTCCTCACTAGGTGCGTTTTCCTGTCGTCGGAGCGATCCTCGGGTGACATGTCGTCCGTCGTGCGGTCCATGACCTTGACCATGCCCTTGCTGGTCTTGGACAGGACCTCGTGCATGCTGGCAAGAACCTTCTCTGCGGCCTTGGCAAGCGGCAGGTCTACGGCGGGGACCTTGTCCGCGCTGAGCCAGCTTGTCGTGAAGGGCAGGTCCCCATCCGCGCGGTACACAGCTTCGCGCATGCGGATGACCATGAGGGCGGCGAACATGTCACCAGTGCCGCTGAAATAGCAGTCGATGGAGGGAAACACAATCTTGAAGAGGCGGGCCTTGCCGGTAGAGGTCATGGTAGAGCCGACGACGGAGAGATGAGAAGGCGGGTGGTCGGGCGCATCGAGGTTCACTGAAGTGATGACAATATGAGGAACCTTGTACTTGTCATGCAAGACCTGGATGGCCTTGGTTAGGCTGTCCATATTGGTGATTTTGGTCTCGGAGAGTAGTCTGTAGCAAGGAATGTTAGCGATTGAATGAGATGCCAGATACTCGGGAGAAATAGACATACTCGGCCTCGAATTGGTTGGGCAGGATGAGATCGGCGTGGTGGATGAGAGCCTTGTAGGCGGGGACAACATCCTCTGCAACATAGAGCCTCCCATTATCGCCCATGACGGGATCAAGGACCCAGAAGAACCTCCCCGGATCACGCTTTGACTTCTCTCTCAGATCGCGACCAATCTTGCCGACGGCTTCTACGGCTTCGGCTCCGGGAATATATCCCGTAAGCAGCATGTCAAAGTCGTCGAGATACGACTCTTTCAAGCCTTGGTAGAGATCGGAGATTTCCTGGGCCGATACTTTTGTTCCTTTCCATTGCCGGTAGCCAGTATGGTTGCCTTATTGGAGGAGGAGCGTATTAGATCAGGCATGTTCGCGCCATTCGTTATCCCTGTCTGGAGGGGTAGTTTTCTCAGGGATATACTGACTGAACTGAACTGTATTGAGAGCGGCGACATCGCATCCCAAGGATTGCAAGACGAAGACGGCGATTTTGTTGCCTACATATCTAGAAATCCTGCAATCAGTATACGGAGGGTTTCTAGGTCTGGCCGGGGGCAAACCACGCAGATCGAGGTGCGGCGATATCTTACCCAGAGACAACCTGAGTCAGCGGAGAGTGGTTAGTCAAGGTAGGTGTATAGAAATGGAAGAAACACAGATCATACATGGCTCGCGACGGCCAGAACCCGAGTATCGGGTACGGGGAGAGGTTGCGACATGGGTGCTCGAGATGGGCGCAGGTGAAGAGAAAATCTCTTGGCTCCCGGCAGAGTCTTTGGTTGGCCGGATGCGAAGGCAAAGACGGATGCAACAGGAGGAGGGAACTGATGAGGAGGCTTGACAAGTCAGATGCCGTCCCGAGCGATTGCAGCGCAGTGGAGGGTGTCGGTGGGAATAAGGTCGTTGCAGGGACGAAGTTATGGATTTGAGAAATAAGTGCCGCCGTTTCCCGGAGTACGGAACTTGGAAGGCTCCTTCTCGACCGTATTATTACTTGCCAGCTTCAAGGGTAAGGCCAGCCACAATATACCAACCAGCCTATGTACCTAGGTAGGTAGATACCTAAATACTTATAAGCAGGTATGGATGAATGAAGACGGAAAATGCGAAAAAGAGGTACCAAGTAAAGATGACTGGATGGCCGTCGACTCAACTGACTCAACCAACTCAGACTTGCTTCTTGTAACTAAAAGTAGGTACCTGGGTACGTGCAAACTACGAATACCCCGCTAAGATCCAATGCTGCCCCACCCCCTCCAACTTGCTCAGGAACACAAATTTGATGAGAGGCAAATGGTCTTGGGTAGGTAGCCGAAGAACAATACATGAGGCAGGCTGTATATATGATGCAAGACATGTCTACCTACTCCTCTCTGGATCGTGGTCTATGAATACCCCTCCCCAACTTGTCGATACAGCTCGCACTTATCGTAGTCCTCCTCCTCACCATCCGCTGCGGCCGCACCACACTCCACACTCCACACCTCGCCTTTCAACGGCAGCGGTATCCTGTGTCACGTCTTGTCTTCCGAGTTCCGGCCTTCCATCCATCTCACCACCAAGTCACACCACACGTGACAGCAAGACAGACCTACGACCACTGCATCCTATCCGGCAACTTAAACAAACGCTTTCAAATCAGTATGGTGTGGTGCCTAATAGATAACTACCTCAGCCATAGCAGGCCAGATACAATCCAGGTTCAGCTTTGCTCTGTTCACAGTATTCCGTTATGAGGCCACCAGTCCCTGGTCTCTCTCCATTCCTCATGATATCCCTGGTATCCATTTTCTCTACAGAACCCTCTAGCATTGCCAAACCCTTCAACGCCAGTGAAAGGAGATAGGATGGTCATAACATCTTCTTGGAGGAAACACTTTACTCATCCTCGCCAATCTGAATTTTCCGTTAGCTAATCGGAGTGGGAGATGCGCCGACCAAATTGGAACTGACCTTGGGTGCGAGATAGAAGCGCAAGTAGCTGCCAGACGTCACATCGTACTCGACAAGGAGGGGCACCTCGTTGGAAAGGCAGATCTTGACCTGGGTGGCGAGAGCAGCAGCCTTGCAGAAGTTGACGAGGTACTTCAGGGAGAAGGTCAGAGACACGGGCTCCGACAACTCAATGTCAACGTTGAGCTCGGGCTTTTCGACATTTGTGTGGCTTCGGAGTGTCACGGAACCGTTGCCAATATCACCGTTGCAAGCAAATTTGACACCGTCTTTCGAGGCCTCGATACTAACTACGATGAAAGAAATCAAGTATCAGTATTCGATGAGGGGCTTTCTTCCATTGAAAGGTGATGACATGAAGTCGAGGGGAAACTAACCTGACTCCGACATGGCATTTAGATCGGTGCAAATACGTCGAAACTCGGAAGCGGGCATGGTAATGGTGGAGGCGTACTCGGTATCGGGGATACCGAGGTGCTCCTGGTCGATGTCCATGAGCTTGAGATCATACTCGCTGACACGGTCGTTCTCGGAGCTCTCAAACATGAGATTCAAGACATCAGGGCCATCCTCAGCCTTGAGGGTGAGAACATCATCGCCCTGGGCAGCACGCAGGACCTTGGTCAATGAGGTGAGGTTGACACCGAGAGAGATGTTGCGGTCGCAGCGGTAGGGGGAGAAGGCATCGGCCTTGAGCATCATGGACACCAGGGCAACGTGAGAGTTGTCCATGGCCTGCAGGGCGATACCCGTGTCATTGCAGTCGAAGTTGCAGTCCTGAACGAGGTCCTTGATGGCGTCAACCACCTTCTTCAGGATTCCGGCCTGCTCGAGTCGTGCTTCCAACATGTCTGCGATGGGGCGGAGGCGAGTTAGCTGAATTAATTCTCGCGAGGGAGCTGCCCGTCCGAGTGTGTGCAGAAAAAAAAGGCGGGGATGACGAGCTTACTGACTGGTTGCGATTTGTGTGGGTTGTGGGGGGAGTGTGAAACCAAGATACAAGAGGAAAATTCGCGATATCAAGGAAGAGGAATTGGACGTGAAGATGAGGAAGAAGTGAGAAGGAGGGGATGGCGGGTGGTGGCTGATGAGCAGAGGGTTGGATGGATAAAGGCAAGATTGCTCGAAGGCTGAGGAGCAACCAAGCAAGCACTTAACACGCGGGCCGTGGGGGACGAGAGCGCGTCGTGGCGCCAACTTGACGCGGGGCACCTAAAGTTGAAGCTAAGCCTGATTAGTTCACTGACCTTGGGCAGCCTATCAAACAACCCTCGAGTATCTACATTCAGTAGGTAGCACGCGGTTGTTAGTCAAAAGCGCCGGTCTCCTCATAGAATTTGGGTGGCCACATCGGCCCTTTATTCTGTCACCCGCGTGGGTAGGTAGGTACCTAGGTAGGTAAGTATGTAGAAGGTCCAGTGTCAGAGGAGCGGCGGAATCATTTAAGCATAATCTTCGTATGATAGAGACATTCCTAGGTATGCACCATTACCGACCATGGTTCCAAGATACCAGGTCCTAAGAACAAGCAATATCAAAAAATTCGCATGACAAAATAGTCAAATACATAGGTATGCAATAAATTGACCCAGCCTCAAGATTCCTTATTACCCATTGCTACGCCGCTTCCGTTCTATGTGAATAATGTGCCTCCTAAAAACCGTGCATGTCGTCGTGACTGCTAAAGAAATACTGTTATGTGTGAGTGCGTGTGTCGCATCATTGCGTCCAAGGTGGTGGCGCCTGCCATAATTACAGCAAGAAAATAAAGTAAATGCTGAATGATCCAATGTTGTCGGTCGACGATACTTGTCATATCGTGACAGTACACGGATAGATTGCTTCGGCGTGCTGTTACATCGACACAATTCGTCCCGCGGGAGCGCTGGCACGGGTTCGCGGCCGGAGGTTGATTACCGTCTCCAATTCCCGGAGCATCCCCTTTGTCGCATCCAGTTGTTGGCGAGCAATTGCTTTCTGCTCCCGATCCTCCTTCATTTTGACTATCCTCTCCTCTCTCGTGAGCATGCTTCGTGGTCGGGGCCGTGCTACCGCCTCAAACACTTCGGGTACATCGTGATCTACCGAGCCTGGGTAGTCGGAATTCGGCGGTGATTCGCCTGTCAGCGCTTTGAGAGCGTCAACAGCACTTCCACCTTCGTCCACGGTGGTGAGCCCGCTCAGGGAGCTGGCTGGAGATATGAGTGTGCTCATGGATGAAAGCCGCTTTTCGTTCCTATCGATTCCCAGGGCCAAGGCGGCGCGGCCTTCCTCCCAAGAGGTCATGAGTTCTTTTAGGTCCATGCCAATGGACTCAAATTGAGCCATGAGATTTGGCCCTAGTTCTGAAATGTCATTTGAGTCGTTGAGTGCTCTATCCGACTCTTCGCGCAGAAGCTGAAGCTTGGCCTGGAGCCCTCTGATACCGCTAGAGAGCCCGTTAAGCTTTCGAAGCTGAGCCCGCCAACGTTCTCTTCCGGGAGTTAAGTTCCTCGGGGATGGTGGGGCTGGGAAGGCTGGACGGGATTAGCATAATAAAGGTTTCACAGGGGGGGGGAGATATGCTCACACTCTTCTTCGCTTAGAATGTGCTGCAACCTGTCATAGGTGGCGCCCGTCGAAGTATTAAGATTTCTCAGGCTCTCGAATGCTGTCGTCCATCGGAGTAGGTCATTTGTATCGCCATTGGCATCAAGCGCCAACAGGGCGCAGAGAAACATCTTGCGGAGAGTATAAAATCGTGCGGCGAGAATTTTGAGAGTTCTCAACGACTCCAAGTCCTCAAATTCATCCTCGTCGAAACCACGCTGAGCATCGGACATGTCAAAGTCCGTTATATCGTAAATGTCGTAATACTTTTCCAAGTCCATCTGCTCGGCGAAGCCATTGACGACATTGCAAACCTGGTCGTACACTTGGAGTACATCGGAAAAAGAGTTCTTCAGTGCCTTTCGCAAACGAACACACCTCCGAGTCTGGGCACGATCCTCGATACGACTAATGGGAGGCAGTGGTGCGCTTCTGTCAGGATGTTAGGCTTGGGAATTAAGGGCGATTTGGGGGCGGAGAACTGACATGCGATACCCACGCGAGACCAGTTCCACCTCTTGGATAAGGGACAGTGCAGCTCCTGAAGCGCTGTCGAAGCTGTGAGCGGTCTCTATGAATGTGGTGATTTCGGCTAGCGACTGCGATCTTCGATACCGCAACCATTGTCGTCTCATATATACCTGCCCCAGGAGAACCGCAGCCGCACAGATAATGATGAGAAAGACGAGCCGTTTGCGGGTCACGCCGCTCTCCACAACCCAGCTCAATATGACAGCTATAGCTAAGGCAGCGAGTACTGATGCAATGATGCCTTCGGTAGATAATAGAGAGTCGTCTTTGTCGCTCACTGAGGCCGGGGGGCCGTTACCGTGGACTTGGTGCTGGGCCAATCCGGAATGGCCGCTTAGAAGCTGAGAGGCAATGATCGTATAACGAAACTGCTCGAGAAACTTGGCATTGTCGGCGCGATCGATACTGGCTGCTACTGCGGCCTAGATTCAGTTAATCAGAGGGTACATGGGAGCTGTCCAGGATGACGGGGAACGCACCGAGTAGTTCTTTCTGATGGATCGCAATGAGACTGGCTTCGGAACATCGAGGCGGAGGTCATTCGGCGCTTTCTTGCGAAATCTTGCCTTGACCAAGGGTCGACCTGTCGGTGCAAAGGGAGAGGGACTGGAAGGTGGTGAAGGGCTCGATCGGTCGGTGGAGGATTCAGGATCAGGAGTCGTCGCGCCGGGTGCCCAGTCTGACTGAGGCTCATCTCCCCCATCTTGAAAGAGAACGAGATCAATCGATGCCTTCGAAATGGAGAAGGGAGAGGGACGCTCACCTCTGAGGTAGTCGGCTAAAGGCGTCTCCTCATAAACCACGGGCTCCATCTAATTGCGCTGTGACGTCGATGGAGAGGACCAAAGAGCACGCAAAGCCATGGAGTGGCAAGCGGCAGAGCAAATCACGAATCAGGTGGTCGCGTAGGTCTGAAGATCGCAAGGCTGAATAGACGGTGTAACTGGAGCGAGTAAAGCGTTGAGGAGGTTGGAAGTGTTGTCGGCGGTTTAACTAGACATGTTCAGGAGACGCCGACAAGGACAGGCTTGGCTGGTTGTTGATGTCCCTATTTGGGCGGGCCGCTCCAGTGACCAAGCCGGGGGCAGGTGGGCGATTGACAAGGATGATGCAAGCGGAAGAACTGAGGGTTCAGGACGGTGATGCGCCGTTAGTTGACGGGGCCCCGGATGATAGCTGCTGTCCTGATGTGGCCCGACGGTCTCGAGGAGCGGCGAGCTTCCTAACTTAGGTCATTTTAATTGGTTAGTGCGTATGATGCTGTGGCTGAGGGAGCTATCCTACCCAGTCAACAGTATTCCAGAAAACGAGACGTCTCTGAACTCGGTTGGTTCCTAGCGCGCGCGTGCTGTCTCCGATTCGTCCTGTGTTTGCGCAGTCGGACCGCAGCAATTGGCCTATAAACCGTCCGGACAAGCACGGGGTGAACGGCGAACTGTCAACAAGGGGTTGATATTTGAAGCGTCAAGCAAGTAATGCGCAAGGGGCAGAATAATATGCAAGGTCTCAAGGGTGAGACGGAGCTTTGTGGTTGGTTGTTTGCCTTGAGAGAAGCAGTAGCGCCCTCGACTCCTGCATGCAAATGGGCCATGGTCCCTCAGAGAGAGCCCCGTCCACAGGCGGCAGGCGAAATGGACAGTGGCCTTGCATCCCAGTATGTACATGCCCCGCTGAGGCTTCAGCTTACTACCTACCTAGGTAGGTACCTACATAGGTATGTATGACCATGTTTCGTCTTCAGTTCACGGACCGGGTGTACCTTTGGCCGAGAATAAAGTAACGAGCCAGATTCCCGGTCCCGTGCGAGACCACGTGATATCACTGGATTTTTCCCAGTCCCCGCCAAGACGTACCGAGCTTCGATTGCCGGGTACCTCAATCAATTGAATGCCATTGCCACCTCTATGGTTGGCTGTTGTTTTCCGCAGTGGAGCCCTGTCCGACCGAAGAGCTTCGAAACTTGAGCGAGGCCACCATCCTCCCATTTTCCTCAGCAACGACAACAACGCCGACTACTTCACCGTTCGCATACGCCAGAGGCACGCCTCGGCTATAATGAGCCTTCCATTTTCCGGCACTCTCGCCCAACCGAATCCCTCCAATGCATCCACGACCGGTTACTTTACCCGCGGTCGCTTTGCAGCCAATATCACAGGATGGCCTCTGGATCACGGATTCGATGCTTCGTCAAGCCCTTGAGCGCTATGTCTGTGTCTCTGCACCATCACGCCGTTGCCTGAGCTCCTGTACGGGCCCTCTCGAAAGTCATCGTCGTCTCGGGAAACGCCATATGACAGCCGTCATGTCCCAATCTCATTACAGGCCACCTCCGTGGTCCATGGAATTTCCCCCTCGTCTCGGCGAATGGGAGTATGAGCCCCCAAACACATCAGAAGATCGAAAACGCAAAAGCCAAAAGTTCAGCCTATCGCGATTTCTCAACCAACTCATCTCTCGCCTCGAAAACTTCCTTGCCAACGAACCTGTCCCCCAATCCAGCACTCCTACAACTGATGCGACTTGGAACATCACCAATCCGAAGATCCATGCCGAAACTTTTGGTATTAGCACGGATGGCGTGGAAAGTGGTATTGAGAAAACCGACATGGAATTGTCGGGTGCCGACCAAATTGACCCAGACATGGCCGACGATTCAATGGCTGACGATTCGATGGCCGACTATTTAATGGCCGACGATTCAATGGCTGACGATTCAATGGCCGACTATTCGATGGCCGATGATTCGATGACCGACTATTTAATAGCTGAGTTTTCAATAGCTGAGTTTTCGATGGCCAACGATTCAATAGCCGACGATTCAATGGTCAATTACTTAATGACCGACGATTCAATGGTCGATTATTTATTGGCCGTCGATTCAATGGGTGATTATTCAAGTGCCGACCATTCAGTGGTCAATACTTCAATGGTCGATGATTCAATGGTCGACGATTCAATAACCTTGAGTATCTTGGAACTCAACCAGGAGCTTGAAGGACTCGATTTGAGAACCCCTGAGAAGCATCTTCACATGGTATTCCGCGTATTTCGCGCCAAAGTTCAGCCTATCTTTGAAAACAACAAGATACGTGTTTCTACTTTGAAGGCTCTGCTCCACCCAGTCAATTCCGAGATTCGAGCCAAGCTCAACAAACGAGTAATGGGACACATAGAAGCCATGACAGCCCTCTGGTGCGTCCGCAACGCCAAGCCGAATGACTCCCAGTTGATATTTAACGCTCTGGCCTGCCACTTGGGAACGATGGACAAACGCAACTCTTGGAGCTGGCATTTTTTTTGGATGGTCAGTCAAAAGATACGTTGGCGGGATGACCGAGTCATGATCATGCCTGATCACATGGTCTTGGAAACAGTGATATCCTATTGCGAACACCAAGTATCATCTCCAACAGACCATGAAGACATGATGTTCAACTTGCTCCATGTCAGTTTGGGTGTCCAAAATTTGACGGCTTATTCAGAAAGTGCTGGATTTTGGGAGACGGTCTTGGCAGTTCTGAGCCAGCGGTACATGGGCACGACGTTGAGAACATTCCAACGCCTGATGGCAGTGATGTCGTCCTGGGACAAGAGAATTTCTTTAGACAAGTGTCTTGAGATGTACCCCGGTCAGTGTAGTAGGCAGGATGCCTGGATAATCGCCAAGGGACGCATGTTGGCCTGTGGTTACCTGCCTGTAGAGCGTACGCTACGCCTTTGCAAGGTAAAATGGTTTGCCCAGGCTTGGTTCCGCCTTCTAATGGTCGCACATGCGCCTATGGAGGAAGACCGGGTCCGTCTTGTCACGGAGGTGTACCATGTGGCGAAGCAAACAGGGTATTCGGAAGAGCTAATCGAGGACGTGATTCAAAACCCAAACACGCCCACATGGCTGTTCCGAGACTTGGCCATCGCGAGTGGCGATTATAGAATAGCCGATGATCTTTGGTTTGAGGCCGTTTCTCGCGTTGGCTATTTTAGGTTGACTGAGCGTTGGGACTGGTCAACCTGGATACCATTTGTGGAACATATGATCAACGACCCCGATGTACCCATCAGCAAGATCTTCAACAAGTTGGCGCTCGCTTGTGGCCAGCCGAACGAGACAAAGCCTCATAGGGTTCAACTGGGCATCAAATCCCGAACACAGCTACTCGAGATGATGGGCAGATGGTTTCTTGAGCAAAATTGCCGTACCCCCCGTGCTACTGTCAGGGCCATCCAGAAGTGCATCAACGTATACCGATCCATCGACTCGAAACTCTCGCCTGAGATGCTCCGTTGCTTGGTCGAGGTCGTTTTGCGGGATCTGGAAGCTGGAGGTCGTGGACGATTAACGCGGCTGGCTTGGTTGGTCCGCCTTGTTCGACATTATGCAGGCGATGAAGAAGCAGAACGAACCCTGACGCAGATTCGCGGGTGGCGATGGACCATCGACCACCACGCCGCTGTCCCAATGAGGCGAACCAGGAACCAACGCTTAATCGATGCCCAGAACGACGTTGACGAGGCTTGGGCGTTTCTGGTGGAATCGACCCGTACCGCTGCCCCAGAGAGGCTAACCAGGGAACAACGCACAAGCGACGCCCAGAACGACATTGACGAGACTCGGGCGTTTCTGGCGGGATTGGCTCGAACTGGTCAGCTTGGGTCTGGTTCGCATGACGGCGACGACCCGATTCATGAGACATTGGCCAACTCTAGAGCGAACACAAAGCATGCTAGTGCTGGCTACGACGTGTGGTGAAAGGCAGGATTATCGGCAAGCTGTACAGTATCGATGAGGTGGTGCCACAGAGACTAGATAACTTTGTATGGAAGGTGTACGAGATAGGCGATCACCGACTATGCCCAGACGCATTAAAAAGCCCGTCATGCCAGCATAATCACCTTTTCGTTGTTTAAGGCGACGTGTGACTAAGGCAGGTAAGTAGTGACACGGATCCTTCGTGGCGTCATGCGCTCCGTATGTGTGTGGGCTCATGACACTACCAGTAATTCCTCCAGACTTTTGTGAACAAGCAAACTGGGACTCTATACTCGGCTCTGCCTAATAACAAAGATATGTGACCCCTACCTAGATAGTAACCAAGAGGGCGGCGACGTGTCATTACAACAGTTAAGATACAAAGCCGGACAACAAAACAACAGGTCATCATGTCGGCAAGCAGAAACGAAAAGATAAAAGCAACAAGCGCACAATATAACGTACAAAGAAACGGGCCAGATGCCGAAATCCGCCCAAAGAAACCGCAAAGCAAAGCATATCAGTCAGCCCAGGATATCATGAACCTTTTGTTCCTTTCCCCTTCCCTGTCTTTCCTTTCCGTTCCCTTCCCGTTCCCTTCCCGTCCCCTTCCATTTGACCCAAAATACAATACATGTGATGACAAAAGAAATATGAAAACGTCGCTGTAGGCCGTCATTATATGTGAGATAATCAAAACAATCCGCCAATATCTTTGCACATCCTCATTAACTCCGTTCCCTCAAATTCCCCCCTCCATGTATTCGGCCTCTGGCTGGCCCATGTTCTCGGTCACGACGCTAATGTGACTACGAGCACCTACGGAGCTGCCGGCTCCGAAGGGGTGGTTTTTCGATCGGGCGATAAGTACCTGGGCAGGGCACACCACGATCTCCTCATCGCCGTGGCCATCGTCGTCTCCCTTTTTGACGACAAGAGGGAAGAGGACGACACGAACCACGGCGCCCTGAGCTTCAAGCTCTTCATTCGTTGTGCTGACGCTGCCGCTGCGCTCGTTCATCATGGAAGCGTTGAACTGGACTGTTGCGGCGAGCTCGCCATCTGCGTCATACTCGGGTTGCAGCGGCGGCAGCATCATATACTCGGCCTTCTGAGTACGCATCTCAATCGAGAGACCTACAGCCTCTCTCATGACGCGCCGCAGCTGAGATTGGATCTGATCCTCCAGGTTTGAAGGGGGTGGGAGGATTTTGCAGAGAGTCTGGAAGATGGCCTGGACAACGGCCTCGGTATCCAGATCCCTCTGGCGCTTGAAGCTATCGCGCTTCGACAGCAGTGTGAGAGTCACAGCACGCCATTGGCGCACGGCTTCGGGTGGGCCGACTTCGGTCAGGAGCTTCTCGAGCGACTTGAGCTTTTGTCTCTGCTCGCGGTCCATGCCGAAAAGGTAACGGGTGAAGACAAACTCCCAGACCATGTTCATCGTCATGGACATGAAGATGTCTCGTCGCTTGACACGGTCTCGGAGATAGGTATCGACATCGGAGCCGTCGAGAACGGCATTGTCTAGTCGGTCGATGGTCTTCTCATCGTTAATCTCGCTTGTCAAGCGGCAGGCGCGCATGTCGGAAAACTTGGAGAAGCGCAGGACCCATTGCTGGACGTGGGAGCAGAGCTGCTGACAACGATGGTCGAAATGATCCTCGTCGCGAAGGTTGAGGAAGTGATCGTCGCCAGCCTTGGACTCGAGAATCTGGCGTTGCATATCACGGATCTTTTCCTTGGCAGCTTCGAGCTGTTCGCGCAGCTTCACAATCTCGGCATCCTTTTCTTGCAGACTCTGGTTGAAGCGGTCCTGGGCACCGCGTGCGGCGTCGAGCTCACGAGCAGTGGTCGCATGGCGTGTTTCGAGATCGATGTAGCGCGCCTTGTCCTTGTTGGCGAGCTCGGCATTGGCGCTCGCGAGGCCATCGTTGACCTCGCTCAGTCGCGCCACCTCGTTCTGTAGGAACTTGAGAGAGTCCCGGAGTGAATCGATCTCGGCATCGCGTTCAGCAAGAGTGGTAGCAGCTCGCTGGGTCAGACTTGATTCGGCGTTGGCACGAGCATCGTTCAGGGCGCGATTCTCGGCGAGTAGCTGCTCGACCTTGTTCTCAAGCTCCAGCACCTGCATGCTTTGTCGACGGCGCATGCTGTGGGGCCGTGTGGGCGAACGGGGCGAGCCGATTCGGCCCTCGCCGTAGCCATCCTGCGAAGGGGAGAAGAAGACGTGTCAGCTTGGGGCACAGTAGAGTAGGGGAAGGAGGAGTGAGGGAAAAAGAGACTGTAAATGGTTAGATGGCTGGGAAACTTACATAAACGTCGGTCATGTCCTTGGTGCGGACACGACCTTCATTCGCAACGGGCGTGGTGTTGTTTTGTTGACGTAGCGCCCGTAGATCGCCGCTCATTCGTTTATTCACCCGACGGAGAGGTGGAGTGGGGGTGCCTGACGCGCGATGGATGCCTGGGCTCTCAGGCCGCAACTTGAGCGCCTCTGGAGTGCGACGTCGTGAGAGGCTGGTGTTGGACATGGATCGCCGGCCAGAGACGGCCTCGGGCAGCGGAGATGATTGGCGAGATGCGGGTGCGTTGTCCGAGACGCTGCGAGATGGCGTGGACGTTGCAGACCGCAACTGCGCTGCCGCTGCTGCCACCGCCACTCCCGCTGCCGCTGCTGCTGCCAGAGTCCCGTACTGCTTTTTCTTCTTCTCGGGCTCCGGCGTCGCGGCTGCACGTGGCGGCTCCCGTAGAACTGGCGTGCCCCGAGGAGACCTCCGGAGTCGTCGCTCGCTGCCCGGCTCTGGCGTTTGTAGTGCCGCGCGCTCCCGGGCTGCAGTTTGTCGGGCCGGCGTTGCCCCGTCATCCCAGTCTCCCGTGTGCACCCCGCTATCTCGTTGCTGCTCCTCGTCCTTGAAGGGCAAGCCTCTTTGCTGAGGGTTTGCCGAATCTTCAGCAAAGCCGCTGTCCCGGTTGATATCTTCCCTCTTACGCAACAACTTGATGGGCTCCGATTCTGCCTCTGGGATTTCTTGTACTGGTGGCAGACCACGAGAAGGTGATCTTCGAAAGTCCAAGTCAGATCCCAGCTCCATAAACGTCGTTGGTGCCTTGCTGTCTTCCTTCAAAAGACTTCCCATGGGCACCTCCCCATCCGACTCCCGACGAAGGAGACCCTGGGGCGCTGAACGGGGTAAATCCATATTTCCTCGCCCCAGAACGGGGCTCTCCTCCATGTCTTCACTGGCCCGTCGCGTGAGATTTCTGCTGGCAACCGTTGGTGCCGTGTCCTTCTCCTTACCTTTCAAGCGGTTTGAGTAGCTGAGAGGCTCTGTCTTGTCGTGTGTCTTTGTAGGCTCCTTGGTATCCCGACTCGTCTCGAGCTTGTCGCTCTTGTCTCGGGTTTTGTCCTTAGAGTCCTTGGTTTCCTTGGACTCCCGAAGTGATTCTTTGGGTCGAGGAGAAGCACTCCGAAAACCGTCCTCTTTTATCGATCCCACCTTTTTGCGGCTCAGCTTTGGTTCACTTCCCGTAGTCGCATCCTTCTCTTTCCGGTTGTTTTCCCTTGAGCCACTTCCCCCCCAGAACTCGTCCTCGAATTTGACGTCCCTATCTGCCTGAGTGACATCTTCCAACTCCTTCTTCTCCTTAGACTTCTTCTTGCTTCCAAGCCTACCCGCAAGAGCTGCGATGCCTCCAGCTCCAGCGGCAACTGCTGCAGCCACTTCGCTGGCTGTTGCTGTCTCTTCTTTGAACTTCGGTGGAGATTTGAGTCTGTCCGCCTCGGGCGTAACGGCCACAGGGTCAATGACCGACTTTCGTGAGCGAGGCGGTGTCTTGGGATCAGAAATTGATATCTCCTTGGTATTCTCGACACTGAGGAGACCGGGTTCCACAGTCACCACAACATCTTTGACTCCCTGAGCTTCTGGCCCGGGTGTCACATCGGATGTGGGCTGTCGAGCTTGGTCCAAGGTGGGCTTTGTCTGCTTCTTCTTCCTCTTGAGTTTGGAAGTAGGAGCGCTTTTGAGCTCGGGACCCGTGACCTCGGGTTCGTGGACAGCTGCGGGCTTTTGGTCTCGGTCCTCTTGAAATGATGTCGCGATTGGTTCTTTATCGAGGGAAATTCCTCGCGATTTCTCCTTGGGCCATGTCAGATCGTGCTGCACTGGGGCTGGGAATGCTCGCTCCTGGACATCGCGCGTTGGGATATCAACATCCATTGAACCTGAATTGGTTGCCGCTGGCTCCCTTGAGCTCCCTGGCACGTTTTGTAGCGCTGTAGACTTCGCATTGTCGAGAGACGCAACATACTGTGGAATATCGGGCACCCGCTGTTCGATAGGTGCGAGCGGTTGCTCTATTGGCTTCGCATCCTCCGTGATGGAGCGAGTCTCAGCCTCAACGGTGTCAGTTGGTTTTAAGCTGAACGTCTCTGCGGGACTGAGAGTCAAGGGCTCCTCTACACCGGAGACTGCAGCGTCTGTCGTCTTCTTTCCTTTCTTACTTTTCCGCTTGAGTGGCAACGCCCATTCTTCGTCGTCCTTCTGCGGTGATCGGGGCACCTCTTGTGATAGGGGCAATACCCTAACACCGCCAGATGTGAACTGCTCGGGGCTGGGAGCGGAAATAGGACCGGGGGGTCCTCCAATTGGCTGCTGAGGAGCCTCCGGGAGTAAAGAAGACACTTCAGGGAACGGCGATTTCATCTCAACGTCAGGAACAACCATAGCAGAGTCGTCTCCGAGCCTATGTTTCTGGTCCTTCTTGCTCTTCTTCTTCTTGGCAGGCAACGTCCACTCTTCGTCTTGTTTGTCAACGACTGTTGGTTCCTGGCTCGACGCGATTGTCTGGAGAGGTTGGGTCTCAACAGACATCTTTTGAGTGGCTTCGTCCCAGGGGGTCTCGGTTGCGATCACGGGAGTGGGTTCCTCTCTCAGTGCTTCAGTGAAGCTCACTTCTCGCAGCTGATCTGGCTCTTCCACGATTGACCTGGGTGTTTGGAATGAATCAACAAGAACAGAAACATCCTGAGCAGGCTCATTTTGCAGCAGCTCAGTTAAGAATCCAGAAATGGGTTCGTCTCTTAGTTCACCTGTTAAGCCAATGTTTTGCAGCTGGGCAGGCTCCTCCACAACCGTCTCAACCTGGGGTGTCTGCTCTTTAGCGACAGTCTCCTCTGCGGGTGAAGATTCAGAAAGTGCCATGGCCCGAGCAAGTTTCTTTGCTTTCTTCTTCTTATCCTTCTTGGACTTCTTTGAAGACGTCTCGGACTCAGGCTCTTGGGTGGCTTCGTCCAGCCCTGGTAGAGTGGCGGAATCCTCAATTGGAGCATCATTGGCAGGCGTCCCTTCTGTGGCAACAATATCGACAGGGGCATTCTCTGTGGAAGGCTTCAGGGGACTATCCTTAAGGGAGAAGTCTTCCACGGGTGCCTCAGTCGCGGGATGTTGTTGCATCGTGTCAAGGGAAGCATGCTCGGCCGAGGTGCCCTCCACGAAATCATCTAGCTGGGGAGCTTCTCGAGTGAGGGCTTCAATGGGCCCGATCGAGGTGGACTTGACCTCTGCAGGAACAGCTTCGATAGGTTCTTCGTCAGCAGGCTTCTCGGGGCCAGCCTCATCAGGGGCAGGACTACCGGTATCCCCGGTCTTAACAACGGCAGAAAGGGAAGTTTCCGGAACGGATTCGGGCGCAATCTCCAGAGTATCTTGTGCGAGCTTGGCCTTCTTCTTTTTCTTCTTGTCCTTCTTGGAAGCCTTTGCTTTGGGACTGTCGTCCTGAAGATCTTCGCCATGGGTCTCATCACGGATCAAGACGTTGGGAACAGCGAGTTGACCTTGGCCGACTGCCTTGGTAGTGTCCCCTTGTCGGGCCGAGATCGTTTCCATGGGCTCCTCCTCAGGACGCCCAACAGTCTGCGATTGCTCCCTCCTAGATTCAAGCTCCCTGGTGTCCAGGTTCTCTTCCTTGGAGGGTCGAGCAACAGCATCAGAGCTATCCACTACGGTCAAGATGGGTCCCCCAGGTTGTTCAGGTTCTTGAGAAGGATGAGATAACTCCTCTTTAACCTCAACAGGCGTTTCGGAAATGGCCTGAGTGTTCTCAACAGATGCTCGTTCAATCAATGGAGCAGGTTCAGTCGTAGGGATATCGGTCGTGTTACTCGAGGGAAGAGTCAAGTCCTCAGCTAGCAAGCTGGAAGGCTCATTCTCGGGAAGGGTATCGGCAACACCTTTCTTGTTCTTCTTCTTTTGGTCCTTTTTTGAGCGCTTTCCGGCTGAGTCTTCGGGCACGGCACCGTCAAAGATCGTTTCCGGTTGTTTGATGGAGTCATCGAGCAGTGTTTCAGAAATAGGAGCTGTCGAGCTGGCATCCAGGTCAACAGCGGGCGCATCGGTGATCACAGCATCGTCTTGAGGATTCAATGCCGTATCTTGCGACTCATCCAAGTTTTTGGCGATTTCCTGCCTCTGGTCGAGCCGTGGCGGGGCGTCCAACAAGCCGGAGCCTCCGCCTTCGGGAGCAAGCTGGGTGACGGCCTCCTCGGCGTTGATTGGCAGGAATGCTGGAGGAATGTCGGTCTGAGCGGTTTGATCGGTAGACTCTTCGGCCGTTGCGATGAGCTTGGTCTTCTGCTTCTTCTTCTTCTTCTTGGCTTTTTTGGAAGTAGGTGCACTTGACAAGTCGTCCTCTTCAGCCTTCTCTGGCTCTGGCACGAGTTCTGTGTTGATGGTTTCAGGGGCAGGCGCTGACTCCTTATCAGGTTCAAATGGCTCCGTAGGATTTGTTGTATCTTGTAAGAGTTCGATTGGCGCAAGAGCAGGTTCGGCCTCAACCTCGTTTGTCGTGTCTGCGCCTACATTTGGCTTGACTGTAGACACTGGGCCCAAGGAGGACTGCCCACGTTCAGTGGGCTCTGGGACAACACCGAGTTCTGCAGTCTCGGAAGGCAGACCAACAACTTCTGGCTCCTCTGCAGACTCAACTACTTCGGCGGGTTCCGCAGAAATGTCAAGGTCCCTTGTCTCGGAGGGTTCGGCAACCATCAGTGGCACCGTAACAGACTCTCCAGACTCAACTGGCTCAAGATCAACACCAGATTCCATTGCAGGCTCGACTCGCTCAGTAGGTTCAGCCAAGACATCAAGCTCCCTTGCCGCATCAGCTTGTTCAGGAACCAACTCCTGGGGAAGTTCTGTTGATTCCAAAGGAAGCTCATGCTCCTTTCTGATCTCGGATAAATCGGCAGGCTCATTAACAGGCTCTGGGTCGGTGCTAGGCTCAGCCGGTGACTCGATGTTCTTGCCCTTCTTCTTCTTGTTCTTTTTCTTTTTGTCATTCTTCGAAAGAATTGGAGCAAGAGTGTCCTCTTCCTGCTTCTCTGGCTCAACCTCGCGGTCTAGCACAACTTTCTCCTCGGAGTGGCCATCAAACTGGACTTGACATTCTGGCAAGGGAGTGGGCTCAACCCTGGTCTCTTCAGCTTCCTGTGGAATCGACTTGTCGTTCTTCAGCTTCAATTTTGTCTCCACACTTGTCTCGAAACGCCCTCGGCTCTGGATATCGCATTGAGTCTCCACAGCCTCTGGACGAGACTCGTCAATTGGTTTGGTATCAACTTTGGGGGTTTTCTGTGGCGTTTCCTGTTCAGCTGCGGAGTCTGGTAGAGAGATAATGAAAACGTCTTCTCCGACAGCCTCGACGATTGGTTCAAATGTGGAAGGTTGTTGTTCGATAGGCTGCTCCTCGGGGCCCAAGTCCTTGGCCTTTGACTTCTTCTTCTTTTTCTTGTCCTTCTCTGAAGTCCCGGCGTCTTCTCCCTCGCCCTCACCCTTGACGTCTACTGAAGGCTGAGGATCCAAGGTTTTGGACTGGGGGGAACAGGTGTCTCAATGACTGCTGGTGATGTCTCGATGCTTGGCTCTGCAGGGGTTTCGAGTTCGGTACGAGTAGACGCCTCTGCATCGACGGCTGGCTCAATCGAAATTTCGGTTTCTGGAAAAGTACGTGGCTCAACAGCGACAGCTGGTTCCGGCGTTTCGTCCAGCTCAATCTTCTTGTCCTCGACCGCCTTATCCTGCGCCGAAACTGAGGGTTGCAGCTCTTCCTCCCTTGGCTCTGGATCGACATGAGGTTCGGGTTCCATCCGGAGGTCTTCAGAGACAATGACCTCATTAGCTGAGGTATCTTGGGCAACGGACTTGGGTAACTCAGCCGCCTTGTCTTGAGCAGTTTGCTCTGAAGCCTCTTCAACTGGGTCAGACTCCGCAAGTTCGGCAAGGGCAGCCTTGGCCTTCTTGTTCTTCTTTTTCTTCTGCTTTTTAGAAAGGCCTGCGTCATCTTGCTCTGCATCCTGAGGAACATCAGACTCAGATGGAGGTGGGAAAGTTGTCTCCGGGGTTCTCTGGGATTCAGTCTTAACTGACTCCACATTCTCAGTCTCTGCTTGGGTGATGGGCTCCGTCTTTGGGATGGCTTCAACCGTCAGTGTTAGTTCAAGTTGGGTCTCCGGGGTAAGCTCGGGGTCAGTAGCGGCTTGCCCGGCCTTGTCTAATTCTGATTGGGCTGTTGTCTCTGCCGCTGGCGGGGTGTCGCGTGCTGGAATTTGTTCAGGCTGAGCCTCGGGAGCAGCCTCGGGCTCGACTTCCGCCGCCTTTTCCATCTCTGGGGCTAGCTCTGGCCCTCTTGTTGGCACCTGCGTTGGCTCTTGTGTTGGCTCTGGCTCTGCCACAGGTTCAAAGATTGCAGATTCGACGGCGTCGAATGACTCAGGTGTCCCGTCTTTGGATACGTCATCCTTCACAAGTTCTACGGGTTCTTCGAGGTCAATCGTAGCACCTTTGCTCTTCTTCTTCTTTTTCTTCTTCAAGTCTTTCTTAGGCAGGCTTGCGTCAAGGTCATTAGCGCCTTGAGGCTCAGGCAGGAGTTCTGGCAGGGGCTCAGGCACAGGCTCAGTTGCGCGCTGAGCTTCTGGTTCAGCTGCGGTTTCGGCCGACGCATGTTCGGGGACAGATTCGACTGGAACAGGCTCTGGCTCGGTTAAAGTCTCTGATGGAAGGACAGTCGGCTCTTCTCCATCCTCGGAATATTCCGTAGTCTTGTCTTGCATGACATCAATGCGTCGATCGAGGACAGGGCTAGTCTCGGTGTCTCGCATTGGCTCTTCCGGTTCAGGCTGGTCTCCGTGCTCGAGGGCGGTCTCTGGTGTATTGTCGGGAGCAGGTTTGAGAATGGGCTCAGACGTAGCATCGGTGGTGGTCTCGGTTGCTACTTCTGGTTCTTTGAGAGGTTCTGCCTCTCCAAAGGAGTCAGAGTTTGCAGTCTTTCCCTTCTTCTTTTTCTTCTTGCTCTTATTGGGTGAGGCTGCTGGCTCTGTTCCCTGGGCCTCGTCAGGCTGTAGTTGGACATGATGACCAGGTTTGGGCACGATTTCAACACTTGATTTGGGAGTCTCGGCTTGCTGGGGTGACTGAGTCGAAGCTGGTTCGATAGGCTCTGGTTGTTCGATAATCGGGGCCAATTCTAGCGTTTGAGTAGAAGGTTTGTCTTGCTTGCCAGGCTCGGCGGCCTCAACAGGCTGCCCGGGTTCCTGAGCTTCAACAGCAGAGTGATGTTGCTCACTGGACTCGATTTCTTTAATGGGTTGAGTGGGTACTGAAGCTTCAACAGCAGCTGGTTCTTGGTCGGCAAGTCCAGTCTTATCCACAGCCTTAGGTTCAGGAACGGTGTCGACTTCAATGGCCTTGTCAGTGTCCACCGGGGCAGCTGGCTCAACAGGTTCGGTGTTAACGGTCCCTTCATCCTCCTCTTTCTGCGCTTCCGATTCGTCCCGAGTGTCAACAGCTGGTTCTTTGCCCTTCTTTTTCTTCTTCTTTTTCTTCTTGTCCTTCTTTGAGAGGGCTGCATCTTCATCGTTATCAGCTTGCTGCTCAGGCTCTGGTTGCGCAGTTTCCAGCGGTGTCTCAGCAGATAGGTCCGTGGCGAAAACTGTTTCTAAAGCCAGTGGATCGACAAGGTCGCGGTTAGGTTCAGCGGCAAGTGTCAGCTCCGACTGAAGCTCGCGGCGCTGTTCCGTCGCAGCTTCTTCAACAGGCTTGCTCTCCAGCTCAGGATTTACAACTGAAGAGGTTGGCTCAAGCGCACCGCTCGCGTCAGGCTTGGGGAAGAATGCAGCAGGCTCAGACTCGACATGAGTCTCTGTCTCAGAGGGATGCTCTGACACGGCAGCTTCAGCAGTCACGTCAGGAGCAAGTGTCGTCCCTTGTGGAGGCTCGACAACTTCGGCAGCAGGTCCGGGCTGCGCATTATCGGTTGGCATGGTTGTCGGAGCTAGGTCGACTTCTTTCGACTGATCAGGTTCCTCAGAAGGTTCGGGATCGGCTGTCTTCCCCTTCGCCGTCTTCTTCTTTTTTTTCTCCTTCCCGGACAGAACAGCAATTGTCTCGTCATCCTCCTTACTCTCAGGATCTGTTTCAGACTTGGGAATAATCTCGGGGGTGGGCGCAGCTTCCGGTATTGCGTCAACGGTAGAGACATCAATTGGCGTTGATTCGGTCTGCTCGGTAAGTTCTGCAGGCACGCCTTGAGCCTCGGCCTCGATTGTCGATCCACGTTCAGACTCAGGTAAAGGTGCAGGATCAACGGCCTCGGCGGCGGGGTCAACTGCACCTTGAAGAATTTCATCTACGGGTTCGGTGGAGATGGGATCATCCTCAGTAGCTGCAGGAAGAGACTCAGCAGTCTCCCTTGAGGACTCGACTGCCTCTGGAGCATGCTCAGCCACAGGTTCGGCTGGAACGACAGTCTCGATAGGTGTTTCCTCGACGGGCACAGCCTCGGCCTCCTTGAGGTCCTTGGTATCGGCTGGTGGTTCGACGTCCTGGTTCTTGCCCTTCTTCTTTTCCTTCTGTTTCTTTTTGTCCTTCTCTAACGTGGGAGGAGCTTCCTCCTCAACGGGCTTCCCGACAGGTGCAAGCTCAGATTCGGTAGAGGGATTCTCTTCAATCGCAGAACTTAGTTCCGTTATGGCGGGAGCTTCGACAACCTCAAGGGGGGGCTCGGAGAGTTTTCGCTGGGCCTTGGGCTTGGGTTTCGATTCGGTGTCGTCAGCTGTGGGTTTAGTAAGAAGTACCTCGTCATTAGGCGTCTCTGCGGCTTCGAGGTCTGGCTCGGGGGCATCGGAGATCTTCCGCTCCAAGAGTTCAGGCTCATGCTCAGGTTTGGTATCAGATTCCAGGTTAGGATAAGTTGCACTTTCAGCAACTGATGGCTCGGCCACAGACATTTGCGTCTCGGTGTCGATGGAAGGTTGAGTCTCAGTTTCCGACTTTGATTCAGCTTCAGTCTCGGGCTCAACTAATGGTACAATCTCGGGTTCAACTGCCGAAGTAGCCTCGTTCTCAAGCTTCGATCCAGAATCGACGTCCGGCTCGGTGGTTTGGTCGACCATGCGGTCGGTTTGAGGCTCGGGCTTCGATTCAGGTTCGACAGTGGGTTCAACCGCAGATTCCCGGGGTCCCTCTGCAAGGGCCTCTGATTCTTTGGGTTTCTCCAGCTCGACTGAGGATTCCAAGGCAGCCAAGGCCTTGGCCTTCTTCAACTTTTTTATCTGTTTCTTGGACAGGCCAGCATATTCATCGACAATTTCTTGCTTCTCTGTTTCCGGTTTCGCTTCAGACTCGACAGGCGCCTCAGGGGCAACAACTGGTTCCTCCTCCTTCACACCCTTGTCCATTTCAGAGGTTTCCAGGCTCCCAGCTTCATCGCTTTTTCTTGCGGCGTCCTCCTTTTCCAGTTCCGGTTCCGGTTCCGGCGGAGGGTTTATTTTCGGGTCCTGCAAGTTTTGAAAATCGATGTCTTTAGCCTTCTTGTTCTTTTTGTCCTCGGAAATCTTCAGACTAGACCCACCCCGCTCGTCTTCAGGAATAGCTTCAGGCTCCTGGCTGGATACTGGCGGCTCTCCAGATTCGTTGGGTGCCGCCGACGACGTTTCGTCGCCCAGTGTCGTGATGTCAGCCTCAGGGGCAGGCTCCGCAGTGGTGGTTTCCGTCGTCTCGGGCTCCGGCTGAGTATCTTCGCTGCGTTCCGCGGCCGTCTCGGTGGCAGGGCCGGCACCGGTCTCTTCGGAAGGAGTGACAGCTCCAGACTCGGGCTCTGTGGATTCCTCGAGCGCACCCTTCTTCTTCTTCTTTTTCTTATCCTTCTTGGACTTCTTTGCAGAAAGGGGCTCGGGATCCTCGGTGGACGTAACGGTTGTGTCAGCGGTGGGGTCATCGGAGACTAGAGCATCGGGAGTAGTATTGGCAGCCGGAGCGTCTGCTGGATCCTGAGCGGGCGGGGGTTCTATGGAGGGTTCGATATCAGCTGACTTTGTCTGCTCATCACTTTCTGGGGTAACTTCAGGGATCTCCTCTCGTTCCAATGGGGGCGCCGGTTCCTCAGAAGGGAGCGAAGCCTCCACGGACTTTTCAGTGCTCTTGTTCTGCTGGTCCACACCGTCGGGAGTGGGTTCATCTGTCGTAGGGGCCTTGATTCCATCAGAGGGGTCTTGGGATGAAGGCTCGCCTTCAGGCTGGTTCTCTCCATCATCCAGGGAAGTAGAACTCTTCTTCTTCTTCTTCTTGTTCTTCTTCCCCTTCTTAGGAGTTTCGATCTCGGCCTCAGCATCCTGCTCGACAAGAGTGGTGTCCTCCGAGGGTGTAGCTGGTTCCACCGGGGCTGGGCTCTCAGGGCTATCTTCAGCGGGTGTACTTGGGATAGCCTCCCCTGGGATGGGAGCTTCTCCTGAAGAAGATGGCTCGGTTGCGGGGGCTGGAGCGACCTCGTCGGCTTGCTCGGGCTCTTGTGTAAGGGGTTCTTGAGTGAAAGTAGCTGGTTCGGAACTCTCAAGTGTCGGTTCCTGGGGAGCATCCTGCCCAGTCTCGGCGAAGGAGACGGACTTGCTCTTCTTCTTCTTCTTCTTTGACTTTTTTCCGCTCGCTGGCTCACTCTCTTCAACAGCCGGCATCTCGCCAGGTTCCCGAGTCTCAACTAGAGTATCTGGGGTCGATTCTTCCACGGATTTATCAACGATACCTTCGGGGATGTGGGCTAGGTCATCTTGAACCTTAGGTTCGTCGGTATTCAGGGCCTCAGTATGATCATGGGAGGATTCTTGTGGAGTTATGGGGACAGATTCAACGACAGGTTTGTTTGCGGTGTCTTCCACAACCACAGGCGGCTCGGCAGGGGTTTGCTCAGTCTGTGGCTCTTCCACAGGTTTATCAACGATAGCTTCAACAGTGTCTGCCGGGGCAAGCGAGGCCTCTTCGCTCTGAGTCTCCATTGACTTTGGTTCTTCTGTGGTCTCTTCTTCCGCGGCCTGGTTCTTCTTCTTCTTTTTCTTGTTCTTCTTGGCCTTCTTGCTGGAGTCCTCTGTGGCTTCAGGTGTCTCTGTTGTAGCTGACACCACGGAAGCTTCAGGCTCCTTGGCAACTTGTTCGTCGTCGGGAGTAGCGTTGCCATTTACATCGCTAGGAGCAGGAGGAGATTCTTCGAGTTGACTAGGTTCAAGGTCTGTTGACGTCACCTGGGAATCCTCGAACGGAACATCGCCTTGGGAGAAGAGTGGCTCGGAGATATGAGATTCAAGGGCGGCAGGTTTCTCGGTTTCCACAGGAGTATTGTCGGCCCCTGCAGGAGTATCTGGCTTGATTTCAGACTGTTCAATAACCTCAACAGTCTCGGGGGGGCTCTCGATTCCCATATCCCAGGCTGAGAATTCGTCCTCTGCCGGCTCGTTTACCGACGGGTCCTCTGGAGTCTTCTGAGCATCGGGTTCAGAAGGTGATGCGATTGAGGTCGACTCTTCCGCCGGTTTGGTGGCCTCCTCGGGAGCAGCTTGTGCTTCCTGAGCGTCAACAAACTGATTAGTGTCCTCTTGAGGTGGTGTGGTAGTCGTAGTCTCCTGGGCAGGTGTCGGAGGAGCGCCGTCTTCAGGCTCAAAGTGCACCGACTTGTTCCTCTTCGTCTTTTTCTTACTCTTGGAAGTCTCGGTCAACTCTGGTTCCTCTGCCTCGGCCGGGGTGTTCTGCTCAGCAGGAGTTGTCACATCCGTCAGGATCGCTTCTGTGGGTTCCTGTGGCAAATCCTTGGCAACATCTGTCTCCTCCGGCAACGCCGCTTCCTGGGCCGGGGTGATCTCCGCAATGTCAGATGAAGTGGCGGGTTCAGGAGTCTCGGAAGGTAATGGATTCTGGGATTGGACACCCTTCTTCTTCTTCTTCTTCTTTGACTTCGACGAAGTTTCAGATGTCTCTTCCGGGATTGACTCGGTCGTTGGCTCAGGAGCCAGTTCCCGCTCGACGTTTAGCTCCGATGAAGGTTCTGGTACGCCCTCAGGGGTGACTTGAGAAACCTCCGTCTCTGCTTCAGGGGCATTCGCACTCTCCAGGGGAGTGTCAGGTTGTGTGGAAGATTCATCGACAGACTGTTTGGAAATTGTTTCCGGCGCGGTCTCGGGCTCAACCACGGTTAGTTCGGTCTCCACGAGCGCTGTCGGACTTTCCTCTGGAGCAAGTTGAGATTCCGTCACAGTTGGTGCATCCCCAAGCTGTTTGGAAGAGCCTTCTGGGACAGACTCGCTTTCAGCCGCTGTTGGTTCCATCTGCGCAGACTCCTCCTCTTCTAAAGCAGCCGCCTTGCCCTTCTTCTTTTTCTTTTTCTTGCTC